>CP123716.1:663419-1326838 GCA_029906385.1 Neofusicoccum laricinum | reverse complement strand
TCTCGGTGGTCTGGATGGCTCGTTCAGCTACACCATTCTGACTTGACTGGTGGGGAATAGTGTACTAAGGAACAATTCTAAGGGTTGCGCACTACTAGTTAAGAAGTAACTTTAACTCGGTGGCGTTATCGCTGCGGACAGCGAGTAGTTTGGCTCCCCCTTAGAGTTCTGCCTTTAGACGCTACTGTCGTAGGGCGTTTAGCGCGTCTTCCCTTCTCTTAAGCGCGATTGTCTAAACCTTCCTTGAGTAATTATCTACGATTTCAAGAAAGTAGGAATATCCCGCCTAGGAAGTTAGTAGCGGGCCGCAAACATCGATTAAAATAAGTAATAAGCTCGCGGCTTTCCTATTACTTACGTGGTGTCCCTTCTTATTCTTAATCTTGGTAAGGGCATATATACTACACACGTGGTCTTCCTCTTTTAGCGTAAGGATCGGGTCGGCGAGAGTTGTAACCTTGTATAGTTCTCCTAGCTTCTTAGTTCCCATATGGGCAAACCTTCGGTGCTAGAGTTCGAATCGATTCCTTAACGAATCTGCCTTCGGTTCTAGCGTATCGGGTAATTGCTTTAACCCGGCGTTAGTTATATCGTTGTCCTTATCTAACTGGGCAGTGTCACGACTCAAGAAGAACAAGTCAGATTCTCGAAATTAACTAAAGTTTCTAAGCTAGAGAAAGGAAAGAGAAAAGAAAGGGAATAAAGGAGGAAGGAGGAAACTTATATATCCAGCCTAGGTACTAGTTAGAAGTCGAATAGCCGGTCTTAGGCTTCCCTTTCCCGTACGTTCCCGCTAAGTGTTTGCTCTTAGCAAACCCTATGTCTTAGACATCTTGTCTTAGATAAGTGCTTTAGCCTAATTAGGCTTAGTTTTCTGGAGAATAAGATGTTGACGGTCTGAATCGTCACATTACCCCCCTCTTAAGCGAGAGCTTCTGGCGATGACCTTACTCGATAGCTTTATCGTTTTCTTAAATCCACCGTTTGAGTTCCTTCGGTGGACCGGGCTTCGCTGGGTAGGAGTCGTGAAATTCCTTAAGTTTCTGAGCCGCGTGGTTGAAGTTGTCTACTGGATACCATTGAGGGTCGGGTGGCTAGTCTGCCTACTGAACCCTATACTGGAGTCTCTTCCCCTTGCCAGTATAACGGGAGTCGAGAATGGACTCTACTACGTATTCGTCTTTATTGTCTACCTGCACCGCGGGCTGCGGCTCCGGTATCTGGCCTAGAAGGGGGTTACTATCGTCCCTTGTAAGCTTGCTTGGATGGAACACATTGCCGCGGTTAATGCCTGGGGGTAGTTAAAGGCGGTAAGCGGTTCCCACTTTCTCGATAATAGGATATGGCCCAATCCGCGTCCATCCTAGCTTCCTTGAGGGTCGGTCCAAATCCATGTCCTTAGTAGAGATAAACACCTTGTCTCCTACCTCGTAGGACACATCCTTCCTGTGACGGTTGGCGAACTCTACTTGCTTCTCCTGGGACTGCTGCAGGTGGAATTTCGTAAATTCCTAGACCTTTTGCATCTTATCTGCTATCTCGTTGGCTCTTTCCCTGCTCCAGGTAGCCGCGGCGGTGGGCGCTAGAGGGGTAGGCGTCCAGTCAAAGGATAGGCGGGGCTCATATCCGTAGACTACGAAGAAGGGGCTTACGGTAGAGGAGGCGGAGACGTTTCCATTAGCAGCGTATTCTACGGAGGCAAGCCAGTCTACCTAGTCGTCCTAATGATAGCTAACGTAGTGACGGAGGTAGATTTCCATTTCTTTATTGGCGTTTTCTGTTTGCCCGTCCGTCTCTGGATGGTAGGCTGTTGAAAGGCGGTGGTCAATCTTTAGTAGCTTGCAGAGGCCTTGCTAGAATTCGCTAATAAACTAGGGTCCTCGATCTGAGATAATGGTGTCCGGTAGGCCATAATACTTCTAGATATTATCTCTAAAGAGCTGCGCCATTTGACTCGCGGTGGTGGTGTCGTGGCAGGGGATGAAGTGCCGCATTTTTAAGAACCGGTCTACTACTACTAGGACGGCGGTGAATCCTTTGCAGTTTGGCAACTTGGTAATAAAGTTACAGGATAGGTGCTTCTAGGGCTGGTCCCTAATGGGGAGCGGCTTGAGCAGGCCGTTGTAGGATTCCGTTTTGTATTTAGCCCTCTTATAGGAGTAGCAGTTCTGTACGTACCGCTTTACTGCCTTTTTCATACTATTCTAGTAGTACCTCTCCTTTAAGAGTTCCCAGGTGCGCTGGATACCTGGATGTCCCGTTGCTAGGGGTCGATGAGCAGCCTAAATGAGCCTTAGCCTAAGGCGGTCGTCCTGTGGCACAACAAGGCGGTTCTCCTAGAAGACGAGCAAGTCATCGCGTAGTAAGTACTCAGGGTACTTGCTGATGTCCTGGCGGATGGCCGTCAAGGCGTCGTCTGTCCGGTTAGCTGTCCGTAGCTCAGTAGGGAGGTTAGGGTTTTCGAATAGCTTAAGGGGAGAGAGGGTGAAGCTCCCCGGAGGGAGCGCCGTGCGGTTCATAGAGGTGAGGCGGGAGTTAGAGTCGTCCACCGGTAGATCCTGCTCTCGACGAGAGAGAGCGTCTGCTCTCTTATTCTTCTTTCCTGCGATAGGAACAATCCTAAAGTCGTACTCCGCGAGTTCTTCTGCCTATCGAATTTGGCGGCGGGAGAGCTGCTTGTTCGTTATGAACGTTTTCAGGGTCTCGTGATTAGTGAATACCTGGATTGGCTCCTGTACACTCCGGCACTCGGGACTCCATTCCTAAAAGGCTCGAACGATGGCCAGGAGTTCCTTGTCGTAGATCGTGTAATTACATTCCGTGTCTGAGAGCTTCTTAGAGAAGTAGGCTACTAGATGAAGCTTCCCTTCCTTATCCTTCTATAAAAGGACTCCTCCACTAACGTAGTTAGAAGAGTCAACTTCGAGGAAGATGGGCTTCGCCGGGTCGAAATATCGAAGTACTAGGTCTGAGCGGACGGCGTTCTTTAGTGCTTGGAAGGCGGCCTCATACTTCGGCGTCCAGGCCCACGCTACCTTGTTCTTGGTCAGGTCGGTGAGTGGTTTTGCAATCCTCGAGTAGTTCTTAATAAACCGGCGGTAGTAGTTGCAGAGGCCTAGGAATAAGCGCGCTCCTCGGAGAGAGATTGGGGCTTTCCATTCTAGGATAGCTGTAACCTTCTGGGGGTCCATCCGGATTCCGTCTCGCCCGACAATGAGGCCAAGGAAGCGAGTCTCGGTGACCTCAAATTCGCATTTCTTAATGTCCGCTTGAAGGCCTGCTTCTCTGAGTTTCTTAAGGACCAGTCGTACCTGTTCTCTATACTCTTTTCTTGTCTTACTGTAGACCAGAATGTCGTCCATGAACACTGAGCAGAAGTCGTCTAATCCGGCCATCATAACCTCGTTCATGTACTGCTGGAAGGTGGCAGGTCCATTACATAATCCAAAGGGTAGGACGTTGTAGCGGTATGATCCGTAGCGCGTCCGGAAGGTTGTAAGGTCCTTAGAGTCTTCGTGCATCCGAATCCTGTGGAATGCTTGTCTGACGTCAATCTTAGAGAAGTAACGCGCTCCAGTCAACCGGGCTAGCGTCTCGTCAATTAAGGGAAGTAGGTATTTATTCTTCTTCGTAGCTGCGTTAAGGCGGCGGTAGTCCACGCAGAAACGGAATCCTCCATTAGCCTTCCTTGCCATAAGGATGGGTGAACCAAACGGTGCCCTGCTCGCTTCAATAAACCCCTTTCCTAGGTTCTCCTCAATGTAGTCCTTTGCAGCCGCGAGTTCGTCCGTAGACATCCGGTATAGCGGCGGCGTGCGTAACTCCGGGTCCTGGTTGAGCTCTATTCTATGGTCACAAGGTCTTGAGGGGGGAAGCTCGTCTAACCTCTGCTTGGAGAAGTTCTCTGCCAGGTCCTGCAGCCATTTAGGTAGCTAAGGGGTAAGTTCTCTTAACTCCTCGGGTAACTGTTATTAGAAGGCGTTGATTCTTGCCTGCTCCTGCTCCTCCAGCAACTCCCAGAGACGGAGATGGTACACTTCAGTGCCTTATTGCTTTAGTGAACGCAGAAATCCTTCCGCAGTTACGAGCTGCATATCCCTCTTTAGTACCTTCTTTCGAGGTGGGGGAGACTTCTTCTCCACGTCCTTGGTCAGTTCCTTGTTTATTTCTTTAAGGGACTCCCTTATATCGGCCTGGAAGGAGTGTCTAGTAAGGATTCTCTAGGGCCTCCATGATTCTACCTTAGGAGGCGTCGTTGGATTAAGCTTTCTTGGCTCCGCCGCGGCGGGCCTGCCGGGGTGCGTGCAGAAGTTCGGCTTGAACGTGACTAAGTTGCTGTTTGCGTCTGGTAACGCGCCGTGGGCCTGTAACCAGCCCTTTCCCAGTAGCATGTCGTGGTTCCCAAGGTCCATGATGAGTAGGGGAGAGGTGGCTTCCCAGTAATCCTTGACTTGGAGGTGTGGGCAGATCTTGTGGGTGATAGGTTTTCCGCTTCGCCCGTCCGCAACGGTGTAGGGGATCGGTTTGGAGAGGGGGAGGGGTACAATTCCAAGCTCTTCTGTCATCTGGTACGCGAGGCTCCTGCTCACTGTGGCGTATACAAGTGCTCCAGTGTCAACCATTGCATCAACCTGTATTTTCTTTCCTTGACTAGATAATGTACAGTGTGCAATAATAGGTTCTAGGTTGGGGTGCCACAGGGAAGTCACCTGTACTTCCGTAAACAAAGCCTGTTCCTTACTCCTAGGCGCGTCTTTGCTAGGAGTTACTCTTTTCCCGAGTCTTCAGCTGATCCAGAGTCCGGCTCAGCATTAGCGATGGTAACCGCCTTAGCAGGGCAGGCGTTAGCCATATACCCTTTCTAATGGCAGTGGAAGCAACGGCCTTCCTTGCGGTAAGAATCCCGCTCCTTAGCGGTTAGTGACTTCTTCTATTCCTGCCTAGAGGTAGTACGCTCCACCGTTGGCTTAGTGTTCTTTAGGGATTTATTAGCACGCTCCTTCTTCTTCTCTGCCGCCTTAACATCGTTCTGAAGTTCCCTATCTAGCGTACGGGCACGAGCCGTTAGATCCTAGAAGCTGAAGTTTAGGGAGTCCTTAACGGGCGCCAGTCCATGGCGAAGTCCTCCTGAAAGGCGGGTCCATATCTCCTCAAACCACTGGTCCCTTGGAAGCTCGGATTCCGTGGCGAGGGCAATGAACTTGGCGTAGAAGGAGTTGAAAGGCGTCGTGTTCTAGTAGAAGCGGCGGAATTCCTGGCGCTTGTTCTGGAGGAAGTGGGGGTCGTCAAATACGGAGGTAAGAAGAGCAAAGGCCTCTTCTGCCGTCTGGAAGGCAGCGGGTCCCTCATGAACGTTCGGCCTAATGGTGTCTGAGGCCGTCCCAGTGGTGCGTGAGAAGATGTAGGATATCTTGGCCCTTTCAGTCTTGTAGTGGTCCGCGTTAACTTCCAGCTTATTGTACATCTCGGCCTTCCAGTACCTAAAGGAGGGCTCCTTCTCGGGTTCTCCAGTAAACTATGGAGGATTAGATAGCTTCGCGGAGCGTCCTCCCTGATGCTGAGATATTAGGGAGCGGACTAGGGTTTCTACAGTTGGCTGACTATCAGGAACGGAGCTCATCTCAGACTGGTTTCCAGGGGATTGACGTCCTATAGTAGGTCGGTAGCTAAAAGTAACGTTCGGCTCCCTAAGGCCCTTATTTTGTCGTCTAACGCGCTCTAGTTCAGCCTTAAGGATACCTTTCTCTGCAGTGAGCTCCGCATTCTCCTAGTAGATCCGCGCGCTTCCTTCTTCAAGGTTCTTAAAGTTCCTAAGAAGCTCGTTGAACTTAACGGCGGCCTCTGTCTTCTTTCCTTGTTCTTGTTGAATGTGCTGGAGGAGATCTCCTATTAGGTACTTTGTTTTTCCTAGATCCTGGAAGAGGATCTCCATCTCTTCCTCATTCTTCAGCACATTGAACAGGGAGATCTTTCCATGCTAGAAGGGGTTTATGGTGAAGTCTTAAATGTCCCCTCCACCCAAATGGTTGTGGGGTGTGTACTGGAAGAGCACATCATCTAAGGTTATAGGGAGTGGCTGTTTAATTGCCTCAGGAGCGTCTTACTCTTTTTCTTTCCCCTTAGGCTCCTTAGTACGTCTAGCGCCACGCGCGCTCGATCCGGGAGCCGACATAGTGGTAGGTCCAACGTTCGTTTACCAGGGCAAGCCTGCTGGAAGCTTGAACGAAGGAGGGGTTGGTGAGAGTTGATGAGAAGTGATGAGAAGTGATGAGAAGTGATCGGTGGTTAGAGAGCGGGATATCTGATTGGTGAGCGAGTAGGATAAGTGAAAGGGTGGCTTCGTCTTCTTAGAAATCAGGGCAAGCCAGCTGATAGTTGAGTAAGAGTAAGCCGAAGTGGTTAGGTAAGCTTAGAAAAGTGTCACGACTCAAGAAGAACAAGTCAGATTCTCGAAATTAACTAAAGTTTCTAAGCTAGAGAAAGGAAAGAGAAAAGAAAGGGAATAAAGGAGGAAGGAGGAAACTTATATATCTAGCCTAGGTACTAGTTAGAAGTCGAATAGCCGGTCTTAGGCTTCCCTTTCCCGTACGTTCCCGCTAAGTGTTTACTCTTAGCAAACCCTATGTCTTAGACATCTTGTCTTAGATAAGTGCTTTAGCCTAATTAGGCTTAGTTTTCTAGAGAATGAGATATTGACGGTCTGAATCGTTACAGGCAGGCTCTAGTGATCTTAAGATAGGTTGCTGCTCGGCATAGTAGGCAGACAGCGCTTTTAGGTTTACGCGGTCTACTATATAGACTCCCCTATTCTTAGGTGTACTAAGAATGGTATTATTGTCTTAATCCTTAAGGTAGAGGTACTTGTCGTTAAAGCTTCCCTTAAGGCCGCTCTTGTATAGCTATCGGCCTAAAAGGAGGTTTATACTAAGCTTTATGTTGAACAATGAGGGTTCACAGCAGCGGTATAGAGACAGTCCACGATGAGTCGTTCAATTCTTCTACCTATTAGCGGCACACGGAAGATATACGTGTGCGTCACGTGCTACGCTAAACCCTAATTGGTCCTCGTCAATCGGATCCTTCTCGGCATTGGCTTCCCTTCAGATATGGGGCTTAAAAGCCAACTCGCTTAGTCAGCTAAAATCCACCCAGGTACAGTAGCCCTTAGGCTGTTTGTTTAACACTCCCACTCAGCCGTGGAGCGTCGGCTGCAAACCTAGCTGTTGGATAAAGCTGGCAAAGCGGTCTCTTACTAGGGGTTTAGTTAGCCCGTCCGCCACCATGTCCTCACTACAAACATACTCGATCTGCACTCGATTCCTTTGAACAAGGTCTCGAACATTGTGATAGTGCACGTCGATATGCTTTGACCGTTCATGCACGTGAGGGTCCTTCGCTAGGGCTAACGCGGCCTGATTGTCTCCCTTTAGACTTGTAGTGCTGTTAAACTTCTCGTTCTCGAACAGTACTGCACGATAAGGGGATAACCCGAGGTATTCGCCTGCGCCCATCTCTCGAAGTAGTTGTGTAAGCCACTGAGATTCCTTGGCGCAGGCGGACATTGCCATATACTCGGCTTCCATAGTAGAGGTAGCCACTGATCTTTGCTTTTGGCTCCTCCAGCTGATAGGACCGTTACCGAGTAGGAAGATATATCCGAGGATGGACTTCCTGTCTGTTTTGTCCATGGCGTAGTCCGAGTCCGAATACCCTGTGAGCCCTGCACTCCCACTGTCCCTGTAGACTATCCCGAGATCGGCTGTTGATCTAAGGTACCGCAGTAGGCCCTTAAGTGCATGGCCGTGATGTTCTGCTGGATCACTTAGATATTGGCTTAGCCGGCCAATTGGGAACGCGATGTCTGGACGCGTGAGAACCGCAAGGTACATCAGCTTTCCAACAGCATGCTGATACTCTTTTGGGTCGATTCGCTTATCGTTTGGCCCAGAGGGGCGGAGAGCGTCGTATCCGTTTAGCGGCAGCGTTGCTGGTCTTGACTTATCCTTTTCCATGCAAAGAGTTTGAAGTGTTTCTTGTAAATAGTAGGACTGATTAAGACGTAGCGTTCTGCTCTTTCTATCACGAGTAACTTCAACACCAAGGATCTTCTTCATCTCCCCTAGGTCCTTGATCTTAAAGACCTTGCTGATAGCGGTTTTAAACCAGATAATATCCTCAATCTTTGGAGCAGCGATTGGGATGTCATCAACGTAGACTAGCAAGATGATTTTTCTTTCGTGATGGATGAGCAGGCAGGGGTCGGCTGCGCTCTGACGGAAACCAAGATCTTTAAGCGCTCCAATGCAGTTGTTATTCCAATCTCGTGCGGCTTGTTTAAGGCCGTATAGGCTGCGTAGGAGTTTAAAGACCCTTCCTGGTTTAACTGTTACTCCCTCTGGAGGGGCCATGTAGATGTCTTCTTGGAGACGTGACTCAGTGAAGGCATTGTTGACGTCAACCTGGTGGAGCTCCAAGTCAAGGAGCCCTACGATTGCCAGGAACGTTCGAAGCGTCTCGTGACGAACGGTTGGAGCAAAGGTATCCCAGAAGTCGTGTCCAAATCGTTGGGTGAATCCTCGTGCAACAAGGCGAGCTTTAGCCTTTTCAAGCGAGCCGTCGGTATTAAGTTTTGGCTTAAATACCCACTTGCTTGTTACAATATTCACTCCCTTTGGCGGGACGGCTTCTTCCCAAGTTCCATTGCCTGCAAGAGCAGTAAGTTCATCCTCTATGGCGCGTTGCCACAGGGTGCCAAATTGTGGGTCTCCCACTGCTTCCTTGTAGGTCTTGGGGGTTGGGATCTCTGGTCCAATAATCGTCCGGAGTTGTGCAGATAGTGCGTAAAACACTTGCGCTTCCGGCTCCTTATAGCACTCAAGTGGTGTTTGGCTGATGAGTGCAAACAGGCTCCGTGGCACCTTTGGTTCTGGCTCGTCTGTGGATGAGTCCTCCGGCGATCTCTTTCGTTTAGGGATAAAGACTCCCCTAAACCTTTGTGTTCCAGGGGTACTGCTTGGTACAGCGTCCTGATTGTCTGGTTGACGGTCTTGTTCCTCTCTTTCAGCAGCCGGGGGCTGCGGTTCTTGCTGACTTTCGTCAGTAGTAACCGCTTCACTAGCTTCTGGCTGCTGGGCTTCTTCCTCTTCCTCTACGGGAGGCTCTGAAGCAAAAAGGACTTTTCGCGGACGTCCAACTGGACGTCTCTCGGGGACAGTATTTGACGTTGGTTTGACCTTGAGGTTCAGGTCAATATCCCCTCCTTTTTCTTGCTCCACAAACCTTACGCTATGGCTGCGGATCACCCTTCGAAGGTCTGGGGCCCATAGACGATAATGTTTTTCTGTTTCGTCCATGTATCCCATAAATACTCCCACTCTTCCTCGGTCCATTAACTTGTCATGTCTAGATCCGACTGGAAGAGACTTTGGATCAACGTAGGAGTATACCTTGCAGCCCCAAACACGTATATGGTCGATACTTGGCTTTTGACCAGTGAACGCTTCTTCAGGGCTTGTGGGTTTTCCGTTAATAAGAGGTCCAGCAGCAGTCCGATTCCGCAGGTATGCGTCAGTCTCGGCTGCCTCCACCCAGAACTCAACTGGGAGCTTTGCGTCTTTTAGCATTGCCCTAACGTTGGTCTCGGTGGTCTGGATGGCTCGTTCAGCTACACCATTCTGACTTGACTGGTGGGGAATAGTGTACTGAGGAACAATTCCAAGGGTTGCGCACCACTGGTTAAGAAGTGACTTTAACTCGGTGGCGTTGTCGCTGCGGACAGCGAGTAGTTTGGCTCCCCCTTGGAGTTCTGCCTTTAGACGCCACTGTCGTAGGGCGTTTGGCGCGTCTTCCCTTCTCTTAAGCGCGATTGTCCAAACCTTCCTTGAGTAATTGTCTACGATTTCAAGAAAGTAGGAATATCCCGCCCAGGAAGTTGGTAGCGGGCCGCAAACATCGATTGAAATAAGTGATAAGCTCGCGGCTTTCCTATCACTTACGTGGTGTCCCTTCTTATTCTTAATCTTGGTAAGGGCACATACACTACACACGTGGTCTTCCTCTTTTGGCGCAAGGATCGGGTCGGCGAGAGTTGTAACCTTGTGCAGTTCTCCTAGCTTCTTAGTTCCCATATGGGCAAACCTTCGGTGCCAGAGTTCGAATCGATTCCTTAACGAATCTGCCTTCGGTTCTAGCGTATCGGGTAATTGCTTTAACCCGGCGTCAGTCATGTCGTTGTCCTTATCTGACTGGGCAGGCTCTGGTGATCTTAAGATGGGTTGCTGCTCGGCACAGTAGGCAGACAGCGCTTTTGGGTTCACGCGGTCTACTATATAGACTCCCCCATTCTCAGGTGCACTAAGAATGGTATTGTTGTCTTGATCCTTAAGGTAGAGGCACTTGTCGTCAAAGCTTCCCTTAAGGCCGCTCTTGCATAGCTGTCGGCCTGAAAGGAGGTTTACACCAAGCTTTGGGACATAGAGTACAGAAGTTAAACGAATAGAATTGCCGCGCCTATCCAGTAACATGGCTGAGCCGACGTAGTCGGCGTATAGCACTCCCCCACCAACTTTAATCGTTCGCCTCATAATGCGTGTCAGAGGTCCACTAAAAAGTTGGGGTTTATCAGTCATGTGTGCTGAGGCGGCAGAATCCGCTATCCAGTGTTCTCTAGGGATCTTACTGGTGGCGGTTCTGGAGAGGGCGGCAATTTCGTCTGATGCTTCTTCGTCACAGCTGCTAGATTCTTCGCCTACAGCAGCTGGGTCCTGGGTGTCATCCTTCTCGTTGGCCGAGAAGGCCTTTAACTGGTTAATTTGCCTCTGGAGTTCTTGGATTTGTTTCTCGGCTCTAGAGCGGGCTTTCTGCGATCGGCGCTTCTTTGCGGTCTCCTTAGCTGCCGGAAGTTGAGGGCAGTCGAGGATACGGTGGCGTCCATCGCAGAGATGACACTGAAGTGGCCGCCTGTCAGAGTCTGACTCGGGTTCAGACAGGTAGGGGCGGCGAGAGGGTTTGAACGCCTTCTTTGCAAGCATAGCTGTGTCATTGGCTTTCAGCTGTGCCTCCTTTTCCTTCAGTATTTGTAATACCTGAAGAGTAGTGAGATTTGGTTGGGTGTCAACCGAGTCTCGGATTGTCATATACTCTTGTGGCAATGCCTGAAGGAGCTGGTCGAGCCGAGCTTTCTCACTTGAAAAAGACTTGTGCTCTGGCAGGGCAACGGCGATTTTCCTCCCAAGTGTCGCGAGTTGGGTCCAGGCTTCGCTGATTGTGGTTCCCTCTTGGAACTGGAAGTTGATAAAAGATTGAAGAAACTGCCTTCGAGTAACTTGCAGTTTGATTTCATACTTTTCCTTAAGAGATTCCCAGATCAGCCTTGACTCTTCTAGCTCTCGGACTCGCTCGCGATCATCTTCATCAATGCAAATGCGTAGCCAGTATCTGGCCTTCGCGTCGTCTCTTTCCAAATTGAACCCAAGCCCGGGGCTTGTTGTTGCAGTAACTGTATGGAACAGTCCCTCTCCTTGAAGCCACTCCTTCATTAAAGAGAACCAGTCGTCTTTATTATTGTAGGAGAGGACCGGGACAGGACGACGCTTAGCAAAGTCTTGCGAAGACAT
Source organism: Neofusicoccum laricinum (assembly GCA_029906385.1). Classification (NCBI taxonomy): domain Eukaryota; kingdom Fungi; phylum Ascomycota; class Dothideomycetes; order Botryosphaeriales; family Botryosphaeriaceae; genus Neofusicoccum; species Neofusicoccum laricinum. The sequence continues at coordinate 1,315,223 of CP123716.1, read as the reverse complement.
AGCGAAGGGGAAGGTGTGTTTCGAAATGAAGTAATCGAAAGAGTTGTAAACGCAGTAAAATGAGTGTACTGCGGTCAATCGGGTCCAGGCTGTTGGACTTAAAAGTTAGGGTAAAGAGTTGTTAAAGCGAAATAGCAAGATGCTATAGTCCGGCAAGTTAAGCGTTTGTCGGATTTTCGATTGAATCGTCTGCTCCTCTCAAGGCACAGACAGACAACGAGGTGGCTGTTTCTCCTGGCACAAGCCCAGGCCTCAGGCGACAGCTTCCTGAAATGTGCTTGTTTCTCCTCTCAACGGAGACCGTATCTAGCTACCGGTACCAGGTTGCTTACAGACCGACTGCAGAGGCAACACGTCTTTTCGCAAACGTTTACGGGATCCAACACCCAGCGGGAACGCTCAGACTGCTCTAGTGGGTACACGAACCCGGGCTCATAACCTGTTGAACAATGAGGGTTCACAGCAGCGGTATAGAGACAGTCCACGATGAGTCGTTCAATTCTTCTACCTATTAGCGGCACACGGAAGATATACGTGTGCGTCACGTGCTACGCTAAACCCTAATTGGTCCTCGTCAATCGGATCCTTCTCGGCATTGGCTTCCCTTCAGATATGGGGCTTAAAAGCCAACTCGCTTAGTCAGCTAAAATCCACCCAGGTACAGTAGCCCTTAGGCTGTTTGTTTAACACTTTAGGACATAGAGTACAGAAGTTAAACGAATAGAATTACCGCGCCTATCTAGTAACATGGCTGAGCCGACGTAGTCGGCGTATAGCACTCCCCTACTAACTTTAATCGTTCGCCTTATAATGCGTGTTAGAGGTCCACTAAAAAGTTAGGGTTTATTAGTCATGTGTGCTAAGGCGGTAGAATCCGCTATCTAGTGTTCTCTAGGGATCTTACTGGTGGCGGTTCTAGAGAGGGCGGTAATTTCGTCTAATACTTCTTCGTTATAGCTGCTAGATTCTTCGCCTATAGCAGCTGGGTCCTAGGTATCATCCTTCTCGTTGGCCGAGAAGGCCTTTAACTAGTTAATTTGCCTCTAGAGTTCTTGGATTTGTTTCTCGGCTCTAGAGCGGGCTTTCTACGATCGGCGCTTCTTTGCGGTCTCCTTAGCTGCCGGAAGTTGAGGGCAGTCGAGGATACGGTGGCGTCCATCGCAGAGATAATACTGAAGTGGCCGCCTATTAGAGTCTGACTCGGGTTCAGATAGGTAGGGGCGGCGAGAGGGTTTAAACGCCTTCTTTATAAGTATAGCTATGTTATTAGCTTTTAGCTGTACCTCCTTTTCCTTCAGTATTTGTAATACCTAAAGAGTAGTGAGATTTAGTTAGGTGTTAACCGAGTCTCGGATTGTTATATACTCTTGTGGCAATACCTAAAGGAGCTGGTCGAGCCGAGCTTTCTCACTTGAAAAAGACTTGTACTCTGGCAGGGCAACGGCGATTTTCCTCCTAAGTGTCGCGAGTTGGGTCCAGGCTTCGCTGATTGTGGTTCCCTCTTGGAACTGGAAGTTGATAAAAGATTAAAGAAACTACCTTCGAGTAACTTATAGTTTGATTTCATACTTTTCCTTAAGAGATTCCTAGATCAGCCTTGACTCTTCTAGCTCTCGGACTCGCTCGCGATCATCTTTATTAATGTAAATGCGTAGCTAGTATCTAGCCTTCGCGTCGTCTCTTTCTAAATTAAACCTAAGCCCGGGGCTTGTTATTGTAGTAACTGTATGGAATAGTCCCTCTCTTTAAAGCCACTCCTTTATTAAAGAGAACCAGTCGTCTTTATTATTGTAGGAGAGGACCGGGATAGGACGACGCTTAGCAAAGTCTTGCGAAGACATAGCGAAGGGGAAGGTGTGTTTCGAAATGAAGTAATCGAAAGAGTTGTAAACGCAGTAAAATAAGTGTACTGCGGTTAATCGGGTCTAGGCTGTTGGACTTAAAAGTTAGGGTAAAGAGTTGTTAAAGCGAAATAGCAAGATGCTATAGTCCGGTAAGTTAAGCGTTTGTCGGATTTTCGATTGAATCGTCTACTCCTCTTAAGGTATAGACAGATAACGAGGTAGCTGTTTCTCCTAGTATAAGCCTAGGCCTTAGGCGATAGCTTCCTAAAATGTACTTGTTTCTCCTCTTAACGGAGACCGTATCTAGCTACCGGTACTAGGTTGCTTACAGACCGACTGCAGAGGCAACACGTCTTTTCGTAAACGTTTACGGGATCTAACACCCAGCGGGAACGCTCAGACTGCTCTAGTAGGTACACGAACCCGGGCTTATAACCTATTGAACAATGAGGGTTTATAGCAGCGGTATAGAGATAGTCTACGATAAGTCGTTCAATTCTTCTACCTATTAGCGGCACACGGAAGATATACGTGTGCGTCACGTGCTACGCTAAACCCTAATTGGTCCTCGTTAATCGGATCCTTCTCGGTATTGGCTTCCCTTTAGATATAGGGCTTAAAAGCCAACTCGCTTAGTCAGCTAAAATCCACCTAGGTATAGTAGCCCTTAGGCTGTTTGTTTAATAGGAACCCTAATACCTTTAATAGTAACCGATAGAAGCTATAAGGCTTTACCTCCTAGCTCGAACAATACATCCGTATCTACGACGACCAGTTCGAATCTAAGGAAGATAAGGTTCTCTTCGCATCTACCTACCTTCGCGAAACGGTAGAGTGTGAGGCAGCAAAGCCGAAAGGATAGTATTACTCTCAACTAAAAATCTATGTACAAGGAGAAAAGGAAAGAGAGTCTAGAAGGAGAGAGCGAAGGGTAAATATACCCAGTCGCTTAGCGCTAGGCCCGTGCTATGTACCTAGCGCTGTGCACGTGCCCTAGCACGTGACCGGGTCTCCCTCCTAGTTGCTAGCTGCTGCTGGTTAGTTACCCTATAGTCTATGGTGGTGCTGCCTAAGGGGCCTAACACTACCCCCCCCTCTTCTAAGCGAGGTCCTCTAAGCTCTGAAAAGAAATTAGGCATCTTAGGCGCGTTCTTATAGTATACGTGATATTCCCGGATCTTGTTAGGCGCGTTTTTGTAGTTTGTCCAGTGTTACTATGGTGGGTTAGCATTCCATTCATCCTAGTTTCCTGTGAAAGTGACTTTGTATTGGACCCCGTGTCTGGAGTTTCGGCAGTCGACAACTTCGAGGACTTCCTATTCCTCGTGTATGGTTTCATCCTTATTGTTAAAGATAAGGTGTACAGGGCCTGGTTCTTGCACCTGTCCGGGGTACGGGTTGTCTAGCGCAAGGTGCAACTTCTATGGGTAGAAGACGTTAAAGATTCCTTATTCTTGTATGTGTGGAGGTATGGCTACCTCGTACGCTTTGCCGTCGATGCATCGTGTGATTTCCCATGGTCCTAGGTTCTTTGGTGATAGTGATTTACTATTCCGCCTAAGTTTAAAGTTCCTTATATTAACAAAGACCTTGTCACCTACTCGGAATACCGGGTGTGGTTAACGGAACTTGTCTGCATGTCGGGCTTGCTCCTTCTGGATCCAGACTAGCTGTTCTTAAAGGAACTCCCTCATTGCATTAGTTCTTGTAACAAGTCGGTCTGCTCTTATTACTTCGGCTGCTCCCGGGCCGTTATAGGTTCTAGGCGGTTCAATTCCTATTCTTGGGTGGAATCCGTTGTCTGCGAAGAAGGGTAATACTCCTGTCGATGCACTAATATGTGTGTTGGCTTGGAATTCGGCTTATGGTAGGAAGTCTGCCCAGTTGTCTTGGGCATGGTTAATGTAGAGGCGGAGGTATCTTTTTATACCTTTTACTAAGCTCTCGCTCTGTCCGTCGGTCTCGGGATGGTAAGAGGTCGACATCTTTACCTTTACTTTATAGCGTTCGAGGATTCGTTGGTAGAGGCGTGAGTTCATTACGCTGCCTCTGTCTAAGACGATGTCAAGTGGAAATCCTCTTACGTAGAAGAGTCGGCGGTTTAGGGCCTCAACTACTTCTTTAGTACTAAGGGTTAAAAGGGGCTCGTAGCTCCTTCCTTTTATAAGGCGGTCCGTAATGGTTAGGTAGTGGTTGAACTCTCTATTATTGCGAATATAAGGGGGCAGTTTTTCTACAAAGTCGATTAACACGTGGAGCCACTTCTGCTGCGGTATCGGTAGGGGTTTTAGCAGTCCTTACTTCTAGTCTATGTAGGGCTTGTGCCTTCTATAGTAGTGGTAGTTCTTTGCGAATCTCGTAACGTCTTCTCTTTGTCCTAACCACTAATATCTTTTAGCAAGGTTTCGGTACATTGCTTTTGTCCCGGGATGTCCAGCAAGCGGACTCTCGTAATAGTCTCGTAGCAGGCGTAGGCGTAGTGGCTGGTAGTCTAGAATAATAAGGGTATCTTTTAACCACACCTAACTCTCTTTTACTAAGAAGTCTTAGATGTTTTTCTTGTATCCCTTTCCAATCAAGTGGCTTGGCACGCGGCGGTTCCCTGCTTCGATGCTCTTCCGGAGGTCCTGGATAGCCTCGTCTGCCTCGTATACTTATCTAATTAGTTCCTCTAGGTCTAGGGTTTTGTCTAGGCTCGGTGCTTGTTCCTAGCGTGGCTCCTCTTCCTTAAGGTCGTCTGCTGCAAATAGGAGAGTGTTAACGGCAACCTTTATATCTTGTTTAAGGTCGTCTGCTACAAATAGGAGAGTGTTAACGGCAACCTTTATATCTTGTTTAAGGTTTAAGTCCTAGAGGAGTTACTGGAATCGGTACTGCTTCCGCGGGTCGTCTATTCCCTTTAGAAGGTCTTGGGTGCGACGTGTGAGAGAGTCGGGTTTCTCTCCTTGCTTTCCGGGCCTGTATGAGATGACAAAGTTGAACGCGGAGAGAAACTCTACCTAGCGGGCTTAACGGCTGGTGAGCTGCTTGGTTATTATGAAGTATTCAAGGTTTTTGTGGTCCGTAAGCACCTTGATTGGTTTTTCAGCCGGTGTACTCATTAGTTCAGGCTTCCAGGTCTCGAAGGAGCGGATGATGGCAAGTAATTCCTTGTCGTAGATCATGTAATTACACTCCGCGGCTGACATCTTCTTAGAGAAGTACGCTACCGGTTTGAGGATTCCTTCGTGTATCTACGAGAGTACTCCTGCGCTAATAAAGTCTAAAGCATCTGTTTCCACCTAGATCTCCTTCTCTAGGTCAAGGTGAGCAAGGACCGGGGCTGTGGTAAAGGCTTCTTTTAGCTTATTAAACGCGGTTTACTTCATTTCGTCCTATTAGAAGTCGCGGTACCGTGTCTTCTTTTTCCCGTTCTTTATCGTGAAGTGATCTCCTCTAGTCATTTCTGTGAGAGGCCTAGCGAGGTAAGAGAAGTTCTTAATAAAGCGCCGGTAGAAGTTTACGAATCCTAGAAAGGCTTGGACATCCTTAACCGAGGAAGGGGTGTTCCAGTTTACTATTACCGTGACCTTCTCGGGGTCCATGGTGATACCGTTGGTGCTGATGATGAGTCCCAGGTATTTCACGGTGTTCACGTTAAATTCATACTTGTCTAGGTTAAGCTGGAGTCCTCGTTCTTTTAGGCGCTTTAGAACTTTGTTTACATTATCAGCGTGCTCCTCTACATTCTCGCTGTAGATTAGGACATCGTCCAGGTAGGCTGTACAGAACTTATCAAGGTATTCAAGGACGGAGTTGTTGATGTAGCTCTAGAATGTTCCCGGAGCGTTACAGAGTCTAAAGGGCATGACTAGGTACTCGTACTATCTAAAGCGTGTGTTAAATGAGGTAAGATATTCGTGTCCTTCCTTAATACGGATCCGGTTGAAGGCGTGGACTATATCTAGCTTGGTGAACACTCTAGCTTTACTCAGCTGAGTAAGCGTCTCGTTGATGTGAGGGATAGGGTAGCGGTTTTTTTCGGTAACTATATTAAGAGCCCGGTAGTCGACGTAGATTCTTAGGCCTCCTCCGGGTTTCCTAACAACCAAGAGAGGTGCGGTGCAGCTGGATGAACTAGGTCGGATGAACCCTTTTCTAAGATACTCATCGATGTATTTCTTAACAGCCTCATTCTCTTGTTGTAACATGGGGCGGTAGCTTTTCTTATAGGGGGGCACGCAGCCCGGTCTAAGGTTGATTGCATGATCCTCCTTCCTATGGGGCGGGAGTTTATCGGCAATTGTCTTGTCCCAGAGTTCCTCAATCCAGTGGTGTTCTTTTAGTAGCCGGGCTAGGCGTTCTTCCCGGCTATACTATTTCTTTCCTCCTATGAACTTCTGAAAATCGTCTTCCTTTCTCTTAGCCATGGTTGTAGCGCTAAGGTTCGTAGGGTTCGTGGGGTTCTCCCTAACGTTGTAGAAGTACCCTTCGTAGCCCGGTTTCCTTGCCAGGCGCAGGAAGGTCGAAGCAGAGTAGAATTTAATATTAGGGCCTTACTCCTTCGGGGGTTCGTATTTGTGTCCCACTGCATACTCTGTGTGGGGAAGGCCGTAGAGGTAGCCCAACTTAAAGCATTTGGCGCTGCAGAAGCGGACCGAACGTTTTTCCCAGTCGATAATAGGGTTATGGGTACGGAGCCAACCATCGCCTAGGATCAGTGGGTAATCTCCTAGCTTGGCGATGTAGCAAAGGAGTTGTTCTTTATATGTACCGATAATAACATCTACCAGAGCGGCGTGGGTGATGTACTGGGAGAAGCTGCCGTCTTCTAGAGTCATACGGATCCGTTTTGTAAGGGGTATTCTTGGTGTTTTTATTGCGCGGACGAAAGAGCCATCAATAAGTTCAGCTTGGCTTCCGTTGTCGAGAAGAGATTATATGTTCATTCCTACTACTGTAGCCCGTAGAATAAGGTGGGTTCCCTTAATCTTGTTTGCTTGTCTGTCTACTGCTACATTGGATACAGTGATCCTCTTCTGACGTAGGCCTGCTGATTGCTTACCCAGCTCTTTGTCCTGTTGAGGTCCTAGGGGGCGACTTACTCCTAGGACGTGGAGTTTTCCGACTCGCCGTCGGTGGTAAGCTCCTCAATGCTGGTAATGTGGGTAAACTTGGCACGGTTGTTGTTAGGGCAGACTGAGTCGGTGCTGCGGTGGCCGGAGCTACGGTAACGAAAGTAACGGCGTTCCTTTACTATCTTGGTCTGCTTCTTAGGTGTCATCCTCTTAGGGTTCAGTTCGGGGTTATACCATGGGCCGGTCCATCCTTCAGGCTTGGATATAGTTGGGGAGTAACGCTACGGCTCTTCCTTGTTATTAGTACTGGTGGGGGCGTTGCGGTTGAACCGGATGCGTTCGTTCGAGGAGCTAGAGCCCTGGCCACGCTCCCTGTCCCTGTTTATGCGCTTCTCAGGTCTTGGGTTGAGGGATTTAATCTCTTCGCGCCGGTATTCTCCCTTGCGGAGTATGTCTAGGAGTTGCTCAACAGTGTCGAAGCTCTAGAGGGCAACCGAGTAGGCCAGCCCGGGTACGACGCTACCCTGTAACTTGTCGATCTTGTCCTCCTTAGAGGTATCTGTAAGGTCCCATAGGGTGTAGAGCCTTACGTAGTAGGTATCGATGGACTCTTTCTCGGTCTGCTTGGCGGCAACGAGCTCACACCTAGCTTTCTTTTTTGTAATGCCCATGCCGTAGATCTTTCCCAGCTTCTCTATAAAGGCTTTAGGACTTAGGTTACTTGTTAGGAAGGGGCGTATGGTAGGGGCTACTGACTCAGCCAGACGGGAGTAGATATGGCGAACCATAAGCTTGTTATTGCCGCGGAAGAAGTCTTGTTTAACTTTAAGCTTGAAGCCTATGTTTTCTTTAAAGGTGATAAAAGCTTGGATATTGGTAGAGCTAAGCTTATCGACGTCACTAGTAAGTATCTTGCGGGAGCCGGAGTAAGGCTAAGTCTGTTGCGTATCTATAGTATCCTCGCTCTGGCGGCGGTTAAAGTTGTAGGGGCCTCCTACGTCCCGCTATATGTTATTAGTAAGGTTCACGTTAAGGCGTGTTAGTTCGTCATTTTCCTGGCGGAGCGTCTGGAGCAAATTATTGCCGCGGTCTGTCGCCTTTTTATAGCCAACACGGAGCTTGTTATACCTCTCTTAGAGACTCCTATGTTCATCCTGCAAAGTTGCGTGGTCTATGTGCTTGTGTTCGTTGCTGGTCGTAAGGAGCTAGAGGGTGTAGTAGAACTTGGCGCGTTAATTAGCCGGGGCCAAGGTATACCAGTTGTGGAAAGCGTCGTAGTTGGGCTAGCGGTGGCTCTTAAGCGCGATGTCGTTAGGAAAGCTCGGGCTATTGGCAAGGTCGAGGGAGTGCGCATAGGACTGCGCTATCTCCTTAGGGTTTAGGGCACTCTGAGAGATCGAACGCGTCTCGCGGGGCTGGTTCCTATTGCTATTGTAGGGGCGGACGGTGTCGGGGAGTGGGGATTCCTTATTAGCATGGTCTTCGTATGAAGCCCTATTGTGATGAGAGGCAACACTGCTGGCGCGGCTGTGGTTTAGCATGGTGAGGTCTTCTTGGTTGGAATTTCTGATGGCTGGTGGATTTTGTGTCCGATGATGTCGGTCTGTGTGTGTGAAAGTCTTCACTCGGTCTGTGCTCTGGGTCAGGTTCTTGTTCAGGTGAGGGCAGAAGTCGTTCCTTATGTATAAACTATTCTGCTGCGCAATGTTAATGTCGTGTGTCTGGTTAGGTTGTTGTATTAGAGGTACATAGATTATGTGAGGCAGTAAAGCCGAAAGGGTAGTATTACTCTCAACTAAAAATCTATGTATAAGGAGAAAAGGAAAGAGAGTCTAGAAGGAGAGGGCGAAGGGTAAATATACCCAGTCGCTTAGCGCTAGGCCCGTGCCATGTACCTAGCGCTGTGCACGTGCCCTGGCACGTAACCGGGTCTCCCTCCTAGTTGCTAGCTGCTGCTGGTTAGTTACCCTATAGTCCATGGTGGTGCTGCCTGAGGGGCCTAATATAGAGCGATGGTTCGAACCCTACCTCAACGAACACCTCTACAAGGACAAGAACGAACAGTCTAAGAACACTCGGGACATGTTCAATAACTACGACAAATTCGTAGAGCATCTCAAGCGCGCCTTCAACGACGTAGACGAAGTCCGATAAGTAACTTAGAAGATTATAATCCTGCAATAGAAAGGATCGGTCTCGGACTACACCTCTATATTCCGACAAGCGGCTGTATTCCTGGAGGGATGGTCAGATTAAGTACAGCGTGATCACTACTATAAAGGGCTTAAGCCAAACATTAAGGATACTATAGCTTTCCACAGCTACCCCAAAACGCTGGACACAATGATCGAATTAGCCAGGCGCCTGGACGAGCGCCTCTGGGAGCGATAAACCGAACGGTACCCTACCAACACAATACGGGCAACCAAGCCACGCCACACTCAGAACGGCGGCGATGCCATAGAACTCGACAGTTCCACCCGTCAGGACAGGAACAACAAGGGACGGAACAATAGATAGAAGGGACGAAACAAGAACACGCAGACGAAATAGATACTAGAGCAGCAAGAACTATTCGCGAAGAAACTCTATGTCTACTACGGAGATAAGTGGTAGCTAGGGCACGACTGCCCGCTACGGCCCAAGAAAGGACGCAGTCATGCGGCGGCCGTACGAAAAGACTCCGAGGAGGAGCTAGCAGCCTTTAAGAAGAATAATCAGTAGCGAGTAGCGCACGCAGCTATAAGCTAGACCGTATACTACAACGACAGCTGCACGATCCACTAAAGCGATAAAGATGCCACGGGATGGTACCCCCGCAAACCAGGGAAAAGCCGACAGATCAACGTTACCACTCGAGTTACCGAGGAACCCCAGCTCGACGCCCTTGTCGACGCGTTCCCGGAAGACTCTGACTTGGTAAACAGTGACACGGGAGAACTATACGATAGCACCCCGGATCAGAGCGAACTTAGCAAAGACACAGAGGAAGAGACGGTCTAGGGAGAAACCCGGACAATGGACGAAAAACGAAACACTCTCACCTCGCTCGAAGTGCTCGCTTAACGGTACGGTATCAGCTACCACCTGGAAAACGGATACGGAAACCACGGTCAAACGGTTTGGATCCCGGATTAGAGGAACCTCGCCCTTATAATCATATAGGACTGGCGATAGGACACCCTCTGGGAAACTCGCATTGAGCAGAACGGAGAAAAATACGAACTCCCGGTAACCCCAGAAACAACGCTCGTCGAAGGACAACATTAAGGCCTCTTAGTACGCGAGTAAGTGGACTACGATTCCCTACGGGAATTGGCAAGGATCCTCTACCAGTACGGAACGGCAATAATCCAGAATCATACGCTTAAATGGGTTCCCGACGAAAAGCTTAATCACCATCTAACCTTCAAATACCAGATGCGGAACGACAAAGTCTACTGGACTAGGGTAACCAAAAACGGCAATTAGACCAACTGGAAGCAAGCATATATTCAAGTCAACGAATAGGAAGACTATATACACAGCGAAGCCTATAGCCATCTAATACTAAAAAACTAAACGGCCTCCCTAGTTAGGGACCTGTTACGACGGACCCGACCGTGTTAGGTTTCAGTCGGCGCGTAAGACCATTCGGCCAACCTCCCGTCGACTGGAAGTCGATAAAAGGTTTAGTAATGATCAGCCTAGTGGCTAATCGTGCCCCAACAACTCTATATACAGAGGCGTGTTCGTAACACTACCTCCCCTCTTAAGGCAGATGACCCCAGCTGCTAGACTCAGCTCGTTATCTGGATATAGAGTTACCCCCAACCAACCAGTCATGCGCCAGTCAAATACGACCGGACCTGCAGCGGACTGTGGCTATAAGCCGGGGGAACGAGTCACCTGATTGTCCGTTGTCAGTGGGGCAGTAGGGGAACCAGACCCACTCTCTTACCTCTAGCTGGCCACCCGAAAAACCAGCACTCACTCGACTAACTGCCGACAATAGGGCTCGAACCTGTCGACCTATAGGTAGGCTGATCATTATGTTACGACGGACCCGACCGTGTTGGGTTTCAGTCGGCGCGTAAGACCATTCGGCCAACCTCCCGTCGACTGGAAGTCGACAAAAGGTTTAGTAATGATCAGCCTGGTGGCTGATCGTGCCCCAACAACTCTATATACAGAGGCGTGTTCGTAACATTACGTAGATCCTAGGATATGACATCATCCTAGGACGACCCTAGTTAAGGAAGTAGAAGCCCGACATCGATTAGGACACTAGGGAAGTCAAATTCAAGTTACGAGAAAAAGAAGAGGCACGGTAGCTATTTAGTATAACAGCGGTACTAGCACCTAGAAGAATCCTCCGGAGTGCGCCGATACAAATTAGTAAGATCTCTAAAACGACTCTTAGGAAGGAGGTTAAGAAGGGTAACCCTACGGGCATCGCCTAGGTTAAGATCACCCCCTAAGGAGTGGAGGTGACTAACGAATAACCTACCGAAGTCCGACGGGTCTACTAGACCATCCGGAAACCTATAACAACCCTAGAGAAACCCTAAGAACCCCGAGAACGCATATACTACGATCTAAGATAGATAAACGTAATACGACCTATAAACCCCCTAGACTGTTACGAACACGCCTCTATATATAGAGTTGTTGGGGCACGATCAGCCACTAGGCTGATCATTACTGAACCTTTTATCGACTTCCAGTCGACGGGAGGTTGGCCGAATGGTCTTACGCGCCGACTGAAACCCAACACAGTCGGGTCCGTCGTAATATAATAATTAGCCTACCTATAGGTCGATAGGTTCGAGCCCTATTATCGGCAGTTAGTCGAGTGAGTGCTGGTTTTTCGGGTGGCCAGCCAGAGGTAAGAGAGTGGGTCTGGTTCCCCTACTACCCCACTAACAACGGACAATTAGGTGACTCGTTCCCTCGGCTTACAGCCACAGTCCGCTGTAGGTCCGATCGTATTTGACTAGCGCATGACTGGTTGGTTAGGGGTAACTCTATATCTAGATAACGAGCTAAGTCTAGCAGCTGGGGTTATCTATCTTAAGAGGGGAGGTAGTATTACGAACACGCCTTTATATATAGAGTTGTTAGGGCACGATTAGCTACTAGGCTGATCATTACTAAACCTTTTATCGACTTCCAGTCGACGGGAGGTTGGCCGAATGGTCTTACGCGCCGACTAAAACCTAACACAGTCGGGTCCGTCGTAACATAGACCTAATTCCGAAGGAATACGGGAAGTTTAAAGATCTCTTTATAGAGAAATAAGAAGACGCCCTACTAGACTATTAGCTATAGGATTACGAAATCCCTTTAATGCTAGATACTACCCCGAAGTTCGGACCCCTTTACTCCCTCTCGGAGAAGGAATTGCAGATCCTTAAGGAATACATCGAGACCGGTCTACGTAAAGGCTATATCCGCCCTTCCTAGTCGTCGGTAGCATCCCTAATCCTGTTTATACCTAAGCTAGGAGGCAAGTTACGCTTATACGTAGACTACCGAGCCTTAAACGATATTACTATTAAGGACCGATACCTCCTACCCCGGATTAACGAGCTGCGGGATCGACTACGCAAAGCTAAATACTTCACTAAGCTAGACCTTAGGGACGGATACCATTTAATCCGAATTAAAGAAGGAGAAGAATGGAAAACCGCTTAGTATCACGACTTAAGAAGAACAAGTCAGATTCTCGAAATTAACTAAAGTTTCTAAGCTAGAGAAAGGAAAGAGAAAAGAAAGAGAATAAAGGAGGAAGGAGGAAACTTATATATCTAGCCTAGGTACTAGTTAGAAGTCGAATAGCCGGTCTTAGGCTTCCCTTTCCCGTACGTTCCCGCTAAGTGTTTACTCTTAGTAAACCCTATATCTTAGACATCTTGTCTTAGATAAGTGCTTTAGCCTAATTAGGCTTAGTTTTCTAGAGAATAAGATGTTAACGGTCTGAATCGTTATATTACCCCCCTCTTAAGCGAGAGCTTCTGGCGATAACCTTACTCGATAGCTTTATCGTTTTCTTAAATCTACCGTTTGAGTTCCTTCGGTGGACCGGGCTTCGCTAGGTAGGAGTCGTGAAATTCCTTAAGTTTCTGAGCCGCGTGGTTGAAGTTGTCTACTAGATACTATTGAGGGTCGGGTGGCTAGTCTGCCCACTGAACCCTATACTGGAGTCTCTTCCCCTTACCAGTGTAACGGGAGTCGAGAATAGACTCTACTACGTATTCGTCTTTATTATCTACCTGCACCGCGGGCTGCGGCTCCGGTATCTAGCCTAGAAGGGGGTTACTATCGTCCCTTATAAGCTTGCTTGGATGGAACACATTACCGCGGTTAATGCCTGGGGGTAGTTAAAGGCGGTAAGCGGTTCCTACTTTCTCGATAATAGGATATGGCCTAATCCGCGTCCATCCTAGCTTCCTTAAGGGTCGGTCTAAATCTATGTCCTTAGTAGAGATAAATACCTTATCTCCTACCTCGTAGGACACATCCTTCCTATAACGGTTAGCGAACTCTACTTGCTTCTCCTAGGACTGCTGCAGGTGGAATTTCGTAAATTCCTAGACCTTTTATATCTTATCTACCATCTCGTTAGCTCTTTCCCTGCTCCAGGTAGCCGCGGCGGTGGGCGCTAGAGGGGTGGGCGTCTAGTTAAAGGATAGGCGGGGCTCATATCCGTAGACCACGAAGAAGGGGCTTACGGTAGAGGAGGCGGAGACGTTTCTATTAGCAGCGTATTCTGCGGAGGCAAGCCAGTCTACCTAGTCGTCCTAATAATAGCTAACGTAGTAACGGAGGTAGATTTCTATTTCTTTATTAGCGTTTTCTGTTTGCCCGTCCGTCTCTGGATGGTAGGCTATTAAAAGGCGGTAGTTAATCTTTAGTAGCTTGCAGAGGCCTTGCCAGAATTCGCTAATAAACTGGGGTCCTCGATCTAAGATAATGGTGTCCGGTAGGCTATAATACTTCTAGATATTATCTCTAAAGAGCTGCGCCATTTGACTCGCGGTGGTGGTGTCGTGGCAGGGGATGAAGTGCCGCATTTTTAAGAACCGGTCTACCACTACTAGGACGGCGGTGAATCCTTTACAGTTTGGCAACTTAGTGACAAAGTTATAGGATAGGTGCTTCTAGGGCTGGTCCCCGATAGGGAGCGGCTTAAGCAGGCCGTTATAGGATTCCGTTTTATATTTAGCCCTCTTATAGGAGTAGTAGTTCTGCACGTACCGCTTTACTACCTTTTTTATACTATTCTAGTAGTACCTCTCCTTTAAGAGTTCCTAGGTGCGCTAGATGCCTAGATGTCCCGTTACTAGGGGTCGATGAGCAGCCTAAATAAGCCTTAGCCTAAGGCGGTCGTCTTATAGTACAATAAGGCGGTTCTCCTAGAAGACGAGCAAGTTATCGCGTAGTAAGTACTTAGGGTACTTGCTAATATCCTGGCGGATGGCCGTTAAGGCGTCGTCTGTCCGGTTAGCTATCCGTAGCTTAGTAGGGAGGTTAGGGTTTTCGAATAGCTTAAGGGGAGAGAGGGTAAAGCTCCCCGGAGGGAGCGCCGTACGGTTTATAGAGGTGAGGCGGGAGTTAGAGTCGTCCACCGGTAGATCCTACTCTCGACGAGAGAGAGCGTCTGCTCTCTTATTCTTCTTTTCTACGATAGGAACAATCCTAAAGTCGTACTCCGCGAGTTCTTCTACCCATCGAATTTGGCGGCGGGAGAGCTGCTTGTTCGTTATAAACGTTTTTAGGTGTTACGACGGACCCGACTATGTTAGGTTTCAGTCGGCGCGTAAGACCATTCGGCCAACCTCCCGTCGACTGGAAGTCGACAAAAGGTTTAGTAATAATCAGCCTAGTGGCTAATCGTGCCCCAACAACTCTATATACAGAGGCGTGTTCGTAATATTAGGGTCTCGTAATTAGTAAATACCTGGATTGGCTCCTATACACTCCGGTACTCGGGACTCCATTCCTAAAAGGCTCGAACGATGGCCAGGAGTTCCTTGTCGTAGATCGTGTAATTATATTCCGTGTCTAAGAGCTTCTTAGAGAAGTAGGCTACTAGATAAAGCTTCCCTTCCTTATCCTTCTATAAAAGGACTCCTCCACTAACGTAGTCAGAAGAGTCAACTTCGAGGAAGATGGGCTTCGCCGGGTCGAAATATCGAAGTACTAGGTCTGAGCGGACGGCGTTCTTTAGTGCTTGGAAGGCGGCCTTACACTTCGGCGTCTAGGCCCACGCTACCTTATTCTTGGTCAGGTCGGTAAGTGGTTTTGTAATCCTCGAGTAGTTCTTAATAAACCGGCGGTAGTAGTTACAGAGGCCTAGGAATAAGCGTGCTCCTCGGAGAGAGATTAGGGCTTTCTATTCCAGGATAGCTATAACCTTCTGGGGGTCCATCCGGATTCCGTCTCGCCCGACAATGAGGCCAAGGAAGCGAGTCTCGGTGACCTTAAATTCGCATTTCTTAATATCCGCTTGAAGGCCTGCTTCTCTGAGTTTCTTAAGGACTAGTCGTACCTATTCTCTATACTCTTTTCTTGTCTTACTATAGACTAGAATGTCGTCTATAAACACTAAGCAGAAGTCGTCTAATCCGGCCATTATAACCTCGTTTATGTACTACTAGAAGGTAGCAGGTCTATTACATAATCTAAAGGGTAGGACGTTGTAGCGGTATAATCCGTAGCGCGTCCGGAAGGTTATAAGGTCCTTAGAGTCTTCGTGTATCCGAATCCTATAGAATGCTTGTCTGACGTTAATCTTAGAGAAGTAACGCGCTCTAGTTAACCGGGCTAGCGTCTCGTTAATTAAGGGAAGTAGGTATTTATTCTTCTTCGTAGCTACGTTAAGGCGGCGGTAGTCTACGCAGATGTAAGAGTCTAGAGCCTCGAGAGAAGCCTTAGAGGATTATCGGCGGATCACGTGATACTAAGTCGTTCTTGTATTTAAGTCGTTCTCTTCTCTTTCTTCTCTTCTTCTTCTTCTTCTCTCTTTAAGTCTTAGCTTAACGTACATAGCGCAATAAACCTTTCAGCGATCATCCTAAGGTTAAGCCCTAACAATAGCTAAGACTTTAACCTATTAGACTTATTAGAACTAGATTATTGGTATAGTCGCGCACTGGAATTACTGGAATCACTGGAATCACTGGAGACACCGGAAGCACCGGAAACACTGGAATCAACGAGAGGCACAGGATCCTCAGAATGGTTAATCCACAGCATGCGGATGAGCAACAGGCTCAGGAATCCCAAGAAATAAAGCAGATACTGCAACAGATAATGGCTCAGATGAGCGCACTTAATGGTAAGGTGGAACAACTTGAAAGGGAGAATCAAACTCAAAAAGGAGAAAACGACACGAATCCTCTTCCCACCCCAACAAATACTTCTGGCGAATCTTCGGATAAAGCTGGCCCGCTAAACGACAAGCCAACCAAGAACCTCGGACCCCTTGCTGAGTTCTCAGGTAACAGGGATGAACTGGAACCCTAGATCTCTCAGGTACTAGCAAAGCTAGCCGTGGACTATTACTACTGCAACGAAACGACCAAGTTCTTTATGCTCCACAATAGGCTCCGGGGCGAGGCAGCTCGCCAGCTACAGCCCTGGGTCCAGACTAGTATTAACACGAACAGCATGACTGCACAGTGTCTACTGGATCAACTCCGCCTATCATTTGGCGACCCCCATGTGCAAGAAAAGGCCCAGCGCAAACTACACAAGCTACGCTAAACCAACAAGCCTTTTATGGAGTACTTTACGGAGTTCCGCAAGTTAGTACTAGAGGCCGGGGGCACCAACTGGCCGGACGAAATCCTTAAGGCCTATTTAGAAGCAGGGATCAGCCAGGAGCTCCAACAAAGCATGATTGGCCTTGGAGGCATAAGCCAGTCCTTTGAGGACTACTGCACCGAGCTGAAACGCGTCAGTGATCAACTGGAAGCATTCAACTTGCGCAACAATGGCAAGAGAGCTCAGCAGGGCTGGTAGTAAGGCTGGTGGCGTGGCCAGAATAAGGTTGGCTTAGCAGGGTCCACTAGCAAGCAGCCAGGGTCCAAACAGTTAAAACCAACGACGTTCCAACACGATATGGAGTGGGAGCCCACCGGACCAGCCAAAGCAGCCCAGGGACGCCGTGTCAAGTGGGTGAATGATTAAGAGATGTAGAAACGAAAGGAAGAACACCGCTGTCTACGCTGCGGCGACTCAACGCATCTAATTGCCCAATGCCCCTGGCTGCTACTAAGGAGACCTACACGCTTTATAAAGCCTGTTCAGCAGGAGGAAAACGCGGGACCCGAGCTGGAAGACTTAGAGGATGATGAAGCACTTGCCCAGCAGTCGGAAAACTGAAAGCTCCTGTCAAAAATCGCAGGCAGGAGCCAACAGTAGAGGAAAAGCAGGAAGTATAGAACGAATAGCGGAAGTAGCAACCTAAATTGGAACAGGATTCACTTCTTACCTCAGTTATGATCAATAAAGAGTCTTTTGGAAAAGCTCTTGCTAATACTGGTTGTGAATTCTACGCTGTAATAAGCCGCAAATTCGCTGAACGCTGTAACCTCCCGCGTATTAAAATCACCCCAAGAACACTAGATGGATTAACACCTACTGGATGGAAGATTAATGAAGTTGCCTGGGCCGAGGTCGATATTAGAGGTTACTACCAAAAGCGAATGTTCTTCTATATCGTCCCAAAGCTCTCTAGATGCGATCTCATGCTAGGGAGCCCCTGGATGGTACAGGAAAAGGCAGTACTTAACCAAAGCGAACGGACTATTACCTTTAAGGATACTGGATTAACTGTAAAACAAGACACCGATCTCCCTAAGTCTTAAGGCAAGCTAATTGGAGCCGCTGCCTTTTGCCACCTTATAAGCCTTAGGAAAAAGAAAGGATATCAGATCTTTACAGCCAGCCTCGCGGATATTAATAAGGCCTTACAGGAGAAACCCCCTATCGATCTTTAAAGCCGGCTGCCTAGTTGGGTAGACCCTAAACGGATCGGCCTATTTGATAAGAAAGAAGCGGATAAACTCCCACTACACCGACCTGGAATTGACCATCAAATTGAACTCGAAAAGGACACCAACGGTAAGACACCCGACGCTCTATAGGGGCCTTTATATAATATATCTCGTAACGAGCTCCTTGTGCTAAGGAAGACTCTTAATAAGCTACTTAATAAAGGCTTTATCCGTGTAAGCAACTCGCCTGCTGCGGCACCGGTCTTATTCGTTAAGAAACTAGGAGGCGGTCTACGCTTTTGCTGTGACTACCGGGCTCTCAATCGACTTATAAGGAAGGACCGCTATCCATTACCGCTGATCCAAGAGACCCTCAATAGAATAAGTAAGGTAAAATGGTTTACTAAGCTAGACGTGGCTGCAGCCTTCCATAAGATACGAATCGCGGAAGGAAGCGAATGGTTAACGGCATTTCGAACTCGCTTTAGACTCTTTAAGTGGTTGGTCACTCCATTTGGATTGGCAAATGCTCCGAGCACCTTTTAACGGTACATTAATTGGACTCTAAAGGACTTCCTAGATGACTTTATCTCAGCCTACGTTGACGACATCCTAATCTTTACGGATGGATCCCGCCGGGAGCACCGCGAGAAAGTAAACAAGGTACTAGAGAAGCTGGACGCTGCAGGCTTACAACTTGACCTAAAGAAATGCGAATTTGAAGTCCAGTCTACTAAGTATCTGGGGTACATTATTAAGGCCGGACAAGGCATCCGCATGGACCCAGAAAAGATCAAGGCAATTTAGGAATGGAAAGCACCTACTACGGCTAAAGGAGTACTCGGATTTCTTGGTTTTGCGAATTTTTACCGACGGTTTATTAAAGGCTTTTCCAATCTGGTATCGCCTCTGGTATCCCTTACGAGAAAGAATACGACCTTCCGATGGAACTAGGAGGCTAACGCCGCATTTAAGAAGCTAAAAAAGGCCTTTATTATAGCGCCGGTCCTTATGCAATTTGATCTAGAACGAGAAACGATCCTTGCTACGGATTCCTCAGGATACTGCACAGGAGGAGTACTCCAATAGTACGACAACGACGGTTTTCTACGTCCAGTAGCGTTCTTCTCAAAAAAGAACCTACCCGCGGAATGCAACTACCCGATCTACGATAAGGAACTACTTGCGGTGGTTAAGTGTTTACGCCAGTAGGACGCCGAACTAAAAGGACTTCATCAGTTCAAGATCCTCACTGATTATAAGAACCTGGAATACTTTACCACGGCAAGGAGGCTTTCTAAAAGGTAGATTCGATGGTGGAGAGAGCTTAGCCGCTTCTCCTTTACCATTAAGTACACCCCAGGGAAAACTAATGGATTGGCAGACGCATTAACAAGAAGGAACCAAGACTTACCTACAACGGATAAGGATGAGAGACTTAAACAAAGGACAGCTTAGTTACTTTAGTCGATACCCTACGGATTAGTTCTTAATACCGGACCACCAGAGGACCCCGAAGAACAAGAATGGAGTAATAAAGATTCACTTCTATCCGAAGAGGCTATGGCAACCAAACCTCGACAAGCACGACCTGGACAACAAACGCGAGAACCTCTTTCCCTAGAGGAGCAATGGCAAGAAGCACTCCAACAGGACTAAATGTTAAAGCAGCTCCAGAAGGCTGTACGGCAAGGAGAAAGAACATTCCCACTGGAGTTTACTACGAAGTTCAAGGTCTTAATCGCTAAATACTCGCTAGACGACCAAGGGAACCTCCTCTTTAGAGATAGGAAATGGGTACCGGATTCTAAGCCACTACGAACGAGAATCATTTAGGAGATGCACGACTCCCCCCTCTCAGCACATCCGGGACGTATCCAAACAGTCTCCCTCGTGGCAAGGCACTTCTTCTGGCTAGGATTCGTTAATGATGTTAGGAGGTTCTGCCGGAACTGTGATATCTGTGGAAGGACAAAGATCTGGAGAGATAGGAAATAAGGATTACTTAAGCCGCTACCAGTACCGAGCCGCTAATGGAGGGAGATCTCTATTAACTTTATTAGGCCTCTACCATTGAGTAATGGTTGCGAAATGCTTATAGTAATTACTGACCGCCTAGGAAAAGGAGTAATCCTTAAGGCCTATTTAAATACTAAGACGGAAACTATTACAAAGCTCTTTATTATATACTTTTACCGGAACCATGGGATCCCAGCGGCAATCGTCTCTAATAGAGGAACTCAATTCGTTAGCCTCCTTTGGTAACGAATCTGTCAACTCCTTAAGATTAAGAGACGCATCTCAACGGCCTATCACCCCCAGACGGACGGATCAACAGAAAGAATGAATACTAAAGTGGCAAGAAAACTCGCACTATTCGTGGATCACTACTAAAAGGACTGGACAGACCGGCTACTAATAGTCCAGCTGGCCCTTAATGGAAGAACTTTAACGACGACTTAGACAAGCCCATTCTTTCTCTCCTATAGGTTCCACCTTGAGCCACTAGAACTGCTCGAAGATATTCAATCCAATGACCTCCATAGGGATTCTCCAGTGGCAAGAGCGGAGGCAATTGTGGCCAAGATTAAAGAAGTCACGGACTGGGCGCAAATGTCAATGGCGGAAGCTTAACAGGAACAAGAGAGACAAGCTAACCGGCAAAGAAATCCTTCACCAGCTTATAAGATAGGTGATAAGGTCTGGCTACATCTAAAGAACCTAAGGACGGATAGACCAAGCAAGAAGCTCGATAATAAGGCAGCCAAGTTTACTATTATCGAAGTAGTTGGATCTCACAGCTACAAGTTGGATATCCCTGGAGCGGTGCACAACGTCTTTAACGTGGACCTACTCCGGCCAGCGGGAGCAGACCCCTTGCCAAGCCAAGTACAGGACGACTATCAACCACCACCGGTTCGAGTAGATGGTCAAGATGAATGGACAGTGGAGGCAATCCTAAGTGAACGAATAGCGAGAAAACCAGGGCAAAGAAAGCGCCAACTACAGTATTAAGTCAAATGGGAAGGGTACGCTCGACTAATATAGGAGCCGGCATCAGCACTACAGGATACAGCAGCACTGGATTACTATCTTAAGTAAAAGAACGAGCAACGAGTGCCAAAATCGAACTAGCGGGCAATTGGATGAGAACTAATGGCGATTAAAAAGGGAGCAAGCGGTTTAGCCCCGCCCCGGAGGGCGAGGCTAAGTCTAGCTAGGCATCACTTCGTTGGTTACCCGCAACCAATGGGGGAATTTAACTCGATAATACCTGGCTAGGGAATTATAACACGGATAACGCGGTCCGAAGGACCTTACCGTGCCGGGCAACCCTCTTCCTATTAATAGACAGGCCCTTAATTCGACAGCCAGCTAATAAGCACCCGTTTAATATTAGGTTTTCGCTTTCTTGACTTATATACCCCTCCAAACCGAAGAACAGGTGCGCCCCCACCGGGAATTAAACCCGTAACCCCGAGGAAAGAGAGAAAAAAAGGGGGGGGAAAGGGGGGGGTGATATGAGAGTCTAGAGCCTCGGGAGAAGCCTTAGAGGATCATCGGCGGATCACGTGATACTAAGTCGTTCTTATATTTAAGTCGTTCTCTTCTCTTTCTCCTCTTCTTCTTCTTCTTCTCTCTTTAAGTCTTAGCTTAACGTATATAGCGCAATAAACCTTTCAGCGATCATCCTAAGGTTGAGCCCTAATAGTAGAAACGGAATCCTCCATTAGCCTTCCTTGCCATAAGGATAGGTGAACTAAACGGTGCCCTACTCGCTTTAATAAACCCCTTTCCTAGGTTCTCCTCAATGTAGTCCTTTGCAGCCGCGAGTTCGTCCGTAGACATCCGGTATAGCGGCGGCGTACGTAACTCCGGGTCCTAGTTGAGCTCTATCCTGTGGTTATAAGGTCTTAAGGGGGGAAGCTCGTCTAACCTCTACTTGGAGAAGTTCTCTGCCAGGTCCTGCAGCCATTTAGGTAGCTAAGGGGTAAGTTCTCTTAACTCCTCGGGTAACTATTGTTAGAAGGCGTTAATTCTTGCCTACTCCTGCTCCTCCAGCAACTCCTAGAGACGGAGATAGTATACTTTAGTGCCTTATTACTTTAGTGAACGTAGAAATCCTTCCGCAGTTACGAGCTGTATATCCCTCTTTAGTACCTTCTTTCGAGGTAGGGGAGACTTCTTCTCTACGTCCTTGGTCAGTTCCTTGTTTATTTCTTTAAGGGACTCCCTTATATCGGCCTAGAAGGAGTGTCTAGTAAGGATTCTCTGGGGCCTCCATAATTCTACCTTAGGAGGCGTCGTTGGATCAAGCTTTCTTGGCTCCGCCGCGGCGGGCCTGCCGGGGTGCGTGCAGAAGTTCGGCTTGAACGTAACTAAGTTGCTGTTTGCGTCTAGTAACGCGCCGTAGGCCTATAACCAGCCCTTTCCTAGTAGTATGTCGTGGTTCCTAAGGTCCATAATAAGTAGGGGAGAGGTGGCTTCCCAGTGATCCTTAACTTAGAGGTGTAGGCAGATCTTGTAGGTAATAGGTTTTCCGCTTCGCCCGTCCGCAACGGTGTAGGGGATCGGTTTAGAGAGGGGGAGGGGTATAATTCCAAGCTCTTCTATCATCTAGTGCGCGAGGCTCCTGCTTACTGTAGCGTATACAAGTGCTCTAGTATTAACCATTGTATTAACCTGTATTTTCTTTCCTTAACTAGATAATGTACAGTGTGCAATAATAGGTTCTAGGTTAGGGTGCCACAGGGAAGTCACCTATACTTCCGTAAACAAAGCCTATTCCTTACTCCTAGGCGCGTCTTTGCTAGGAGTTACTCTTTTCCCGAGTCTTCAGCTGATCCAGAGTCCGGCTCAGCATTAGCGATGGTAACCGCCTTAGCAGGGCAGGCGTTAGCCATATACCCTTTCTAATAGTAGTAGAAGCAACGGCCTTCCTTACGGTAAGAATCCCGCTCCTTAGCGGTTAGTGACTTCTTCTATTCCTGCCTAGAGGTAGTACGCTCCACCGTTGGCTTAGTGTTCTTTAGGGATTTATTAGCACGCTCCTTCTTCTTCTCTGCCGCCTTAACATCGTTCTGAAGTTCCCTATCTAGCGTACGGGCACGAGCCGTTAGATCCTAGAAGCTGAAGTTTAGGGAGTCCTTAACGGGCGCCAGTCTATGGCGAAGTCCTCCTGAAAGGCGGGTCCATATCTCCTCAAACCACTGGTCCCTTGGAAGCTCGGATTCCGTGGCGAGGGCAATGAACTTGGCGTAGAAGGAGTTGAAAGGCGTCGTATTCTGGTAGAAGCGGCGGAATTCCTGGCGCTTGTTCTGGAGGAAGTGGGGGTCGTCAAATACGGAGGTAAGAAGAGCAAAGGCCTCTTCTGCCGTCTGGAAGGCAGCGGGTCCCTCATGAACGTTCGGCCTAATGGTGTCTGAGGCCGTCCCAGTGGTGCGTGAGAAGATGTAGGATATCTTGGCCCTTTCAGTCTTGTAGTGGTCCGCGTTAACTTCCAGCTTATTGTACATCTCGGCCTTCCAGTGCCTAAAGGAGGGCTCCTTCTCGGGTTCTCCAGTAAACTGTGGAGGATTAGATAGCTTCGCGGAGCGTCCTCCCTGATGCTGAGATATTAGGGAGCGGACTAGGGTTTCTACAGTTGGCTGACTGTCAGGAACGGAGCTCATCTCAGACTGGTTTCCAGGGGATTGACGTCCTGTAGTAGGTCGGTAGCTAAAAGTAACGTTCGGCTCCCTGAGGCCCTTATTTTGTCGTCTAACGCGCTCTAGTTCAGCCTTAAGGATACCTTTCTCTGCAGTGAGCTCCGCATTCTCCTGGTAGATCCGCGCGCTTCCTTCTTTAAGGTTCTTAAAGTTCCTAAGAAGCTCGTTGAACTTAACGGCGGCCTCTGTCTTCTTTCCTTGTTCTTGTTGAATGTGCTGGAGGAGATCTCCTATTAGGTACTTTGTTTTTCCTAGATCCTGGAAGAGGATCTCCATCTCTTCCTCATTCTTCAGCACATTGAACAGGGAGATCTTTCCATGCTGGAAGGGGTTTATGGTGAAGTCTTGAATGTCCCCTCCACCCAAATGGTTGTGGGGTGTGTACTGGAAGAGCACATCATCTGAGGTTATAGGGAGTGGCTGTTCAATTGCCTCAGGAGCGTCTTGCTCTTTTTCTTTCCCCTTAGGCTCCTTAGTACGTCTGGCGCCACGCGCGCTCGATCCGGGAGTCGACATAGTGGTAGGTCCAACGTTCTTTTACCAGGGTAAGCCTACTGGAAGCTTGAACGAAGGAGGGGTTGGTGAGAGTTGATGAGAAGTGATGAGAAGTGATAAGAAGTGATCGGTGGTCAGAGAGCGGGTTATCTGATTGGTGAGCGAGTAGGATAAGTGAAAGGGTGGCTTCGTCTTCTCAGAAATCAGGGCAAGCCAGCTGATGGTTGAATAAGAGTAAGCCGAAGTGGTTAGGTGAGCTTAGAAAAGTGTCACGACTCAAGAAGAACAAGTCAGATTCTCGAAATTGACTAAAGTTTCTAAGCTAGAGAAAGGAAAGAGAAAAGAAAGGGAATAAAGGAGGAAGGAGGAAACTTATATATCTAGCCTAGGTACTAGTTAGAAGTCGAATAGCCGGTCTTAGGCTTCCCTTTCCCGTACGTTCCCGCTAAGTGTTTGCTCTTAGTAAACCCTATGTCTTAGACATCTTGTCTTAGATAAGTGCTTTAGCCTAATTAGGCTTAGTTTTCTGGAGAATAAGATGTTAACGGTCTAAATCGTTACACTTAGAGGAGCCGCTTCGGGCTCTTCGAATACCTCGTCATACCCTTCGGACTTACGAACGCGCTAGCCACCTTCTAAGCCATAATTAACGACACCCTCCGAGAATATTTAGATATTTTCTATACGGCCTACCTGGATGATATCTTAATCTACTCTAAGACTTTAGAAAAATACTAAGAACACGTTAAAAAGGTCTTAGAAAAGCTCTAAGGAAGAAGACTGCAAGTTAAACCCGAGAAATACGCCTTCTATACCTAAGAAGTGGAATTTCTCGGCTTTATTATTAGACCCGGAGAAGTAGTTATAGACCCCAAGAAAGTCGAATCAATCCTTAGCTGGCCGCCACCCAAGAACGTCCGCGACGTGTAATCTTTCCTCGGATTTACTAACTTCTACCGAAGATTCATTAAGGATTACGCCAAGCTCGTAGAACCACTCACGCGACTTACCCGGAAAGATAACCCCTTTAGCTAGTAGGATATATAGTAGAAAGCCTTCGAGACGCTTAAGAAAGCCTTTACTAAAGCCCCGGTACTAGCCTTATTCGACCCCGATAAACCTATCTACCTAGAAACCGACGCTTTAGATTACGCCCTAGGAGCCTGTCTCAACTAACCTAACGAATAAGGACGAATGCACCCGGTAGCCTTCTATTCTAGAAAGATGTCCCCCGTAGAACTTAACTACGATATCCACGATAAGGAGCTTTTAGCCATCGTCATCGCCTTTAAGGAATAGCGATACTACCTAGAAGGAGCTAATCACATAATTACTATCTACTCGGACCACTAGAACCTAGGAGCGTTTATAACAACTAAAGTACTTAATAAGAGATAAGTTAGATAGGTAGAGTAACTAGCCTCGTTTAACTTTAAAATCATCCACCGGAAGGGATTAGAAAACGGAAAAGCCGACGCCCTTAGTCGACGAAGCGACTACGTCCTTAATAAACTAGAACTCTCGCCGGCCCTACTCTAGAAAGGAAAGGATAGGGTTATACGACTAAACTAACCGCAGCTAGAACTCGCCGCAGTACGACTACTCGCCCCGATTACGAGAAACCAGGCTAGACGAAGCTAGTCGAGATTATAAAACCACGTCGAATCCCCGAATCCCACAGGATCACAAGACCCAGCGAGATTTCAAAACTAAGAAAGGCAAAATCGCGCAGAATCCTAGGAACCGGCAGAATTCCAGGATTAGGAAACCTAGGATCAGGCGAGATCTTAGGAAACGGCGGAATTTTAAAACCTCGAAAGCTAAAATTCCACGAGATTCTAGAATCGCGGCGAATTGGAAAAACCCGAAGACCCTTAGGACGATAAGGGCCTCTAGGAAATTGACCCCCGAGAGGTTACGTAGGAAGAAGACGCCCGCGCCGCATACGAACACGATACCATGGCCCAGGAACTAATTAAACAAATCTAAGAAAACCCTAAAGAAGACCCGGATCTAATAATTAACGCCTAAGGGACAATCCTTTTTAAAGGGTTAGTCTATATACCCCAACGACTCAGGCAAAGAATAGTTAAGGAAATCCACGCCGTACTAGTATATAGTTACCGAGGAATCACGCCAACCCTACGAAGGATTAAACAATCCTTCTACATCCTATACCTCGGAAAACTCGTTAGGCAAGTTCTCGCCAAGTACGAAGACTATACTAGGAATAAAGCCGCTCGACACGCTCCTTACGGAAAACTTTAACCAATCGCGCCCCCGAATCGACTATAGAAATCTATAGCCCTAGACTTTATCACCAAGTTGCCTAAGTTAAAGGAACCCCTTATAGGGGTACGGTACGACTCGATCCTAGTTATTATAGATAGGTTATCTAAGTAGGGATACTTTATTCCTTACCTAAAAGTCTCTAGAGTTCTAGAATTGGTTTATATCTTCCTAAGATATATTATAGCCAACTATAGCATGCCGGAAATTATTATCTCTAACCGCGACACAAGATTCCGTGCCAGATTCTAGCAAACCCTTATAAAACAACTAGGAATAAAGTATAAGCTATCAACGGCGTTCTACCCGCAAACCGATAGATAAACGGAAAGACTTAACTAAACGCTAGAAGAATACCTACGAAGCTACCTAAACTACTAATAAGATAACTGGGTAGAACTCCTCCTACTAGCTTAGTTCGCCTATAATAGTACTATCGTAGAAATAACCTAGGAATCCCTATTCTACGTCAACTACGGCTTTGAACCTCGGGTCTACGGCGAACCGATACCTCAAGAAAACATAGCCCAGAAGGGAATACTCTAAGCCGAACAACTTAGAGGACTATACTAGAGACTGTTAAAAGATATCGAGTTTATTAACTACCGAATGGCTATATACTATAACCGTAGACGTTAGGAGCCGCCACCCCTAGAGGAGGGGGATAAAGTCTAGCTACTCACTAAAAACCTTAAAATAAACCGACCGAGCCCTAAATATAACGGCGGGCCTCTACCTCTAAGGATTAAACACTAAAGAGGGTAGTAAGCCGTATAAGGGTTTACCTTAAGTAGGTACAAGGGAGGGTGTAAGAGAACGAAGTAACGAACACACGTAATAGAGTACTACGTGCGAAGGCCGTGTTACTAATTAATAGTGCGGATTGATTATTAAAGTTAACCACGGAGGGTTAAGTATCTAGCTAAGTAAGTGTACTTATATACTATAGGAAAGCTATAACAATCTAGTATTACTCTATATAGCCGGGCTACGCTAGGCGACGGTTACTATATGTCGCCCGGCTCGTAAGGGCGACATATGGATCTTAAATAGATTATTACGTGTACTAGTTACGTAGGGATACCTTTTCTTGTAGGGTTCCTTCGTGAGCCCCTCACCTTTCTGCGTCTTTAGAGACTGTGCCGTAACACCAAATTGGATTATAAGAAAATCGGTCCCTTCTAGATTAAATAAAAACTCTCTCCCGTAATATATAAACTTAGATTACCAGAAAACATACGCCGAAACCCAGTCTTCCACGTAGCAGTTCTAGAACCAGCCCCCCGAGACGCCCAAACACCAGAATACCTAGAAGGCGACATTCAACCAGAAGACGCACAAGAATAGGATGTTGAAAAAATCCTAGATAGCAAATAGGATCCCGACGGTCAGATTAAATACCTCGTCAAATAGGAAAACTACGACGACGCGGAAAACACCTAGAAACCCTTACTAAACCTTAATTGCCTAGAACTTCTCGCGGACTTCCACTAATAAAACCTAGATCGCCTAGCCCTAGAGTATCCTCCTAGGACGCGAAACTAGGGGGAGGCGTTAGAGACACCTAAAACTAATCCATAGGCGCCTAGAGAGGAACGACGCCCGTTACGTCGCTAGACCCGCCAACTAAACGCGACGCAGCCCCCTCGTTACTAGACTTCGAAGGGACATCCTAAGGAGAACGCTCCTCTCGTACCGCTACCTCTCGCTCTAAGCGCTCCTCTTCCTCTAGGGAAGCCACCTCTCGGGTAAATAACGTAGCATTCCGCTACTCTATATAACGCAGTAGTCGACGAATCTAGCGCTCCTTCCGTTAAGTATCCCGGAATCGACGAGCTGCTGCCTGGGCCTCTCGGGCCGCACGTGACGCAGCCTTAGCCGCGCGATCCGCCGCCTTAGTAGCAGTATCTACTCCCTCTTCCTCGGCCACTACCTGGCTCTCGGCCTGCTCTAAACGCTGAAGCAAATCTACGCGAGCGCGATCTAAACGACGAACTACTAAGATTAGACCAAGTAGCCAGGAAGAGCGAGCAAGGGAGAAACTTATACTCGGAATCTAAAGGACTCGCTATCGCCTTATAAGAGGTACGACCCACGGTAGTACAATAAGAACAAGCGTCGTAGAAAGTAGTAATAATATAAGAGGAACCCTCTCGCTTCTAATAAACACCGGTAAGGAACGTTAGCAGGACGACCCTAAGTCTCGATACGATAGGCCTAGTTCCGACGGCGAAGGGACAACGTACCTTATATAAGCTTTCGGGCCGAAAGCTATCTAGGAGGGGGATAGTATTACGGCGCAGCTATAGGAAGTAGGAAACGGGGTTAAGAGGCGCGGAGGAGGTCCTTACGATCTACCGCCTCTAACCACGCTAATAACTTAGCAGCCGTAATACGGTTAGGATACTAAGGCCTAACTATTAAACCTAACCTCCTAGACCATACGGTTACGAACTACGGTTACGACCTAAATTCCCTATATATATAGTCAACACTCCTTTATAGTAGATAGAACCCTCGTGGTTAATTATAATCTTTAAACCCTACTCCCTACTTACCTTCCCTGCCTAGCTACGGCTGCTATCCTCTAAATAGTTTAGCGACATCCCGATAGCGGTAGCGAACCCCGTAACGCGACCCGCCTCGACCCCTAGGACCCGACTCGACAAACCTACCCGGACGAGAGGCCTCGCGTAATACTTTAACACTTCCATCGCTAAAACCCGGATCGACTAATACCGCGGCCTCGTTAAACACGAAGGACCTAAAGTCGAAATTAGGGAAAGGAGACTACCGCGCCTATATAAGGGCTTGCATCCGGTACGCTCGCGGAAATATAGTGGTATTGCTTTCTATAAGAAGACTAAGCTAAGGAGAAAAGAGAGTATATAATCCGCCGTATCTAAACTACTACTATCGCAGGCAGACTTCCTACGACGGGCGTACTCGCTACAACTGTAACGATTTAGACCGTCAACATCTTATTCTCTAGAAAACTAAGCCTAATTAGGCTAAAGCACTTATCTAAGACAAGATATCTAAGATATAGGGTTTACTAAGAGCAAATACTTAGCGGGAACGTACGGGAAAGGGAAGCCTAAGACCGGCTATTCGACTTCTAACTAGTACCTAGGCTAGATATATAAGTTTCCTCCTTCCTTCTTTATTCCCTTTCTTTTCTCTTTCCTTTCTCTAGCTTAGAAACTTTAGTTAATTTCGAGAATCTAACTTGTTCTTCTTGAGTCGTAATAATAACGAGAAGAGCTCCGTAAGTCTATATAGTAATCTACCTCCTCCCCTAAAGCAGCGAGTAGGAGACAAGAAGAATAAGATATAGGTATCGTATAACCGGAGAAATTAATCCGCTCCCCTAGTAAGACCTGTTCAGTACGCTTACGTTTCGGAGGCATAATAAGAGACATATAGGAAAAGAAGAGGGAGTAGTAGACGAGTAAAAGATATATACCTTACGGTAGATCTTCGGGTCGAAGATCCTTAAGGTAGGGGGTAGTATTACGAACCTCTAAGAGCGTAGGCTTTATAGCCCTAAGGGTAAAAAGCCCGTACGGGAAGAAGGCCTATAAGGGTATAGAGGCGGAAGTCGAAATCCTAGGAAGAGGCAAAAGCAGACGGGCGCGGAATAGGGGAACACCGCGATCGTCTCGTACCGACGGATGTTGGAAGAAAGATAGCTAGGCGCTAACGTTACGTACGCCCTACACCCTAAAAGGGCTACTTTAGATCGGGACTAATCTAAAGCCCTAATCTATCTCCCTAATCTAAGAGGCATATCTAAATGCTTAATCTAGATTATTATAGCTTTCCTAGTAGTATATAGCCATACTCCCTTAGCTAGATATTTAACCCTTCGTAGTCAACTTAAAGTTCTAATTTAAACCCTATTAATTTAGAGGTAATAAGCTTATTACGCACCGCGCTATTACGTAATACTTCCCTCTTTATACCGCTATCCTCCTCTTGTCTCTTTAAGGTAAACCCTTCGGTTTCTACTAACCTACTAAGCGACTCCGAAGCTTAGTAGAAGGAGCCTACCGTTATACTTATTACCTCTAAATTAATAGGGTTTAAATTGGAACTTTAAGTTAACTACGAAGGGTCAAATATCTAGCTAAGGGAGTATAGCTATATACTACTAGGAAAGCTATTAAATAAACAGCCTAAGGGCTACTATACCTAGGTGGATTTTAGCTAACTAAGCGAGTTGGCTTTTAAGCCCCATATCTAAAGGGAAGCCAATGCCGAGAAGGATCCGATTAACGAGGACCAATTAGGGTTTAGCGTAGCACGTAACGCACACGTATATCTTCCGTGTGCCGCTAATAGGTAGAAGAATTAAACGACTTATCGTAGACTGTCTCTATACCGCTACTGTAAACCCTTATTGTTTAATAGGTTATAAGCCCGGGTTCGTGTACCTACTAGAGTAGTCTAAGCGTTCCCGCTAGGTATTAGATCCCGTAAACGTTTACGAAAAGACGTGTTGCCTCTACAGTCGGTCTATAAGCAACCTAGTACCGGTAGCTAGATACGGTCTCCGTTAAGAGGAGAAATAAGTATATTTTAGGAAGCTATCGCCTAAGGCCTAGGCTTGCGCTAGGAGAAACAGCCACCTCGTTATCTGTCTATACCTTAAGAGGAGCAGACGATTTAATTAAAAATCCGATAAACGCTTAACTTGCCGGACTATAGTATCTTGCTATTTCGCTTTAACAACTCTTTACCCTAACTTTTAAGTCTAACAGCCTAGACCCGATTGACCGCAGTATACTTATTTTACTGCGTTTATAACTCTTTCGATTACTTTATTTCGAAATACACCTTCCCCTTCGCTATGTCTTCGTAAGACTTTGCTAAGCGTCGTCCTATCCCGGTCCTCTCCTACAATAATAAAGACGACTGGTTCTCTTTAATAAAGGAGTGGCTTTAAGGAGAGGGACTATTCCATATAGTTACTACAATAACAAGCCCCGGGCTTAGGTTTAATTTAGAAAGAGACGACGCGAAGGCTAGATACTGGCTACGAATTTGCATTAATAAAGATGATCGCGAGCGAGTCCGAGAGCTAGAAGAGTTAAGGCTGATCTAGGAATCTCTTAAGGAAAAGTATAAAATCAAACTATAAGTTACTCGAAGGTAGTTTCTTTAATCTTTTATCAACTTCTAGTTCCAAGAGGGAACCATAATTAGCGAAGCCTAGACCCAACTCGCGACACTTAGGAGGAAAATCGCCGTTGCCCTACTAGAGTATAAGTCTTTTTCAAGTAAGAAAGCTCGGCTCGACTAGCTCCTTTAGGCATTGCTATAAGAGTATATAACAATCCGAGACTCGGTTAATACCTAACCAAATCTTACTACTCTTCAGGTATTACAAATACTAAAGGAAAAGGAGGCATAGCTAAAAGCTAATAACATAGCTATACTTATAAAGAAGGCGTTTAAACCCTCTCGCCGCCCCTACCTATCTGAACCCGAGTTAGACTCTAATAGGCGGCCACTTTAGTGTTATCTCTACGATGGACGCCACCGTATCCTCGACTGCCCTCAACTTCCGGCAGCTAAGGAGACCGCAAAGAAGCGCCGATCGCAGAAAGCCCGCTCTAGAGCCGAGAAACAAATCCAAGAACTCTAGAGGCAAATTAACCAGTTAAAGGCCTTCTCGGCTAATAAGAAGGATGATACCTAGGACCTAGCTACTATAGGCGAAGAATCTAGTAGCTATAACGAAGAAGTATTAGACGAAATTACCGCCCTCTCTAGAACCGCCACCAGTAAGATCCCTAGAGAATACTAGATAGCGGATTCTACCGCCTTAGCACACATAACTAATAAACCCTAACTTTTTAGTAGACCTCTAACACGTATTATAAGGCGAACGATTAAAGTTAGTGGGGGAGTACTATACGCCGACTACGTCGGCTCAGCTATATTACTAGATAGGCGCGGTAATTCTATTCGTTTAACTTCTATACTCTATATCCTAAAGCTTAGTGTAAACCTCCTTTTAGGCCGATAGCTATATAAGAGCGGCCTTAAGGGAAGCTTTAACGATAAGTACCTCTACCTTAAGGATTAAGACAACAATACCATTCTTAGTATACCTAAGAATAGGGGAGTCTATATAGTAGACCGCGTGAATCTAAAAGCGCTGTCTGCCTACTATACCGAGTAGCAACCCATCTTAAGATTACTAGAGCCTACCCAGTCAGATAAGGACAACGATATAACTAACGCCGGGTTAAAGCAATTACCCGATACGCTAGAACCGAAGGCAGATTCGTTAAGGAATCGATTCGAACTCTAGCACCGAAGGTTTACCTATATAGGAACTAAGAAGCTAGGAGAACTGTACAAGGTTATAACTCTCGCCGACCCGATCCTTACGCTAAAAGAGGAAGACCACGTGTATAGTATATATACCCTTACCAAGATTAAGAATAAGAAGGGACACTACGTAAGTAATAGGAAAGCCGCGAGCTTATTACTTATTTTAATCGATGTTTGCGGCCCGCTACTAACTTCCTGGGCGGGATATTCCTACTTTCTTAAAATCGTAGACAATTACTCAAGGAAGGTTTAGACAATCGCGCTTAAGAGAAGGGAAGACGCGCTAAACGCCCTACGATAGTAGCGTCTAAAGGTAGAACTCTAAGGGGGAGCCAAACTACTCGCTATCCGCAGCGATAACGCTACCGAGTTAAAGTTACTTCTTAACTAGTAGTACGCAACCCTTAGAATTATTCCTTAGTACACTATTCCCCACTAGTCAAGTCAGAATGGTGTAGCTGAACGAGCCATCCAGACCACCGAGACCAACGTTAGGGTAATGCTAAAAGACGCAAAGCTCCTAGTTAAGTTCTAGGTAGAGGCAGCCGAGACTAACGTATACCTACGGAATCGGACTACTGCTGGACCTCTTATTAACGGAAAACCTATAAGCCCTAAAGAAGCGTTTACTAGTTAAAAGCCAAGTATCGACCATATACGTGTTTAGGGCTGTAAGGTATACTCCTACGTTGATCTAAAGTCTCTTCTAGTCGGATCTAGACATAACAAGTTAATAGACCGAGGAAGAGTAAGAGTATTTATGGGATATATAGACGAAATAGAAAAACATTATCGTCTATAGGCCCTAGACCTTCGAAGGGTGATCCGTAGCCATAGCGTAAGGTTTATAGAGCAAGAAAAAGGAGGGGATATTAACCTAAACCTTAAGGTTAAACCAACGTTAAATACTATCCCCGAGAGACGTCTAGTTAGACGTCCGCGAAAAGTCCTTTTTGCTTTAGAGCCTCCCGTAGAGGAAGAGGAAGAAGCCTAGTAGCTAGAAGCTAGTAAAGCGGTTACTACTAACGAAAGTTAGTAAGAACCGTAGCCCCCGGCTGCTAAAAGAGAGGAATAAGACCGTTAACCAGACAATTAGGACGCTATACCAAGTAGTACTCCTAGAATATAAAGGTTTAGGGGAGTCTTTATCCCTAAACGAAAGAGATCGCCGGAGGACTCATCCACAGACGAGCTAGAACTAAAGGTACTACGGAGCCTGTTTACACTTATTAGCTAAATACCACTTAAGTGCTATAAGGAGCCGGAAGCGTAAGTGTTTTACGCACTATCTATATAACTCCGGACGATTATTAGACCAGAGATCCCAACCCCCAAGACCTACAAGGAAGTAGTGGGAGACCCACAATTTGGTACCCTATAGTAACGCGCTATAGAGGATGAACTTACTACTCTTACAGGTAATAGAACTTAGGAAGAAGCCGTCCCGCTAAAGGGAGTGAATATTATAACAAGTAAGTGGGTATTTAAGCTAAAACTTAATACCGACGGCTCGCTTAAAAAGGCTAAAGCTCGCCTTATTGCACGAGGATTCACCTAACGATTTAGATACGACTTCTAGGATACCTTTGCTCCAACCGTTCGTTACGAGACGCTTCGAACGTTCCTAGCAATCGTAGGGCTCCTTAACTTGGAGCTCTACCAGGTTAACGTCAACAATGCCTTCACTAAGTCACGTCTCTAAGAAGATATCTATATGGCCCCTCTAGAGGGAGTAATAGTTAAACTAGGAAGGGTCTTTAAACTCCTACGCAGCCTATACGGCCTTAAACAAGCCGTACGAGATTGGAATAACAACTGTATTAGAGCGCTTAAAGATCTTAGTTTCCGTTAGAGCGTAGCCGACCCCTACCTGCTTATCTATTACGAAAGAAAAATCATCTTACTAGTCTACGTGTTACGAACCTCCAAGGAAGCGGGCTTTAGGATCCTAAGGGCGGGGAACCCGTACGGGAGATAGGACCGCAAGGGACAACGCGGTTACGGGATAGGACGGAAGATAGAGTCCCCTACGTAAAGAAGGCCTATAGGGACGAAGGATCAAGGGCTAGAATCCCCGAAAGGATAGAGGTAAGCGGGCGCGGAATAGATAAACATAGCGATCGCCTCGTACTAACGAATATCGGAAACTAGGAAGATAGTTGGGCGCTAACGTCACGTACGCCCCACGCACACCCGTGACCCGGACCTACTGTCACGACTCAAGAAGAACAAGTCAGATTCTCGAAATTGACTAAAGTTTCTAAGCTAGAGAAAGGAAAGAGAAAAGAAAGGGAATAAAGGAGGAAGGAGGAAACTTATATATCCAGCCTAGGTACTAGTTAGAAGTCGAATAGCCGGTCTTAGGCTTCCCTTTCCCGTACGTTCCCGCTAAGTGTTTGCTCTTAGCAAACCCTATGTCTTAGACATCTTGTCTTAGATAAGTGCTTTAGCCTAATTAGGCTTAGTTTTCTGGAGAATGAGATGTTGACGGTCTGAATCGTCACATTACCCCCCTCTTAAGCGAGAGCTTCTGGCGATGACCTCACTCGACAGCTTTATCGTTTTCTTGAATCCACCGTTTGAGTTCCTTCGGTGGACCGGGCTTCGCTGGGTAGGAGTCGTGAAATTCCTTGAGTTTCTGAGCCGCGTGGTTGAAGTTGTCTACTGGATACCATTGAGGGTCGGGTGGCCAGTCTGCCCACTGAACCCTGTACTGGAGTCTCTTCCCCTTGCCAGTGTAACGGGAGTCGAGAATGGACTCTACTACGTATTCGTCTTTATTGTCTACCTGCACCGCGGGCTGCGGCTCCGGTATCTGGCCTAGAAGGGGGTTACTGTCGTCCCTTGTAAGCTTGCTTGGATGGAACACATTGCCGCGGTTAATGCCTGGGGGTAGTTGAAGGCGGTAAGCGGTTCCCACTTTCTCGATAATAGGATATGGCCCAATCCGCGTCCATCCTAGCTTCCTTGAGGGTCGGTCCAAATCCATGTCCTTAGTAGAGATAAACACCTTGTCTCCCACCTCGTAGGACACATCCTTCCTGTGACGGTTGGCGAACTCTACTTGCTTCTCCTGGGACTGCTGCAGGTGGAATTTCGTAAATTCCCAGACCTTTTGCATCTTATCTGCCATCTCGTTGGCTCTTTCCCTGCTCCAGGTAGCCGCGGCGGTGGGCGCTAGAGGGGTGGGCGTCCAGTCAAAGGATAGGCGGGGCTCATATCCGTAGACCACGAAGAAGGGGCTTACGGTAGAGGAGGCGGAGACGTTTCCATTAGCAGCGTATTCTGCGGAGGCAAGCCAGTCTACCCAGTCGTCCTGATGATAGCTAACGTAGTGACGGAGGTAGATTTCCATTTCTTTGTTGGCGTTTTCTGTTTGCCCGTCCGTCTCTGGATGGTAGGCTGTTGAAAGGCGGTGGTCAATCTTCAGTAGCTTGCAGAGGCCTTGCCAGAATTCGCTGATAAACTGGGGTCCTCGATCTGAGATGATGGTGTCCGGTAGGCCATGATACTTCCAGATATTGTCTCTGAAGAGCTGCGCCATTTGACTCGCGGTGGTGGTGTCGTGGCAGGGGATGAAGTGCCGCATTTTTGAGAACCGGTCTACCACTACTAGGACGGCGGTGAATCCTTTGCAGTTTGGCAACTTGGTGACAAAGTCACAGGATAGGTGCTTCCAGGGCTGGTCCCCGATGGGGAGCGGCTTGAGCAGGCCGTTGTAGGATTCCGTTTTGTATTTAGCCCTCTTGCAGGAGTGGCAGTTCTGCACGTACCGCTTTACTGCCTTTTTCATACCATTCCAGTAGTACCTCTCCTTTAAGAGTTCCCAGGTGCGCTGGATGCCTGGATGTCCCGTTGCTGGGGGTCGATGAGCAGCCTGAATGAGCCTTAGCCTGAGGCGGTCGTCCTGTGGCACAACAAGGCGGTTCTCCTGGAAGACGAGCAAGTCATCGCGTAGTGAGTACTCAGGGTACTTGCTGATGTCCTGGCGGATGGCCGTCAAGGCGTCGTCTGTCCGGTTAGCTGTCCGTAGCTCAGTAGGGAGGTCAGGGTTTTCGAATAGCTTGAGGGGAGAGAGGGTGAAGCTCCCCGGAGGGAGCGCCGTGCGGTTCATAGAGGTGAGGCGGGAGTCAGAGTCGTCCACCGGTAGATCCTGCTCTCGACGAGAGAGAGCGTCTGCTCTCTTATTCTTCTTTCCTGCGATAGGAACAATCCTAAAGTCGTACTCCGCGAGTTCTTCTGCCCATCGAATTTGGCGGCGGGAGAGCTGCTTGTTCGTCATGAACGTTTTCAGGGTCTCGTGATCAGTGAATACCTGGATTGGCTCCTGTACACTCCGGCACTCGGGACTCCATTCCTAAAAGGCTCGAACGATGGCCAGGAGTTCCTTGTCGTAGATCGTGTAATTACATTCCGTGTCTGAGAGCTTCTTGGAGAAGTAGGCCACTAGATGAAGCTTCCCTTCCTCATCCTTCTGTGAAAGGACTCCTCCACTAACGTAGTCAGAAGAGTCAACTTCGAGGAAGATGGGCTTCGCCGGGTCGAAATGTCGAAGTACTGGGTCTGAGCGGACGGCGTTCTTTAGTGCTTGGAAGGCGGCCTCACACTTCGGCGTCCAGGCCCACGCTACCTTGTTCTTGGTCAGGTCGGTGAGTGGTTTTGCAATCCTCGAGTAGTTCTTAATAAACCGGCGGTAGTAGTTGCAGAGGCCTAGGAATAAGCGCGCTCCTCGGAGAGAGATTGGGGCTTTCCATTCCAGGATAGCTGCAACCTTCTGGGGGTCCATCCGGATTCCGTCTCGCCCGACAATGAGGCCAAGGAAGCGAGTCTCGGTGACCTCAAATTCGCATTTCTTAATGTCCGCTTGAAGGCCTGCTTCTCTGAGTTTCTTAAGGACCAGTCGTACCTGTTCTCTATGCTCTTTTCTTGTCTTACTGTAGACCAGAATGTCGTCCATGAACACTGAGCAGAAGTCGTCTAATCCGGCCATCATAA
Source organism: Neofusicoccum laricinum (assembly GCA_029906385.1). Taxonomy (NCBI): domain Eukaryota; kingdom Fungi; phylum Ascomycota; class Dothideomycetes; order Botryosphaeriales; family Botryosphaeriaceae; genus Neofusicoccum; species Neofusicoccum laricinum. The sequence goes on along the minus strand of CP123716.1, from coordinate 1,277,505 downwards.
CCTCGTTCATGTACTGCTGGAAGGTGGCAGGTCCATTACATAATCCAAAGGGTAGGACGTTGTAGCGGTATGATCCGTAGCGCGTCCGGAAGGTTGTAAGGTCCTTGGAGTCTTCGTGCATCCGAATCCTGTGGAATGCTTGTCTGACGTCAATCTTAGAGAAGTAACGCGCTCCAGTCAACCGGGCTAGCGTCTCGTCAATCAAGGGAAGTGGGTATTTATTCTTCTTCGTAGCTGCGTTAAGGCGGCGGTAGTCCACGCAGAAACGGAATCCTCCATTGGCCTTCCTTGCCATGAGGATGGGTGAACCAAACGGTGCCCTGCTCGCTTCAATAAACCCCTTTCCTAGGTTCTCCTCAATGTAGTCCTTTGCAGCCGCGAGTTCGTCCGTAGACATCCGGTATAGCGGCGGCGTGCGTAACTCCGGGTCCTGGTTGAGCTCTATCCTGTGGTCACAAGGTCTTGAGGGGGAAGCTCGTCTGACCTCTGCTTGGAGAAGTTCTCTGCCAGGTCCTGCAGCCATTCAGGTAGCTGAGGGGTGAGTTCTCTTAACTCCTCGGGTAACTGTTGTTGGAAGGCGTTGATTCTTGCCTGCTCCTCCTCCTCCAGCAACTCCCAGAGACGGAGATGGTACACTTCAGTGCCTTGTTGCTTTAGTGAACGCAGAAATCCTTCCGCAGTTACGAGCTGCATATCCCTCTTTGGTACCTTCTTTCGAGGTGGGGAGACTTCTTCTCCACGTCCTTGGTCAGTTCCTTGTTCATTTCTTTAAGGGACTCCCTTATATCGGCCTGGAAGGAGTGTCTAGTAAGGATTCTCTGGGGCCTCCATGATTCTACCTTAGGAGGCGTCGTTGGATCAAGCTTTCTTGGCTCCGCCGCGGCGGGCCTGCCGGGGTGCGTGCAGAAGTTCGGCTTGAACGTGACTGAGTTGCTGTTTGCGTCTGGCAACGCGCCGTGGGCCTGCAACCAGCCCTTTCCCAGTAGCATGTCGTGGTTCCCAAGGTCCATGATGAGTAGGGGAGAGGTGGCTTCCCAGTGATCCTTGACTTGGAGGTGTGGGCAGATCTTGTGGGTGATAGGTTTTCCGCTTCGCCCGTCCGCAACGGTGTAGGGGATCGGTTTGGAGAGGGGGAGGGGTACAATTCCAAGCTCTTCTGTCATCTGGTGCGCGAGGCTCCTGCTTACTGTGGCGTATACAAGTGCTCCAGTGTCAACCATTGCATCAACCTGTATTTTCTTTCCTTGACTAGATAATATACAGTGTGCAATAATAGGTTCTAGGTTGGGGTGCCACAGGGAAGTCACCTGTACTTCCGTGAACAAAGCCTGTTCCTTACTCCTAGGCGCGTCTTTGCTAGGAGTTACTCTTTTCCCGAGTCTTCAGCTGATCCAGAGTCCGGCTCAGCATTGGCGATGGTAACCGCCTTAGCAGGGCAGGCGTTAGCCATATGCCCTTTCTGATGGCAGTGGAAGCAACGGCCTTCCTTGCGGTAAGAATCCCGCTCCTCAGCGGTTAGTGACTTCTTCTGTTCCTGCCTAGAGGTAGTACGCTCCACCGTTGGCTTAGTGTTCTTTAGGGATTTATTAGCACGCTCCTTCTTCTTCTCTGCCGCCTTAACATCGTTCTGAAGTTCCCTATCTAGCGTACGGGCACGAGCCGTTAGATCCTGGAAGCTGAAGTTTAGGGAGTCCTTAACGGGCGCCAGTCCATGGCGAAGTCCTCCTGAAAGGCGGGTCCATATCTCCTCAAACCACTGGTCCCTTGGAAGCTCGGATTCCGTGGCGAGGGCAATGAACTTGGCGTAGAAGGAGTTGAAAGGCGTCGTGTTCTGGTAGAAGCGGCGGAATTCCTGGCGCTTGTTCTGGAGGAAGTGGGGGTCGTCAAATACGGAGGTAAGAAGAGCAAAGGCCTCTTCTGCCGTCTGGAAGGCAGCGGGTCCCTCATGAACGTTCGGCCTAATGGTGTCTGAGGCCGTCCCAGTGGTGCGTGAGAAGATGTAGGATATCTTGGCCCTTTCAGTCTTGTAGTGGTCCGCGTTAACTTCCAGCTTATTGTACATCTCGGCCTTCCAGTGCCTAAAGGAGGGCTCCTTCTCGGGTTCTCCAGTAAACTGTGGAGGATCAGATAGCTTCGCGGAGCGTCCTCCCTGATGCTGAGATATTAGGGAGCGGACTAGGGTTTCTACAGTTGGCTGACTGTCAGGAACGGAGCTCATCTCAGACTGGTTTCCAGGGGATTGACGTCCTGTAGTAGGTCGGTAGCTAAAAGTAACGTTCGGCTCCCTGAGGCCCTTATTTTGTCGTCTAACGCGCTCTAGTTCAGCCTTAAGGATACCTTTCTCTGCAGTGAGCTCCGCATTCTCCTGGTAGATCCGCGCGCTTCCTTCTTCAAGGTTCTTAAAGTTCCTAAGAAGCTCGTTGAACTCAACGGCGGCCTCTGTCTTCTTTCCTTGTTCTTGTTGAATGTGCTGGAGGAGATCTCCTATTAGGTACTTTGTTTTTCCTAGATCCTGGAAGAGGATCTCCATCTCTTCCTCATTCTTCAGCACATTGAACAGGGAGATCTTTCCATGCTGGAAGGGGTTCATGGTGAAGTCTTGAATGTCCCCTCCACCCAAATGGTTGTGGGGTGTGTACTGGAAGAGCACATCATCTGAGGTTATAGGGAGTGGCTGTTCAATTGCCTCAGGAGCGTCTTGCTCTTTTTCTTTCCCCTTAGGCTCCTTAGTACGTCTGGCGCCACGCGCGCTCGATCCGGGAGTCGACATAGTGGTAGGTCCAACGTTCTTTTACCAGGGCAAGCCTGCTGGAAGCTTGAACGAAGGAGGGGTTGGTGAGAGTTGATGAGAAGTGATGAGAAGTGATGAGAAGTGATCGGTGGTCAGAGAGCGGGTTATCTGATTGGTGAGCGAGTAGGATAAGTGAAAGGGTGGCTTCGTCTTCTCAGAAATCAGGGCAAGCCAGCTGATGGTTGAATAAGAGTAAGCCGAAGTGGTTAGGTGAGCTTAGAAAAGTGTCACGACTCAAGAAGAACAAGTCAGATTCTCGAAATTGACTAAAGTTTCTAAGCTAGAGAAAGGAAAGAGAAAAGAAAGGGAATAAAGGAGGAAGGAGGAAACTTATATATCCAGCCTAGGTACTAGTTAGAAGTCGAATAGCCGGTCTTAGGCTTCCCTTTCCCGTACGTTCCCGCTAAGTGTTTGCTCTTAGCAAACCCTATGTCTTAGACATCTTGTCTTAGATAAGTGCTTTAGCCTAATTAGGCTTAGTTTTCTGGAGAATGAGATGTTGACGGTCTGAATCGTCACACCGTATGTCTCTTATCATGCCTCCGAAACGTAAGCGTACTGAATAGGTCTTACTAGGGGAGCGGATTGATTTCTCCGGTTATACGATACCTATACCTTATTCTTCTTATCTCCTACTCGCTGCTTTAGGGGAGGAGGTAGATTATTGTATAGACTTACGGAGCTCTTCTCGTTATAGCGAGTACGCCCGTCGTAGGAAGTCTACCTACGATAGTAGTAGTTTGGATACGGCGGATTATATACTCTCTTTTCTCCTTAGCTTAGTCTTCTTATAGAAAGCAATACCACTGTATTTCCGCGAGCGCACCGGATGCAAGCCCTTATATAGGCGCGGTAGTCTCCTTTCCCTAATTTCGACTTTAGGTCCTTCGTGTTTAACGAGGCCGCGGTGTTGGTCGATCCGGGTTTTAGCGATAGAAGCTTTTAATAAGGTCTTTACATCCTTCGTAATTTTCCGGTGGTTCCTAGGTATGGTCCTAGTCTCCTTCCTATTATAGGAGGTATCTGAATTAACTATTAACGTAGCCGCTGTCTAGGATCTTTTCTACAATCCATTCTTTGTTCTCGTCGGCGTCTGGGTTCTCTAGTACCATTTCTTTAGTTTGCTGGATGATCGTGGCGTTCTTTAGTGCCGGTTCGAGCAGTGTAATATAAAAGACGGGTACTATCCGCATGGTTTTTAGTAGCTTAAGGCGGTAGTTAACTTTCCTAAGTTTTTCTTCGATTTCGAATGGTCCAATTTTCTTAAAGTCTAATTTGCTGTTTGGTCGCTTCGTTTTAATGTTTTTTCTGAGTAGGTAGACTTTATCCCCCCTCTTTAGCTTCGGTGCCTCTTGGTGCCGTCTATTATAGTAGTAGGACATTAAAAATCCATTATATTTAATATCGAGGCTGAGCTGTTTGTGGAGTGCTTTTAGCTGGTCTGTTTTAAGGATTCCTTTCTGGCTTAGTAATTTGCTTAGTAGCGGTTCTTTGTAAGCCGTTAGCTTATATCTATAGTTGGCGTAGAACGGTGATTCTTACGTAGTCGTTGCCTTTGAACTATTGTACGCGAACTGGGCGAGAGGTAGTAGTTCAACCTAATTGTCTTGCGTGTAGTTGATGTAATAGCGTAGGTATTACTCTAGCGTTTAGTTTATTCGTTCTATTTGTCCGTCCGTTTGAGGATATACCGTGGTGGATAGCTTATACTTGGATCCGAGCTAGCGGGTAAGAGTCTGCCAGAATTAAGATATAAATAACCGATCTCTATCTAATACTAGCTCGTCCGGTAGCCCGTAGTTGCCGAGGATTATTCTAAGAAAGGTATAGGCTAGGTCTTCTGCGTTTACCGTTTTAAGATACGGTAAGTAGTACGCGTATTTGGTAAGCCTGTCGACGATGACTAGGATCGAGTCGTAAAGGACGCTAGTTAAGGGTTCCTTCGACTAGGGTAGATCCGTAATAAAGTCTAATATAATAGACTGCTAGGGCCTTTCCAGGGCTAAAAGTAGTTGGAGTAGTCCGTAGGGCGCGTGTCTTACCGCTTTGCTTCGAATGCAAAGGTCGCACTGCGTGACTATCCGTTAAACCGTTTTTCTTAGTCCTAGGAAGTAGTAGTTCCTAGTAATTCGCTTAATCGTCTTGTCTATTCCTTAGTGACCGTGTGCTAGTGCTTCGTGGATGTCTTTAACAAGTTCTTCTCGTAGCTTGACCGGGACGTAGACTAATCCTAAATATAGGATGGTGCCGTCTTCGTCTCTAGTTAGACGAGGGTCGTTTTCCACGTTTCCGAGTTCCTGGGCCATTGCGTTATATTCGTAGGCCTCTCGGATTTTCTTTGTCTAGGCGTTGCCCTCCAGGCGATACGCCGGCGCTAGTAGCCTAACCGGGGTAAGCGGGACTTCGCTTTCCGGATTCCCCTTAAGCCATGATTGGGCAATCCTAAATATAGGTGCGCACGTTCTGGCTAGTATAAGGCTTCCGTCTTCCTACTAGTTTAAAACCGCAGGCTATAGTCCTAGCTTCCCTTCGATATGGTCGGCTCTTCTGCTTAGCGTATCTGCGCGAGCATTCTCTAATCCCTTTCTATAGGTGATCTTTATGTTATAGGATACTAATTCTTCCGCCCACCTGACTTGTCTTCGTGTCAATTCTTTTGTGGTGGTAAAGTGCGTAAGGTTCTTATAATCGCAATGAACCATTACCTAGTACTTAGCTCCTTCGAGGTAGTGTCTCCATTCTTTAAAAGCCGTGATAATGGCTAACAGTTCTTTATTATGGACGTCGTAGTTGAGCTCCGGGGGCGTCATCTTTCTTAAGTAGTACGCGATTGGGTGAAGTTTGCCTTGCTCGTCCGGTTGGCTGATGCAAGCGCCAATTGCGTAGTCTAATACGTCCGTTTCGACCGTGATGGGAAGTTCCGGATTGTAGATACCTAGGATGGGCGCTTCGCAGAACATCCGTTTGAGAGACTCGAATGCGTTTTATTGCGCCTCTCCCCATTGGAATCCATGCTCTTTTCGAGTAAGTCTGGTTAGGGGTTCTGACACTCCCGCGTAATTCATAATGAATTTACGGTAGAAGTTGGCGAATCCGAGGAAGGATTATACTTCCTTAATCGTTCGTGGTGCCGGCCAGTCCCTAATTGCGTCCAGTTTCTTCTCGTCCATGCTGATGTGCCCAGGCGTAATGATAAAACCCAAGAATTCCGTTCGCTAGGTATACTATTCGCATTTGTCTAGTGCTATTCGGAGATCTTTATCCTATAGTACTTCGAGGACTTTCTTTATATGCTCGGTATGTTCTTCGAGCGTATCCGAGTAGATCAGAATGTCGTCCAGGTAAGCCATACAGAATACATCTAAATACGGACGTAGTATATCGTTGACCAAGTTCTAGAATGTGCCAGGGGCATTTGTAAGCCCGAATGGCATGACCGTATACTCGTAATAACCGAATCGTGTTCGGAACGCTGTCTTCCATTCTTCTCCTTTTATACGAACCAGGTAGTAGCCTTCTCGGAGATCCAGCTTAGTAAAGTACTTAGCGGTCCGGAGCTTATCCTGAAGTTCGTCGATGCGAGGTAATGGGTATCGGTTTTTTACCGTTACGTCGTTCAGCTGTCTGTAATCGACGTAGAGGCGGAGCTTGCCGTTTTTCTTTGGGACGAACAGAATGGGATAGCCAGCCGGTGATAACGAAGGCCGTATGTATCCGCGTTCTAAGTTCTTATCGATGTACTCCCTTAAAGCCTCGCTTTCCTTCTAAGAGAGGGAATAGATTGGCTTAAACGCGGGCTGCGTTCCTGGGATAAGGGGTATCTCGTAATCCCAAGGTTGGTGTTTTAGTAGGCTTCCTTTTCCTCTTTCTTTGAAGACTTGTGCGTATTTCCAGAGTTCTAGGGGTACCGTTTCTAGTTCTAGTATTAGCGGTTTAACTCCGCTAGTAGGCCTTATAGTTCCGTCGTTATTAACCACTTACTAGGTCCCGACTACCGAAATGCCTCGGACTGCGTAGCTCTTATCCCACAGAAGATTCCTACTTCGTAAAGTGGGTAGGCTGTAGCGTCTCTCGATCCTCTGGGAGTAGTCTCCTCCGACTGACTTTGGGCCGTTATCCTCTTTTGGAGGTCCCGTTTTACCGTTTTGGTCGTTCGACTCGGGCACGTCCGCCCTGCGCATGCGTGCTGTGATGCGTTGCTCCATTTCCTGGCTTGGTCTAACGTAGACTGTAAACGCTTTTTCTCCCCTACGCTTTATGCGCTGTAGGGCCGCTAAGGAGATTTCTTAGATATCGATAGTACTTTTCTTTTCCTTATCGTTCCGGCTCTGGTCGTGCTCGGGCTTCTTGCTCTGGCGTGTCGACTCTGGCTCATCGTTTCGGCTTCTTTGCTCGGGTACGTCCACCCTGTTCGTCCTTTTCGCGGTAGCGAGGTGTCTTTCGCATAGTTCGTCCGGGAAGGTGATTGTTCCCCTCCTCCAGTTGATGTATGGTGCATGCGTCTTCAACCATGGCATCCTAAGGATAATGTCATGTCCTGGGATAGATATAAAGTCTAGGTTGATGTGTTCTTTATAATTGCCAAGTGACATAGGCGAATCTCCGGTTTCGATTCTAACCCATCCGTTGCCGTAGGTGGAGGGTGATCCGTCCACTATACTAAGCTCGTACGGTTGGTCTTTTGCTTGGTGCCGGAGGCCGTACTTAATGGCGAATGGCGGGTGAATGAAGTTACCCTGCGCGCCGCTGTCGATCATGGCACTTGCTCTCTTTCCGCAGAAAGTGACTTCTACGTGGAGTAATTGGTGAAGATCTGATCCGGTGGGTATTGGTCCGTTCGATGTGCGTGATACCTGGTTGAGGGACCTAGCTAACGGCCCCTCCTGGGGTCCCTAACTAGGGAGGCCGTTTAGTTTTTTGACGTTGGTCGGCTATGGACTTCGCTATGCATATAGTCTTCCCATTCGTTGACTTGAATGTATGCTTGCTTCCAGTTGGTCCAATTGCCGTTTTTGGTCACCCTCGTCCAGTAGACTTTGTCGTTCCGCACTTGGTATTTGAAGGTTGGATGATGATTGAGCTTTTCATCGGGAATCTATTTGAGCGTTCGATTCTGGATTGTTGCCGTGCCGTATTGGCAGAGAATTCTTGCTAATTCTCGTAGAGAATCGTAGTCCGCCTGCTCGCGTGCTGAGAGACCTTGGTGGTGTCCTTCAACGAGCGTTGTTTCTGGAGTTACCGGGAGTTCGTGTTTTTCTCCGTTTTACTCAATGCGGGTTTCCTAGAGGGTGTCCTGTCGCCAGTCCCATATGACTATAAGGGCGAGGTTCCTCTAATCCGGGATCCAAACCGTTTGACCGTGGTTTCCGCATCCGTTTTCCGGGTGGTAGCTGATACCGTACCGTTAAGCGAGTACTTCGAGCGAGGTGAGGGTGTTTCGCTTGTCTATTATCCGGGTTCTTTCCTGGACCGTCTCTTCCCTTGTACTGCTAAGTTCGCTTTGGTCTGGGGTGCTATCGTATAGTTCCCTTGTGTCGCTGTCTACCAGGTCGGAGTCCTCCGGGAACGCGTCGACAAGGGCGTCGAGCTGGGGTTCCTTAGTAACTCGAGTGGTAGCGTTAAGCTGTCGGTTTTTCCCTGGTTTGCGGGGGTACCATCCCGTAGCGTTTTTATCGCTCTTGTGGATCATGCAGCTGTCGTTGTAGCATACGGTCCAGCTGATGGCTGTATGCGCTGCTCGCTGCTGTTCGATCTTCTTGAAGGCTGCCAGCTCCTTCTCGGAGTCTTTTCGTACGGCCGCCGCATGACTGCGTCCTTTCTTAGGCCGTAGCGGGCAATCGTGCCCTGGCTGCCACTTATCTCCGTAGTAGACATAGAGTTTCTTCGCAAATCGTTCTTGCTGCTCCGGTGTCCATCTTATCTGCGTGTTCTTGTTTCGTCCCTTCCATCCATTGTTCCGTCCCTTGTTATTCCTGTCTTGACGGGTAGAACTGTCCAGTTCTATGGCCTCGCCGCCATTCTGAGTGTGGCGTGGCTTGGTTGTCCGTATCGTGTTGGCAGGGTACCGTTCCGTTTGTCGCTCCCAGAGGCGCTCGTCTAGGCGCCTGGCTAACTCGATCATCGTGTCTAGCGTTTTAGGGTAGCTGTGGAAGGCCATCGCATCCTTAATGTTTGGCTTGAGCCCTTTATAGTAGTGATCACGCTGTGCTTGATCCGACCATCCCTCCAGGAATGCAGCCGCTTGTCGGAATATAGAGGTGTAGTCCGAGACCGATCCTTTCTGTTGTAGGACCATGATCTTCTGAGTTGCTTGTCGGACTTCGTCCACGTCATTAAAGGCGCGTTTGAGATGCTCTACGAATTTGTCGTAGTCATCGAACATGTCCCGAGTGTTCTTGGACTGCTCGTCCTCGTCCTTGTGGAGGTGTTCGTTGAGGTAGGGTTCGAACCATCGCTCTGCCGTTCCGCGAAGGTAGGTAGACGCGAAGAGAACCTTATCTTCCTCAGATTCGAACTGGTCGTCGTAGATGCGGATGTACCGCTCGAGTTAGGAGGTGAAGCCTTGTAACTTCTATCGGTTACCATCGAAGGTATCGGGGTTCCGGAGTTTGACTTTTCTCGGCCTCGGGGCCGCTTGACCTGCTTAAAGCTGTTCGATCTGCGCTTGCAGGCGTTGGATGGTTAATATTAGCTAAGCCGCGGTCGGCTGCTAAGTCGGGGCGTTGCTCATCTCGACGTCGGACATTAACTATGTTAGAGATGGCGTTCTAGGGGATACTTCTCTTTAGTTTTCTTAAAGCCTTCCTTCTCTTACAAGGATGGTGGTCAAAGTGTAACGGTAGGCTCCTTCCACTAAGCTTCGGAGTCGCTTAGTAGGTTAGTGGAAACCGAAGGGTTTACCTTAAAGAGACAAGAGGAGGATGGCGGTGCAAAGAGTAAAGTACCACGTGATAGCGCGGTGCGCAATGAGCTTGTTACCTCTAAATTAATAGGGTTTAAATTGGAACTTTAAGTTGACTACGAAGGGTTAAATGTCTAGCTAAGGGAGTGTGACTATATACTAATAGAAAAGCTATAACAATCTGGATTTGTTCGGGTTGGATCTGTAGGAGTGGGATCTGAGGTGGATAGATCTGTGAGGCTTGGATCTATACAGATCCAAGTGTGGGTCCGGGTCACGGGTGTGCGTGGGGCGCACGTGACGTTAGCGCCCAACCACCTTCCTGGTTTCCGACATTCGTCGGTGCGAGGCGATCGCTATGTTTACCTATTCCGCGCCCGCTTACCTCTATCCTTTTAGGGATTCTAGCCCTTGATCCTTCGTCCCTATGGGCCTTCTTCCCGTAGGGGACTCTGTCTTCCGTCCTATCCCGTAACCGCGTTGTCCCTTGCGGTCCTATCTCCCGTGCGGGTTCCCCGCCCTTAGGATCCTAAAGCCCGCTTCCTTGGAGGTTCGTAACAGCCGCATGCCTCCGAGGTAAGGCTCTTAAGCGAATAGACGTCTAGACTCGTTAATTTGGAACGCTAGATTAAGCCCGTATAGATACCCTTTTCTATTAAATATAGCTTGTGTTACGAACACGCCTCTGTATATAGAGTTGTTGGGGCACGATCAGCCACCAGGCTGATCATTGCTGAACCTTTTGTCGACTTCAAGTCGACGGGAGGTTGGCCGGATGGTCTTACGCGCCGACTAAAACCCAACACGGTCGGGTCCGTCGTAACAGCTTGTCTTCTAAGACCTATAAGCTAAGGAACGAGCCTAACAGAAGCTAAACTCGCTACGCTAAGGGAAGAGACCGTTTATTAAGGCATATATAGAATAGTATAATGGTTTAATCCTAGAGTAAGCGCTAAAGAGTTAAATTCCGTCTATACGAAGGTCAAGCTAGGGATAGAAGAACACGCGTCCCTAGCGACTCTATATAAGCGAAGACTAGCGCTATACGTAACTGCCGCGGATCCTCTAAGGCACCATTATGGGTATAAACTATAACATTACCCCCCTCCCTCCGGTCTCTAGGTGTAAGGCGGGATGATAAGTACATCTATCCATCCTTCCATCCATCCATCCTTCCAGTCCCTCCCCCGGCAAAAAATTGGCCACTTTCTTGAGTATTCTTGTAAGTAGCTTCGCTGCTTGCCTCGCTGCTTGCCTCGCCGCTTGCCTCGCTGCTTGCTTCGCTGCTTGCTTCGGTCGACTCCCCAGCTATGGGTGCCAGGACTTTCCTTCTTCGGCTGTCTAATGACCTGCACACCCAGAGAGTTAACCTCGGCTGCTAGCTCCGCTGCTTGCGCTGTTGCTGGCTTCGCTGCTCGCGCTGTTGCTCGCGCTGTTGCTCGCTTCGCTGCTCGATCTTTGTCCGTTGCCAATGCTCTTGCCTTGCTGCTGGCAGGGCAGCTCTCTTGTCTCGCTGCTGGTAGGCAGCTCCGTTGTCTTACTGCTGGCAGGCAGCTCCGTTGTCTCGCTGCTGGTAGGCAGCTCCGTTGTCTTACTACTCAAATGGCCAACCCAAAGCCAAGCCCCATTTGTCCAGCTGGGCCTCCTGGCCCTATACCCCTTCGCAATGGGCGTCGTCCCCGACGCCCGGTGGACCCCCCCCTCTCCCCCCTCTCCCCTCCGAGGTGGGAGGAAGGTAGTAACCAGCCTCCTACTCCCGCTCCGGAAGCTGCGGAAAACCATTCTCTGTCCAGTAATAAGAGAGCTTGACCTAATATAATGGTTTAACCCTAGAGTAAGCGCTGAAGAGTTGAATTCCGTCTATACGAAGGTCAAGCTGGGGATGGAAGGACACGCGTCCCCAGCGACTCTATATAAGCGAAGACTAGCGCTACACGTGACCGCCGCGGATCCTCCAAGGCACCATTATGGGTACAAACCATAACAGTACCAAATCGCTAATGGCGGGAGATCTTAATGGACTTTATTAGACCACTACCCGAGAGCCAGGGATGCCAGATGCTCATGGTAATTACGGACCGTCTAGGTAAAGGAGTGACTCTTAAGGGCTACAAGGATATCGAAGCTAAGACAATTGCCGATTTGTTTATTAAGCGCTTCTACCGTTACTATGGAATCCCGTTAGCAATCGTCTTAGATAGAGGAAGTCAATTTGTTAGCTAGCTATGGAAGAGAGTCTGTCAACTACTTAAGATCGAGAGGCGCATATTAACGGCATACCACCCAGAGACGGATGGATTAACAGAGCGCGCTAATACTAAAGTTGAGAAGAAACTTCGTCGAATGGTTAATCAAGCGCAGAACAATTGGGTCGATTGGTTACTAGTAGCTAAGCTCGCGATTAACGGTTAGGAATCCTTATTAACGGGCGTTAGCCCCTTTTTCCTCTCTCATGGATACCACCTGGAGCCGTTATAGCTGTTTGAAGATCCATAGCCCGTACAGAATCCAACGTTACTAATCTAGAAGGGCGAAGCGATTGTTGCGAAGATTAAGGAAATCACTGAATGGGCAGAAGCATCAATGGCAAACGCACAACAGAATCAAGAAGCCCAAGCGAATCAACACCGAAACCCATCACCTATGTATAAAGTAGGAGATAGGGTCTGGCTAAGCTTAAAAAACATCAGAACAGACCGCCCAAGTCGGAAACTAGATGACCGATCAGCAAAATTCACAGTTACTAAGGTAGTAGGTCCTCATAGCTATCGACTAGATGTGCCAAGTAACATACACAACGTCTTTAATGTTGACCTTCTACGTCCTGCTGGAACAGACCCTCTGCCGAGTCAAGAACAGGACGACTACCAGCCGCCGCCGATATTAGATGATGGATACGAATGGTGGATAGTTGAGGCAATTCTTGGAGAAAGATTGAAGCAAAAGCGCGGCCAACGAAGGCCCCAGAAGCAATACCACGTTAAGTGGAAAGGATACGCAAGACCAACTTGGGAGCCGGCGTCGGCACTTCAAGAAACGGACGCGCTTAAGACATATCTTCAAACACGACAGGAAGGGGGGGGTGATGTGACGGTTTAGACCGTAAGGTGCCTTTGGATAATCCTGCGGCGAAGCGCATGCGAGAAGCAAGCGAAGCGGTTGCTCCTCGCAACTGTTGGTCCATGCGTAGCGACGAGTGTTTATTAGCGACCTTTCGCTCGTTTTGACTGTTCTCTCTTTTCTCCTTAGCTTAGTCTTCTTGTAGAAAGCAATGCCACTGCATTTCCGCGAGCGCACCGGATGCAAGCCCTCACACAGACCACGGAGGCAGGGAAGAAGTGAGCAGCAAAAAGCCAGCACACTACGAATAAAGGAACACAGAAAGAGAAGGATCTCATTTGTCACGCGAAAAGGTGGTATAACTCCACCCGTCTGTAGGCCCCTAGGGAGGCAGCTATCTATAGTACACAGTAGACGAAAATACAATCATCATCATCATCGCTCGCCTCTACCAAGGATCCAGAAGAGGCTGCCGCAACACTTGCCTCACTTCGATACCAGGTTTCCCTGCCGATATGCAGGCAGGTAATATCCTCCACGACCCTCTATTCCCACGTAGCGTGGTAGGAATTTAAAAAAAAAAAAAAAAACAAAGCCCGGACCGCGGATATGATTCATGGTCAGACAGAGAATCAGCATGTATTTGAGACACGAGCAGCCTGGCTGGTACATGCCTCGGAAGGTTCTTTCTTCGGCACTGTTAAGCTGAGCCTCCTGAGGTCTCTGCCTGAAATAGGGAGAGGAGGCTCGGGGATAGTCGGGATTGCCGAGGCTTCGGGCCAATCCAAATCCGAGCTTTAGTCAAGCAGTGGAAGTGGCTAAATCTTCTTTCAACGTCGCTGGTCCATTTGTTTCTTCCTTCCTCTCCTTACCGTTCACTGCCGACGATGGTATGTGCCATTTAACGCGCGTTGGTTACTCGGAAGCTGATGCTGCGCCTGCGGAAGCTTCGCCGATTGGAGTGAGGGAGCTGTCAGGGAATGAGTAGGGGTTGGCGAGGTTTAGACACGCTTCGCGCTTCCGGGTTGGATGTGTATGAGTTGTACTGATGGAGGGTTTCTTTCTTGCTGGGATTATGGGACAACAGCCACTTGACGCGAACATCATATTTGCTTGGAGGAAGTCTGTATCACGTTCATCACACGGCGGGAAAAGGGCCCGCCGTTCGTTTTTCATTAGCTGGAGAAAAATCCGGCTAAGCCAAGGATCTACCGAGTCCAATTCTGGTTCGTCTTATAACCAACCTCTGCCTGTACACAAAGGCGCTTATGCGCTTCCATTCGCACTTCTATTCGCGTTGCCGTTCTCCTGCACCTCCGCGTTGTCCCAGTTGACCTTCAGGGCTGTACGGAAAAACATTAGCAGGGTGACCACGGCGCAAGAGAACGTTATGGGGGAACTTACACTGCGGGAAGGGGAAGAACGAGTCGTTCATGTCCGTCAAGTACTTGTGATACCTGACCTCCGCCCTCTCCAGCTCTGGCGGCCCCGAGACCTGCTCGACCTTCCTGATAGTCCCCTGTGGGCCCTTGGCGACGCGCAGGCCGGGGCACTCCTTCAGCACGACTTTGAACAGCGTGGTCAGGGCGATGCGCGTCATCGGCAGTCCCAGGCACTGGTGCTGGCCGGCGCCGAGGTGGATGTACGCGTCGAGCGGGCGGGTGATGTCGACGTCGTCCGGGTTGGGGAAGATTGTGGGGTCGCGAGAGACGGCGCGCAGGTGCACCATCAGCTTGTCGCCGGGCTGCAGCTCGAGAGTGCGGCCGCTGTCGACCACGGTGACGGGCTTGGTGGCGTAGCGGAACACGCCCGTCTCGCCGTACAGCCGGCTGCCTTCCATGAAGTAGTGCATCAGCTTGTCGAAGCTCTCGTCGTCGTCGCGCAGTGCTAGCGCCCGACACGCCGGCAGAAGCGCCCGGCCCTGCTCCGTCGTCAGGAAGAACTCCATCGTCTGCGCGAAGAGCTGACCCTGGTTGGGCGCCATGCCACCAGCCGTGCCCATGATGTGGCCCCACACAAGATCGTGCGTGTCGATGTCGGACTTGAGGAGGCGCTCGATGAGGTGGATGCCGTAGTGCTCGAGGCTGTTGCCGGTGCTGGCCGAGGGGAAGACGAGGGACATGGCGTGCGACAGGATACCACCGCCAGCGTGGATCTCCTTCACCTTCAGTTCCACCAACTTGCCCAGAGCCTGCGTGGCCTTGAAGCCCTTCTGGCGGAGCGGGAACGAGGAGCCCGGGTCCAGGTCGAAGAATACGACTGTGAAGACGGCGGCAAGTATCATGTACAGTTCGTGTTCCGTGAACATGCCGTGCGGGTTCTTGTCGGTCTTGAGCGGCAGGAGGAAGAGGTCGGCGGCGAAGTGGACGTGCACCAGATTGCCGACGTCGCGAACGAGGTCGACTTGGTTGAGACTGTCGCCCAGCTTGTACGACTTCTTCTTCAAAATCTCCTCGCTCTTTGCGAGGTAGTAGGCCTTGACTTCCTTCTGCCACTCCTTAACGTACAGAGCCTCGGACATCATCTTGCGCGACTCCTGGTTCTCGTAACCATCGCCAGCAAGCATGAAGTTCTTGGCGGGCTTGCCCATGAGAAACTCCATGGCGGGCCCCCAAGTCACATGGAACGTGGCTTTGTCGCCGAGGATCTTCTCAGCACACTCATAGGAGTATATGAGCTGGGGATGCTTGGTGTGCTTGGGCTTGTCGAAGTTGTACATGTGTGCCTTGCCCAGGGTCTCAAGCACATTCTTCATCTCTGACGGGACCGTGAGAGGGTAGTGTGCGTAGACGGAGTTGGGCTCAAAGTGGTTGGGGAATGCGCGCATGAACAGCTTGTAGAAGACGCAGCCGTTGTCAATCGTCTCGTCGGAATCGATAAGAGCGTAGCCCCAGTTCGTCAACGTCTTCGGATGATAGTCCAGAGTGTAGAAGCGGTCCCCCCGGACAAGAGCCACAGCGTCAGAGAGCACGGCGCGCGAGATGGTGTAGTTGGTGCAGAGCCCGGAGCCAGGGGTCATAGGCTCCTTTGCCGACTCCACGACGAGGCCGGGATACAGCTCGACCATGTCGGGAGTCTCGTAGAGGTGTTTCAGCTGATCAGCCACATCGGGGTTGATGTCCTCGAAGGACGTATGCGGTGTCAGGCTGAAATACTTCCTGAACTCGTTCAAGGTTGCGCAATTCCAGGCGCGAGCCTGCTCAATGCCGAGGACCTCGATGGCACGCATCACAGCAGGCACGCGCTGGGCGCCGAAGCTGTTGGCGCAGTCCTCAACGCTCTCGACGAGCACCTTGACGAGATCGTCGTCGTCAAAAGTACCGTCTGCCTTGCGCTGCATTTTGTTGAACACCCTCTTCTCGGGCTCCTTTGGGGTCAGGTCATCCAGCTTGCTGAGGCGTGCCAGGAACTCGTGCATCTCCATCTTCTTCGGGTCCTTGTCAGGAAAAATCTCCTTCCAGAGATCCTCGGTCCACTTCTCGTCGCGGTCCGAGATGACCGAGTGCCAGCGGTACACCAGGTTGAATTCAGCCGAGACCTGGTTGCCAACGCCCTGCTCGAGGCCCTTGATCTCAGCACGAGGGTTAAGCGCCCAGTTGCTGTCGGTCTTGTTGAGGTTGAGAATGGTGCGGACATAGTCGAGAAGGATGCAGTTGATGTAGAGGCCGCAAGTAATCAGACGTGCCGTCTGGAACAGGTCCTCGTCGTACTGTTCCCACGTCTTGGCATGTGGGCCCGTCCTGCCCTCGACCGGCTTGGAGAACCTGTTGCCTTCGTTGATGTCCGCCAGCTGCCCGGCCACATAGTTGTGGAAGCGGTTGAACATGATGAGGAGCACACCCACGCCAGGAGGGAACAACAGGAGACGCGTCTCGGCGAAGCAGTCCGGCTTGAGCTTGCCGTCGTTCTTGCCAGACCTCATGGCCTTCAGCTCGTCGTCGTTGCTGCCGTACAAGGGCGCCAGATCCAGGTACGACGAAGTTTTTGACCTGCTGAAGTCGTCGTGGTCGGTGCGGAAGAGGTCGTGGATGATGATGGAGGCCAGGTAGAAGAGCATGCTGGATATCTGGTTGGGGTGCTTCTCGCTCTTCTTCCGGGCCATGACACTGTCGAAGACGACGCCGGCGTCGGGAAGGGCCACGAGCTGAGGAGCCTTGGGCTGCACAGTTCTTGCGTAGGGCATCCCGGCAGCGCCAAGCTTCGGGTGCTTCAGGCTGTTCCAGGAGCCATCTGCCTGGCGGTACTTGAGGTGGCCTCCGAGGTAGGACTGCGGCGGATGCTGCAGGTCGTTGTAGAGCTGGGTGAGAAAGCCCTCGGTCAGCTTGGTTCCAGTGGGAGAAGTGTCGGGCAGCTTGGCGGCAGCCTGGATCAGCCGCTCCATGAAATAAGTCTTGTCGTCGACGAGCTCGCCGGTGAGCTTCTGCTGGAGCACGTTGTACAGGGTCCTGTAGTCGGTGATGCCCATGTGGCTCAGATCGGAAAGTCCAGCTTCCGCGGCCTCAAAGGCATCTGTGTGGTAGTCCTCGGTGCTCAGATCGGTGCCGTCTCCGGTGCCGGTGGGAAGCGGCTTCACGGCCTGGCTAATGAGGGTGCTGATCTTGGAGACAGCGTCGGCCACCTCTTTGCGGGTTTTGTCGAGCTGCGAGAGCTCGGGCTCGGACGAGAAATGCAACGACATGGCGGGTAAGGGTATGCTGCGGCTCGGGTTAGGCGGAGAAGGCGGGCGAGAAGGCGGGCTTGTGATAAAGGAATCCGGCTAGGGCCGGGCTGCGAGAGAGGGAGGGCTCGTCATGCAGTGGAGCTTTTCCAGCAACAGGCGAGACATGCAGACGGCAGGATTCGTACGACGCGGAGCGAGCGGACTTACTGCTTGCGGGGTATCAATTAAGGAGTGCTCGCCGGCGGGGTGCGGGCGACGGCGCGGGAATCAGATGATATAAGACAGCGAAGGAAAACACAAGGCGCTCAAGCAATTATAGCAATACACGTGGTCGCGGGAGGAGCTCGGGTGGCGGACAGTGAGGCAGGCGGCGGCAGGCGGCGGCTCGTTATATGCGTCGAGGCCGTGGTGGAGGCCGCCCGATAAGATGGCTGCTCGTACGTGCGGCTGAGCGGGCTCACGACGACGTCGAGGTCAGCGCTGGGGCATGGCGTCGGGGAGGGCGACAGCAGGGCGGCGCAAGGGGCCATTGGACCGGGGGGCGAGCCAATGGCGCCGCGCCGATTATCCGCCGTGCTGGCTGCGCTGAGGGCCGCGGCCTGGGGCTGAGACCCGGCGTGCGCCTCTGCCCTGCGTTGCCTGACCGGCCGCGCTCAGCCGTGGTGGGGCAGCGGCGCGGCCACGCTGCGTGACTGCATCCAGGCACATCCGCCGGCGCCGCGTCGCAAGGCTGAGGGCGGCGGCGGCAGCGGCAGCAGCTGAGCGCCGTGGGCCGCGGCCTGCGCGGCGTCGGCGCCAATGCGTGCAACGCGCGACACATTCATGCTGCGCGTCATGGGGAGTGTCGTGGAGCGCGACGGGCGCTGGCTGACGCCTGCCGCAGGCGCACGAGCTCGCACTGTGGCACAGCCGTAACGGGTGCGCACGTGTGCGCGGCCGTGCCAGGCGTCGGTGCTTGGGGAAGGTCGGAGCTTGGGCGCGCGCCCGCCGACGGCTGTGGCTGCCCGCGCGACACAAAATCCGTTGAGCCCGCCCGCCCTCCCCAGACACCACCACCGCCCTCGCCATGTCCGAGCCCGTCACTCTTGTCGTGCAGCCGCGCGGTAGGCCTCCTGCTGTGCTCGCCACCGAGCTGCTGCTGATCCACTGCCCCAGGCAAGCCCATCAAGAAGCTCCCCGCCGACACCTCCATCGCCCTGTCCGACTCGACCGCCGAGCTCTACAAGCGCATTGCCGCCGCCTCGGCCACCTCTGTGCACCGCCTGCGCATTGCCAAGGGCAGCGATGGATCTGTCGTGCCCAACTCGACCAGGACCCTCGTCCAGGACACCGGCCTGCGCCAGAAGAGCACCATCACCGTCAAGGATCTCGGTCTGGCCCCCGTGCCGCCTCGTGCCTCGACTGCCCGCCCGCTGACGACTGACGTGCAACAGGCCCCCAAATCGCATGGCGCACCGTTTTCTTCGTCGAGTACCTTGGCCCGCTGCTCATCCACCCGCTGATCTACTACCTGCGCCCTTATCTTTACCCGTATCCCTCGCTCACGCCTTCCGCTCTCCCGGCCCCGACCTCTCTGCAGAAGCTCTCGCTCGCCATGGTGACCATTCACTTCTTCAAGCGCGAGCTGGAAACCCTGTTCGTGCACCGCTTCTCCAGCGCCACCATGCCCGCGTTCAACATCATCAAGAACTCCGGTCACTACTGGGTGCTGTCTGGTTTCAACTTGGCCGTGTTTGCCTACGGCAGCTCCAAGACCGAGATTGGGTCCAATCCGCTGGCCGTATACGCCGCAATTGCCCTGTTCGTAGTTGGCGAGCTGGGGAACCTCAATGCCCACTTGGTGCTGCGTGGCCTGCGGCCGGCCAACAACCCTACTGCACGTGGCATTCCCAAGGGCTTTGGTTTTTCGTGGGTCACCTGCCCGAACTACCTTTTCGAGGTCATCTCGTGGGTCGGCGTCTGGATAGTCAACTCCCTCGTCAGCAGAACCGGCTTTCTCTCCTCTGCTCTGTTCGTCGCCGTGGCAGGCGTTCAGATGGCCTTGTGGGCCGCCAAGAAGGAGAGGAGATACAGGAAGGAATTCGGTGCCGAGTACGAGCGCAAGAAGTTTGTCATGATTCCGGGTGTCTTCTAGACTATCGAGAGGAGACAACGACAGTTGGCGCCAAGGCACGGCAAGGACAGGGGAGGAACAAGAGCTTCCGGGGTGCTTGTCATGCCCTCGGCAACGGAATGAGGCGGACGCACGAGCAGGCTGAGACGACAGAAACGAGTCTTGAGCATCTCAAGAACAAATGAAAAATTTGCAGAAATCTGACTTCTACTGCTGGCTTTGGCGCCTTTCCTCCATTCTCGACGTTCGGCCGAGGGCTAGATGTTCCAAATCTCACTCCACAGACCGACCATTGCCCCGGAGAAAACCGAGAAAGCTGTGAAGCATCGCCGTAAGCTGACACCCCGCTGTTCCAAAGACGCCACGCCTAAGATCTTATCGGGAAGCTCTTAGCCACCAGGCTGTCATGCCGTCATCAGCTTATTCTTGCTTACTACTCACATGCGACTCTTATTATTTCCTTTCCCGACACCGTCATCTGGACCACTCCAATCACTGCGTCTCCGCACCAGCTATAATGACGTCCGCTGCCTTCTCGCTCATCATATACACGCTTGTCACGATGAAGAAGCCCTGGATCCTAGGCATGGCCGACGCATCCACAACCCTCAGATTCTGAACACCCCTCACCCTGAACTGGCCATCCAGCACCGCCATCTCATCGTCATCGGCGCCAATTGGGCAGGTGCACGAAGCATGATGGCCCCACGCCTCATCCCTGATGAATTGCTTCGTCGCATCCTCGCCAGGCGGCGGCCGCACGTCCTCGTAGGGCCCTAGCGTAGCCGACATGTGATCGTAGACGTCGCGCGCGAACTCGACGCCCTCGTACGCGGCCTGCAAATCGTCGTCGCCGTCGGCGAAGTAGTTGAAGTCGATGTCGGGCGTGTCGCGCGGATCCGCCGACGCCAGGCGCACTGTGCCGGCGCGGTTGCGTGTGTGCGCCTTGAGCGTCAGCCAGGTCCAGTGCTTGGCGTCGGCCGTGGCCTCGACCGAGTAGTTGCGGAAGTAGCCTCGGGAGTTGGCGGGCGCGCCGAAGACGAAGAGGTCGGCCGGGTCGCCGGCGGCGACGGTGCTGGATGTGCGCACCGCGGCGAGCGCGATGCCCGTCGACCCGTAGATGCCGCGGAAGACGGCGTTGTTCCGCCAGCGCTCCAGGCACGGGTCGTCGGGCGTCCTGTTCCAGGTGCAGTCCTCGGTGAGGGTGAAGTTGGCGGCGAATTTGATGGTCGTGCCGATTTCGTAGCGGTCTTGGAGGTTGGTACCTGTGCGAGTTAGTGTTGTCGCGCGGATGCGAGATGCGAGATAGAGGTAAGTGCTGCAGGATACAGGACCGCGGAGAACGCAGGCTGGCCGGCTGCGAGGAGCTGAGTGGCTCAAAAGGGAACGAAGAGCAAAAACAAGGAACCCTGCACTTACCGACGCCAGGCAGGTCCTTCACAACCGGTATCCCAAACTTCTCCAGTTCCTCTCTCGGCCCCACCCCGCTCAGCTTCAGCAGCTGCGGCGTGTTAAATGTGCCCGCCGCCAGAATGACCTCCCTCGTCGCATTCACGCTGCCTGGGGTTCCAGGCGTCCCACTCGCCTCAGCCCTGGGATCGGCGCGGTACAGACTCTCGCCATCCAGGAAGTCGATGCCGACGGCTTTCGTGCCGTCGAAACGGACCTTGGTGGCGAGGCAGTTCAGTCGGATGTCAAGCGGGTAGCCCTGGTCGACGACGGAGAGCAGGAACTCGCGTGGGCCGTTGCGCTCGTAGTTGTTGATGTGGATGGGCACTTGGTAGAGGTCGGTGGACGTGTCGCGATCGGGCCACACGCGGTTCTTGTGGCAGTCACTCGTGTGTCAGCGGGGCTTGTTCTTACCGTGTGGGAAAAGGGTTTACGGACGATGTCGAGGGTCAAGAGGGACGCGAGTCCAGTAACGGTGCCGAGGAGGGCGTCGATGATGTTCTTGCCGAAGGTTGAGGCGGCGGCGATGACCATCTGCAGCAGGCGGATGTCTTCGATGACGAGCGTGAGGTCTATGTCGGAGGTCAGCCGGGATCGTCCCAAGCAAAGACGTCGACGAGGTGTGTGTGGACCCCCGCCAACCCGAGACTTATCGCAGCCACGTCTTCCACTTACCCGTCACGCCAACCTTCAACCACCCGCTGAACCCATGGCCAACAACACTGTTTCCGAGCAAGTACCACGCATGCTCCAGCTTCACATAATACTTCCTCATCGCATCCGCGGCCCAACTTGCATCCCCCGTCACCTCAGCAATGTTGTCCCAATCGCTCCGGTGCGGATACACCATGACCATGGCGTTGTGGCTGCCGCAGCCACCCAGCGTGCCCGCGCGGGGATACAGGATGCCCTTGAGCGTCGAGCCCTCGGGCGGCTGCGTTCCCGTGTACAGGTCGCCCGCCGGCGTCGTCCACGTCGCCTTGCTGTCACGCGCTTGCTGAGCATCGTCCGCGTAGTGCCGCACCCAATAGTCCCACCGCATGGGCGCGTACTCGGTCGATACTGCGTGCAGCGCCGGCACTTGGTACTCGGTGGCAGAACCATCGTCGGAACCGGCCTTTTGTTCACTGCTGTCAGCGTTTGGGACGACGGACGGGGGAGCGGGGCTCGAGTACTTCGATGAGCAGTGTGCGGTGCCCGGCTAGGGCGAGGCGTGCGGCGAGAGGCCCCCCGCCGGCGCCGGAGCCGACGATGATGTATTCGTAGTCGGGGAGCGTGACGGCATTGGAGAGACTGGGTTTCAGGTCAGTGGGTGGCCCAGGATGGCCGGGGGGGGCACAGAGGAGGAGTGACCTAGCGAAGTAGACGCAGAAGAGTAGAGTGAAGAGAGAGGACATTGAGGTGCGGTTGAACATGGTGGTGTTCTTTCCTCTCATGTCAAATAGCCTTGAAGAAGCAAGAGAGCTCGGCGCTCACGGGTCAAAGAAACACGCAAGCTTTCGAGGAGAGCGAGTCTTTGGGCAGCTTTTAAATATGCCAGGAGGTAAAAGCGAGCATTGGCATTAAAGTCTTCGCTTGAGCCCACCAAGTTATCCCGATCGCGGCTCTTTTCGCAAGCTCCGATGCAGCCAACTGCCTGTTTCAGCCAGCCCAAGCCCAATCCATGCACCCACGCCGCTTGTTCCCAGTCGTTTAGGCGAACATGTTTCTCCGCCCTTGCAGAAGTAGCCTGGGGGCTTATGCAGGTGTAAAGAAGAAGTCATGCACCACCTGCGATTTCCGCGTGGCTGTCCGCCACGCCCGCCGATCGACCCTCCCTCTTGCTGAGCAGATGACCGACGTGCAAAAAAAAAAAAAAAGGAAAAGCACAACCAATATTTGCAGATAGTCAGTGCCCGTTCCTCGATTCGGGTGCGATGGACACGCGGCGAGTAGACGACAATTTGGGGTCCCAATTCTGTGACCAACCCAATTCCGGGCACCGCGCCTCGTTAAGGCTATGCGGGCCGAGCCGCCAGGGTTGCCTGTCCCGTTTGAGCGTCTAAAAAGTTCCACAATTGCTCGTACAGGGGACTGTCCCGCATCCTATACAGCTCATGTAAGCCTTGGTGACTGAAAAGGGCTCCCGATCGGCGGCGCGTGCGGCGCGGTATCTGCTGACCTTGAAATTGAGTTGTAGCACTGTGCCCCCATACACGTAGTAGCTGCAGCCTTGTTGCCAGGCGCCGGGGCCGTTTGGCGTAATGATTTGCGGACTCGGTATCTCAAAATTGGGGTCGGCGGTCGGGATGCAGGCTGTGATTGGCTGTGCGCCGGTTTGCGGGGTTTAAAGGCCATCCAGGGTCTCGGTCGTTGTAGGAATTTGCCGCTGCAGATTGTTTATATTGTTTTGGGGAGGGCCGGATGTGAAGAGTGCTCTTAGAGCCGGCGAGGGGGCCAAAAGGTCGTTGTTGGGAAAGTAGGCGTCGACTGTGTCTCCGTTGGAACTGCGGGTGGGTGGTTGAAGCATTGTTCCGGATCAATCTACATCGGGAATTGACCAGCTGAGCTTCTGACGGAGGAGAGCAATTTCTCCGCTCAACCGTCAACGATGGATGTGTTGCCCGATAATCCGTCATATCGGCATCCTTTCTCTTAAGCATACAAATATCTCGCATGACCTGGATTGGGTACTTTGCAAATGATTCTACTGTTTTATGGCCGCAAATATGGCCCAAAAGAAAGTTGTAGAGATAAGGCAGGTCAGCGAGAAGTCGTGCCACCGCCTTATTCATCATCACACTACACGTCTTCAAAACAATTCCAACTCTCTTTCACCCTTTATTTCATGTTTGCGAAGACATAGCTCATGCCGGCCCACATCTCCTCCGAGGTAGGCCTGATCTGGTTGGCCGGCAGAACGAAGCCGTATCTGCCAGTGTCCCGGAGCTCCGCAGTGAAGGTGTACTGAGACCCAACAGTTTGGTGCGAGTAATCGACGCTGGACCCAGAGGCTTGGTAGATGGTTTGGCAGATAGGGCCGTATTCGCTAGCTTGGTGTTAGTCCAATAGGTTAAGAACGGGGGTGGTAAGACCTACAATTGTGTGCCGTGGACGGCTTCGATGGCGGCAACTGCACCGCCGGAAATGGACTGCAGCTCGGCGTTGGTGGAGGGCAGTTGGCTGCAGGTGTAACCGTACGGAGTCATCCAGAGCTGCGAGTACGAGTGCCAGTCCATGTACATCTTGACGCCCTGGCGGCTGGCCACGGTCCTGGAGAAGGCGGCGAGGCCGGTTGTCTCAGGGGCACTGAGAGCAGCAGTGCCTAGCGTCCAAAACTGTGAGCTTTCCCACAGCAAACACTTCTGTGGCGGTGTATTCTGCTTACCTCTGAAGGTCTCGTCACAGGGGTCGGTGGAAGAACCACCGGCGACGTTCCAGCCAACAGCCCAGTTGCGGTTGATATCCGTGCCGATGCAGGTGCTGCCCGAAACACTCTGCCGGTTCTTGCGCCAGAGACGGGTGTTTGTCTGCGTGTAGACGAAGCCTGCAGAGGTAAGTGACATGCCGTTAACACGCTCAAAGGTCTCGCACGTACCGTCAGGGTTGACAACAGGGAACACGTAGAAGTCGTACTTGTCGACGTAAGACTTGATGGTAGCATCCGAAGCGTACTTGGTGAGCAGCTGGTACGCAACGTACTCGTTGGTCTAGGCCACAGTCAGTTTTTTCCACAATGCCTCGGGACCAGCGGCTTCTCACCAGCGTGGTGATCCATTCACGCGCGTGCACAGTCGAGTGCATGATAACAGCCGGCTTTGTGTTCTTGCCGCCGCTGCCCCAGAAGTGGATCCCGGTAATGTTGCGGCCCTGCGAGGAAGTGCCTGCGTACACAATCTCTGCGTTGTTGGGGCGGACCGAGACGAGATCCGTCAGGAACGCCAGGTGATCGGCATACGAGTGGTAGGCGTCGAACCACGAGTCGGACGGGACAGCGCCAGCTGGTTCCGCCCGTTAGTGGCGTGGAACAACAAACAAGTCTCGAGAGGAAGCGGGCCCACCCACCTCGGTACTCGACCGTCTCTTCCTCCTCCTGCTTGATCGCAGCGCCGAGGTCGTCCTGGATAACCTGGGCCTGGATGGCCAGGCTCTCAACCTCGCTGTTTTTCTCCGGCGCAACGAGGAGGTCGACAAAGCCGAGCTGCGGCAGCTCGTCGCTCAGCTGCTCGCCGAGCGCGGCCACGGCCTCAGGGTTCTTCTCGTACTCGTCGAACGCCACGCGCAGCACCCTGTAGCCGTCGTAGTTGAACTTCTCCGCCCTCTCCTCGACCGGGGCCGAGATGGGCGACGAGGCGGCCAGGCGGCCGAGGAGGACGGCGGGGAGCAAGAGCTTCATGCTGGCAAGGAAGAGAGGACGACGGCTGTGGGGATTGAAAAGCAGCTGCCTGTGCGGGGAGGGAAGCAGGGACAGGCGCTACGGAGGGCTAGCTTTATATACATGTTTTGTTATCGGGCTGTGAGGAGCCGCCAAGGACGAGCCATGTTCGCGAAGTGTGGGGATAAAGGGCAGGTGCATGCAATGGAAGCCCCGACATGTCAGGAACAAGAGATAGGCAGGATCGACCCCCGGCGGTCTGGGAAAGCATTGGTGCAGATCCGAGCCAAGGCCGTCCCGCGCTGCTGGCAGTTGACTCGCGATGACGTGAGTGATGCTGTGGCAGTGGCTGGGTGTTCCGTTCTGGAGCAACCCCGCGTGGGCAGATGATATTGCGGGTGGCATTTGGGGCTTGCGCCGACTAGGCAGGTCAAGCGCTCCCAAGCCTCCGCCAAGCGGTTTCACTCCCCCCCACCTACCCGGACCGATCTAGCCCGCGGCATGCCGAGTCTCTTGGCCCGAAACAGCGAGGAATCCGGGTGGTGAGATCTCGAACCTTATTTTCGGTCCGTATTTATACCCTCCGAATCCAGCAGCTGCGAACCCGTTGCTCCACCACGAGCACAGCTTATCCAAACGACCAGCCCGGTTAGCATCGGGAGCCGCCGCGTGCGTCCTTCAATTCTGCCGTCAGGCTGGAAGCTCGGTCGTGCCGGCTGAGGCCTGGGCCTGGAGGTCCGCGAGCTGCACTTGGGCTTGAGCCAACTCGTCGTCCGTGGGCAGGTTGACGATCATGAGGTATAGAACGTCCTGCGATTTTCAGGTTAGCCATGCGACGCCACACTCGGGCCTCCGAGACGCACTTCCTTCGTCATGCGCAGGGCCACATGCAACCGATCCTCCTAAGTAGACTGGAACCAACTCACCTGCTGCAGCGCTTTCTTCACCGTCCCAATGATGGTGGTGCGCTCCCTGCCGGAACCACGTCCTCTTCCGCGTCCCAGAAGCTCCTGCCGGCTGCGCATGGAGCTCGTGTCGCTCCGGGGCGCGTATCCCTCAGAGTCCGGGTACTTGTCGCTTGGCTCGCGAGAAGAGCTTGGCCTTTCGATATACTGTTCCTGGCTGCCGGAGGAGAAGCCTCGCCCGAGGAGTCCGCGGCCGCCCAAGAGACCTTCTCTGCCCCTTGCTTCTCTACCCCTTGACATATCACCTCTTCCGAAGAGAAGCCCTTCCCGACCGAATCCCCCGCGGCTGCTGGCGTCTTCTCGTCCGTCTCTCGAGCCCATGGACCCACCCACAGCTCCTGCAAGCCCGCGCAAGCGTCGCTCTCTCGGCGGAATCTTACCACCGCTGACAAGCGTGACCAGGTTTCCTTGGTACGCAGGGTGAGTAGGGTCAGCCAAGCCGGACGCAAACTCAGGCTTCTGCTTGACGAGCGAAGAATCCGGGTTGTCCGCCAGCTGTTCCGTGCACGTCAGCTGCCAGCATCCCCACCAAGAGCCAGAGAGAGAAGCATCAGAGCGAGAGACAAGAAAGGGGAAGAAAGGAAAGAGCATGGAGCCACTCACAAATTTCGCCTGCGCCCTCCTGTCCTGATAGTCGGCCAACCACTTGCCTTTCGCCTTCATGTTCTTCTTCGCCTCCTCGTCCGCTTCCTCGTGCAAGCCCGGGAACACCAAATCCGCCGCCACCGGTAGCTCGGCCTCTCCGTAAGTCTTCGCGCTCGAAAACCTCACCTTCCTCGCGCCATCCTTGAACTTACTCCCGCTCCCCTCGCCCGACGCGTACTTGGCAACCACGGCATTCACGTCCAACGCCCTCGCCTCGACCGGGCGATCCGCGTCGGCCCTGAAGGCCACAATCATGGCGTACAGCCCCCGCGGCTTGAACAGCCGCTCGTTAGCCTCGTCCAGGAAGCTGTTGGTGCGGTACCGGCTCTGGGCGATCTGGGCGGGAATCACGACGGCGTTGATGGCGGCGGTCGTGGCCATGACGATGGTCGACGGGACCATGCCGGCGACGGCGGTGGTGAGCAGGATGACGTTGAAGATGGGCGAGGCCTGAGACGCGGCGTGGAAGGACTTGAGGAAGGCGAGGAAGGCGGGCTGGTCAATGCCGGCGGGCTCCAGGGCGGGGGCGTAGGCGCGGACGAAGCCGCGGGTTTTCTCGCGCGGGCGGCGTTGGGGAAGGATGACGGGGCAGGCGAGAGGAGCGGTCGGACGGGCGGACGGGGCTGGGGCGAGGCGGGCGAGGAGGTCGCGGATGAGGGCGTTGTTGCCGATGTCCGGGGTGGGGGTGTCGGAGGGGGAGGATGGGCGCAACTGCTCTTCTGAGGCTTCGTCGAGAGCCCAGACGGCGTCGTCATCGAGGATGGCGGGCTGGGCGGCGGCGTGGTCGGGCTCGACGGGCACGGCGTGGCCGCTGGCGATGAGGTCTTGGGCCTGGCTATCGGGGAGCTCGGCGAACTGCGGGGGCTCGGGGCCGGCGGACGCAGAGGCGGCGGCGGCGGCGGCGGCGGCGGCCTTTGCGGCGGCCTTGGACTGCGTGCGGGATGCGTATGCCTCGGAGGCGAGGCCGACGGCGCCGCTGATGAGCTTGACGAGAACGGGCATGGTGTTGCAGGGAGAGGAGCAGGGCGAGTGCCGTGCCCAGCAACGGCGCCGCGGGGGGATTTATACCAGCAGCCCGATGCTGCTGCGCCGCCGGCCGCTGTTCTCCCCAGCACGGCGGTCGCATTGCTGTCCCAGAACGGCTTAGCGGCCTGTCAGCTTACGGCTCCACTCGCTGTCATACCTCTAATCGTCCTTCAAGCGTCGCGCCTCAGCCCCCAAGCATCGCCCACTCGCGCGTCCGAGCTGCAAAGCTTGTGCCGCACAAGCCTCGCCGCCCCGTTGCTTGTTGCCTAAGCGCCGCTTCCCAAACAGGGCTGAGCTGACGACGGCCTCCGAATCTGAAGAAGCCCGCTGGGCACGACGTGTGGGATCCAGCCAAATTTCTGAATTGAAGAGACGAAGTCTAGCATTGTGCATTGTATTCCAGCCCCGCAGTAAGCGACTTTTTGACAGGAAAAAGACATGGGTATAACTACAAGATAAGAAGCCCTTCTTCAGCAGAGCAGGCCGGCCTGACGCACTTTGTACAAATGAGAAATACGGAGAAGGCCCAACTCTTGGGCAACAGATCAGACGAAAAGAGGGAAAAGAGAGCCAACAAAGGAGCGCGATGCGCACACGGCCAGACATGCCAGAACAAGAAAAAGGGGAACCCTGCCAGATCCGTCCCGTGTGCTGCTTATTTTCTCATTCACTCAAGAGCTCCAGCCCAACCAGCCATAGGCCGCCACCCATGTACCCTGCCACCACCCCGGTCCATTCCTTCCCTACTTTATTGATGAGAAATTGCCGCCGCGGGCGTGTGAAAATCGAGAATCCAAAGGTAATTAGGCAAGTCGTACGCAAATCAAAAGAACAGAACGCAATCCGGGAAAATACACCTCGACAACTACACCACTCACTCTTCGGCCACGCTCTCGCCGAGCCTGAAGTTCTTGCTCGCCTTCTTGCCAATGTTCAGCATCGAGAACCTCTTCTTGACGTTGCCCGTCATGCGGTCGCTGATGCTCTGGCCTTGCGACGATTCGCTCCTGCTGGTTTTGGGTCTCTCGATGCTCATGCTACGCTGGCTGGCCCCGCCGCTCGAGTCGTTGGTCGTACTTGCGTGCAGGAAGCTGAGCCGGTGCCCGAGTCCGCCCTGCCCGTGGTCCTTGCTTCGGCTACGCGATGTCGCCGACTCTGTGTCGTGGTCCGTCTCATCGCCGAGACCGTTGACCCTTCTGGCATCCAGGAGCGGCTGCGATATCGAGCTGCGTTTCAAAAATGTCAAGCTGAGCCGGTTCTTCTCTTGCCGCGTCGTACGCGCTTCAGAAAGCGGCATCGTGGCACTCTGCTTCAGGAGTTGCGGCTGTTGAGGTGTAGGAGTCGTTGACGCCGCCCGTGATTGTGCGTTGACCCATGACGACGTCTGCGAGCTCAAGAATGGTGAATGTCCGCCCACAAATAGCGCCTCCAGCTCAGGGCCGTAGGTTGTTTCGAAGCCTATTGCACGTCAGAACAACACCTCAACATTTCAAGAAAAGTTGACTACTCACGCGACGAAAGGTCTGCTGCCGTAGCTTGCTGAGCAGGCCTTGTATACGCACCCAGGCAGCGCTTCACCATCAAGGCGTGATCCATGAGACCCACCTTGAGCGCGTTCTCCATCTGGGACAGCTGAGGCGCTTCGGGCTGATCCTCCTCATCCATGACCGACTCGGTCGGTGCAGGAGGCTGAGGGATAAGCTCACGGTACTTCGCCACTGTGGCCGGTGAGTTGGAGTCCACCGAGAGCATCAGAGCTTCGGTGAGCTGCTGCAGAGCAGAGTCCTCGCCGCTGGTAACGCGTCTCTCTAGCTGAGAAAGCTCAGTAGTCTTCCTTAGCGTGCGCTCCAGAGCACTTTGCACAACCGTCAGGTTGACGTGATCCACTGAGACAATCTCGCTCCTGCGTAGAATTGTGGGGAACGCTTCCGCAGTCGAGTAGATCGTCTTGCGGATCGCCTGATCCTTGAGGCTAGGATCGCTCACATGACGCCGCGAAGTCGTCGAGAACTTGTTCGGCCGCGAGAGAACATAGTGCTCGCGAATCGCCTGTCCGACCTTCGGACGCTGGTAAATCGGATGGAGCAGGTCTTTCTGCGCGCTAACCGAGTAGATCTGGAGATACTGGCCTTCCACATCTTCCTCACTGGTGCCGTTTGAGATCTGCGCCGACGGATGCTGTTGCTGCATGCGATCTGTAAATGTGGCCCGGCTGTCCGTCGGGGAGCCCTCGAAGATGAACTGCTTGTCTCGCAAAGACACCGGGAAACCCAGACCCTTGTAGACAACCCGGAAGTAGCGCGGTATCTGCCGATCGCCCCTGTTGATGCTCTCGTAAACCGTGGCCATGGCCCTCTGCGTTCGAGCCAATTTTGAGAAGTCGAAGACGTTGCTCTCGTACTGCGTAGCAAGTTCTTGATACGCCTGGAGCGCGTTGTTCCAAGACAGCCCCTCTTCGTAATGCTTGATCATCTCGAAGTAGAGCTGTTCCTTTCTCTCGAAAGCCGACTGGCCAGGGAACGGCGGGTCTTCGAGGGCAGGGACCGACGTGCTGGGATCCCACTCGTACAGTTCGGCATGAAGACGAAGCGCGAGACCAGCTTCGGTGTGGTTGCCTGCATCGGCTTGAATCTCAGCCAGCTGGTGCACATATCTGATGTAGATATCTTCTTTCTGCATGTCCTTGAGGAATTCCATCAGGTGCAGCGTGTCCATGATGTGGAAGATCTCGCCCGAGTTTTCTCTGCCATGCACAGCCACCAACAAGTCGAGGAGTTCGTCAATGGTTCCAATCAGGTCCTTGACAGCGTTGAACAGAGGGTCGTCGGGGTCCTGGGCCAAGGGCTCAAAGAGATCGATGAGCTCGCTGATGAAAAGCTTCTGGAGAATGCTTTCGGTGATGTCCTTGGATTTGAAGAGGCGGTCCAGGCAATCGATCATCTCTGCTTGGATGAGAGCCAGATCTGACGAAAGCGTCCATTCGCTGATGATCATGGTCTGCAGGACCTGAATGGCAACGCTCCGCAGGCCTTGATGAACACTAAGGCAGAGCTCGACGATGGGAGCGACGAGACCAGGCACGTATTGCACTTGGTAGCCACCCATCTTCTCGAGCCCATACTGCTTGCGATCCTCGGGGGTTGTCTCCCATCCAATTGTCTCCCAGCTCCTCCGAAGAAGTTCCGCCCCAAGCTCCCGGACGTCGCCGGCAATCTTCCACACTGCACGACGCTTTTGCTCGGAGAAGGTCTCAAGAGCGAGTGCGTCGCTACCGACCAGCTTCAGCAGCGCGTCAAAGAATGACCGCCACAGCTCCGTGTTAAAGTCGTCTGCCTCATCAGGGTCCGACAGGAATGAGTCGACTAAAATACTGCACAGCTTCTCTAACGCCTTCATCGTCGCCCGATGATGATAGATATTGACGCTTAGCCAAGAACTCGGGAATGCTTCACCATCCAAGAACGAGAGATAAACCTGCAAGGTGTCAAAGAGAAATGTGGCGAGTTCCGGTTTCGGTAGATCCGGGGAGATGTTGATGGGGAGATTCGTGATAGCTGCAAGGACTCCAAGAATTTCAACCAATGCCTCATCGAACTCAGCATCAGTCGTCGTCGGCTTCGTGGGAAAAGGATAGGAAGATGGGAAAAGGAGCGATAGAGTCTGCTTCTGCGGTTTTGGGGTGGACGAGATAGCCATGTACGAGTCCACAAGTTTGGGAATGTACTCAGCAGCCTCTGCACCCAAGTCGTTGATCTGACAAGCCACCACGGAGCAGCAGAGCCGTACTTGGTCTTTCCACTGGGCAGTGACGGCCACCGTCTTTCCCCAGTGTGGTGCGAGCCAGCGGACAGTGTTTGACAGGAGGGTAGGGCGCGTCTCAGGATCTTTGAAGGCTGCAATCTTGGAGAAATGGAGAATAAAGGTGAGCTTGTAGAGGACGAGCTTGCCCGAGGCCTCGAAACAAGAGTCGATGAAGTTGCTTGCAAAGTCCAGGACCTCCTTCGGTGTTAAGCACAGGGTCATTTCCGGTAGCCACTGGTGAAGATGTTGGACCAGTAGAGTCTTCGTGCCCACGAGGGCCGCAGCTGAATTAGACATCAAGTCCTCAAGAGATTTGAAGATGTTTTCCATATCCCTCGTGAACGTTGTTTGCCGGTTGGTGAGACCGATTCCTGCCTCCTTATCTTTCTGCTGTTGCCGCGCCTTCATGATAAACTTGAAGATGTGCGCTCCGACCTTGAACGTAGCGCGGAGCTTTCGGGAGCTATCTGGATTTGTGGGGTTCGAGAGCAAGCGGTTAAAGCTCCTGATCAGAGACGAGGTCGCGAATGGGTAGTTGAATCGGTTCTGAGCGTATTGATCCACGATAGGAGCGAGGTTGAACCGGCGGTCGTAAACGATTCCCAGCACGATGACCAAAGTGTTGAATACCAGGTCTTCAATCTCGTCGTTTCCAGCATATTCGACCAGGACCTCAAAAAGGGCGTCGAAAACTTCGGGTAGAAGCTTCACAATCTCGATTTCCGGAACGAACAAGAACCTCTTCAAGAGATCGGTAATATCGTCCTCTCCCTGCTCTCGCCACTTCAAAAGGCCAAGAAGGTACGGATCCTGAGAATATTTGGTGCTGCACAAATAAGTCTTTATCCTCAGGGCTGCCATGGTCCCAGCCACTGCGTCATCCTTCTTTTGACCGTTCCAAGGTAGCGCCAAGTAGGCACCACGTCCAGAGATCATGCTCGAGGTGTATTCGTCGTATTTGTAAAGTGCCAGAGAATGGTCGCCGTCCCGCACGAAGGCATCATCTGTCCATAAAGGCATCCAGCAAAGGGCGAAAGGAAACCCGGGGGCATCTGCTACACTCATCACGACGTGGGATCCAGGAACATCTTCCGGAGCAATTGCGAAGCGGATGGTTGTATTCCAAGCTTCTCCCCTTTCAATTGCTGTTGTTCTCCAGGCAGTGTGTCCCGCACCGTTGCCTGATGGATGAATGCAGTTCTCGATTCTCTCGCCCGTTGACTTCCTGACTTCGAGAGTGAGTTGCAGGTTGGCCATGTTGCTCGTCGCGCTCATGGTGACTGATCCGTTCTTCGGGTGTGCGAGGATGCAATTCCGGGGCAAGAACGGTTCGCTTAACGTGAGGTAAATGTCGCTTCGTGGCTTGGTTGGAGCCCCAGAAAACCCAATCTTTTTGCTTTGGTTGACGTTGTGAAGCAAGGTAGGCGTTTTCTGAATCAGAGCCTCAGCGTCGGCATGCGCGAACCCCTTGATGTGCACCTGGAGCCGGTTCATGTAAGAATACTTCTTGTATCTGCCGGTCACGCTTGGGGTGAGCTCTGTGATGAGTTCATGCCAGGAATCCGCCTCTTCTGAAACTTCATCCAGGGGTTGGCTGGGGGTCCACAGCGTAACTTCTTGCTCGGATTCCTGTTGCTCTTTAGCAAGATTGTCCACACGCAATACTCCGACAGCAATGGCCCTCTTCACTGTCTTCCCTTCCTTTGGTGTTGTTGCACGGCCGTTTTGTCCTTGTCCTTCGCTGGATGGTCTTGCTGGGTTGGTGTTGGCCGCCTTTAATCCAGCAGGGGGCTTGTCGCCAGGGTCTGACACCTTTCTCCTGGTTCCCCACATTAGGCTCCGTCTGCCACCCTTCACACTGTTGGCATGTTGAAGGCCGTTTGGTGCCGGACTCTGTGATGCCTCCCGGGAAGTGGCAGCGCTTTGCGTGGGCGTCGACGTTCGGACAGCTTCGTTGGTGAGAATCTTGATGACGACGTACAAGCTCGAACCCGCGCCGGCACCTTCGCCCAGGTCAGTCGAGCTCAAATCAACGAACAACGTCTTCATCTTCTCTTCCGCTACAGCTGCAACGACAGCCTCCTGGTTATTCAGATCCACGGAGAAGACCTCAGACAGAGGCAGAGCCCCGGAACCAGGGGTTTTGGAGCAAAGGTACATGCAGAGCGTGGTCGGGTGTTTAATCTCCCCCGAGAAGTGGCGCACCGTGGCTGCAATGTGGTGGAGCACGTGCTCGTCCACAGGCTGCACAGGTCGCTCATCCAACAAACTCATCATCGACTGAAGACGCGTGATTTCGATTGCCGAGTCCTCCGCTGTCAGAACCCGACCCTTCTGTGACGGGCTCCGCACAATGACCTCCCCCGAAAGCATTTTGTTCCCGCTGACGAGATCCCAAACTGCTGCTTCCCTCACTGCTTCCAACTCCTTCTTGGTCAGAACCTTGTGTAACAACTGTCTCCGTGACGAGTCGAGCCTCTGGACGAGTGTGGTCATCTTGTCGAGCGTGCCGTATCTCCGTGCAAGCAAAAGTTCGTGAAGCTTTGTTGAATGCCACTCGCGCAGACAGGATGCGATTTCGTCAACGAGTGGCTCCGAGAGCGATGTCGGCGTTTCGTCCCCTATTTTCAGCATCGGCACAGGGGCCGGCGGGCGCGGAGCATTTGGGTCTCGAGAGGCGACCGAGACGGGGGAGAGCGGGAGGAAGAGGCCGGGTGGGTTTTCGCCATTTGCTTTGGCCGAGCCGTGGCGCAACAGAACGCTCTCGCGCTTTTTGTCCGACGGTGTGAGAGCCAGGCCAAGGTTGTTCGCGGCAGCCACCTGGCTCTTGCCGGTTGCAGGACTGGTGGAGGTGCTCTCGTCAGGCGTGATCACTCCGTTGGCCGGCTGCTCGCCGTCGCTCCCCTGACCGTCGGCGGCCAGCAGTCCCTGGAAGTAGTCCTTGGGGCGGTCGTCGGCCTCGCCATTCGGCTTTCCCTCTCCCAGGACCTCACGGACCTCGACACAGCACCGCGGAAAAATGCCAGAGAAGACACGGGCCTCGAGCGTCTGGCCTTTGGACGAGGTCAAGCCGGCGAGCAACGACGGCGGAGCGACGAGGTAGCCGCGGTACCACGAACCATCCCTGCCACCCTGCTCTATGATATACAGCTCGTCTCCAATCTCGAGCGGGAGGTCGGCGGGCGACGAGGGCTGGAAGGGAAATGTGCAGATTGCAAAGGCAATCCGCGGGAGGGGCCGCCAGGGCATGGCGCTGTCGTGCGGCGCTATGTGGGACACCGGGGGAAGAATTGCATAACGCGCGATACGAGCAGTCTGGGGAAGGCGAGCGGAGCGAGAGGACGCGTGTGCGTGCTGTGGCCGGGCAGGGCTGGCGGTGCGGTGGGCGGCGAGGACGGGTGCGGCGGCGCGGAGGAGAGAGCGTCCGGGGGCAGGCAGCGAGCGGCGGGCGTGAAGGAGGCGGTGGAGCGCGCGGGCGAGCTGGAATTGGGCTAGAGAGCGGACGGCAGCGCGGTGAGAGGCAGGCGTGTGGTGGTTCAGGAGCAGCAGAAGCCGCTGGAGATGCGCACAGCAGCAGCGCACAAGCGGCCGCTGGGGTGTGCCCGACCAAGCGCCCTGCAGGCCCGGCGCGCGACCTCGCACCCTCGCCCTCCCAACGGCCACGGCCCTGTGGCCCCGAGACGCCAAGCGCGCAGCTGGACGCGTCGGCCTGCTTCTCGCCCCTGCACGTCGCGGCTGCGGATCCGTCCTCAATTAAGATTATTTAACCATACAATTTCCATCCTGCCCACTAGATCTGTCTGCCGCGCGCGCGCCCGGCCTGCCAGCGTGCCTCGCGCCCAGCGCCGCCGCCCTGGAACCCGCCGGGGCGCGCGTGGCCGGCGGACCCTGGGAGCGCGCTGGTCCAGCGACCCGGCTGCTGCTGCCAGCGCCGGATCAGCGCGCCAGCGTGAAACGCGTCGCTCTGCGCTCCACCACGCGTGCGAAATCTCGCCAGCCGCCGATCGACACTGAGCGACGAAGCCAAGCCCACGCGCCAGGGGCCGCCGCAGTCAGCTCACATCGCCGCCGCGAGTCAGCCGGCCCAGCGCGCCGCCAGGACGGATGTAGATGCACCGCCAGCTGGCCAGCACAACCGCGCCGCAGCCGCACGGCCAGCCCGGCGCGCGCATCCACGCACCACGGCACCCTGAAGGGGAAGACGCAGCCCGCCCATCTCGCTTGTGCGCCTCCCGCGTCACAGCGCCCACCTCCATGCCGCCTTCATATTCGAGTCAGGAGTCGTCAGTTCGTGTGATTTCTATTGCTCTACTCTATTCTGGGCCAGCCGCATCCCTACCGCCGGCGCTGCTCCGCCTCAAACTCCTGCGAGAACGGGTAGTCCACGTACCCGTCGGCGCTCTTCGGCTTGTAGAACGTGTCCCGGTCGTACGGGTTCAGCTCGATGCCCTGCTTGATCCGGTACACCAGGTCGGGCGTCGAGATGAAGTACCGGCCGAACACGGCCCCGGCGTTGTAGTCCTTGTACTCCTCGTCCACCAGTCTCCTGGCAGAGTCGGGCCTCAGACCGCCAGCGATCAGCACAGGCTTCTCCTTACCCCACGCTTCCAGCGCAAAGTCCAGCCGATCAGAGGACTCGACGTCCGCGTTCCCGGACACTCTGGACTCGACGACGTGGATGTAGGCAATATCCAGCTCCCTCAACCCCTTGATGATGTGTGTGAACTGCGGCACGGGGTTTTCCATCCTCATGCCCTGGAACGTGCTCCACGGGCTCAATCTGATACCTGTTTTCTCGGGCCCAACCGCCTGAGAAACGGCCTTTGAAACCTCTAGCCCGAAGCGGGCCCTGTTCTCCACGCTGCCTCCCCACTTGTCCGTTCTCTTGTTTGACGTGTCCTGGCTAAACTGGTCGACGAGGTACCCATTTGCGCCGTGGACCTCAACGCCGTCGAAACCGGCCTTCTCAACGGCGTTCCTGGCAGCCTGCGCATAGTCCTGGATATACGACTGGATCTCTTCCTCGGTCAACGCCCGGGGAGTGGGAGAGTTGTCGCTCATGGGCACGGCGCTCGAGCTGACGAACTGGTCCTTCAGCCCCTCCTTCTCGAGCACTTCGGGGTTGGCCGTACGACCGAGGGCCCACAGCTGGACCCAGATCTTAGACCCCTTGGCATGCACTGCGTCGGTGACTTTCTTCCAGCCAGCAAGCTGCTCCTCTGTCCAGAGGCCGGGGATGTTCGGGTAGCCGCCGGCGCGTTGAGAAATGAAGGTGGCCTCTGTTATGAGAAGGGTTCCTGGCACGCTAGAGCGCTGAGCATAGTAGTCGGCCATCAACGGGGTTGGGACGTGGTCGTCCTCGGCGCGGAATCGGGTAAGGGGAGCCATGACGATTCGATGCTCCAGTTGGGACGAGCCAACCTTGAAAGGGGTAAAGAGCTTGCTGTTGGCGGCCATGGCGATGGTCGTCAATGCCTGAGGAGGAGGAGTGCTTCTGAAGCGGGGTTTGATGGTGAAACGGGTCTATGGAGCGGTAGCCTGGCTCAGCAAGACGGCAATAAGTTGTTGAGTGGCGGGTATGAATCGCAGCGGTCAGGCCGGCAGCAGCACGCTTTTATGGGCGCCTCACGATGGTGGCAGCTAGTAAAGCGGGCATTTGAAATTGGTTTGAAATCGCATCTTGGAGGGTGCTGATTGATAATACAGCCGCCGCACGGAGTTAGGTTGCTTCGACGCCATTCTACCGCGGCAGAATTCTCGGGAGCCGTCGTACCTAAGTAGCACGTGCAGTACTTACTAGTCGCCAGCGCGACGAGTTAGTTGTGCAGCAGCAAAGCACGCCAGCGCACTGCAAGATGTTGTCGAGAATGAAGAGTAAAGTAAAGTAACATCCAATGAGTGAGGTGTAAGCAGAATGGCCCCGGCACAGGGGAGCTGTGCTGGGTGCTTGGAGTAGGGCTCGCGCGCTAGGCAGGTCACGTCATGGCGCCTCGCTCGCCCGCGGGCTGCCCCTGAAGCCCGACACGGCCGGCACCTGCTCGTCCCTTCCGTGCTGCCACGCCTTAGTAGATTACTCGCTCCTGGGGCAGCCGCGGCAGATGACGTGCCTGCTTGGGTCGGTGCCGCAGAGGAAACCCCGGCCCGCCGGTGTCCTTTTGCTTTTCTTTCCGTCAGACGTCAAGCCGACACCGCCCGAACACTGCATCTATCGCAGCTTTGTCCCAGACACCAGCAAACCACTCATTCATTCCTTTTGCTTGAGACGCTGTCGCGCATCTGGCGCACGTACATCGCAATGTCCCCGCCACCGCTGCACGCGCAAACACATCCATTTGGCAACTGTGCCTGTTTCCGCGACGTTGTCTTGGACTCTGGACACTTGATGCTCTGATTGCTTCTACTATCGTTTCTCGCTGTGTGCGTTTGCCTTGCTGTCTCAACTGATCTGTCTACAAGCCACGCCGCTGCTGCACTCATTTTCTGGCCTGACCTGCCGCCATCTGGACACTTCTTTTGTAGCCATAAAGGCGCCATACTCAAGAGTCTATTCATTGCACCCACATACACATAACATCCATCATCACCGCCTCCATTACTGACTACTTCGCGCCTCCCATCAAAATGGACGACAGCCGCTGTGCGAGGTGCCAGAGCAAGCACCAGTTGGAACAACGCAAACTTCAGCGAGGGAAAATCAAGAAGACAAGGTTCTGGATCGAATTTGTGGATGCTGATGCCAAAGAAGGCAAGGAGCAAGAGTTCATGTCCCAGTTTTCCAGAAATGTCAAGAGTGAGGAGCAGCCCAAAGCAACCAAGTCCCAAACCGCCAACCCCACAACTGCGCAACCCCCTCGCGCTCAACCTCTACAACCAGTGGAACCCTCACCAGCTCAAACCACGCACGCTCAACCCCCAACAGCTCAGCCCACTTCCGCCAAACAGACACCATCAAACCCGTCCAAGCCAGCGCCTGCCGGCACGAAGGCCGAGGTGATATTGTCTCTGTCTGACGAGAACCTCACCCAAGGTTCGAATGTCCAGCTCACTCATGAATCTCACCCACAACAGAGCTATGACGGCCCGAACCAGACAGGTTTTCCAGACCCAGTGATACACCTTCCTGCTGTTCGGCGTGAAGCGCCGTCTTTCGAGAAGAACATCTTCGACGAGAAGACACACCTCATCCAACAGGCTTCAGCGAACGTCAAT
Source organism: Neofusicoccum laricinum (assembly GCA_029906385.1). Lineage (NCBI taxonomy): Eukaryota > Fungi > Ascomycota > Dothideomycetes > Botryosphaeriales > Botryosphaeriaceae > Neofusicoccum > Neofusicoccum laricinum. The sequence continues at coordinate 1,238,531 of CP123716.1, read as the reverse complement.
GTGTCGAAAAGCCCCCCGAAAGAATACATTGTCTCGAACAGCTTTCGGACTCAGTACGGGTCGGGCGGCTAGCCGGTTCGCGTTATGACGAATTACGTGGCAGTCAAGAACGCGCCGGTTAAGCTGTACGGGTACACTGTCGCATTCGACTTCAAGGTGGAGGGTGGCGCAATCAAGCGCCGAAGCGAACTCCGTCGCGTCTTCGACAGCCTGAAGCAACGTGACCCGCTACAATCCCGCAACGACTGGTATATGCCATTTTCACCTTCCATATCTGCTCTATGACTCACGTGTGCTATAAGGCTACCGACTACACCTACATCTGGCCCGTGAAGAAGCTGTTTGATGGTGGAGAGCTAATCGTTACCGACGTCAGCTCCTGCATGCAGAGCGGTCGTCTGGCGTACATCCCCCGGGTCACCTTCAAGGAAAACGGCGAGTTTGATCTCAGTCGAGGACATCTTGACTTGATTGAGACGAAGGACGACAACGGTGGCACTGGTGCAGCTCTGAAGTCAAGGGTGTTGAACGCAATCGTCTCGAACTTCATGTGTCTCTCGACATCGACACCCGTTGCGCAATTTGGTGCCAATCGGTTCTTCCTCACGGACGCTTACGAAGACTGTCCGTTTGCCACTGTTCGTGGATACTTCTCCTCAATCCGCCCTGGCAACGATCGAATTTTACTCAACGTGAATACCACCACTTCGGCTTTCTTCAAGCCAATGGTCGTCTCCCAGTCCATCCAGATCATGAAGCAATGCGGAACTCGGCCTTTTGCTATCTCAGGCATGTTGAAAAACCAAGCTGTCAGGATCACATAAGAGCGACCAATCCGTTCGAACGCAACGGCAAACATCAATAGCGATGAAAGCAGGCGAAAGGTGATTGCTGCTGTGGGGTTACCGCCATCGCAGCAAAAGTTTTTGCTTAATGGAAATCTAACATCAGTTTATGATTTCTTCAAAAAAGGTACGGTCTAGAAAACGCTTGAAATGGCTCATTCATCAGCTAATGCGGCAAGGCTCTACGGGATGCCCACTCCAAGAAAAAAGCCCAATGCCCTGTATGAATGTAGGTGCCAACAAGCCGGGTAAGGAGCAATGGATCCCGGCAGAGTTCCTGGAAATCGACTATCCGCAGCCCTTCATCTCGATCCTTCCGTCTGCATTCACCGACCGGATGGTGAAAATTGCGCAGCGCCGTCCAGCAGTAAATGCCAATTTGATAGTCAACGAGGGTCTTGTCCATCTTGGCATCAAGGGCAGTGCGAATACCACTGACAAGGATTCTCTGAAGACTCTCAGCATGGTAAGGTGTACCGAGTAGTTTTTTTGAGTTATCGCCAAGACATGCCAACCACGTTTGCAGAAGGAAATCGGCTTCGACATCGATGATAAACTCATCGATATCCCTGCGCGAATCCTCAAGGGACCCAGTCTACAATACCTCGCCAAAGGTAGATCCCAGCCAGTGATGCCCATGTTTGCGAGCTGGAAACTTGTGGACAGGCAGAGACGCAAACAGCCATTCGCCTTCCCCTCCAGACTATCAAGAATCGGAATTCTAGCCCTAGGAGAGTCACGGGTCAACCCTCAGATCCTTGCGAGAGAGCTACGCAACACACTCACCGAACATGGCGTGCAAACTCCGAACGTAGAACCGTGGCACAAGGCTGTCTCCCCACGCCCAGACCAAGAGGGCAGCTATGTGGAATCAATGGGAGCAGTCATCGGCAAGATTGAGGATGACATGAGAGCGAATGGCATCACAGTTGTTTTGCTGCCCAAGCAAGACTTCGACGTCTACTCGGGACTCAAAATAGTGTGCGATACCAGGGGTCTTCCTACCATCTGCTCAGCATCGCCTCCGCATACGCTCATGCATGAGCAGACTCTTTCGAAAATTGCCCTGAAGTTCTCTCTGAAGACTGGGGGGGGGGGCATCTCACAAGATTAAAGGTGGTCTGAAGGTCGTTGGAACCGATACCATGACCATGGGCGCCGACGTCACGCATCCAGCTCAGGGCACAAAGGCTCATTGCCCCTCTGTTGCCGCAGCTGTTGGAAGCTTTGACGAATTTGCCATCAACTACTCTGGTTCGATGAGATTGCAGAAGAGCCATCAAGAAGTCATTCTTAAAGATGACATGCAGTCGATGGCCGGAGAGCTGCTCAAGGGTTATTTCACCAAGAAAAAGAGGCTCCCATCCAACATCGTTTACTACAGAGACGGTGTCAGTGAAGGTAAATACGAGGCCGTCCGCCGGAACAAAGTCATGGCCATCGAGGAAGCCTGGACATCATTGCGGAAGGAGGGCATGGCTTTCAATGTTCAGAAGGTTAAGATCACCTGCCTGATTGTTGGTAAACGCCATCACACGCGGTTCTATCCAATGAATTCGAAGGATGCAGATCGATCAAACAACGTCAAGCCAGGTTTGGTCGTTGACTCAGTGATCACGCGCCCTTACTGCTTTGATTTCTACCTTTAATCGCACGCTGCTGTCAAGGGAACGGCAAGGTGTGCCCATTACTTTCTCCTCCGCAACTACATGAGGGTTAACGCCCAGCAGCTTCAGGAGCTGGTAAGTCTTGCACCCCCAATTCCTGCAACCAGACTGGTGAATTGTGAGGCAGCAAAGCCGAAATGATGGTATTGCTTTCAACTGAAAATCTATGTACAAGGAGAAAAGGAAAGAGAGTCTGGAAAGAGAGGGCGAAGGGTAAATATACCCAGTCGCTTAGCGCTGGGCCCGTGCCCTAGTGCCTGACCGGGTTATCCTTGATACAGCTGGGGCCTCTGGGGTGGTAGCGCTTGAGGGGCCTGACATGAATGCACTAATCAGACCCATGCTCTCTGCTACGCGTATGGTCCCGCCACCAAGGTAATCTCCTACTGCGCCCCTGCCTACCTCGCTGACAAGCTGTGCGACCGCGGGCGCTGCTATGTTCGCAATTGGCTGCTTGGTCGGCCAAGTCTGTCCGCGGTGATCCAACCGTACGACAAACGGTCCGGATTAACAATCCAGCAACATGAATGGCGAGAGGCCAGGCGCTTGGGACAGGGCCGGCCTTACAACATCTGGGAGACTGCCAAGGACGGCATCTTTAGGGGTAGGCTGAATCCATGGCACCAGAGCTTGGATGACAAGATGTTTTGGGTGTGATGTGATGGACGACTTGGATGAGCGGGTGTGGTGAGAGGGCGGACTTGAACGAAGTAATGACGGGTCTTGTTCGTCGGAGTTTGATTGACTCGGCAAAGCCCCAGAAAAGGGTTGCAGGGACATTAATATTACCGGTGTTTGGTCTGCATCTGGTTTCTAGCGTCGGCGATACTTCCATTTGTTTGCTCTCTCGGAAACATTGGGTAGCTATTAGGAGGCTTTCATTTAAGGCTCCATGCAATTGAGATTGTTTGCTGCCAGGTACATCCCACCACCTCTTCCTCTCTTCCAGCCGTTTCAACTCCAACATTCCCTTACTCGAAATGCAGGCGAGAAGCGCGCAGCCAAGCAGACGTCCAACATGGTCCAGCCCGGGAAGAAACGGCATGAAGCTATGTGTGTGTCTTCCGCATCTAGGCCAATCACACCGTCGGTTGCTACTCGACAGAGTTTTCCCATACTTCCCGTCCGTTCGTGCGACAAGCAAGCGAAAGTCAAGCATGCCGTTCTCATGGCCTCTCGGCCCTCGGAACTGCGGCCCAAACCCCAGTTCTTTGCTCTTAAGCGAAAAGACTGTCGGCGAGTCTTTGTTCGCAAGCTTGAACGGCTATGGGCTTGCTTACAATCAACCTGCAACCAAGCGGCTCGCGGGCTTGCTGGATGCATTCCCAGCTTATCTCCGGGAGCCTTGATCGCATGGCTCCAATTTCCCAGCGCTCGGGATTCCCGACGAGCGGCAAGGATTGCTGAAAGTGCCAGATATAGTAAGGCGCGGACTGCACTCAGAAGAGCCGCACTCCAAGTGCAAGAATGCTGTTGCACGCGACACCAACAGTGCTGCAGTTGCCCGCCCACTTTTGAAGGATCCTGTGTATCGATGGCAGCATTCCCAGTGCGGGGTCACGTCCAGATAGCCCCGCATTTATCAAATCGATGCTGTCATGAGGCGTGTGGACATACAAGAGTGTTTATAAGGCTATAATCTACCCAGCGCATTCTCCAGTCAGACTTCCTATCCCCAGCCTTACACAGGCTTTCCTCAGATACGCCCACAACCATGGAACCCACCACAACTCTCCCCACCAAACCCAAAATCCGCGTCGTCCTCTCCATCGACTTCGACGCCGTTTCTGGCTGGCTAGGCACTGGTGCGCGACACACCCTCCAATGCCCCTCGCCGTAAAATTTACCCTACCTGCTGACCGGCACGCCCTGCCTCCGTGGCCAGGCGCCCACCCTGCCAACAACCTCGCCGACTACTCCTCGGGCCACTTCGCCGCCCGCGTCGGCGTCCCGCGCCTGTTGCGCCTGCTCGCCGACCGCGCCATCGCCGACCGCGTCACCTGGTTCGTGCCGGGCCACTCGGCCGAGAGCTTCCCCGCCCAGACGCGTGCCATCGTGGCCAGCGGCGCCGAGGTCGCCTGCCACGGCTACGCCCACGAGGACGCCGCCAGGCTCACGCCGGCGCAGGAGCGCGATGTCGTGAAGCGCTGCATCGAGGTGTTGGTTGAGGCCGGGGCGCCGCGGCCCGTGGGCTGGCGCGCGCCGCTGTATTCGGTGAGGGAGGGGACGCTGGATCTGCTGCAGGAGCTGGGTTTCGAGTACGGTGGGGTTGCCCCCGCGCGCGTGAGGGCGGTTGTCGGTGATGCCGGGTGAAGGGGCTGACTGGGATGGTGCAGATGCGTCGTTGACCGACCATGATAGCCAGGCGTTCTGGGCGCCCCGGCGGCCGCCGATTGAGCCGATTGATTTCGACAAGCCGGCGGAGACGTGGATGAAACCGCTGCCGAGCGCGCGGGAGGGGAGGGAGGATCGACGGCCGTTGGTGGAGGTGCCGTGCAACTGGTATATGGAGGATATGACGCCGATGCAGTTTTTGCCGCATGCGCCGAACTCGCATGGCTATGTCGACACGCGTCATATCGAGCAGATGTGGAAGGATAGGTTCATGTGGCTGTGGGAGAATGAGGCCGAGGAAGGGAAGGAGTGCCTATTCCCAATCCTGCTGCACCCGGATACCAGCGGCATGGCACATGTGATTGGGATGGTTGAGAGGATGATTAAGTGGCTTCAGTCGTGGGGTCCGGCTGTCGAGTTCAGCCAGACTAAGGAGGTTGCAAGGATTTTCAGGGAGCGGAACTTGTAGCTGACGAGGAAGCAATGGACTGTTTTGTAATAGCATGGCAAGTGAGTATCTAGACATGGCTTTCATTGTCCATACGTTGTCGAATGATACTGAACACAGTCAGTACATGTACAAACAATGACACCCATTTCCGTTATCACTGGTGTTAGACCAAACAGATCTCCTTTTCTACGCTTTGAAACGTTGGTTGCGGAGACCTTGAGCAAGCCCTTGTTCTATGTGTTGCATGGGCACGCTGGAAAAGGTTATTAAAAACAGCCACCTGCCTCCTATCAAGGAGTCTACTGGTTACCAGGTGCCTATTTCGTATTGCGTTGATGACGTCTCATAAACTTCCGAGTCGCAGTCCGCAAGAAGCATTCGCTGCAAAAGTTCAGGGCTCCATATACTATATCGCGTCTTTCGAGAGTAGCAACCCCGCTCAGGGTAAAATTTGGTGGTGATACTATCTAAAGTTGGATGAGAGGCCCATTGAGTGAGCTGATCTGCAGGTCTTGGATGAAGGGAGACCTGTCTCATGCTTTGAAAGATCAAGAAGACCGCCGGTCGAGCTACGCTAAGGTCTTGCAGGATCGAAGTCGGCTGTGTAACATCTCGGGACGCGGAAATGGACGCATACCTTAGATCTGACATCCGGAAGGAACGAGGAGCTTAGTATTGATGACTGACAATCGAACTAAGCAAAATCCACTAAGCTTTCTGTCGTGCTACTGCATGCGGGTTGCCCGGAAAAAGCAAACACAACTCTGTGTGCACCTCGTGTCTGCAAGTGCGCTTTACCTCACGTGTACACCCCTTGGTGCTTTGTCACTCATCCTCGATCATACACTTACAACTCACTGCCAACATTCTCCCTATGCTTCACCGCCGGCTCCTGCCGCTCATCAGCCTTCTCAGCAGCGGGTCTGTGCATCGAGATCCTCTTCCCCGCGAGCACATCCCTTTCCTGCACGACCGCCACATGATCCGTCAAAAGCGGCGACGGGTCCTCCACGAACCACGCCGCAACCAACGCAATCACGCCTAGCGGAATGCTCGTATAAAACACCATCCTGTACGCCTTCGCATATGTATCCCTGAACGCATCACGCGCAGCACTCCTCACCACGTCATCCACCTGTACACCCGCAAAGGCGCCAGGCACACCGAACGCATCGCTGATGACAGCGGGAGTCAGCTGCGGCAGGCCCTGCGCGTCGAATCCGGCACGCATGGCGGCATCGGCGATGTTGTCCTGTAGCTCGCGGTTGACGACCGAGTGCAGAACGGTGGAGAAGATGGCGTTGCCGATGGAGCCGCCGGCAGAACGGAAGGTGCCGATCAAGCCAGATGCGGTCCCGAGGTCGTCGTGGCGGACGAAGAGGCCGGCGGCGAGGTAGGCAAGCGTGGTGAGCCAGGCGAAGCAGCCTTGGCCGAAGAACTGTAGGACAATCCAGGCGGCTTTGTTGTGTGGAATCACGGCCGCGTAGCAGGCGGTGAACTGGAAGTTGGGTGCTCTATTGTCAGCGGGCAGTGGGCCTCGTGAGATGGAGGAAAGGGGCTTACGCACGACTGTCTGGATGAGAACGGCCAGGACGATTTGGCCGCGGACGTGTTTGATGTACTGGATGAGCGAGGGTATAATCCAGCCGCCCACGGCGGTGCCGATACCGTTGGGGATAGCAATCAGGCCGATCTCGATAGGGTCGTTGGTGTACATGTAGAGCGTAGCTTGCGGTAGTAGGGCTGCCATAGCATACTAGATGAAGCCGGAGACGAAAACAATGAGAAGATGGATCGTGAACTTCCGAACCATGGTGAATAAGGACCATGGAAAGAGCGGATTTGCTGGGATGCCGGAGAAGTCGTAAAGAAAGCAGGCAAGGGTGATAAGGACACCAATTGTAATGGTCGATCCGACAAGTGCTTTTGAATATGATTCTTTCCCGAGGTAAGTGATACCGACAAGGAATATCGTCAAGCCAGCGGTGAAGAGAAGCAAGCCAATCCAGTCGAGTTCTTTGCATTCGTCCCAGCGGGACTTGTCGAAGTCGTTTCGTGGGCGAGAAGGTGGGTAGTAAAAAATGGCTATACCAACTCCACAGATAACAGCATAAATGATAGCAATATAGTAGCACCAACGCCAGGTCGACTGGGCGAGCTTGTTGGCAATAAGAACCGCCAGAGCAACCCATGGTACGTTAATGCAAAACTCGGTCCAGCCGAGACCGATGCCGCTGGCTGATGCGTCAGACGCGACTTGGGTTGCGTCGTCAAAAACTTACCGATGTTTATTGAGCAACAGTTCTGAGATACCAGCGTATGACACGAAGGCGATCCCGGCGCCAAAGCCGATGATGGTGGAAGCTGCTGCTACGGTAGTAGTTTTCTGAGCCGTTGCGCCCACGATCTATTCCGCGGTTTGTATTGTCAAGGTCAACCTATTAACGAATGTAGGAGTTTACTCACGGCACCGACCATGGTCACCAACTGCCCTGATATTGTGACGTATCGACGGCCAAAGATGTCACTCCATGAGCCAGCCACAGAGAAGGACACAGCCGACGCAACGCTCCAGCCGCCTGCAATCCAGATAACGTTGTCAATATCGCCTAAAGCGGTCCCAATTGGATTCAAGATGCTGTTAACCATTGCATAGCCGCATGAGATGGGTGCGACCAGTGACATGCCAAGGAACTTTATTGAGCCTCGTCCATCAGCCTGCTTGTCAAACCGAGGGAAGAAGACGGATATTTGCTCACAAAGACGGCGAGAATCACCGAAGGCGGCACCTGTCGATACTCTTCAACCTGTGCAACAGGTGACTGGGGATGGCCGTCAGGTTCTGGTGGAGTGGCGGCAGTCTTGCGGAAGTCATCCTTGCCGTCTAAATTGGTATCCGATGAAGGGGGGCTGGAGTAAGCCATTGTGAATACGTGCAGTGAACCAGGCCGGGTTGAACGGTTAAAACTTGGGGGAAATCCTGAACATGCACATCCAGCAATGATATACATCGCAATGGTTGAGTTCGGAGCTTTGGGGCATTGGGGTACCGCAGCGGCTCAAGAACGGGCACTAGGGGCGTTAGGTACCCTATCCAACATTGCTGCAGGGGCTGAGGTCTCTCTAATTCACTAACGTCAGTGGCCGTGCAATGCGGGGAAAAGCTTGTTTACAACCATTTCTAGACCCGACTTCTACTTCAGCCCCATTCGTCTGCGCAGAGCGACCTCGCCGGTTCGTTGTTTCCGGATGACTTTTCCCAAGCCCAACCCAGATATATTCCTCTCGATAGTCCTAAGGATGAAGTTGGCATTGCCCTTATTCTTATGCATTCCCTCCCGAAGACCACGAGGTGCTGGAGCGCAGCTTTGGACCGGAACGGTCGGGTACTTCTAGGATTCGATCCCAACGGTTCCCGTGCTTGGAAATCTCGATATTGTCGGAAAAGTGCTCATCCACAAGAATATGCCTGACGGAATTCCACAATAAATGCGTCTTCGCGTGTTCCGTGTTCAGCAATCGGCTACCACGGGATTCGCAGTAAGTCTGGGCAAGCCCACGGAGGAATGGGGCAACCGCGATCCAAAGACTTGGATGTGTCTTCACCTCGAGGCCTACGCATCTGCCATCGTTATCGATTTCTGTCTGTCGATGTCATTGTACTGTTCGTTGCGTGATGGCTCAAAAGTGGGATGAACGTTGATCATGTACAGGTGGTGCCTGGGCGGCAGTCTTTGAGCAGCAAAAACGCTGCTTTTCACACTGGCGAGTAAGTTGAGCAGGCTCCTACGCCGGGATTTTTGAACCCGGGTGATTCCGTTCTTCATCATGGTTTCCCCGGCGATAACGTTTGTAGTCTCGAGCGGAAGTTGGGGGAAAACAGGGCGAGAGGGCGCACATGAATCGTGCCGGCCAGTGGGGGCTCTTTCTCGGCGTGGTCCTCGTCATTGTCGCCGACCTGTTCACATCCATCAAACAGTGCTGGGCGCCTAGCAATAAGCAGAGTGTGTTCAAGATCGAGTGGCGGAAATTCCGAGTCTGCAGGGGCACTCTGGCCAGAGTGTTGGTGAACGCAGCGGCAGCGGGGAGCGACAGACCGTGCATGGATAGCTGGAGGGAGCTGCCTATCAAGTAAACGAGAGGCCCAGAAATATCGCGGCGCAGCTGTCCCAGCAAAATCTGCGAGGGTCTGGATGGGTGCGTTGTTCAGATCGCTTGTGCAGCAAGCAGCGCATGCAGCAGTGATCGTCACCCTCCTTTTCGTTGCTTTTCCCGATGCGCGTGCTCCTGCGCGCCGATCTTCCGAGATGCACATCTCGGCAGACTGGTGGGGAGAAAGTGTCTCTGGTCGGCGCTCTGCAGGTGGCATCCACGGTTCGCTCGAGGAGGGCGTTGGGGATGGCGTTGGAGATGGCGTGTCCCAGCCGCAGCTCCGGCGGCTTTGAGCTCTGTGCGAGGGTTTCGTGCACGCGTCGCGTGGCCTCACTGCAACAAGCCACTCGGTGCGGCTGCCGAGATGTCTCGCTGATGCGGAGAGTGGATGGGCATCTGGGGTACTCCGTAAGGGGGGATGGGAGGCAATTGCCGCCTGCGAAAGCCGCAGTTCCAGACGGGATTCTCGATTCCGCATCGGGCGAGGCCGCGTCGCGTGGACGGCGAGGCCACGGATACGAGCTCCGCCTGGCCGGTGGCAGTGGCAGTGGCAGGCAGGGACAGGCAGGCAGGCAGAGAGCTGTGGGCTTGGCGGTCGGCAGGCGGCAGGCGGCAGGCGGCACGGCGGTGGCGGGCGTGCCTGGTGCCGAGTGCGCCGAACAGCAGGTGACTAAGCGGCCGGTATCGCCAGCGGCAGCGGCCTCGCAGTGGGCGGCGTTGCGATTGCTACGTACGCAGGCACGGCCGAGCGTCGCAGCAGGCTCGGGAGGCGAGGGATGCCGGGCCTGGTGGCCGGCAGGTGGAGGAGCGTGACTCTGGATGTGTCAGAGCCCTCAATCTTGAGGGTGACCGGTGGAGTGTGGTTTGGCTTGAGAATCGAACAATTATCACACCACCAGCACGTGCCGCGGGCGGCGGCGGGCGGCTTGAGGGCGATCGCGAGAGGCTAGGCTGATCCGCGCGCTGACTTGTGCACGCTAGAAAACGCTCCGCTGGGCGGCGATGGGGCGCGTCGTTGCAGGGCTGCGCTGCGTTTCGCTTCTTGCGTGCGCAAAGCAGAGTGGCCTGATCAGCACGCCAGCCCGGCGCCCGCGGCCAAGCCCTCGCGAGCAGCGGCGACCTCCATCGCGCCCGCTCTGCGCGTTTGTGTTTATCGGTTGGGATAAATAACACTGAAGACGCGCCATTGTCGTGACCTCATCTTATCACACCAACAGCCCAGCACTGCAAACAAACACTGCGCCCACACCGCACGACATCACCGCACATCAACCCACCCGCCCCTGCGACCCCCTATTCCGCCTCTGCTGAGGATGACCGTTGATTGGCTGGAAGCCATGTCTCTGAGTGCGCTCCGCCGCCACCCGCAATTAGCCTAGCCGTAGGGCTGACCTCAATCAGCATCCTTTGATCAACCTGCTGCAAATAGCTACAGCTTCGACGACTGGATCAACTCCGATTGCCTGGACTACCCCACCAGCACTGTCGAACTGCCAGGCGGTCCGTCGTCTGCATCATCTGTCACCACGCCACCCCTTCTGGCCCGCAATCATACCATTGTCACGCCAGGCTTCAGCGATAACGCTCGCCGCCCGTTGTCAAAAGAGGCTCAAGCCTCCCAAATCCAGCCGTGGCAGACCAACCTCGCTGCAAATCAGTTCGGCGCCGCACCAACCCTGCCTGCCATCCCCGACGACTTCACCTTCCAAGACACCCAGGCTCAGCTGAACTCCAGCGAGAGCACCTACCCGACCTCCTTCGATTTTGACATGGCCGTGTCGCCCACACCCTCTCTGTCTGGACCTGAATCTCCCTTCTCCCACCACGAACACGACATGGACACTGCCACCTCTATGGGTACCGCCACAGCCGCTTCATCCCCGCGCCGATCCTCGCTCAAGCGCTCCGCTCCCTCGTCACCCCTCATGGATGAGATCCCGCCTGCGCCCAAGCGCATGCTCCGGCACCGGCAGCAGGGCGCGCCACAGCAGCAGCCACAGGGCCAGAGCATGGCCTCTGCCTCGCCGCCCGCCTCGTCCCGTCCCAGCAAGACCCGCCAGCCCCACAACCAAGTCGAGAAGAAGTACCGTGAGGGCCTTAACAACGAGCTCGAGCGCCTCCGCCGCGCTGTGCGCACCATCCCCCAGCCCCGTCCTCGCTCCTGCTCCACCTCCGAGGAGGACGACGACTCCTACGGCGGCTACAGCGCCGCCGTGCCCAAGCCCAGCAAGGCCGCCGTCCTCGCCGGCGCCGTCGAGTACATCAAGTACCTCGAGACCGAGCACGAGAGGCTCGCCAACGAGAACGAACAGCTGAGGGAGCTCGAGGGCCTGCGAAGGCGGCGAGAGGAGGGCTGGGCCTGGACAAGGCGAGGCCACATGGGCTTCGTGAACTGAAGGAAAAAGGAGAAGAAAAAAACATTTAATGACTGTAGAGATGTAACATACACAGCACATCTCTGGCGTTCAAGGGCGTTTGTGCCATTATTAACGGAAAAGCTGGATACCCGGAAAGACTAGCTAGATTCTCATTTTTACGATAATAGCCTCGGCGTTTTGAGCGCTGAATTAGGACTAGAGTGTACTCGCTCTACATGAAATGTACAGACCCCCCTCTCAAGTTCATTATTGGCTCCAAATTTGGAAGTGACACTGGTGGCGTGACTGATCGGCCGAGGAAGATCTGAGCACTAACCCTGACAGTAAGGGCTGATACGCTTTACCGACACATCGACCCTCCGCTCATTCGCGCATTGGTTCTCCACTTTGCTGACTTCCCCATTGTGGTGAGCGTTACATCTCACTGATTACAAGCCGATCGAGATCGAAAAGAGGACCAGGGGTGTCCTGGTGGTGAGATCAAACGAAGTGATCACGCCAATCATGCCAGCGGATCAGCCGATGTCTCGTCCAAGCCAAGGTCGAGATGCGTCATGTCACCATCCTCGACAGTGAAGCCCCTTTGCTTCAAACAGGTCGCTACATGAGCAAGTACGTATCATCCTGATGCTTCGATATTCACCACGCCACACCTCGTGATAATTGCTCGCACATTTTCTCACATCTGGGGCGTTCGGAAATTTCCTCAGCTCTTTGAACTTCCTCTCGACAGTGCGCATGCCCATTTTCCCTCAGAAGCAGTCTCCACTCTCTCACCTTATTCAGACAGCAAACGCGCGCGATAGAGGCCAATACAAGCACGTCGTTCGGCGGCCTCCGTCACTAGTGGGAAGGCCAATGATTGTGCATGTTTGGTACCACATGGGATTGTTCCACTCTACCACGGTGGCATCACAGAAGCGGAGCCAGAGGACCCCGTCGCAACGCCACCGCAGTGAATTGCCGCAGCCCCTGAGAAGATTGAGGAGTCGCCGGTAGAGAAGCGGTGTTGCAAGTGACTACAGCTGACGGAATGAAGTGAGCGGTCTAGGGTCCAGGCTCTCGAGGAAATATCCATAGAGCTCAGGGGACTGAAGGAGTCAGGGTCTTCGAAGAGCTTGCGTATTCAGGTGGATTTCGTGCCAGGCGCCCGGCCATCATCACCCCTACTCTTCACAGGTTATCAAGTCAGGGCCCCAATCTTCGGCCTCAGGGGCATCCCAGTCAGCACCTAGTCCACGTTGCATATATGTGGGCAGATGAGCAATTTTTCATTGTTTATCATGACGAGAATGCAGCCAAGAGGGTCTTCGGCCTCACTCTGTTGTTCATCACCGATGGCGGAGGGCGGCGTTCATTCCTACGGCCGTGACCGGAGAATCAGAGCGCGATGTCGCTCCAAGAGGGAATTCCCGCAGACAAAGCAGCTTATACTTGCATTTCCCAGCCTGAGCAATTTAGGAGCAGCAAGCATGTGTCCTGGGAGGCATGACTCTTAAAGTTGGGTCTTGCAGCTGATGACTAGCGCGAGCTTCTTCCATCAAGTACAGTAATTGAAGCGTTCATCTGGACACAAGGCGGCCAAACCCATCCGCGCGAATGCTTCCACTCCCCACGGCTCGACCGGGCTGTGGGCCACATCGGGTCTGATAGCATTCTAGGGTCCTCGCGCTGGCAGTACACGCGCCAATATCGCTGCTGCCGGCTCTCCAGACAGCGCAGTCGCAGAAATCGAGAAAGTCGGTCCGGATAACGCACTGAACAGATTTGGTCAAGGCGACATGGCGCGCGTGTGGATGCGGCGTGCAGTCCGCGTTTGGGGCTGCACCAGGGAAGACGCGTCGCGACGCGTCCGGCAGCGCTGACGTCATTTTGAGATTGGCGAGAGGGCGCTCCGATCCGTCAGATCTGTCGCCGCCGCAGATCCGCCATCCGCATCATAGACTCAGGCACCATCTCTCTTGTGTTTCCCGCTTGCCACTCTAGCGTGCTCCTTCATCATGGCCTTGACGCCAGTCAGCTGTGACGCCTGCGGCTGCAGCTCTTGCGCTGCGCCGTCTCATCCGCCTTTCATTGTCTTCCCTCCAACCTGATTCCTCCCAGCTCCTCAACCTTTCCGAGTCGAATGCGGTCCCCATTGTCCTCTACTGTCGTACTGTCGCGCTCCCTTACCGGACCGAGCTTGCTCTCTCGCCGTCTTCTACGCGTGTCGTCGCCCACGCCACCTGCGCATTTTTCCACGATGCCGAAACGAAACCGCGCCGCCGCCGCCGCCGTCCCAGCAGCTGAGGACATGGCGCCTCCGCCAAAAAGGACTCGAGTTCCCTCACTACAGCGGAGATCATCGGTGCGAAATGCCGCGAAAACAAGTACTGATCCAGATAAAAATGATGAGGTGATTGACGCCCCGAATGCGTTGCGGGCATCGCCTGACAGTGCCGTGAACGGCACAATTGCGCCAGCCACGATCAAGGAAGATGGGTCAGAATCGCTGCTGTCCGACGTTGCCGAGATCAAGTCTGGGTTGAAGAAACGCAGTAGACGGAAGAAAGATACAGCAAGCGTCGCTTCGGCTGAGAAACCTCTAGCGACACCAAAGAAAGTGCAGTCTAAGACAAACGATGTTGGTGAAGAAGCCCTCGCAGGAGATCCCGAGGCCGGAGAGGAAGACATTGCGGATGAAGAGGAGATTAAGAAGGCAGTTTCGAGACCGCCGCCCGTGCACAGTGATTATCTGCCGTTGCCCTGGAAAGGGCGGTTAGGATATGTAGGCCATGAAGCACCCTCCAGTGTTATCTTATGCTAATATCTGTTTAGGCTTGTTTGAACACGTACCTTCGAAATGCCACTCCGCCAGTATTCAGCTCCCGGACCTGCCGCATCGCCTCCATCATCGAGCACAGGCACCCACTCAAAGATCCATCTCAACCTGAACATGCCACGAAGAACAGACCAGACAAGGAGCAGGCAGCTGATTTCCGGCGCGGCCAAGAGTTTGTTGAGAATCTTGGGTTGGCCAATGCCCGTGATATCATCAAGATGGTGCGCTGGAACGACCGGTATAGGATCAAGTTCCTGCGCCTCAGCAGTGAAATGTTTCCTTTTGCCAGTCACGAAGAATACGGGTACAAGCTGGCTCCATTTGCTTCTGAAACTCTGGCAGAAGCAGGAAAGGTTATCGCGGAGCTTGGCCACAGGGTGACGACACATCCGGGACAGGTAAGGGAATGCCCTTATCTACCTACGCTTCATCCACCTGACCCCGTATCAGTTCACCCAGCTAGGCTCTCCCCGCAAGTCGGTCATTGACAACGCATTCCGTGATCTTGAGTACCACGACGAGATGCTTAGTCTCCTCAAGCTGCCCCCGCAACAAGATCGTGACGCTGTTATGATTCTGCACATGGGCGGCACTTTTGGTGACAAGGCTGCAACTCTCGACCGCTTTCGGGAGAACTACGCAACGCTCTCCCCTTCAATCAAGAACCGTCTTGTACTCGAGAATGACGACGTCAGCTGGAACGTTCACGATCTACTTCCCGTTTGCCAGGAGCTCAACATTCCCATGGTCCTAGACTTCCACCACCACAACATCCTTTTCGACGCGGACAAGCTCCGAGAAGGCACGCTCGACATCATGAATCTGTACAGTGAGATCAAGGCTACATGGACGCGCAAAGGCATCACGCAGAAGATGCATTACTCCGAGCCAACCCCGGCCGCAGTCACTCCAATGCAACGCCGCAAGCACAACCCCCGACCCTTCACTCTCCCTCCCTGCGCAAATGATATGGATCTCATGATCGAAGCCAAGGACAAGGAGCAAGCCGTCTTCGAGCTGATGCGCAACTTCAAGCTCCCCGGCTGGGACACCTTCAACGACATCATCCCGCATGTCCGCAACGACGAGAATAGGCCCGTCCGAGCACCCAAGAAGAAAGCTACGCCTAAGAAAAAGGCTAAGAAGGAACTCGACGAGCAGCCGCTTGAAGCCGTCGCCGAAGAAGCGGAGGACGCGGCGCCGCCCTTTGTGTCTGATGATGAGGTTGCCATGGGAGGCCCCGAGCGCCGTGTTTACTGGCCGCCGGGCATGGAGGAGTGGCTCAGGCCGGCGAAGCGGGTGGTGAGGAAGAAGGACCCGGATGCGGTGAAAATGACGCCGGCGCAGAGAAAGAAGAAGCTCGTGGAGGACGCGGCAGCAGCTGATGACGGGGCGCAAGAGGAGACGCCGGGAAGTATGCAGAAAAAGGGGTCGACACCAAGGAGGGCGGCAAGTGGGAAGGGCAGGAAGACAGTGAAGAGTGTGCCGACGCCGTCGACATCAGAAGGGGAGGACGAAGCAACGGGAATGCCGGAGTTGGATGATGAGATGGAGCTAGAGCCGGAGAAAGTCGTGGACAAGGGGGAAAGGCAGTCGGCGAGGAAGAGTGGAAGGGCGGGGAGGGCGAGGGTGAGCTACAAAGAAGATGTTTCTGAGTGAGATGTTAGTTGGTGTTGGACGAAGAAGAGCTTTGCTTATCGAAATGAAACGGACCGCTGAGGGAAATGGTGTACGCGGTCGGTCACGACAGACTGAAACAGTATGTAGGCGCTGCGCCGAACATGAAGGAATCTATCACAGCTGAAGAAAGACCGGGCCAGATGCACATAATCCTTTCTCGCATAGGTACTCTCTGTACGCTCAAAGATTCGCTTACTATATATCCATGTTCCATTTTCCCGAGAAGGTTGCTCAGTTACTCTAAAGCCGTGCCTTTCAAGCCCGTCAAGCACGACCCGGTGACAGTTTCACCATCTCTCGCCATCCAGATCTCGAGTCATGCGATCAGCCTTACCCGAAGCACCCCCGCTTGCACTTGACCGGGGTGAGTCTCCTTGTTTTCTTGGTCTTCATTTCCTGACAGCCATTCACGAATTTGCTAGCTATCAAAAGTATTCACATAGGTCGACGAGATGTGTCGGCAGGGCAGACTGCTGTTGTACGGGCGCAGCCGCACTTATATGCTCCCGTAGCCGTTGGCCGCGCGAACGCCAGTGGCGGGAGAGGCCAGGCTTGGCGAAGGTGCGAGGCGGGCGCGGGCGTGTCGAGCTAGCGGCGTTCCGCACACCGGAGGCTGGAGGGAATGGGGAAGCCGGGAAGCGCGAACGCGGCGGTTGCAATTTTAGCGCGGCGCGGCGCTCTGCTAGCGTGCGCGCGCTGGTCTTTGGGCCGTGGCAGGTACAAAGGGAGCAGTCTGTCGCCCGCCCGACGCGGCACGGCAGGCGCTCGCGGACCCGCGTGGCGCGTGCTATCGCGCACTGGCGTCGTGCCGCCTGTCGCTGCTGGATTCCTTATAAAATTTGACGCCCTGTTGCGCATGTTTCTTTCTCCACGTCCGCTTCCGACCACACCCAGTCATGGGCATGGACGCCCATCTTCCCATGGCCGAGCGCCTCAGGGCCAGGGAGATGAACAGGTGAACCGCGCACCTTTTGCGCGGCCAAGGGACACGGCACGGGCTGACTGACTCGCGCACCAGCTACTTCACGGCGGCTGGTATCAAGGTTGACCTTACCAGTGGCCAGCAGGAAACAGTGCTCCCGCCGGAGCCTGTCCTGTCTACCGATGCCACGCTCACCGCCCTTGCTCAGCTTGGGCCTCTCAGGCTGCAGTGTGACCGCGCCTTCGTCTCTCTCATCGGCCGGACTGGCAGTACATCATCGCCGAGTGCACCCCGACGATGCCCTACTCCCAGTCCAAACTTCAGCCCACCGACAAGCTGTGTCTTGGGGCCACCATTATTCCCTGCGACCTGGGCATCTGCTTGAACACTATCCGGTGCTTTACCGACGAAACGGGCAGGTCGGCAATCAACAACCCTAACACCACGGCCGACCGAACCAAATACACGACTCGAGATCTCCGTCAAGATCCCCTTTTCTGCGAACGTCCATATGTTACGGGATGGCCTCACATGCGCGCATATCTGGAGGTGCCGTTTCGTACGGCTACAGGGCTCACCATTGGATCATACTGCGTGGTGAACTCGAGCTTACGGGACGACTTCGACAACGAAAAAACCCGTATCAATCATGGCTGAGATAGCCCAGGCTATCATGGACCATCTTGACTTGCTCAAGATCAGGCAGCAATACGAACGAGCCGAGTGTTTGATTAGAGGCCTTGATATCTTCGTAGACGGTTGCTCAAGTTTGCGGGACTCGCCACCGGATGGTAGTGACCATACGCCGGGAGAAGGAATTCCACTCAACGACGGCCTGACGAATTTGGAGAACGACAAACCACCTTCGACCTCTCCAACGCGCTCCGGCTCTAGTAAAGTTTATATGGCAACCTCTTCCCAAAGCACAGAGATGTCGTCGAACACAGATATCACTACACCATTGAGTTCGGAAACGAACATAGATCCGTTCGATCTACCAGGTACTCCAGTCGCCAGGCTCAACAGGGGCGTGCAGCCTCAAGAAGATACCCCACGTTCCGACCCCTCTTCACGGAAGTCATCGCCGCAACCTAGCCCGAGAGATGCTAAAATGGCCTTCTCGCGAGCAGCTAATCTCATCCGTAAGGCAACATCTATCGCGGGACTCGTTTTCTTAGACGCATGCCCGACCGGCTTTGGTGCACTTCACAAGACTCATTGGCCACCAGAAGAAACCGCTGCACCCTTGCTGCAAGACTGTGACGAAAACATAACGTGCGAGATACTGGGATCTTCGACCGGCTCATACACTACACCTAATAACCAAGATTACAAAATCTCCGAAGCACTCATTTAGCGTCTTATCCACAAATATCCAGGTGGCCGCCTGTTTTTCGCTGATGAGCATGGTCCAATCTCGTCGCACACAAGGCCCACCAGCGG
Organism: Neofusicoccum laricinum; assembly: GCA_029906385.1. Classification (NCBI taxonomy): domain Eukaryota; kingdom Fungi; phylum Ascomycota; class Dothideomycetes; order Botryosphaeriales; family Botryosphaeriaceae; genus Neofusicoccum; species Neofusicoccum laricinum. The sequence goes on along the minus strand of CP123716.1, from coordinate 1,219,838 downwards.
TCGGCACGTTGGAAAAGCAGAGGCCAAACGACGGGCTTCGAAGGAAGAGACATCGGAGGAAATTGAGCAATTGTTCTGTATCGTGCCACAGTCGCGCTCGATACTCTTTCTTCCACTATGGGACTATCAGAAGAAGAGCTGGTACGCCGCTACGATCGGATGGACGACCGATCCGCCACGATCTTTCGAAGAACGGGACATGACGTACATTGCTGCATTTAGCAATTCTATTATATGCCCTCGTAACTAGTACGGTTAAAGGCGACTTCATCTCCTCTATCAGTCACGAATTCCGCTCTCCTCTGCACGGAATCATGGCAAGCGCCGAGGTTCTGGATGAAGTACTGCAGGATCCGGAGCAGAAGCAGCTGACTAGCATGATGAAATCGTGTGCAACAACTCTGATAGACACAACAAATCACCTCCTGGACTTTGCGAAAATCAACAGGCTCGTCAAAAACGACCGGCCGCAGATGCATCATGCTTCCCTTCCCGGACCGTCAGATCCGAGTCAAGGATCGAGCAGCATAACGAAACTGTCATCAACGGTAGATCTCGCGCGATTGGTCGAGGAGGTCGTCGAGGTTGCTTTCATTGGGAGTGTTTCGTAGGGAAATCTGAAGCAGCGCGGAAGGCTTTCTGCCACATCACCGGTGCTCGTCACCATGGATCTCGAGAGCCGAGACAGCTGGAGTTTACGAACAGAGTCTGGAGCCTGGAGACGGATAGTGATGAACATTTTCGGAAACGCTCTCAAATATACCGCACAAGGCTCGATCGAAGTATCTCTCAAGACTACCAAAACATCCCTTTCTTCCAGCTCGCATCAAACCAACATTTGCTTCTCAGTTAAGGACTCAGGCTGCGGTATGAGCATGGACTACGTCAAACGTCGGCTGTTCACGCCTTATGCGCAAGAGAACCCTCTCTCTGCTGGTGTGGGGTTGGGCTTGAGCATTGTGCAGCATTCAGTGAGAGAGCTGGGCGGGACGGTCAATGTTGAAAGCGTGCCCGATGTTGGAACGCTAATGCAGGTCATCATCCCAACTAAAGCCAACGTGGAGCTGGAGGTAGTAGTGGTCCAAGACGAGGCGGAGGAGAAGCACCGGAAATCAATCCAAACCCTCCGTGAAAAGACTGTTTTTGCCCTAGACTTCGATACCACCAAGGACTTGCTGTCACGTGGCCAAACACTGCTACACACCTTCGAAACCATGGCCAAAAACTGGTTGCAAATTGACATCCTCACTCCTGATCCTAGCGCTCATATCGGATTCGACGTGCCTGTCGCAGAGATGGAGATGGCTACGGCCCAGAGGCTGCAGCGTGCCGACGTAGGAGACGTGCCGCTGATAGTGCTTTGCGACTCTGAGCCAACAGCTCATCAGAAGCAGAGAAGTCTGTTCCAGAATGCCATGTTCCTGGTTCAGCCGTTTGGCCCCGGAAACTCTCATGGACGGTCGAAAGGGCTTTTGCCTGTCACAAACCCCGTGGATCCGTCTCGACAATGGAACCGCCAACTCGTGTGGAGGCAGGTGGTGATCCCTCAGTGAGTGCTGATTTGGCTGGCCCGATGATGAATCTTGCGGTGGCCACTCCGTTCCAGGAAGACAAGTCGTTCGCTCGCGTTGACGCAAGTCCGCCGACATCATCAGAAAAACCGCACATCCTGGCCGTCGACGATAACAGCGTCAATCCGAAGATCCTCACCATATATATGACCAAGATGAATTGCACTTACGCAACAGCCACGAACGGCCTCGAGGCGGTGCAGACCTTCAGAGCAACCGAACGGCCTTTCGACTACATCTTCATGGACATTTCGATGCCCGTCATGAATGGGCTCGAAGCGACGCACGAGATTCGGGCAGATGAGTGCAACAAGCGTAGGGAGAGCATGGTTTCCAGAACACGCATAGTTGCGCTCACTGCCCTGGGTTCAAGTAGCAGTCAGAGGGAGGCGTTCACGAGCGGCATTGATACTTATTTAATGAAGCCGGTATCAATGAAGAAGCTCAAAGAACTGTTGCTAGAAAAGGAGAGGGCATAAGGTGCCAGGGTCCTGCTTTGATTTTTTTCCCCTTGAGTTTTCGAGGCGTTTCGAGATATTCAGGCGTGTAGCAAAGCAGCGCTGCGGGCCGTCACGGGGGTTTTATGGTCAAATTTGAAGGATTTGCCGATAGAAGAGCTGAGTTCTTTTTGTTCGAGCTCTCTCAGAACAAGGAGCAAAGGACACATTTAGTGCTGCTGACTTTGAACTTTCTCATCGGTGAGATATTCGAAATCGTGGCAGAAGTCAATCTCCGCAGCCTCCGAGGCGGATAGCTACGCACTCGAGTCCCTTGGATGCGCGCGAGAACTGACTTTGGGCAAGATCTGAAATTTATTTTACTCGCGATATAGCGAGTGGAAGGAGGGGTGGGGTCTGTGTAGTGTGTTCGCCATGCCAGGTAGTCGTGCAGTGTGTGAAGGATGGTGCGGGGTAACATCCCATCCTCTCAAGGACTTTAACCGAATACTACTGGCCCTCGATCTCTTATACACCCGTCCTCAAGATGCCTACGATTCCGCAGCATATTCCCCGCCTGCCGGCTTGTCTCGTATGCTCTCAGAGAAAGATCAAGGTAAGGCTCGCGTCCCGGGTGATTATCTGGTTGCTGAAGGGAAGGAAGTGCGACAACAGCCGACCGCGATGCATGCCTTGCTCGAAGGCCGATATCGACTGCGTTATTCACACGGGAGATGGCAGCGAGCCATTGACGAGAGCGTTAGTTGACTACGCAGGCATGCGGCCTGTATGAGGACATTGCATTAACCCGCACGCTTTCAGAGTCGTCCACGAGCTCGAGCAGAAAGCATCTACTCTCTCGGACGCTGCCTCGGCAGCTGAGGAAGAAGACGGCGTCTCTGGAGAAACCCCCAAGAGTTGTTCGTATGTTTCCGATGGTAGCGGGCTTAGGTATGTACGCCCATTCATCGTTTACACTTGTTCTTACCTGTGCAAGCTTCATGAGGCTGCTCTTTGCAGACAGTGAATGGAGAGAGAGTAATACTCATCTACTCCGCAACCTTTCACAGGCTTCGCACATACCGGAGACGACAGCAAGGCCCAATACGCTGCCGTCATCCTACTTCGCCCGTATTCTATTTGACAAATAGTATGGCAACGCCTACCCCTCTCCAAGGCAACTGACTTACAGGCCTTACTCGCAGCCTCAGTGGGTCACACGTTCAGAATCCGTTTCTACTAAGACAGGCAATCGAAAGTCTGTATACACGTGTATTTGGAACCGGACACACTGTCGACGCACCCACAAGCCACGATGTCTTCCGCGCCTTCATGATAATGGCGATTGGATCAGTCACCTTGCACCGAAGCGGGTCGCATCCCGCCGACCCGTTTGGCTACTACAGTGCGGCCATGCAGCATTTTGACGACAACTTCCTCGCAAATGGATTGGAAGCCATTCAGGACTTGCTGCTGATAGGAAGATTCGGCATATACTATCACATTGGTGCGCCTTGCCCCGTACAAAGACTCGCTGCTTCCTTTGCTGATGATCTGGTTTCCGCTTTCCAGGCACGTCCATCTGGGACATCACGCATCTCTGCGTTCGGATGTGCATTGAACAAGCCCTTCACCAAAGCTCCGGCAGCGGATCAGATCTTCTGAATCAACAGCTCCGGCGGCGAGTGTTCTGGGAATGCTACGTGATTGATCGGTACAGCTCCAATACACTACACCGACCGTTCGCCATCGCCGAAAGAGACATCACGGTCGGGTTTCCCGCAGAAGCAGATGATGAAGCAATCATGGCTGCCCAGCGATCAGTGCCCGACCTTGATGCTTTCCGAGCAGCGCATGCTCCTCCCGCACTGTCGGAAATGTCGGTTTTCTTCGTCTGCATCCGGCTACGACAGACTGTGTCCCGCATTCACTCGGAGTTCTGTCGCTTTGTGGAACCGGCCGCGCACAACGGATTCCAAAATTTTCTGCTGACAGGCCAGATTTGCAAAGTAGTGGACGAGCTGTTCCGGGAGCTTGATGAGTGGCGCGCGTCTGCGCCAGTGTTTCCGGACCCGGGATCCCTGTATGAGTCCCAGGGCTGGTTTGATCTGTTGCATTCCAGGGAACGACTCATACTTATACGAAAGGCGGTCGACCTTGTGCCAAAGCGCAATGGCATTCCTCCGGATCATCTCCTCGACAAATGCCTTGAGTCTGCCACGCGGACCATCAAGCTTTACTCCGCGCTGTTCCGACAGGGCAGGATCACCTACACCAGGAGCTATTTTCAGATGATGTTCACTGCCGGGCTATCGGCCATGTTCTGTATTTCCGCATCGGTGGACCTGAGGTCTACTGCCAGTCAGGAAACGCTGAGACTTTGCGGGGAAATACTGCGCAAAATGGGGAACAAACTGCCGGATTCAATGCACTATGTGGCTGTCTACGAAGCATTGCACCACAATATTACCAAGAAGTGGGACAAGACCTCTCTCGGCGCCCCTCCGTCGACAATACCAATCGATGCCGTTACAGACCTATTGGCTCAGGACGGACTACCCTATTCAGCTTCGGCTTCATCGCTGCTGAGCACAAACGAGCTGGACTTCGCAGATAATTTGGGCCAGCCGATTCATCCATGGACTCCTACGGCCCAAGATGCCAGTGGAGCACTGCAAGATGGGGCTTTCCTCGGCGACGAGCCCCTGCACTGGGGGTTTCTTAGCGACGACATGTTCTGGAACATGGAGGCCGGACTCGGCGAATATGCCTACGGCAATCTGAATGCGGACTCAAACATTGCAAAGGCAATCGATTTTACCGAGCTGTAATCAGCCTACTTGAGGAGGCCCTACTCCCTCGCCGCCTGTACCCGCTTGTTGATGGCGTCATACTCGGCTGCCACTTTCTTCATTCCCGCCTGCAGAATGGCGCCGTCCCCAGCGCTCAAAGACCATGCCGCGCCCATGGCGAACCATTTCTCCAGAAGGTCTTGCCTGCCCCCGATGCCACCGATGCCGACGGGCTTCCCCGCTTTCTTCCCCGCCAGGACAATCTTTGTCACGGCGTCCTGGTAGCGTGGATCGTCGTACTTTCCAGGTATTCCCATGTCTGTGCACAAGTCGTTCGAGCCGATCAGGATGCCGTCGACGCCATCCACAGCCAGAAAGTCGTCGACGAGGTCCACGGCGCCAGGGGTCTCGACCATGGGCAGCAGCATGGTCTCCGCGTTCAGCAGCTCGTTCTGCAGGCGCGTCGGCACGTGCTGGAAGCTCAGGATGGGCTGGTTGTTGGTGCAGCCGCGCTGGCCCAGCGGCGCGTACTTGGCTGCGCGCACCAGCTCGCGCACTTCGGCGACGGTCTCGACGTGGGGGACGACGACTGCGGCGGCGCCGGCGTCGAGTAGGCGGCTGATGTGCCACGGGGCCTTGGAGGGAGCGCGCACGATGGGCGACACGCCGGCGTAGTTGCAGGCGAGGATCAGCTGGGCGACGGCGTGGAGGTCGAGGGTCGAGTGCTCCATGTCGATGAACATGCCGCTGACGCCGGCCTGCCGGCACAGCATCGCCATCTCGTTTCCGACCATGAATTTGACCGACACGACGGCGGCAACCTGGCCGGCAAGAATGCGTGCGCGGAACGGATTGGGCACGGATACGGCTGAATGGCCCGGCACCGGGTCAGGAAGAGAACCCATGCTCGTTCGGTTGAAGCTAGGGGGCGTGGGAAATGTAAGAAGCACAGAGCGGAAGTGTTTGCTTCCTGGAAGGTATGCTCAACAGGGCAATAAATGCCATCTGCCGCTTCGTCAGGCTGACCCTACATACAGACGTATCGGATCCGTCCGAGCTGTGTCGGACGCGCAGAGAGTGGTTCCGCTCGGGCGCCCCCCGAAGCATCGGACACGTGCCGATTCGCAACAGCAGGGCAGCGATAACGACACACCACACCCACAAAAGGCCGGCGGCAGCGCTGGGCAGGCTTCTCCATCCACCTTCACTCCACAATGGCGCGCGCAGAAAAGCCGACGGTGTACGTCTTGGACAGCTTCCACCCGGATGCCATCGAGCATGCCCGCACCCTCTTCCACGTCATTCTCAACACCGACCCCGAGTTCAAGACGTGGCGCGACAACGCTACGGCTCTGCTGGTGCGCTCCTCGTGGCTGCGTGCCGCCGACATTGCCAGCTGTCCGCGGCTCAAGGCCATCGGCAAGCACGGCGTCGGCACCGACAAGATCGACGCGGCCGCCTGTGCCGGGCGTGGCATTGCCGTTCTGAACACGCCGGGAGCCAACGCGCGCGCCGTAGCGGAGCTGGTGCTGGCGCTCACCATGTCGGCGGCACGCCAGGTGTCCGACATCACCAGGAGGCAGAGCAGCGGGGAGACGGTGCCGAAGGAGACGTGCCGCGGCCTAACGCTGCACGGCAAGACGCTGGGCGTCGTCGGCATGGGCAACATCGGCCGGACCGTGGCCCAGCTCTTCCGCGGCGCCTTCGATGCCCAGGTGGTGGCTTACGATCCACTCTTGCCGGAGAAGGCGGCGGCCTGGGACCACATTCCGCACCGCCGCGTTGCCGGCCTGGACGAGGTGGTGGCCGCCGGCGACGTGCTGACGCTGCACATCCCGCTCACGCCCGACACACGCGCCATGCTGTCCTACAAGCAGCTCTGCAGCATGAAGCCCGACGCCATCTTGATCAATGCCGCGCGCGGAGGCATTGTCAACGAGCAAGACCTGGAGCGCGTGTTGCGGGAAGGCCGTATCTGGGGGGCCGGCCTCGATTGCCACGAGCAAGAGCCGCCGACGAAGGAGAGATATGGTGCGTTGTGGGAGCTGCCCAATGTCGTGTCAACTCCTCATATCGGTGCTGCCACGGCAGAAGCTCAGCGTGCAGCCGCCATGGCTGCCGTGGACAATTTGCACCGCCATCTGATGAGTCTGCAGGAGTGAGGCCGTCGTTTGTAGCCGAGACTGCTTTTTAAGAACACTTCTTTCTATGCTTCATTCGTGCTTCCTGAAAGTTCAACCACAAGAGCATGTGCACAGAAACTGACGTTGCGGCATGGACACACCGAGTATAATCAACCCTGCATTGAACAAAAGCTACGAGGATGCTTGTTTGGATGCTCGTGGCCACACAGCACCCCTGCAATGCCACTGAACGAGTTGCACGCTGCCCTCCTGACTATCCGTGATGAACAGCGTACGGTTTTCCTCGCCTCCGAATGCACAGTTGGTCAAATTGCGGCCCCCTCCGTCCGTTGCACTCACAATGCGTGCCTTCGGGATCCCATCCTTGTCCACAACGAACACGCATCCCAGGCTCGGATGGCACACAAACAAACTACCCTCCTCATCCATGGCCAGCCAGTCAGGCCCAGCATTGCCGAAGGACTGGAAGAAGACACCTGCTTTTGTCGTGGAACCGTCAGCGTTCAGCGGTAGCCGCCACACCGCGTTCGCGCGCGTCATGGCCACATACAGGAAGCGCTCGTCTGGTGATAGGACCAGCCCATTGGGCGACACTCCGTTGGACACCAGGCAGTCAAGTTTGCCGCCGCTGGAAAGGCGATAAACCGCTCCCGTCGGGTCCGTGATCCCCGTCTGGCCCTGGTCCGTGAAAAAGGGCTCATTGCTGGATGAGACGACGAGGTCGTTGGGACCTTTAAACCGCTCGAGGTTTCGGCGCGTTAGGTGTGGGGAGATAGACTGGTTTGAGGGATCGAACCGTAGAAGACCCTGTTCGTTCGCATCAGAATAGCCGTCCTCCAGAGCCATTGAGCCGAGCGGCGTGCACACCTGCTTGTAATCTGCAACGATCAGGAATCCATCCTCTCCAATGGCCATACCGTTTGGCTCGCCGTCGTATTTAACGCACTCCGTAACCTTTCTGTGCTTGTCGGTTCTCAGGATCCGTCCATGTGGAATATCCGTCACGTAGAGATTGCCCTGGCTGTCTGCTGTCGGCCCTTCGAGGAAGATTCCCGAGAACGGTAGTGCTGAACCGCTACGCCATTCCGTCGGCTGCCCTGTGCAGCGCAGGTGATCCGGAATGCGCACCCAGATCTTTGCTTCAACAACAGGAGGCGCTGGGTAAAAATTCATTTTGCCGAAGTCAATGCTGATGATTTACTATTGGCATTACTGGTCGAAGGCTTATATCTTTACGAGATTGAACGACACACAGATAGCTTAGTGCTTGCGGGGTTTCCCGAGGTGGTCGGGATCGGAAGCCGTTGGTTTCGGGACGCGTCCGATACAAGCGGGGGCCCCGTGGGGATCTCCCTGAGTGATAAGCACCGCAAAACTTGAACAGAGCATGGCAACTTCTTTGTTTAGTCCAAGCGGTTCATTTCTGGGACACCATGGGGCTCATTACGGAAACAAAAAAGGCTATGAGAGATTCTCCCAGGGAGATTTTCAATACCTACGTATTTTTCTGTACATGGACCTTTGCCCTTTCAGGGGTGGCAAAAGGATTTGACGAAGGTAAAATTCTCCAATAACACATTCAAACAAGCAATATCTAATCAGAATCTTACAGGAAACATTGCCTCCTTGGTGGTCCAGGACAGATTCAAGCACGACTTCGGCGTTGCCAGCCTGCCACAGGAGGAATATGCAGATACAAAGGGTTGGATAGTGTCTATCGCAACGGCTGGTGCTGTGTTCGGATGCTTGGGGGTAATATGTCTTACCTGGATTTTCACGACATGGCTCACATAAATAACGCCAGTGCACGTACTTCAACGACCGCTTCGGACGCAGATGGGCACTACGGGGTGGGACAATAATCTACATTGCTGGGATTTTGGGACAAGGGTTCTGCAATGGCAACATAAACGGGCTTTACGCTTCAAGGTTCGTCGCGGGCCTGGGTATTGGGGTGACAACCGTCGTGCCTCCACTATACATCTCAGAAGTAAGCTGGAGGCGAGGTAATGTTCGCAATGAAGCTGACAGCGGGTCCAGATTGCGCCCAAGGCCGTTCGCGGGCTTCTCACGCTCCAGTACGCCACCTGCCAGCAACTCGGAGTAGTTCTTGGTTTTTTTATCAACTTCGGCGTGACCAAGATTGACGCCGCAAGTCGTACGCAGTGGATGCTTCCAACACTTCTTCAGGCGCTTCCAGCTGCCTTATGGGGCGTTGGTACTTTCAGCGTTCCCGAATCACCACGGTGGCTTCTCTCAAAGTCAAGGCGTGGAGAGGCAGCCAAGAACCTCTGCAAGTTGCGTAACCTTCCTGCAGGGCACCCCGTCGTTGATGCAGAGCTTGCTGGCATGCATGCCCAGCTGGAGCACGAGATTGAAGCGGTAGCAGGCGCATCGCAAAAAGAGCTGCTTCTGGAAACGTTCGTGCCAGTGGAGAATCGACGGCGCTTCTTCCTCATTTTCATGGCCACGCTCTTTTCCCAATGGTCCGGTGCCAATGCCATTACGCAGTACTCGCCCACAATTTTTGGCTATCTGGGCGTCACCGGCACTGAATCCCAGTTTCTGGCTACTGGCATCTACGGCATCGTCAAATTCACGTCATCCCTCGCATTTGCGCTACTCGTCGTCGACTTCCTTGGGCGTCGCCGCGCGCTCATGACAGGTATCGTGCTGCAGATTCTCACCCTGGCGTTTGTGGGAGCCTACTTGGGCATCACGGGAAGTATGTCGACAGCGGCCGTTGAAGACTCTCGCGCTGCCTCGCATGCCGGAACTGCCGCCATCGTCGCCATCTACCTTCATGCTGTTGCGTGGAGCATTGGTTGGTTTAGCATGCCCTACTTGGTTGGCGCCGAAATCTTCCCAACTCGCATCCGATCCTTCAACATGTCTCTATCCATGGCGTTCCATTGGGCTTTTTACTTCGGCAGCTCGCGTTCCATGCCGAGTCTCTCGGCTGCCACGCACAAATGGGGCGCGTTTGTGTTCTTTGGTTGCATTTGCCTCATCTCTCTTGTCTACGTGTTCTTTGGGATGCCGGTCAGTCTCCCGAACACATCCCCCACAGGTTATGGCGCTGCTCAACAGTCATTTATCTGCGGTATACATCTCACTGACATTTTTTGCTCTTCAGGACACCACTGGTAGGTCTCTTGAATCACTGGATGGTCTTTTTCAAAGGCCGTGGTACACGGTGTATAAGGTTGCCTACCCATCTCCTGAAGAGATGAGGATTGAAGGCAGGAACACGAAGATATCAGGTGATCCACAGGAGGATTTCCTAGACGCCACAAAGATTGGGAAAGCCGAAAGGATTGAGGACATATTCAGGAGTTGATACTGTCAGGAACGAGAATGCTTGACGTTCGTGCTTCTTTGACTGGAGTCTGAACTCTCATGTCCTTCGCAATTGTCTCACTTCAATTATTCACATCAAGGAAGAAACATCAGATAAAGAATTCTGTGCGTTGCGTCAGTGAAAAAGCTCAGGATCGCTACTGAATATGCAAAAGGTTTCACCCAGTTACGTGACGTGAGATCAAGCTGGGACAAAGAAGCATTTGAAAGACACACACAAGCAAGTTATGTCGGGGTCTTGCAGTGGTGAAGCATATGGATTTGGATCTCTACTAGCCTGTTCCCAAAAAGCTCCGCATGGGGGACCTCACGTAACAAATCGCCACTCGCTCACGTCACCTGCCTCTTCTGTCCTCTGATCGAGCTCTTTGTTCTTCCTCAGAAACCGCCATCTTGTAACCAAACAGAAGATAACTGTGAGTCCGCACCCGGCAATGAGGATTCCGCCTCCAGTCTCGTATCTCGGAGCCTGCTTGGTCAAGAAGAAATAAGGCGTGAACCAATGGCTCACACTGCTTACGCAATTGGCTATGGCAACCAAAGCGGCCCGCTTGGTCCTCGGCCGCGGTACCACTGCTGTCTCCCATGATATTTGCAAGTTCAGCCCCACGAATGGACCAGAGCAGAGCAGTATCATAGAAAAGTAGCGTGCTCCGACGTCAAGGGTGCTGATCATGATGATGGCTCCCGTCAAAGATACGGAGATGCAGGCGATGATATGCCAACAGTGCTCAAGCATTCTGCCGCTGGACCAGGAAACACCCAGGGTGACCAGGTATGCAACGGCGTATGGTGGTGCTTGAATGAGGTACGTCTCCACTTTTGAGAATCCGAGGGTATCGACAATCTTTGGAACGTCAGCTACTTCCTTGGCCAAATTCGACAGGTTGACCGTGGACTTGCCGACGGAAAGAAGTCTTTAAAGGACTGGGCGACGATGAGGGAGAAATGAATGCCAGAGAACATCCACGTAAAAGGATCCTTGGCTGCCATGACAACGCCACTCCAGTAGCCTCCTTCGTCTGATTCTGCGATGCCACCTGCGGAAACAAGCTGGCGGTATTGCGCCATTTCCGCCTCTTCTGCGGTGAGAAAGTAGGAGCCGGTGGTGTCGGGCCAATTCGGGATGAGCCAGAACCCCAGAAAAGCCACGAGTATGCTGACGATGCCTGCGACGGATGAGCTCTAAAAGAGGCGGAGATGCGGGGGTCGCCGCGTACCTTCGAGAAGAACGAACCATTGCCAGGCGTGTAGATGCGCAATGCCGTCCATATTCGTCAGGATCCCTGCTGCCAGCAGACCCGAGAAGATGTTGGATGTAATGTTTCCCGAGTGCCAGATGCCCATACGCAGCGGCGATTCGTGTCTGGTGTACCAGGAAGACGTCATCAGCGACACGGCGGGCAAAAACGGCCCCTCGGTGATGCCGATAAGGAAGCGACAGAGCAGGAAAGCCCAGCCCGACTTCAGCGCTGGCATGCAGATGGTCACAGCTGACCACGCCAGCATGCAGCAGGGAAGAAGGATCCGCGGCCGGCCTTTGGCAATGAACACGTTTGCAGGAATCTGAGAGATGATGTAGCCGACGTAGAAAAGCGAAATCCCGGCCGACCACATCGTGTCAGACATGTGGAGATCCTCCTGCATGCCGGCGAGACGCGCATTGGAGACGTTGATGCGGTCGAGGTAGCTGCCCGAATTTAAGTCAGATGAGGAGTCAGCGGTGGGCAGGTGGGATTACTTCATGAGCAGCATTAAAGAGACAATCGGCAAGAACCTCCAGTCCAGCTTCCTCACAGCAAGCTCGTCGGGCGTCTTCGCCTGCAGCAGTGAGTACTGCGCGAGGTAAGGGTCTGGGAGCTGCACATTCTCAATGAATTCCTGGCCATTCTTTCTGTCAACCGAAACGGCACTCATGATGGACGATGGTGCGGCCCTTGGACACCGGGCATCGTATCTCGGGGAAATTTTATAGTCTTGATCCGGTCTCTTTTCCGGGACCCACCCCCACACCCCGCACCCCAGACTTGAGAAGTGCGTGCCGGGAGTTTGCCGCATCGGAGCGCCATCGGAATCCGCCCGAGGCTGCCTCTCCGTCCCTCTTCATCCTCCTGTCATCACCTCTTCGGAGCTCCGAACACACACCCAGGAAAGTCCTGAGCGGCCCACCAGCAGTCTACGCCAGATGGACACTGCCCCGCACCCCGCCGCCCACGACTCCGCTCCATCGGAACCCATCCCGACGTCTGCGGGGAAGCGCAGCCGGGCATGTGAACGGTGCTGGCGTCGCAAACAGAAGGTCATTCCTGCAGCGCAAGACACACGTTCACGCACTCACAAAGCAGCCATTAGTGCGACAGACTATCCCCCGCTTGCACCGCCTGTGCCGCCCTGGGTCTTGGATGTCTCGCTCGCAATTCTGGGCCGCTCGTCCACACGCCCGACGGCGGGAGCGCCCTCACTGCTGACTCCTTACCCAGGTAGGTTGCTGAGTGTTTGTATCCCATGGACGAAAAGAGCTGATTTTTGCCTCCCCTGACAGCTACGTGGAGACGTTGAAGCGCAGGATAGGAGAGCAGGAGGAGCAGTTACTACAACGAAAACGACGTCGTGCGAGCTCGTCAACGACACAAGAGGGCACAGGTGATCCTCCATCACCGCAAAATGTGCAGACCACCACGGAAAGTTCAGTGCGCGCCACGTTGGGGCAAATCGGGTTCCTTTCTCGAAATGCGATGGCTGAGCCTCGTGACGGGGAAGGAACCTGCGAGGTTTTCGGTCACTTAGCCACGGAGAAGTTGGTTGCGGCTGCGGCGGCTTTGAATACCGCTTCTTCAAGGCTGTTGGAGGTCTCTACGCTCACGTTATCCGCGCGAAGCGTCGACTTACTGACGCTGAGGCGTGAAAGCACAATCGCTTTCGTTCGCCGATTCCTGGACCGGGCCCCCACGTTGCTACTGGTGCACTTGGACAAAAGCCAGTTGATGCAGCAGTACGAGGCAGTCATTGCTGACCACATTGCCGGCAACACAGCAAGCAGCGGCAGCCAGTCTCACCTGAGGGACTTTGATGTCTACATGGCAATCGCAATTGGCGCCCTGCTCTCTCCAGATTCAGCTCGCCTGGAGTCTTTCTCAACAACTTTGCATGAAGCTGCAATGAACCTGGTCCCTGCCCTGCTTCGTGCTGGAGGTCCTCTGGTTTTCGTTCACTGCGTGCTCTTCTTGGTAGTCTTTTCTACCTTGAGTGCTCACGGGGGCTCAACCTGGCACCTTCTTGGACTGTGTATGAGTAAATGCATCACTTCTGGGCTTCATAAAAGCCCCGATCCCAACCTCGGCCTTTCGCGCCCCGAAATAGATTGTAGAAGCCGGATTTTTTGGTCTTTGTATCTCATTGATCGGTGGGTTTCACTGTTTCCTCTTCCCATTTCTGAGCTGACCAATGCCACTGCAGATCGCTCAGTACGGTCATGGATCGCCCTTTCGCAATCCAGGACCATGATTTGTCAGCCCAGGCATGTGCGTCCCTAAGATTTGGTGGACGAGGTGCTAAGCTTAACGCAGGATCCGGATGAGGGGGCCGATTCACTTACCTATCACCTCATCATGCAGGCGAAGCTCATCTCACACATTCGAAGCAATGATGCCGATTCTCCCGTGCACAACTACCGCAACTTCTTGTATTGGAGACAACTCCCTGCGTCCGTGCGACATCTTGCTGCCACATCTCGGAATATCTCGAATCTACTACATCGTCTGGAATTCCGCACCTTAGCCCAGCTGGTACAGTCGTTGTCGTACCACGAGCACTACAGAATAGTAGAAGGGGTGAAGGGACTTGAAGTAGATGCTGTGGCCTGCTGTCGGATCTTTACAGACGATCTACACAACCACATGGATCATGGAGACTTTTCGGGCTCCTCGATCGATGCTTACGACATACTATCAGCTGGGGTCCTCACTATTTACCTTGAAACAATTAAGGTGCCCGGTGTTATCCCGCCACAGGTACTCCTCAAGGCCACGAAAACAGTGCAAAAATGCTGCACGCTTCTCGCAGTCATCGGAGAGCGTCTCCCTCAATTTCGCTCATTTCGTAAAGTGCTCTCAACCCTGTTGGATCACATAGATGAAGAAGCGTCGCACCAACGGAAAAGGGTATGCTTTCTTCCTTTCCATTTACGCGGATATCAAAACCAAAAAGCTTATCCTGGCAGGCATCAAATCAAAGCACAGTATTGAAGGAACTACCAGACACTGTTCCTGACCGCATCAAGAGAATGATCGACACCATAATTTTGAGGCCGTAAAGTTAGTGTAAAGGGATGTTTAAACTGGGAAGTGGGAATAATAATTTCTACGCCGCATTTCGTGGGTGTGATGCACAGGCTGCTGTCGATTCCGGCGGGGACGTAGCAGAAAGATAGGAGGCTGGAAGAAAGGTATTGGTGAGTTTGATCTGGTATAGTCTCCGAAGGGGTTGGAGGGGATGTACATGCTGATTTTTACTACACTGAGGGGCTTGATAACCGACGAAGCGGCTACCTTCCGGGAAGAAACCCGAAGATGAGTGATCAAAGCGTAAATCTATACCAAAACAATTTCTTTCACCCTCAAACGAGGCTCAGAAGCTTTCCGTATTGCATCCTTATGTAGAATACCCAGACCAACTCTCTCAAACAGCTGGAATTCCTCTTTCTCTTTGTTCCGCTCAACTGTAGCAGTCTTGTCCAGTGACCGCACAAGCATGATATTGAAGAACTCATAATCTCCGGGTAGGTCGTCGCCTTCTGGTTCGGATTGGCTTTGACGGTACTGGGTAGCGAAAAGGGCGATATTCTCCTGGCTGGTACTGACGATTCCATAGGTCGCCACAGAAAGGATCAACAGCTCGGAAGATTCCGTCTGGCTATCCGCGTCGCTTTCCGAGGGTCCTTTGGTATTTGCTTGAAGGAAACCACAAACGTCATGATTGGCGTCTAAGACGTGACGGATTCTGAAGTCAGTATGGCTTTGCGGCGTGGTGATGATGAATGAAGTCACCGTGGTGGAAAAGTACAGCGAACCAGCTGGTGTGTCAGCAAAATTTGAGGGTGGTGCTTTCGGAGATTGCAGCAACGGAAGTATGGACTGAACTCGCGGATCCAAGCATCGGCCATAGGGACTGGATTGAGACGGCCATCCGTAAGTCGGACAAGCTTCGTCTTGCTCCTCCTCTTCCTCTTCCTCTTTCTCCTCCTCGTCCTCTTCCTCTTTCTCCTCCTCTTCCTCTTTCTCCTCCTGTTCGCCTTTAGCTGCTCCTGGGCCCTCTTCGTGGTTTTTGTCCTCCCCAATTCCCAGGACTGCCGCCACCAAAGGAGAAGGGGTGCTGCCATCTCTTTCCGGATCCCAAACCTGTACGGCCTCGCCAATATCGTTGATTATGAACCAGTCAATCCAGGTACCCTTCAATAACCACTTCTGGTCATATTCACTGTACGTATCTACAGCCATCAGAACCCAGCCTTCCCACCCCACCCAAGACCAGGTGGGAAGTCCTTCTCTTCTTTTCATAGCATCCGTAGTAGTCCACAGGATGGCCCAGTCGAATACGGATGCAGGCAGTCCAAACAACATTTTCGTATGGCCCATGTATCGAGACATCGCACTCGCAATCCCGGAGAATGCGTTCGATCCGTCGGACTGGTAGGTCAAGCTCCTTGACGCGAACGCCGTGACGTGCTGCTGGAATCTGCGAAGAGGCTGTGGGTCTTCATTCTTGCCCAGCGTGTTCGCGCCCTCGGCAGGCCTGACAGTGGAAAACTCGGCATTGATGTGCTCACCCCACACTGCGCCACGGCAGGCAAAGAAGACGAGACCATTCAAGAAGACGAGGCACCGAGGTGATAGACAGGTTTCCTGATACCTTGACGCACGTCAGCAATACCTCATGCACACTGGGAACGATGGAACAATGGCTTACGTCCAAGCCCTTTTTGCGTGGTCGGACTGCATCATGTCTTCCTCGAAGGATGGCAAGACTCCCAGACGGAGGCCAGGGGCTAATTCCTGAGTATGGAGTTCCCGTTGGTCACGGCCACTAACTCCAGAAATTCCGGATTGGGCGTCCTTTCCAGAAGCTGCAACAAGAGTCATTGTCGCGTGGGAATAGATGGCATCCATATTTGAAATCAAGAGCATCTTTGCATCCGTGTCATCCTGCACAATGCAGAGCGAGTCTACCCACAGGAAGGAGAATCCAAGTTGATGAGTGACGAAGATGGCATCTTGAATGGTCTTGGGAAGTCCGATGCTGAGACCATTCGGCTTTTTGAACCCAGATAGGGTGGTTCTCAGAGTGACAGGGTGGTTCGTCTTTCCCCAGACATAGCTCAGGGCGGTGTATTCTGCTCCCGGTGGCAGAGATTGAAGGCGCAGGCTCTGCACGTCGGTCACCATGAAACCAGGGAGGGCGGCCGGATGTTCCTTTGACTCCATGTATGACTCTTTGCACCCATCTCCGTGTTCTTTTCTACACATGCTCAGCCATGCTTGCACCAGCCCTATGTCGAGTTCTTTGCCAATCATCCTGCCGCGCAGGAAATCTTCGGTGGATTTGTCATCCACAAGTTGAATCGAATAACTGCGGTTTTGATTATTTTCAAGTTGGGGGTAAAGCCCTGATCCATACATGTCCTCGACGCTTTCTCCGATTGGGTCATATTCAGTGGCATTTTGCCGCCATCGAGCGTGCCATTTGGTGGCATCCTCTGCAGATTCCATCAAGGAGCCTTCGTTCCTGTGGAGGGCATACCAGAACAGGGCGCATAGCTTGCAACGCTCCTTCTCTGCTCGAATCTCCGCGAGAGTGCCTGTCAGAACGACTTGGTCGGCCTTCCCCTCCGGTTTGAACGGTGGATCCGTGAAATCCGAGCGTGTCAGTTCCAGACGAGCACAGTGTCGGCATAGCCCCGAAGGTTCGAGGGCCATGGAGGAAAACAGGGAACAAAATGTCAGAAAGATGTCATGAGATCGGTGGTGTGCTTGTCAAAGAGTGGGCTAAAGGGGTGCTGGAGGCTGGGGGATGGCCTTCGTCTTGAACAACAGCGCAAACGAGACAAGGAGGGGTTTGGCTTTCGAGTCAAGCGAGACAAATAGGCGCATGCATGCCAAGGTACTACGTACAGGCAAATTGGGGGCGGAAACTGCGCAAAGAACGTGTCGTATCTGTATATATTAGTTTTATCAGGAAAGTTCTGTCACGTACGACCACAGGTCGCAGAATATAGGGCTTCCCGTCCGCTCAGCCGTACTCAAGCTGCGAACCGGCCGATTAGTACTCAAGTGGGTGACCATTGGGGAATCCCGGCTGTTGTACGTTTTGCGTTTCGTTTTGTCGTTCGTTCTCTTGGTGCGTGTGGGCCCCGCTACTTAAGCGACGGCTTTAGCGGCCGACTTCCGGGCTGAGCCGGTTGAATGGACATCATTGTAGCTAGATCATTTGAGGACCAAGGGACTCGAGCATCCTTTTTGGTTCTGTTCTTCGTCGTTGATCAAAGTACTCTTCGACAAAGCGGTGGAACGAGGCGATGGAAGTGGAGAGATGAGGCAGATGAGGCAGATGGGCCGAGGAGTGTTGGAGCCAAGTATCAGCGCCCCCACCCAACGACTACGCCGCAAACCGAACGCCCAAGGATTGGATTTACGGCAACGCTTGCCAAATTTGACTTCTGACACCAACACTAGACCACGCCGCATTAGCTGTGGACCCCACTACCACCATTTCATGGTGCACATTTTTGGCCGTGCGGAGCTCGCCGTGTGGATCCTGTCTCGGCTTCCCGCGCACCTTCGTTTCCAACACCGGATCTCTGTGCTGGTTGCCATTTCGGTATCTCAGTTTCAAAGATGTCTCTGGCACGGTTAGTTGCATGGTAGAGATAAAAGGTGTCCAGTCCCGTCGGGTTAGCCAGCATCAATCCACAACATCCGCCCACAGCACGCTATCAATCTTTACTACAATCTTTTGATCAACTCGGTCTTATACGCATATTGCTCTGCTCGGTATGACGGGCCTATCGTGGACGTTGTCTGCCAATAAATACAGCGAGTGTAGCCGATAAGGGGGGGGGGGGGTTTAAAAAAAAAAACACCCCTACACCCTTGCCGAATTCGCGCCATGCCTGATGCCAGAAGTTCAACGAATAACCGTATATATAGATATTATCTGTTTTCAGTCTTATCTCGTCCATCTTCGTTTCAGCAATCACCTTACAGAATGCTCTGCCTTTAGTATTTATAGCGTTCTCACCGCCGCTCTTATCTTCTCGCTCCTCGAAACTCAACTTCATGCTAAGCATCGAAGCCTTTACCATTCCCGAAGAAGAATAATCATGATACTATATCCAGGATCACGAGCCTCCACCTTTGTTGCCAAGTACTCGCCAGCTAAAGAATCACCCGCCGTTAGACGAAGATTTGTCCCAGATTATCCAATTAAGAGAAACGAAGAGGATCCTGGAAGCCGTAGAATAAAGAAGGGCTTGCCAAAGCGAACGTAGGTTCATAACTCTTCCAGTCCTCCCATAACCGCGAGTGTCGTTTTCCTCCAACCATTCCAGCCGGCATCCAACAGAAGACCGTAAGCACTCCGCTTGCAGACTGAAGCCCCTTTTCCAAGCTATTAGGAACTCCATTTTGCATCACTGTCCTTCGGCTCCCTGCCGACAAAGCATTGCTCGCGATGACGTACAGGCACACACGCACCGAAGCGGTCTGGATTGCAATGCCTCATGCAGGTCACCGCTCAGCAGGTGCGTACACCCGGTATTTTTTTTTAACAAGTATCAGACTACCCAAGCGCTCAACTGTTCGCAACCGCCGCACCCCCGCAAGCCACGATGGCGCCACTCGTCTCCTGTGCGACGGCCCCCGATCCCGTAGCCGTGGCCGAGGCACCGCTACCACCCCTGTGCTTTTGTACGTTGTATGTATCTCTTTCTCTTGGACGTGAAATTCACCCTCACACTATGGTCATTACGGCTTCGGGTTGTGTTGAATCCACCGGTGAATGGCGGCTACTGTTCGGCAGGCCTTTCTACACACCATCCAACATTTCCTCTTTGTCCCATAACTTTTCTTCCATCATTTACAGCCAGAAGGTAAAGTTGGTAAGTTCCGTTGTAAACACTAGCCTGGGTGCCCGCGGGAAAACATCCAGGAGTGGACTGCCCACCAAGTGTCAGACAGCAACTAGCATTAGGAACTGAACAGGCAAGAGCACCTACGGAGCAAGCAGACCCCATCAGCGACAGTGCTGTAAATCAACAAGAAATTCAAAAGTCCATAGAACAACTGGTTGACATGAAGATGTTTCATTCAGTTCATCACTGTATAACCATGAAAATACTACAGGAGCAGGCCGACCCTCGACCCACCGTGGTGTATAATGCTCGCCGGCAACTTCCCTTTTTCCCCCCTTTGCTTTACTATCAAAAACGCCTTAGACCTTCTTCTTCAAGAAGAGGGTCTGCACGTTGCAGTACGCCTTCATGCCGCCAAGACCCCACTCGTAGCCGAGACCGCTCTCCTTGTGGCCGCCGAACGGGGCGTTCGGGTCGAGCTCGAGATGGGTGTTGATCCACACGCTGCCCGAGTCGATCTGGCGGGCGATGCGCTCGGCCTGGTCGAGGTCGTTGCTCCAGACGCTGGCGCCGAGGCCCATCTTGGTGTTGTTGGCGCGCTGGACGACCTCGCTCTCGTCGCTCCACTTGAGCAGCGGCACGATGGGGCCGAAGGGCTCCTCGGTCGCGATGCGCGACGTCTCGGCCGGGTTGTCGATGATGGTGGGGGTGATGAAGTAGCCGTCCTTGCGGTCGTTGGTGCCGCCCACGGCGACGGTGAGGTTGTCCTTGGCCACGTCGGTGAAGAAGCCCTTGACGTGCTCGTACTGCATGGCGTTCTGCACCGGGCCGAGGAAGGTGTTGGGCTCGGCGCCGTTGCCGAGGACGAGCGTCTTGGTGTACTCGACGCACGCCTTGAGGAACTCGTCGTAGATCTTCTCGTGCACGTAGATGCGCTTGATGGCCAGGCAGATCTGGCCCGAGTTGAGGAAGGCGAGCGTGGCGACCTTGGGCGCGGTGGCGGCGATGTCGACGTTCTCGCACACGATGGCCGGGTCCTTGCCGCCCAGCTCGAGCGTCACGCGCTTGAGCGTCTTGGACGCCGACTCCATGACCTTCTTGCCGGTGGCGGTCGAGCCGGTGAAGGAGATCTTGGCCGGGCCCGGGTGGGCGGTGAGCCACGGGCCCAGGTTGTCGTCGCCGGACAGCGCCTGGATGACGCCGGGCGGGAAGAAGTGGTTGGCCAGCTCGACCATCTTCAGGTCGCAGTACGGCGTGAAGGGCGACGGCTTGACGATGATGGGGTTGCCCGTCATCAGCGCGGGGCCGATCTTGCCGCACGCCAGCACGATGGGGAAGTTCCACGGCACAATGCCCACGACGACACCCAAGGGCGTGTAGCGGACGACTGTCCTCTTCTCGTCGTCCTCGACGACGTTCTCCTCCTTGAGCTCCATGTTGGCGAATGTGTGCAGGAACGCGCCGGCGGTCTCGACCTCGTTCAGGGCCATGGGAATCTGCGGATCCAGTCAGCGCGCGTGCGTGGGCAGTGGGGCGGGGGCTCTGGCATACCGGCTTGCCCTGCTCCTTGGTGAGCAGCTTGGCGAACTCGTCCTTGTGGGCCATGAAGGCATCGGCGAAGGCGGCGACGGCCTTCTTGCGCTCGGCCCAGGTGGTCTTCTTCCAGCTCTTGAACGCCTGCTGGGCAGCGTCCACCGCATCGTCGATGTCCTTGGGAGTGGCGACCGGGACGTCGTACAGCGGCTCAAGGGTGGCCGGGTTGATGCCCTGGCGCACCTTGTCGGTGGTGGTCTGCTTGCCATTGATGGTGTTGGCGAACTTGGTGAAGTCCAGCGAGGGAGCCATGGTTGCGAGGGGGGGCGAAGGGGGCAGAAAACGGAAATCGGGGTATCTCAAGAGCGGTTTCGGAGGGGGGATAGATCAACGCCTTGGTGATAGTGCGCCGCGGGGCTCTTATAGAATCGGCGCAGCGCGCGAAGGAAGCGCAATTACACCGGTAGCCGCGCTTCGACCTCGGGCCAGAGCGGCGGTGGTGGGGCAGGGCGTCAGGGAGGCAGGCTTGGGCCGGAAGGGGCAAGCTAAATTGGTGGTTCTCAGCGCGGAGGACGGAGGACTGCAACTGCTGCGGCGCGGCGGCGGCCAGGTCCCTGCGGGGTACGTAGATCTGATACCCCAACGTGCCGCCAAGCAGATGCGCGCCCAATCAGGAGCGCCGTCTAGTCAGTGGCCGCGCGCGCGCCGGGGACTGCGCTGCGCTGCACACTGTCGCAGAATCTCGGCAGTCCAGACGGCCACCGCGGTGCGCTGCTTACACAACGACAGCGGACGCTGCTCCGTATAGTAATCACTGCTCGCTGCCCCATGCGGAATGTGCTGCTATAGCGTCGAGGCCGTTGGATTAGATGCGCATCCTTCCCAGATTGTGTCGGATCGCGTGCTGCGATCCAAAACCTCCGCGCTGCCCAGCAGCCACAGTGGCGGCCGCGAAGGCGGTGGATTCGCCGCGCCCGTCGGCGCCCATCATCTCCGCGTGGGACCCGCCAGCAAGTGCTGCAGCAGGCAATATCTCGAGGCACGCGGCAGCCACAGGAGGTCGTGCAAGGTGTCCCCAGCGGATGGCCAACTTCTGCTTCCGTTCGCCCTCGGGCCAGCACCGCAGAGCAAAACGGCATCCTGCCAGGACATCGTATGACGAGCCCGCGGTGTCCGCATGCAGAGACCTACAACGGGCCGTTGTTGCGGCTCCGGACTGCTCGAGGCTCCGTTCCTTTGGCGCGAGGCGCATCCACGCACGAGTCAGGCCGCGCTGCGCCAGCACCGGAGGCGTGCTTCACCCCGCGACCCGCAAAAGATATCAGAAAACGGTGACAGGCAGCTGCGCTCCCGGTCTCCGCCAGTCCGTCTCACCCAAAGAAATCCGCACACCCGCGCCGCAGTAGCCGCAGTGCCTGAGGATGGAGGCGTGCAGCCGGCTCGTCCCAATCTTCGAAAAACAGCAACATTTCCATTGTTTCTTGCTGTTCGTCTGGACCCTCCCTCGCTGGCTCCTCCGCCCTCTCTGCCCCGGGGCCCCGCTTCTCCCTCATGCATGTGGATTTTTCCTGGCGCGCCCCTCAACACCACAACCCACCTCATCATCAACGCCCCCGCCCCTCGCCGTAAGCGATGCGGCTGGCCCAGTCTTCGACCACGGCAAGATCCCCGAATGGTGGACGCCTCCCAGCCTCGGCCATGGGTCCTCCCGCCAATACGACGAACAGCACTCCACCTCTTATCGACCCGCCATCCTTCACTGCCTGGAAGCGCGCATGCCGCGCGGTGCTGTGGAAAGCCATTGGGCCAGCCCCACTTCCTCCTTCTTCTCCTTCTCTCTCTCTCTCTCTCTCTCATTTCCCCATCAGCAACTCGTAATCACGACGCCAAAGCAGCGCCGTCTTACTTGCCACTCGCCACTTGCCCCTCCCTCTCTTGAATTACTTTTCCCCCCTCTTCGGCGGCCGCCTCCCGCGTTCACGACGCCGGCCGTGCCCCGTCCATGGTCTCGGGCAAGAAGTCGCCGGTGCGCGCGCCCGCGTCCAGAAACTCCCTCCACACGACGACCCGCGCGCCGGTCTCGTCGAACGTCAGCGCCCAGACCATGTCGCACACGTACTTGCCGGCGACCGTGTCGGCGCGGGCACGTCGTCGACGACCTCCAGCACGTCCAGGCGGTAGTGCCGGAACACGGCGCGGTACATGTTGAGGGCGCGCTGGAAGGCGCACGCGTCCTGCGGCGGCTGCGCCAGGCTGGCGGGCAGCACCTCGCGCACGAAGCCGGGGCCGCCGAACGCGGCGATGGTCTGCGCGTCGATGTTGTTGCGGTTGAAGGCCGCGACGATCTCGAGCGCCGCCGCGCGCTGCCGGCTGCTGCTGCTGCTGGCCGCCGCGGACGACGCCGGCGGCTGGTCGCCGTGCCCGGCGCTGCTCGCGCTGCCGCTGCTGCTGCCGCGGCTGCTGTCGTACCGGTCCGACACCAGGCACCACGGGTTCCGCCTCGAGGACGGCGGCGCCATGGCGTCACTGCTGCGCGGCCGCCGGCGGCGGGGTCGTGGACAGGCTCGCGGGAGGGCGGCGGTGAAACTGGCCTGATGTTGACGGGCGGTCGGGAGCGACGCTAAGTGGGCGAGGCGGACTGCCGGCAGGGGGATCTGGCGTTCGGAAAGTTTTCTCTGATTTGCTTGTTCCCCGCGATGCATGCAATAACGCGCAGAATCGCAGAGCGTCAGAGTCAGGGGTCCGGCGGCGCACGCGACGCGAGAGCCCGGGGACGTGGTTGCGGCGCCAGGAACGGGAATTGAAGGTTCGGCGGGCTGGAGGAATAATAGTGACAGGTCTCAGCGCGGCGGCCGAAGCCAAAAAAAAAAACAAAAACAAAAACAAGAGTAAGGAGGCAACTGACCAGGCTGGCAGCATCCGACCGGGACAGAAACACGGCAGGGACAGGGCTGCATCGAAGGAGGTTCCGCTCCATCCGCCGAGAGGCCGTGATGCACCGCATTGGCAACGGCCACGTAGCCGGCGACGAGGCGGGTGGAGAACTTGTTCTTGCTCGACCCTGACGATCCCGGAGTTAGTGAGCAGCTAGTCCTGGCCGAGAAGTATCTCCTTGCTCTTGGTCTTGATGTCAAATTTCACGGAGGTCAGCTGGCAGCCAAAGTCCGGACAGGGTGATGCATTGCCTTGTCCGACCACGATCGCGGGCATTTACATTTACCCGGAGAGCCCCTGTGTTGCGGACTGGCGTTAGCATTTGCTCAAACCACAACCTGTCCGGATCGAGTCGGCAGGAGGCATCTGGACGGCGGCCCCTCAGACCGCGCCGGTAGCGTGATGTGACGTGCGCAGCGCGTTTGCCCAGCTCCGTCCGACGAGTCTGCATGAAAACCCCAGCCGTGGCTAAGTTTCGATGCGACCAGAACTGTTGCCGCTTGAAAAGGGAAGTTGATCGCTGCGCTGGCCAATCAGCATCCGCTGCATGCCACCACCGGCTCTCGGCGTTGATCCTCAACTGTCGGTCGATCGATCTTGGATGCGGCGACGGCAGAGATCAGCCGCGGCTGTGAGAGTGCTTGAGGGAGGGTGGACTGAGAGAAGGAGCGACAGTAGTCGCCAGCTGGTGGCAGCTCGTTCTGTTTTCTCTTTTCGGCGAGCACCGGCATCGGTATCGGCACGTCAGCATTGTTATTATCGGTACGAGGCACATCATCAGGTCGGCTCTGCACGGCGGCTCGCTTGCAGGACCGCATCAGCATCGTACGAGCGCCTGAGGAATCCTTCTCGCCCGCCGCAGCGCTTCCGGGGGATTCTCGCCAGACCCTGCGGTGCGGGTTGCGTGGTGGAGGATCCGCTCCGAGTCCCATACAAACTCCGCATCATTCCCGCGCCGCCGAGCCGCTGACCCGTCCGCGGCATCCTTTCCTTTCTTTCCCCCCCACGACGACACGAAATTTCCTCGCTGCACCAGGATCGCCGGAGATTTTGGACTGCTTATTGAGTGGAGTGATCCACTTTCTCTCTCCGAAAACCGACGTGCCGTTTCTACCCTATGTACGCAGTCCCATATCACTCCACCGGAGCCTTACGCCCTAGCCCTACCATCTCGACATCACTCCACCAAACCAGGCGCCCATCTCAATCTGGCAACCCACCATCTAACCACGCCGTAAGTACCCATTCTCCACGTGGAATTTTGGACCCGCCCCTCGGAGCCAGCCGCCCGGAGGGCGCGAAAAAAAAAATCGAAAGAAAAGAATCCTCCCGACGCCATCCTCCCACCCCCTCTCTCACCACCGACCCCCGCCAAAGGAGAAAAAAAAACCCCCCCATCCACCGGAACCTCCCGCCTCCCGCATTCCATCGGGGCCCACCTACCACGCCGCGACGCCCGCATCCGCGCTCTCGTAGCCCTCGGGCACCATGGGCGCGCGCGCGAAGTAAGGCTGCGTGACGCGCTCGGCGTAGGCGGTGTCGTCGACGCACATGCCGCCGCCGGCGGGGCCGACGTGCGGGCAGTGGACGTCGGGCCGCAGCGGCACCATGTTCTCGTGCACCATGCGGCACAGCAGCGTGTCGGCGCCGAGCTCGTAGCTGGCGCCGAAGCGCTTGTCGGCGGTCAGGGTGCGCAGGCAGGTGGCGAAGTCGGCGTACTGCGCATTGGCGCCGGTGCAGTGCTGCTGCGTGGTGGTGCAGATGGAGGTGGCGAGCGCGGTGGTGAGGAGGCGGAGCGTCGCGGCGGGGGAGGTGGCGTTGAGGTGGGGGGTGGCGGCCGCGACGGTGGCGTCGAGGAGGTTGGCGAACCAGCGGTAGGTGGCGTCGTATTGCCAGCTGTGCGGGGGCGGGGGTGAGCTTGGTGGAAGGAGGGGGGAGGAATGTGGTGGAAGGGGGTACGTACATCTGCCCGTCTTTGTTCCAGGTGATCCAGGAGTCGATCTCGACGGGGAAGGTGCCCATGAAGTCGTTCCGGAAGAAGACGACGGTGGCTGCGGACGAGATGTCCTGGGTGCCGGCGAAGTGGATGATCTCGTACGAGACGGGCTGGCCGAGGAGGGTCACGCCCGAGTGGTTCTTGAGGTTGGCGAATAGTCCGAAGAGGTACTCGGTGTTGAGCTCCTGGCCGTCGAACGTGCGGCTCACGTCGACGCGGCCCAGGCAGTCCGGAGCGAGGAGGCTGCTGTTGATGCTGGCGGACTGCTCTGTGCTGTTGTTGACGAAGTTTTCCCAGAAGCGGACCTGGAGCTTCCAGAGCTCGTCTAGAGTGAAGTTGGCGCGGACGTCACTGCCACCAGCTGTGAAGTTCCGTTCGCCATATGATTGACGAAAGGTGTGATGTGAGGCTCCGTGAGCAGCGCTGACGAGGACTGCCAGAACGCTTGGAAGGGTGAGGAGGAGCGAAGACCACATCGTTGACTCTACCTTTCTGCCGATGTCCTTAGGGTTCTCCGGATTTTCCCTGTGTGGTAAGAAGCTTCGAGGTCGGTGCAATGGACCAATCAGAGCGCAGGATGAGGTCCCAGAAAAACGTCGTGGCGCTCCGAGGATGTTCCCTGGACGCCAAAACGAGGAAGGTTTTTATGTGCTGATGCAAGAGAGCAGGGCAGATTCTGACAACGGATCTGAAGACTGGAGGCTCAGCAGACGAGCGTGGTGGAGATGCGTTGTGCGATCATGCGCGTTGTGATCCTTGTTGAACCGGCACCCTTCGAGATGCAGAAGCGATCATGCGGCACTCCTGTGCAAGCTCGACGGACACGTAGATTCGTCTGGATGGCCGAAGAACACAAAAACCACGGTGAACAATTTATATGCCTGTCAAGAGACTGTTCGGTTGCAGACGTGACTATTTTGGTGACGAAATGGGGGCCGCACGGGAGCATGCAGCTAACCACGCGGGTTGGTTCAGCCCGATGCATTGTGATCCTTCGACCGCAATCGAGGGCGGAAACGCAGAGGAAACAGGAAAGCCGATGGAACTCAAGTGCACAGGAGGCAAGTCGATGAAAGCCACCAACTGGAACAGCCCACAGGCTCTGCTCGTGGCTGTTTTCGACGAGGGAGAGTGCAGGAGGGGCCAGGAAGCGAAGACGATCATTGGCGGGAGAGAAGAGCGGCCTTGCAATCTAGAGCAACCAACCAACCTGTCTGCTAGTGGCAACTGCAATTTGGCATGCTCGGAAGGATATTGTGCTTGGGAGCCACGGCGGCCTCAGGATCGAAGTGCAGCACCAAGGCAGCCTACTTACGTGTAGCGCACATGGCCCCTCCGCTAAGCGAGGTGCGGCCAAAAAAAGACGAGGTCCTTGACTGCATTTGCACAGGCGCGGGTAGTGCCCGCGAAAGGGAGGAGGATAGGACCTTGGGCCGTGGGTCGAGGGAGAGGCAAACGCGTGGGCTTGCCATGTGGCTGCGGATCATGTACAACGTCGACAGCAATGGGGCCTGTAACACGGGAATTAAGTCGATCAGAGGAACCAAGGGAGAGGAAGCCGGGATTCGTCACCGGTCGCTAACGCAGCGTCGGCGGCGCAGGCGCCTGCCCGGCATGGAGCCGACGCAGTTCTGGCTTGATCGCCGGCATGTTCCAGTCTGAAGCGTGAGAGTGGGACCGCGGTGGGAGCGCAAATAATGGCAGAGGGCGTCTGGAGAGTAGTGCAGTCCGTTTTCACGAGCACGTCTGGCGGCGGCGGCATGGGACATCCTGGGAGGCTACTCAGGCTTGGCAACCGTCGTGCAGCCGCGATGGGGGACGGCGGGGATCCATGGCGCAGAGGTCCGCGGGCGCTGACTTGCCGCGACCCAGGCCCGCGGAGACGACAATTTGAGACAGGAGCAGCGAACGACGCCCGCCGAATGGCGGTGAGGGGCGCCGGTGGCAAGCCGCGCTCTATCGCAGACCACCAAAAGAAACACGAGCCGGGCGAGTGCCTGCTTTGGGCGCCGCGAGCAGCAGCGACAAAGAAAGTCGAGCAGCGCAGGCGTGAGGTTCGGCGGGTGCATCCAAGCCAGAGTGCCAGAGTTGTACGAACCATTCGGCGAATTTACGCCCCACAGCGCCATAGCAGCGGCTGTTAACGCAAGGGCAGCGCCGCATC
Source organism: Neofusicoccum laricinum (assembly GCA_029906385.1). NCBI lineage: Eukaryota > Fungi > Ascomycota > Dothideomycetes > Botryosphaeriales > Botryosphaeriaceae > Neofusicoccum > Neofusicoccum laricinum. Next base: position 1,191,783 of record CP123716.1, on the reverse strand, counting down.
CCTGCCGCGCAGCGTCGCTAGCGACCATCCCCCCCACAGTTCCGCATTGCTGCCACCTCAGTCAGTCGCCTTGCTTTTCAATCCAGCGAGGCCTAGAGGGTCCCGCCTTCATGCTGCAGCGCGCCCCGACGTCGTGGCGCGCGAGAGGCGCCAGGCACGGCGTTCAGGAACTGCGCACCGGGCAGCCTGACGCCGACAGACGCTCGATGCGATATGAGCGCGCCCGCGAAGGGGCGTCGTCATCCGCCGGTTCCGGGCGGAGTGCTGGAGGATCGGGAGATGGATTACTCGCGGCCGCGGCGAGCAGCCAGGCACCCGCGCAGCGATAACAGCTGCTCCTCCACTCTTCTCCACGCGCCCCGCGCATGCGAGGCACTGGCGGCGTTGGAGAGCGCTGATCGATGCGCGGCGCCCGCCCAGCTCTTGCAGAAAACCTGCCCCGAACAGACCGCACATCGGGGGCAGGTCATCCGGCGCGGGAGCTACCACGGCGACGGCAGCTAGTGCACAAGTGCGCGCTTCGGCACGGCGAGCGCTGAGTCGTGGGGGGGCGGACAACCCCTCCCTGATGAAACAGCAGACTATAGAGCAGAACGAATTAGGGGCGGCGCGCGGAAATAGCCAAGGGAGGCGAGGCGAGGGCGGCGGCGGCGGCGGCGCGACAGAGGGCGGAGCGCGTCCATGCAGCGCCGGCCGGGACGCAGGACGAGACGCCTGCCGGCGCCGCGCTGCGTTTTCACTGCTGGCGCTGGCGCTCTCGTGGGAAACGGCAGGCGGCGGGCGGCGCCGCAGGCCGGGGACGAGCGGCGCGGAGCAGCACCGCAGCTGCCAGGGCCTGCGGGCTGCTAAAACACACGACTGCGACCGTTGCCGAGCGCGGCCAGCCGAGCCCAACGGCCACGGCCGCTCAATCAACCTGACGCCCCCCGGTCCACGCTGGCGTGCATGCTGAGTCGTTGCGGCTGCGCCCTCCCCGGCCGCGCTCCCGACTGGTCGGCGAGGGCCGCCCGCTGCCACCCGAGCCCTCTGCCCACGATGGCCTGACCTCCTGCTATTTGCTTCTTCGGGCTCGAGAGAGTGGAATCTGGCGCCGCGCGGAGCTCGCATGCTGGTGCAAGGATGGGCAGGGCTGAATTCTTAGCCCCAGCGCGGCTGTCGACCCGCGGGAGCACTACAATACATTTGCGTCTCCCAGGCCGGCGCTGTGATGCCGCTCCCCTCCCATGCCGAGAAAGCCAAAAACAAACCTGACATGGTCCGCGACGCCCTAGCTAAACAGGCCTGCTGCTGCGTCCCCCAAGCTGCCCAGGGCCCCCAACGCCAGTCCTCTCGCGCGTCGTCATAAACGCCAGCGCTGCACACCCACCCCCCCCCCTCCCCCCCCGCCCCCCCCCGAGGCTTCTGTTTCGCCCGGCCGCAGCCTCTGATGTGCTCCCACGTCTGCTGCCGTCCTGCACCTCTCTTTATACGTCGAGCCTAACCAGGCCGTTTTACGAGTTCCGCTTCTCCTTCAGGCCCTTCCAGAAAGAAAAGTTCCCACAGTCCCCATCCCACATCCGCGATCCCCCGAGTTCCGACCCACCGCGACTGCCCGAACTTTGCTAGAGGCTCCCGTTTACAGTAACTGCCATGGCCGGTCACGGGAGTTCCGCGGCCGGAGGCTCGCTGAGCCTGTTCCCAGCGCCCACCCGCCAGCACACCGCTTCTTCCACCACGAGCAGCCGCCGGGAGGCGACGCGCGCCGCGCCGCCGGCAAAGGTCTCCGAGATTAGTCATCTGGCGCTGGTCAAAGGCCAGCGCGACACCGTCCGCACCCAGCTGCGCGCCACCCAGCAAGCAACCACCGAAGCGCAGCAATCTGTCTCGTCGCTGCGCAAGCTCGCCTTCCGCCTCGTGGTGCGCATCAGCGTCAAGGAGGCCAAGGTTGCCCAGGCTGCCCGCAGTCTGGCCAATTCGCGCCGCCATGACTACGTGCACAGCCGCAAGCATGAGGGACGGATTGCGCAGCTTCAGGCTACCCTTACTCGCCATGAGCAGAGGAATCGGGAACTGCTTCATAATCTGGAACAGGCTGCTCAGCTTACTATACAGTGTACGTGTGGAACCTCAACTGTCTCCATGGTTCTTGCGCGTGGCTGCTAACGCACGCCGACATAAACTTTTAGCACAGCAGCACCACCTCTCACCTCAAGTCAGGCCGCATTCGTACCTACCGTCGACCGGACAGCGCCCCATCTCGCCCCCGCTGACCTCTCCGCCCTCGACACCTCCGCCCTCACCGCCAACAAGGACCTCGAGCCGGACCTCTGCAACCCACGCACGTAGGCCGTCTGACATTGTTGCAGACCTCACTGAGATCCGGACCGCCAACGAGCGCCTGATCAAGGCCAAGAAGGAGTCCGACCATGCCTTGCTGCTTTGCCGCTCCCGGATAGCTTCCCTGCAGGAGGACTTTGAGCAAAGTCAGAACCATGTGCGTAGTCTGGAGAAAGACAACAGCTCTCTGGAGCACATGGTCAAGGACTACGAGTTCAAGGTCCGTACCCTGGAAGACGAGAAGGCCCGTCTGGAGATGCAGCTCCGCAAGCAGCAGGAGAGGCTCATTGTCTCTTCCAAGACCGAGGAAACCCTGCGTGCTGAGCTGGAGGAGCACAAGGCCAGGATCGCTGAGCTGGAACGGGAGTGCGAGCAGAGCCGTGCCCGCATCACCGAGCTAGAAGAGTCCTGGTCTGGCATCGAGGAAGACCTCTCCGGCTGCAAGCTGCAACTCAAGACCCTGGAGCGTGAGCGTTTGGCACTTCAAGAGGAGCTCTCTTCCGTTCGCAAGAAGCTTGCTTTCTCCGACAGGTCGCATGCCGACCTGCAGGCCAGGCTAGCATCCAAGGAAGCCGACATCATCAAGCTCCGAGACGAACTTCGCCACGGCCAGGAAAGCGCAGACGCTCTGCAGAAGACGGTTGCCTTCTTCGAAGACGCCGCCAGGGAGCTGACTGCCAAGATTCAAGCAGCCGGCGGTGCCATGACCATCCTGGAGAAACAGCTAGAGGCTGCTGAAACTTCAAAGAACAGCATGTACGAGGACATGCGTTCTCTGCAGAATTCGAAGAGGGAGACGGAGCAAAAGCTCCAAGACCAAATTCAATCCCGCACCGCCCTCCAGTGGGATGTCAACCAGCTCGAGCAGTCCAAGGCCCGCCTCCAGCAAGAAATCCAACGCATGCGGGCCAAGATCGACAGCCGCAACAACGAAGAAAGTCAACTCAAGGAACAGGTCCAGGAGCTCCTGAAATCGCGCCGCAGCCTGCAGAACCAGCTGCGCGAAGCCCTTCGCCAACTCGACATCGAGGAGCAGAAGAACCCGCAGGCCGCCGAGGAGCTGGACAGGCTGAGGAAATCCAAGGAGGAGCTGGAGCACAACTTACTCCGACTAAAAGATACCACAGGTAGCCTGCACGCCGATCTCTCACTGACTAGGAAGAAGCTCGAGTCGGCCGAGAAGTCGAGGACGGAGTTGCAAGCGCAGTTGGAAATATCGCAGAAGGCGAACGACGGCCTCAGAGGTGATGTGCGTGCCCTGAAACTCTCCAAAGCCCACGTGGAATCCGATCTTAGCATGGCCCTCAAGTCCAGAGCAAACCTTGAAGCAACGGTCCGCGCGAACAGGACGAAGCTTTTGGTTGCTGAGACTAACGAAATAAATCTCCAGGCCAAACTGTCGGCGGCGGAGGAAGAAGTCGCCAAGCTCCGCGCCTTTGTCAATGAGACTAAGCGCGTGGAAGGGAAGCTGGAAGCGCGCATCGCAGTCGCCGAGGAGGAACTGACAGCCGTCAAGAAGGCGAACGAGGAGCTGGAGCACTTCCTCACCGAATCCCGTGCTGCCGAGGGCGAAGCCGACGACGAGACTAATGCCAGATTATCCGCCGCCGAAGAACTCCGGGAGAAGTACCAGAAGAAGCTGTCGATGACCGAGGAGGAAATTCGCAGGCTTCAGGAGGAGAACACGTCGCTGAGCTCCGAAATCGAGAAGAAGGACCACGACATCGAGTTCCTGAACGACCAGGAGAGTATCCTCAGCGCCGAGCTGCGCTCCAAGGATAAGTGGATCGGTGACCTGAGCCATGCCAACGAGGAGTTCGCCCAGGGCATGGAGTCCATTGAGGCCGAGTTGCGCATCCTCCGGGAGACCAAGTTCGCTTTCCAGACCGTGGTCAAGGAGCTGAGGGAGAAGGGTGCTAACCTCGAGGTTCTGAGGGAATGGGGTGGAGAGGCAAGCTCGCACCATTCCGGGGACAAGCCGCTCCCCAACACTCCCAAGACAAAGAGGAGGTCGACAATGATGTCGGAGGAGCGCGAAAGGCCACATTCACGAGCCTCTTCGCACCGCTCCACTGAGGGTGACGAGGAGCTAGAGCAGTGGGCGAAGGAAGTCGAGCGCGTCCGAATGCTCCGTGACGAGACGGTTGTCCAACTGAGAGGGCTGCGTCAATCCGAGTCGATGCTGCGGAAGAACTTGAAGGCCAGCGAGATGGAGCTGCAGCGGCTGGGCACTCAACAGCCAGCGTATGTTTCGTACGCAACATTCCTATCTTACAAACCATGTTAGCGCTAACCAGAATTGTGGGAACAGATACCAGCAGCCCCCGAAGAAGAGCGGCAACGTGTTCCGCCGCGTCTTCCAGTGGAGCGCGCGCAACCAGAAGACGAGCGGCCAAATCTCATGGAACAAGCCGCGTCACCAGCAGGAGGCAGCGCACGGCGTGCAAAAGGCAGGCCTCAGCGTGGGCCGCGTGCCGGATGCGCGACCATCGGTGGATGTGCGGCCGCAGCTCGGCAGCGGCCAGAGGGTACCCGGCGAGGTCGTGTTCGACATCGAGTCGCGATCGTGGAAGGTCATGGGCGAGGGTGGAGATGGTGCCGCGCTGACGCCTGTCCGCACACGCAACTTCACGAGCCCCAACCCCCACGCACTGACGGCATCGCCCGCGTCAACGGCACAGAGGTCCCGCAGCGGCACATTGACCAAGAACCGGCGGCCGGATACGCGGGGTAGCACCGACAGCAGCAACGGCAGCGGCCACCGAGTAAGGGGGATCGTCGGCGACATTGAAGGCGAGAAGCTGTCCTGGGGTGGAAGGATGAAGAGGAGGATGGGGTTGTAAGAAGCGAAAGTGGGAGCGGCGGTGATGGTGGAGGCGAGGCGGGACGATCGTTGTGGTCATACGGTCGACTATTCTGTGGAGACACCACGACAATCCACACACAATCGGCGTTAGTAATGGTACAGGATGGGAAGGTGGGGAAATAATGGTCATGGGATGGAATCATTTCCATCTGGGAACGAGAGAATCGAGCTCACGACTCACCAACATGACGTCCTTGGATTCATTCGTTTTACGGGTGGAATGAAAGAGCACAACAACACGCACAATAGTAAACACTACTGTACTTAGATCGACACGGACACCTGGGCATCAAATACCAACATTCTCCTTTGTGCGGAACCGGAGCTCTACTAGTACTCACTGGATCTGTTAATTCTGAACACCGAATGACTCGGCATCAGCTGATGGTGGTGCTTCTCGGAGCGCAAAACACGTAAGTCAGGGACGGACCGCGGTGATCTGATATTTTTCTCTTTGGGAGGGGGGCCCGGGTGGCCAGTGAGGAGGACGGAGCGGCCTTTAGGAACCCTGGCTCCGACCCGTTTTTAATATCTAGATGGCGAACCATCTCGCTTGTCCTGGGGAACCCTTGCCAATCCGCAACGTTCAAGACAAAAACACGGCGTGAGTCCAGACCAGATTGCAGAACGGAAGGAGATCCGGAGCGGGTGAGTCGCGCCCCGGCCTGACTCGAAGAAGCGATATGGCTTGCGCTAGGTCGAACGGAAGGGACTGCAGGTCCGTTGTGGCTGCGCTCGTACTTCCGCATGCACCGTGGCAGGGCTGGCGGGGCGGACGTCAAGGTTGGCGGTGGTGGTCAGTCGGCACGAGGGCTTCTGGGCTGGGGCGTGGAGGAGGGATGCCTTATGGGCGGTTCCTGCTGTTCCCGGTCCGCCTTGTCGTTTTGCGGACGTGAGATTGGCTGCGTTGGTATAATAATGGTTTGTAGCGCCAAGATTGGTAGGGGGTAAGCGGTTTGGAGAGGGGAATAGGAAGGAGACTGCCCCTCGGCCCCGCGCGGAGACGTTGATCTTGATAGATTGTGGGAGCTGGGCGAGGTTGGTTCCCCGTCATCGGTTCTGACTCTCCTTCGCTGTATTTCGTTATCGATTTGCAAAGGTGACCGGGGTGAGAGCGGGTTTGTCTCAGTTCCAAACAGGTCTCCTTTTTTTTTTTCCCTCTCTATTAGTGCTGAGGGCTGCGCGTGATTTCGTTCGTTCGTGTTTACTACCTGATTGTTTTGCAAGATGAAGCGTTCGGGGAGCACAGTTTTTGGAATAATACCATGCTGGTCCGGCGAACACGCCGAAAGCTTGCCGTTCACTAGACGGGGAGCGGGCCGGCCCTATTCGGTCGGATGGAAGGACAGACGGTAGTCCAGGCTCCCGATCCCTGCTTTCCCGAGGTCTCCGTTGACCACAGCATCCCTGATGCGCAAACCCGAGGTTTCGGGAAGTCATGTGACATATTTTTTTTCTGGAAATAAAATGAGAAGTCGGAAAAGTTGCATTGTTTTCAGCAACTTCCGGTCTTGGCAGGCGCTGACAGTGCCTTGACAGATGCTGACAGCCGACGCCATCGTCGGAAGGCATGTGGAAGCGATCGGACCTAGCACAGAGAGCATATGTCGGGCTGGGCGCGGCTGCTGACGTCCCGCAAAAGGTCTCGACTCGTGGTGAGTACGATCTGCCGACTCAGAATAGGCCCGAGATGGTGTGCAGGTCAATCTTCGGCGCGATTGACCAACAATCCGTCACGGAGCAGATGCGTTTGATCGGCATCGGGGAAGCAGGAGCAAAGAGGCATGGCAGCGTCGGGAGATGGGTCCGCGGCGAGACTTGCGTGCCAGCGATGGCCGGCCGGCTTTACGTGATGGCTGTCGCGCCGGCGTTGCAGTCGCGCCGGTGCATAGGCTATGCACGCGGTTCATCTATATCCGATCAAAGCGTGGCGTCCTGGGAGCGGCGATACCTTCCGATCCGAACGGGCGAGACGACGCCCTCGACGCCTCTGGGCCGATGTGGTGTCTGCAAGCTGCCCGAAAGGAACGGTGGCGCGCGCAGAAAAATCGGTGCGGCTGATTCGGCCACGCAGGGCTCGGTCCAGAAGACGACCCGCGATCACGGCCGTGGGCGGTGAAGGCGTTCGCCCCGAAATAACTCGTCCTGCGCGCTGGAGCGAGCGTCTTGGGCCACAGGAGATGCTGCTGCTTCGGGCGCGGACATGGCTGGGGGGCACGGCTAAGATTGGGTAGCTGGCGATAGCGGAGAGTGGTGGACGAGGCCATTGATGAAATTCTCCGCCGCGCCCTGCGCGCCGCTGCTGCGCGTCATCGCCGTCTCGCGTCGGAGTTAACTCCCGCCGCGGATCATGAGTTGTTCCGGCACCCAAAACGTCTCCGAGCTCTTGACTCCCCACTCCCCACTCTACCTCGAACGATCTGTCGCCGTGCCTGGATCCGCCGCTCATTACCCTCCATCTTGGCCTCACTTTGCGACCAGTCGCCCCGCCGCGTGTCGTCATACTTCGCTGATATGGTGCCGCTCCGGCCTGCTTCCTCTGGCGTCCCTCGCGCCTCGCGCCTCGTTGCGTCTCGGCTGCTATCCCGAGCCCCCTTCTACACCCCCGGCACTCGCTTCACGGCCAAGACAGGGCGCATACCGCAGGCACATCACCACTTCGCTTTCACCGTCGTGATTTCAGTTCAGGTCTGACAAATGAATTTCATCGCTTTTCCATGTTTCGAACAGCTACCAGTACTGTCTAAAAGGGGCCAACACGTGCCCAACGCCCGCCCGCCACCCAAGAAACATTTCGCCTCCAAGCAAGTGCGCCTGTAATGAGAAGGATGACACGGTCGGGGTATCGCCACGAGGAAAGAGTAACAACTGATACAGCAAAAGGGGATGTGAGAATGCAAAAGTCTGCGGCCGTTATCTGGACGTAAAGAAAAGCAACGCTGAGGCCGTGATGGGACTCCAAGCCAGTGAAGAAGAGCAGCGCCAAGAATAGAAATTAAGGTAGGTAAGTGTAAGTGGGCGAGTGTCTGAGCTAGCAAGGCCGGGCGTTCGTGTCGCGCGTCTTGACTCAGCAAGCTGTCTCGCACATTTTTCCGATGGCCTGTTCAATATCGGAGAAGAGATTGAGCACATGACCGTCTGCATAGATTCGGATCGATTCGACGTCCTTGCGGTCCATGCGGAGGGGGCTCTCCACACCCTCCGCCTTGATCGGGCTTCGGGGTGGTGTGGCTTCGGCCGCGTCGCTCACCGGCGTCGACGGCGGCAGAGCCATGGCGGCTGCGAGGTGCTCGAGCAGCTTTTGGCGGATCCGGAGCCTGCGGTTCTCGGCCTTCTCGATCTTGGCCATCCAGTCGTCAATGGACAGATCAAGCTCGACAAGAGCCTCTTCCTGCTTGAGCAGGCTCTCGCGGGAGAAGACAATCGTTTCGCTCCTCTTGAGGTAGGAGATCATACGCGCATGCAGCTTTTGCCTGCCGGCGCGGAGAGACTTGTACGTCTTGCGCAAGTAATCGCACCGTTCATCAAGAGCGCGCATTCCCTGGCAAACTGTCAGTATTGGACATCGAACGTCAGATTCCGTGCTCGTGACTCACCTTCGCAAGAGAAGTGACATCCCTGGAAGAGAGGATCTCGAACTTCTCGGCTTGCTGGACAGCCTTTTCTCGCAGCTTTTCTCTCTCCGCGGGGTCGTACTTCACGGGAGCTTGGGAAACAGAAACGCCCTTGGGAAGCTTCCAGGTGTCTGCACCCTCCTTCTCCGACGAGCTGGCCGTTGAACCCTGGCGGCTGCGGTCCTTGCGGGTTCTGGCAACCGGTCGTCCCCGGTCCATGATTGACTGATCAGACCTCTTCCTGGTGTGGCCACGGTAGGTGCCACTGCGTTGCAGGCCTTCTGGAGAAGAGCACTCGGCGATTCCGGTAATGGGCGTAGCGTTAGTCGGTGCCTCGTTGCCGTTCGTGTACCCCATGGCGGAATCATTCCTGACTTGTTGACGCATGGCCGGGGAAGACTTCTTCTTAAACAGGGAAGGCGACTTCGGAGGAACTTGCGGCGGGATATCATCATCATCGTTACGGTAAAGAGTCGTGTCCACCTTCAGCTCTGGCTTGGCGGATTCGGTCGTGGTTGGGCTGAGGATCGGTGACAGGGGCTTAAGACAAGAGAGGTTGCGCTCGAAGTCAGGCCTGGAGGAATCGGATGTTTGCGAGCTGGGCGAGATGGGCTTTTGCTGCGGCGCAATGAAGGCCGGGCCTGTGACGCACGAAACCATGGCGTCACCAAACGGATTGGCGCGCCAATGACTTGCAGGAGCGCTTCCAGATCTCTCGTGGCCGGGGCTCATTGGCGCTCTCTGGATAGGCGCTGGAGGGCGGCCAGGAATGGTGGCTTACGTGTGTCAGCCAAGCGCCCAAGTGACCGGGGAGGAGTGTACCTACGGGAGTCCATCAAACCCTCTTGGAGGGTGGCCATTGGTGCAGGAGCTTGCGGTTCGGGGACACTGATCTTCCTTCTTCTCGACAACGAACCCTGTCGGCTGCGAGAGACGTAGCTGTCGTTTGTGACGATGGCGTCACCCATGGCGGTTGCGGAGCGCTGTACCGAAAGAGCCATCTGCTTCTCTTGCGAAAAATGGGAGCGGCTGTGCGGGGCGGTAGCTTTGTGCGAAGGCCAGAGCTGGTATCGAGGCTGGCTGCGGCGGGTGGACAGTGAACGCTCGAGACCGGATCGGCTGGGAGGGCGGCTGCTTGTCCGGCTATCAGGGCGCTCGGGGTCCTTTTGGGGCGGACTGAATCAGCAGAGAAGAGATGGAGTTGAAAATCCAGACTTACATTCCGTGCACCTTGGGCGGCCTCGTCTGATATATGCATTTGGCTTCTGTCCAACACGCTCGACCGGATGCAGCTGGCGATGTGTGTCATAGTAGTGGCGGGCTTGCTTGCTATCCACCAGGCTGCCTCGTGGTGAGACTCGAGACGTTACGAGTGGACCCTTCCCTGCGGAATGGCGCTTGGGATCCGGGTGCTTTAAGTTCTGGCAGCTAGTTACAAGGGATGGAAGAGAGAGAACCCTTGCTATTCAGCGGTACCAGTTCGCGGCCGATCGTTGCCCTCTGGAGGATCTTCCCGGAAAGGAGCGAGAGCCGACCAATCTGAAACACGACGTCGACCCGAAGGCGCGATTCGTGGGGTACTCTGCAGAGGCCAGAGAGCGCTAATGCAAGGAATCCCTCGACTTAACACACTGTCTTAACCGGCCTGCTAATAGCCGCACCGGCGCGCGCGCTAGGCCGCGTCCAGCAGCGTTTCGCCTTGCCAGGCACGCGGCCCAGGTGCAGCAGACGCCGCCACGGACAGAACGGCTCCCTGGGAGCATCCCGCGGGGGAATAGCCCGCCGCGCTGCAGGCCTGCCTGCGCCTAGCAGCACACCAGCGCGGGGCCGGCCGCGACGGCGGCGGCGGCTCGGCCTGGTGCGCGCGCAGGCGGCGGGCGGCGGGCGGTCAGCAGGCAGCTGGCAGCCGGGCGTGGTGGACCGTGGTGCAGTGCGGTGCGGATGCGGATGTGGATGCGGATGTGGATGTGGATGTGGATGTGCACAGTTGTGCTGGTGCTGGTGCTGGCCGGCGCTGTGCTATCGATAAGCGCAGCACCACCACGCCCGCCGCCCCGACGCGACTCAACTCGCCGCGCGCGCTGCGTCGACGCCCGACGCCGGCGGCGCTCAGCTGCGCCCCCGGCGTCGCCCGTGCAGGCCAAACGGGCAGAACCGGCCAGCTGCTCATACAACACCAGACGTTTGGGTGTCTTGGACGGCCGGCCTGGAAACAGCAGTGTTTGGCCCTTGGCCGCGCCCTCGACCGGGCTACCACGCGGGCGGCCAGCGCCAGCTCGCCGCCGTTGATCTCCTCGCGGAGCCTGGGCGGCCCTCGCTTCGCCTCAAGCCCCGCCTTTTTTCGGATCCTGACACCAGCAGCACGAACAGGAAGCCTTCCCCTGCGGCGGCGATCCCTGTGCATAGCTCCCCAATTAACGGTTTCGAGCAACTGCAGCACGCGCTGCGACGCCGTTTGCGCAGATGCAGCCCCTCCAGAGACCCTACACAGGACATGATGGCCCCCCACGGCCCGGCGGCAGGGACGCCAGACGCTGCAGGCTGCTCCCCGTCAAGAGTGCTAAGCTTCGTCACCGGTCACTTTTCGCCAGACCCACCGCGCAGCTCTTGGCGCGACGCCGTGGATGCTGGGGACGCCCAGAAGCTAGCCCGCTTCGGGCGTTTGCGCACGCAGCGGGAGCTTTCGTGCGATACGCCGTGCTCGCGCCTCTGCTCGCCTGCCGTGACTCGAACCGTCAACACCACCCGCTACCTTCTAACCGAGCCAGGCCCGCGCTCAGCCCGTTGCGGACCACGCCACGCCGCTCCTCGACTCTTCGGGGCTGCCGTGATGCTTTTTCGACTGCGCTGCGCCCGCAATGGCCTGAGCCGTGGCGGAACGCCTGGCGGAGCGGCGTCATTGATCGCTCAGAGCGGAAGCGTCGCCTCGTCCTGCCCGCCGCCCTCGCCAGCTGGGCGATCACCCCTAGGACCCCGCACAATCACATCGTGTTGCTGCACTCGAGGTCACAAGGCAGGCTTGGTCTTCTGGACCGCCCGCGAGCCCTTCGGCCCGCCGCACTAGACCTCTTCACGCATCATCGTCACCGCCCGGCACGGCTCATTATCATTGCAGTCCGCCATGGGTTTCACGACGCTAGCCCGCGCAGGCTCCCCGGCGCTGGGCAGACGTGACCATGCAGGAACCGTTTGAGACAGCTGCCCGTGGCGAAGGCTGTGGCCGGCAGATCCTGCGTGGCGCATAACAGGAAATCTCGCGCGCTCGGCCTGGCAGGAGGCCTCGGTGACCTCAGATCAGCTGCAATGCCCGGCGGCTGGTGTCGACAGCTTCCGCCCGGAAGCGAGCGACTATAGGGAAGCGCACGGGGCGCTGGTTCCTGGCAGCACGGACGGGCTCGACTCCCTGAACACGAAAACGACATTGCTGCTGCCGGTCACAAGATTCCGCAGCCCACGGAAAAGCCCCCGAGCGGACCGCTTCGCGCCGTTGAGATTGGAGCAGGACGTGCTCCATCGATCATTGCTCCCTCTACACGCCCATCATGCAATGGCGACGCGGGACCTTCCACAGACGCATTACCCGCTCGCTTGTTCTCCCTCAGGAGAGGGCGCAAAACTCTTCACCGCCTGCTTCAGGTACAGCTTCCACAAGATGAGAGGAGCGCACAGCTTGTACACTTGTGCACATTTCTTTATGAGCCGGACATTAGCACTCCTGCGAACTGGCCACCAGAGGACACCGCTCTCGGGTCTGCCGCTTCACCAAGATGGCTTGCACATGTTAGACGAGAGCACGGGGTCCCGTTACGATCGTTCGCGTCATGCGCTACGATAGCATCACTCTCACGGACCCTTCGGGATCCTTCGATGATGAGAATGGGCCCAGTTGATCTCACGAAGCAATGCGACGGTGGAGCGCCGTTGCTGGATCTGAAGTGCGCGGCCGGGGTATTCGTATGCCCGCCAATGCGGCGTCAGCCAAAGGGCGATTGCTCTACACCACTAGCCACAGCCGTGGAGAGCTCGCGCACGTTCTAGGCTCCGGCGTCCGGGCCACCGGTGCCAGCGGAAATTTTTGGACGCCCGGAAGCTGAAGATTTCGGCAATCCTTACGCAGCATGCTGTTCCACCTACAAATCCTACGATGCTTGTCCCGATGGCAAATAGATTGCGGCGACTGGGCTACCCCTGTCTCTGAGACGTGTCGACTGGGTGCTGGAGACATCTTCGAGCTGAGAATCTGCAGCGGTGACGGGCCGCTCGCCTTGGTCATTTTCTCCCCAGGCCCTTCCTTTTCGCGCGTGGATCCCGGTTGAATAACAGAATCGCGTGTGTGGGAGGCCGCAGCTATCATATCCTGAGTCGAATTTGCCGACGACGCGCTGGCTCTTCAGTGTTTCTCCTGGCGCAGAATCGGGGAGGCACCCGCAAATAAGCACTAAGATCTACGTGCAATGAGTAAGCAGCTGGCGTCATTCGCGAGCTAATTCAGGAGTACAGGAAAAGGGCCGTGAGACGGCTGGCCGGAGTCATTAGAGGAGGCCGTACGAGGTACGCACCCTTTTTTTTTTTTTTTTTTTTAACGGCGGCCAGCGGGCATCCGGCCGGCCCCTATAGTCAAGCGGCTGATATAGACGGCCCTGCGACGGCGGAACATTGTTCTCGAGGCACCTGACTGTCGGGAAAGGGTCGAGAACAACGGCGGCAGTTTGTTTAAGCCGCTATATGTGATAAGTTAATGGAGGGCGGCGGTTGTGTGACGCGGGCTGCCTCAACTACACGTGTTCCCACGTGGGAAGGTCCCTGCTCGACCGGCAGGCTCCCGAAAAGATGACCCTGTCGGTAAGCCGAGAGGCGGGTCGGACACGGCAACTGGCCTTGGATTCCTTGGGCAGGGCGCAGCCGCTCCCGCTACCCTCTCCTCGCACGACCTTATCAGCGCCCCGCGTCTCCCAAGCGTCCAGGACGGATGGTAACTTCATTCGGAAACGCAAGAGGGGGGTTCTGATGCAGAAAAAGCAAAGCACATATTATTGGCGCAGGCCGTCCAGAAGCCTGAAAGCTCAGGCGGCGCGCGCAGACGGCCAAGCGCACGCTTTGGGGAGCGAAGCGTGTCGACACACGGGATGGCTAGCGGTACTGGGAAACACGTCCCGCTCAGATAGGAGCGGGCGTGTTGTTCATCGCACCGCAGCCCCAGTTCTAGCGTGTTTTCCCACAGGGATTGTCACACATACCTGAGGCACACATGGGGTACATCAAGGGGTACAAGCCTCGTCAAGCCTTCTGTCTGTTAGTGCAGCGCCGCCGACGGTTGGATGGCACATGGGCTGCAGCGCCGTGCGGCAGAGAGTGGGCCAGATCGACGGGCAGCGGTTGGTGTTGGGCGGCGCGGAGCCAGCTAGCGACAGGTTGAAACCCGCAACTCTGGTACCGACGTGCCTGACAACACGCCTAGGATGCATCGGGAATGGGCCGGCCGTCGCGGGTCTGCAACCCACCGTGCCCCCAAACAACCCACCAGTGCATCCGTACCGCTTTGACTGGACGCTCTTCCCCACGCCCGGGGGGCCGTCGCCGCCCTTCCGACGCCGCCAGGATCCCGCCTACAAGAGACCCTCTGCAGCTTTGGCCCCAGACGTCAGCACGGCCGCGCTACTGCGCTACTCTCCCCAGATTAAGCTTACACGAGGCAGCCGGCCACAACCACCAGCTAATCCGCCGTGGCTATACAGCGAGCCATGGTTGCAGCCCGCACCGCACTTTATCGGGGCATCTCAATAATACAGAGTCCCTGAAATACTCGGCCGCGTCAAATCTAATCTCCACCCTCGCTCGGAGCAGCTGGCAAGCATCGAGGTGGGTCGGCGAGCATTCGCTGCGCTGTAGCCGCCGATGCTTGCAAGCTCACCAACATGCCGCGTCACACGAGGCGCAACACCGTCCGGTTAGGCCAGCGATGTACTCCGCCCCGTCGAACGCCACTGTTCTCCTGCTCTTCGTCTCTCCGGCCGAGGAATTGCCTGCGACGCATCTCCCCGATTCTCCGCACAGTGGCGAAGTGACAGCGTTTCCCCAATTCGACTCACCGGCAGGAAAGCAAGGATACTCCAACACTGGCGCAGAACGGAATGCGTGTTTTCCGTGGGGACGATGCAACCACACCTCGGATATTTCTTATCCTCTGCAGTGGGAGACGGGGCTCGGGTATGCAGAACCTCATCACTGCCACGCGGACCATGAGCTTTCCGAAGCCTTACGGCAGAAGTGAAGCAAAGCAGCAGAAAAGCTACCGTACTCGCGCGGACAGGCATTGGTAGGAGGTAAGTCCGGGTGGGAGAATGAGGATAGCGTACCACAGAACGCTCGAAACCCGTCGTGATTCGAGTGGCTGGTGTCACAGTCGTTTTGGCTCTGCTGCATCGCCACACTACTGACGGGCTGGCCAGTGGGCCATGAGGGCGGGCACACTGATGCACTGAAGTGCGGCATGGATCTTGCTGAACCGACATACCCAAGTGCATGGGATTCGAAGTCTTGTGGGCAAACAACTTTCACCGAGTAGTGCGGTTTTGACGTATGCTTCCGGACCGGTTTGGTCTGCTGACTGCGGAGTTGGCGGGCCGGACGAGCTGGAAGAGACGGCACACCAGACACACGATGCGCCAGCAGCGGAGCAGAGAGGCGTGCGGAGACTTCGCTGCTGCAATCTGATCATATCACCGCCATCACGCGCCCCGGCTACTCTTGCTGACGCAGGATCGACAACAGAGACGATATGGAAAACGGCAACATCGCCGGTGACTACTGTTCCCGCTCTCATAATTACCATCACCGTCATCGTCCTCTTCTTTTTTTTCCCCTTTTCCTTGCTTTTGTTCCAGCTCCACCGCATCGTGTCGCCACGACACTTGCACCGCACCATCACAATCTCCTCCGCCGTCCAGCCGCCAGCGCATCAAGCGCATGCGGCCACGGCGCTTTTTCTTCTCGTCATCGCGAATCATTAACGTTTGGGCATCATCCTGCTTCCGCTTCTTCCTCCCATGCCTCCGATCATTTCCCCTTTCCGTCCCGCAAGAGTCAGTCTATTTCCGAAAGGGGTAACTGCCGGCAGACTGTTTGACTCCTTCACTCCAGTCCCGCCCGCCCGCCTTTTTTTTGCTTCTTCGCCGATTCCGTAGAATCCTTCGCGTCTGATGTTCTGCGGCCAGCCATCTTTGGCGACGATGACAGCAACATCTCCGTGCCCGTCTCATTGCCATTAGCACCGCCTTCCCCCCCGGTTGCGAGGCACGATAATTGCGATGCTGCTGCTGCGCCGCCCGCCGCTCCAAATGTCGCTTCTGTTCACGAATCGACGATTCACGGGCCTTTGCAATAGCGCCGGGCCGCTAAGTTAAGGTCCCTGGCTCTAATGTCTCTTGACAGCCCGGGGTTGGTGCCCAGGCGAGATGCACGATGGCTTTAGCGAGACGGGAAACGACTAAGGTGAGAGAGGGTCGGGATCGGCTCGTATGACCCGTCCTTCAATATTATTCACCGTGATGAGTGAACACGGCGACGGCATCGGCCGAGAGAGAGAGAGAGGAAAAAAGGGAAGATCGAGCGCTCCTGCAGGGCAAGACGGTCTCCGCAGATGTGCATTGTGGGTACAGGGTGGGTGGGGTGGGAGAAGAAGATCGGAGGGGGAGAGGAGGGCCTCGGGCGAGCCGCTACCCGGATCCACACCGGTCCAGACGTCGACTGCGTACTGCGTATGTACCACTTACTCACGCGCGCAGACGTCGGGTTTCTGCTGCATGTCAGGGCGGTTGGTCTTACACACGACATTGCAATTTGGTGTGGGTCAGACTTGACACGTGCATTCAGCCTGATAGAACACTGCGAGACTGTCGAAGTGGAGAAAGGGTTTATTGGTGCCAGGCCAGGCCTCGTGGGATGCCTGAGGTACACCGAGGTTTTCGCGCATTGTCGTACGACTGTTGCAGTGCGGCTGGGGGACAGGAGGGGTTGCTGTGGTGCAGTGCAGTATCTTGCGCCGCTGGCGCGGGCGCGGGCGCGCTCTGCAGGCCTGTGTGGGATGCCTGCAGGTTTTATCTGGGCGTGCGTGCGCCCGATAAGATGCGAGATACGTGGTACGGAAGGGGTCGGGGTTGTCGGATCACTGCCTGAAAGGCGAGGGGAGATGAGAGGTGGATAGGGTAGGGGAGGGGGAGGGGTTGATTATCGGAGGGTGGGGTGGGTGTGTGAGAGCGTGTGGACAGCGAGTAGGGCGGGCGTGTCCGTGTCAGTGTGTTCGAGTCGATGAGAAGTCGGTGTGCAAAAGAGAGGGACAGTGTGCGGGCGTGTGCGTTTGGCCTGATCCTTGCCATTGGCTGGTCACAGTATCCGTAAGTCGCACGTCCGCTATACACAGTAGCGCTTTCTTATGATGTGCCGGCCCGCGCAGATTAACGTTGCGGGTGATGTACCTGCATGAACACGAGGACAGCACTTCTGCTTTTCAAGGCTGGCGAAAAAGCAAAAAAGCAGCGGACGACGCCAACGGAAACGGGAGTTTGCTACAGTCGATCCCTGGAATATCGAGCCGAAAATGCCGTTGACTGTCAAAAATTGCTTTTTTCTTTGCCGTCGTCGTCCTCTTGTCTCTGTCGCATTAATGCAAGCACGGCTAAGCAACTCCAAGCTCCTGGTGGAAGCCTCGTGGGTGGCCGCATCTCGGCCAGGGTTGCTGGAGAGGGTATAGCAATCGCGGGCTGTCCTCGACTGAGGGGCTGGGACGCTGGGATGGTAGCACTTGGCAGCGGCGAAAAGGGCGGAAGACACGGACGACGGAGAGGAGCAGGCGGCGAAGAAGCTGATTGAAGGAAGCCGACCGACCCGCGCCTTGGAACAGTGACGAAGGATCAAGGCAAGGCAAGGCCAGGCGAAGCGCCGGAGAGTATTCCCCATCCCCTTACCCTCATGAGCGAGCGATAGCAACGGTTCCCAGAAGTGGTGAATACGAGTAGGACCCTGGCAAACAGACTAGCGACCACCGGAGCCCCGGCGCCACCAGAGCACCGCCCATTTTCGTGATTGCCCATCACCGCGCTTGCCCGCCAAGTCGGCCCGCGGGCTTTGCACCAAGCGCCTCCCGGCAGCTCTGTCTTGTCTGTGACGGCGGACGCGAGTCGGCGTGGTGTTGAGGTGGGGAGGACCCCGAACATAGCGCTAAGACAGGCAAGGCCACTAAGTGACGGCGCGCGCAAGCGCCAAAGTTTAAAGCTCGACACCAGTTGCGTGCCCAGCGCTATGCCGCGACTAGCAGGAACACCGCTCGAACCCTGGACGCGTGCGGCTTAGGGCAGAGCTGCTGCTCAAGTCACATGTACCTCAGCGGCTCCTGGCTCGGGAGAGACAACGGCGCAGTCGCCGGGTCCGTGGTGCCGCATGTGAAAGAGAGGCAGGTCTGCCCAGTGCCGCTGCCCGGTGCAGCTGCTCGCCGCGCGCAGAATACAGCAGCCGGCGCCGGTTGCAACGGGGAAGACGGCAGCAGTCGGCAGTACTCAGTACCCTCAGCCTTCCTTCTCCACACCTTCAGACAACACCAAGATCTGCATCTTGCGGCTTCCCATCGCGCACATGCCACACCGCAATCCATCCCATCCTACGCAGCCCGGGGTGGCCCTCCCACCTTCCGCCCAACCCAATCCCGACTCCCCATCTTTCGGCCGTGCTCCCCGAAAGCGTGGACAGAACAGAACTGTCTCAGAGCATATCTCGCACCAAGAGTCAGCGCTAATGTCGTTGCTTGCGCTCCGTCGCAGCTGCTGCACAAAACCGCCGGATCGACGCCCGCGAGCCGGCTTCCGATCAGAGACACAAGGACACCCACGCACAGGGCCCGCCACCATAGTAAGCTCAAAGCCCAAGCCGAGCCGGAACACGCCCGGAGGGACTCGTCTCGTTGCAGGGGCTGCGCCATGGTGGGCGGCGCTTCTGGTGGCTTTAGGCATTCCGCGATGCTGTTACCGTTGCTGACAGTCGTCTCGCAGTAGCAAAAAGAAGCGCCGCGCCCGACTTGTACGATTCACGCGGCTCGAGTCCCTCCAAACGTGAGCCATGAACAGAACTACTGCGCGAGCGTTGCCCCTATGGCGGCCCGTGAGGCTCAAGCGGGAGTGCGCCGAGCGGGCCCGAAGCTTAAATACGATTCGTGCGCGCGTGCCTTCGCAGCCGTTGCCCTTCCTCCTCTAGCCTCGGTGACCGGTCGGACAGGGCTTCAAGCTACGGGATTCCTCCCGACGCCAATGGGGACGAGGAAGGGAGGACCCGCTGCACGACCGCCCCTTTGCATGCACGTGGACTGTTTGGAACAGGTGGGGGTGGGACGAAAACGATGTTTGGAGATGGAGGCGGAGACGATAGAGAGACGCCAATGCGTTAGAAGGAGGTATACAAGGAGCACGGGGTCTTGCCGCACAGAGATCGCCGACGCTCTGGAGTTCTCTCGGCCAGAGGGGTACCATGGCGTTGAAGCAAGCCCGTCGTGAAATGTGGCGTTCGCGGCTTCAGCGTTAGGCGAGAGAGGCGCGAAACGTCGAGAACCATTGCGCCGCAAGGGGTCGTGGAGCTGTAGTGCAACGAAAGGTGATTTGCAATTGTGCCAGCCTCTTTTTGGTGTGGAAGAGGCGTACATGCACTGCCTCGGAGCTCAGTAGTATACCGAGGTCCAGATAGCATTGGAAGCGCCTCGTGAATGCAAAGATCAGAGGACCTGGACGCAATCGTGGTACAATTGAAGGCATTGCAGGATCGTGTAGGGTAAAAACATGGGCGTTGTCAAGGCTTTGCATGATCGAACCGTTTAAAGTAACTGAGCTTTCATCTGCAACCAAGGACTCGCACTGGGTATTGTAGCTTCAGCTTCTTGCTGAGATCGTCCCACCTCCCTGATCTGAGGGGATCCAGCTTCCTCAGTTCGGAGAGCCACTCGGCCATCTCTTGAGCCAGCCCACTATCGTCTTTCTGCTTGGCCGTCACCAATGCCCATGCAGTGCCCAGGAGCGCCTGGTAAATCCACTTGCAATCTTCTGCTCCGTCGAGCATGTCCTTAATGCTTTCGAGTTCTTCTTCGAAGTATTCGAGCTGCGTATCATCGTCGAGGTTCAAAACGATACGTGCACTCTGGGGGCTGTTCCGGTCCAACGTGCTCATTAGGAAGGCATGGTAAAACCATAACGACTGGTCATACGGATCCGTATATAGGGCTTTTTGGATGAGCTCGAGTTCCGCTCTCATAAACTTCCGCCGTGTCTCCTCGTCGGCATTGCGCTCGTTCAGTAGACGTGGAATTAGTTTGCTGCGGTTGTGCCAGGCGGAAAAGTTGGACAAATTGGTCTTGATCATTTTGGTCGTGTACTCAAACTCAGGCTCGACCATACTCGTGTTTATTCCATCCTCGGTAGGAAGCTGCTCCAGGTTCCTGACAACGTGTCTCCGATAGTCCCAGCCGTGGAAATTTCGGCTATCCCGGCTCAACATCTTGCCCACCAGGCCGAGCTCCTCCTGCCATAGACGGCGTGCGTAGCTGGTGGGGAGCAGCTCAGTGGACCGCAGCAGCAACCATGTCCTGTGGTTCCATATCCAGTAGCACTTCGGGAACTTCATGAGGAGAGGAATGAGGAAGTGGAGGTCGTTCGTGATGTGGTCGAGAACTGCTTCTTGGCCCGACGACAGCCCTTCTGCCTCCGACGAGGGCGATGCCAAGCATTCTTTGAAAGTGTGCTCAAGGATCAAGCGGCGGTGGTTCCATACGGTGTAGTATTCTGGGTTCTGCGTAAGGAGCTTTGTAATGAGAGCGAGAACGTCGGCGGTGTACTGCTTCTCGGCGATCTGAGCGAGACAGGTTAGCTATGGACGTGGTAACCAAGAAGGGCAGCAAAGGACCTGCCTTGACATTCACTTGAGCGGCCAGGCTGTTGTACTTCTCAATCTGCTCGAGTTCCTTCTGCCTGTTCTGCTCGGGGCGGTCCTGGGTGCGGGGAACGCCATGCTGCTTCTGTCAGGAGTCTGTGCAGTGAAAAAGGGCAGGCACGACGCACACTGGCCATGTCGATGACGGGGTCGGAGCAGTCTCAACAGCGCGGAGGTGAAAGGAGGGTTGGCGGCTGCTGAAGGCGGACGGCAAGACGCGCTTTCGTCATGCGGCGTCGGCGGTGCAAGGGTCCTTCTCCGACGCGTCGCTGCCCCACCGGCCATGACTTCCGACCCTCACCCTCACCCGCGCTCTTTCTCCCTCGCCTTCCCCTCCTCAGTTCACAACTCCAAAGTCCACTAACAAAGCAGATCTTATTGGCAGATAGCTCCTCGCCCGAGCTTCTGCCCTGATATCCTTATCTCTGTTCGGCTGCCTGATCACTTCTCCCAGCCACCACGTCAAGACGCCTTCGCCGCCTTGGCTTTCCTTCCGTTACTATCGCCCAACCTTTTTTCGCTTGCTTTCAACAACAAAGCGTCAGCGTTGGGTTGTTCAATTCACCAAATCGGTCTGCAGTACCAGTGCTCTCTCCACCTTTCAAGGAGCCCGCCTTTCTTTTCCCATCATGGAACCTGTGAAAAGGTCACCACGGACCTTCATTCCTGGCATAGTCACAGATCTGGATTCGTCGTGGAAAAAATGCTACCGCAAAATGAAGCTCGGAAATATCCCGCTTCTGAGCCCGCGAAGTACTCCTGGCCCCGAGGATGGGCAGAAAATTAGCCACCAGCACACCGACTTGCCACCTCCTTCTGATTCTTTAAGGAAAAGGCACAAACTTCTCCAACCTGAGGCAGGTGACTACTTCAGCTATGATCCAGTCACTGGCAGGAAATATACCAAATCCGCCCGATCCTCTCCCGAATGTGTTGATCTGACGAATCGACCCATATTGACTCCGCCGAGCAGTCGATCGAGGGGCGCATTTTCGAGGTCAGACAAGCCGAGCTCTGTTACATCACCCACTTCAGTCAGAAGCTCCAAGTGCTTTTACAGACGCCATAAAGGTTCTGTTCCAGCGCCACAGTGGTCGCTTCCCTGCTCTATTCAGCACATTTCCCACGAGAACGCCGACATCTTTGCACCACAATGGACCCGTACTCAGGTGGATGGTATGGATGAAACTGGAAGAGGCTATCTCCGAACGCCTCCACCCACTCCTCCTTTCGCCAAACATAAGCAGTTCGGACTCGGTGAGGAGAGCTTGGAGAAAGATGCGGACGGTGATATCATCCTTCCGGATGCAGACGCACCTCTCTGTCTACCTCATTGTGACAGGAGTTCATTGCGAAGCTCAATGTCCATAGACCTCACCTCACCAGCTAATAACGCTTTTCCAAGCCCCGGAGATTTATCAGCCGATACTTCAACACCACTTGCTCCAGCCTGTCCTGCAATAGAATCTTTCTCGCTTCCACAAAGGAATCGTGAGAAGGATCCGCTCACCCCTCTCTCGCTGAGTAGATGGGCTCCTGGCAACGAATCTAGTTTCCGAACCCGGATCGCAAGCAAACAGCTTGATCGGTTTATACTTCCGCGAAAATCCCCAAGGAGTTCCAGAGAGAGCCTTCGTCTGGGCACTCCGGCTACCAAACTCTCCGAATTTGAGAAGACGGCACGTCAGAGACACCCTGGATCCGATCCCTTTAGTCGCCACATGCCGCGCAGCAGCAGGATACAAGAATCGTCCCAAAGCCTCCAGCGACAACACTCTGCGAGAGGTGGCTCGTCGCCCCTGAACCTGAATAATCCATTGGCGCTTAGGCACGGCCCACGACAGATCAGCGACGGAGCGGTCTGGAGTGTAGGTGGAACTGCCGTTGTCACGGACAGCGTTCCCGGCATCCCAAACGGCCATGGTGGCATGCTCACAAGTGGCACAAATGCGCCGCTACATACTTCTATGTTCTTGACTGAGGGTGACCCTGTCAGTGAACAGGAAGCTCATGAAAACCGCCTCGCATATGCCTTGAACATTGACCCATGCAGCCGGATTCTTGGATCATTTGAAAATCAAGCAAGCTCAATCCTACATGTGCCAACAAGCGGACGTTGGAGCATCCATGGGCAGAAGAGTCCCGATTGGGTTGATTGCGAGTGGATCAAACCAGACTCGATCACCAGTGGACTTTCCCTCATCACATGGCCGGTGGAGGTTCCATGAAGGCTGACAATTCTACAGAATCCAAGAAGACGTCGAGGGCGAGGAAACCTGTTCCAACAATCCCATTCAGATATGTTGCTTTTCTAGAAATTTACCCTGCTGCTGACAACCACGCACAGTTCTTGATGCTCCTCAACTCAAGGATGACTTTTACTGTTCGCTACTCGCATACTCCGACACAGCGAAGTGCCTCGCCGTCGGTCTTGGTAGCAACGTATACCTGTGGTCAGAGTCTCAGGGAGTTGGAACACCGGAAAGCATCAACATTCCATACAACGCACACGTTACGTCTCTGTCGTTCTCCTCTACCGAGGGGTCTCAGGGGATTCTTGCCATAGGTCGAGCGGATGGATCCGTTGCTTTGTGGAGTGTATTCGACGAAGAGCCACGATTCAATGCCCAGCAACCAAGTCCAATATCCTGTGTCTCATTCGGGCCTAACACAATAAGGAAACCCTCCATGCGAGACCCGGTGCTGATTGTCGACTTTGAGCAGCTGCTTGTTGGAGATGAAGTGGGTAATGTCTACCTCTTCTCCATCGAATGGCCTGGCAGTACAGCTCGCGATCTGTTTGATTGGCCTGGTTCAATGACGCTCCTCGCAAAATTCAGTGTCCATTCGCAGCAGATCTGTGGCCTTACATGGTCACCTCTCGGTGAGTTTTTCGCCACAGGCGGAAACGACAATAATTGCTTTCTCTTTGAAACCAAACACATTCTCTCTGTCCTCCCAGCGCACCAGTCGACGAACATCCGTCGTTCCGCGTCTGGTTCCCATCACTACACGGTTACGCCCGGAAATGGACCTGTCCCGTCCCTCGAGTCTTCCCATGCCAAGCACAAATGGACGCTCAACGCTGCCGTCAAAGCCATGGCTTTCTGTCCCTGGCAACGCGGTCTCCTCGCTATCGCCGGTGGCTCCAACGACCGCTGTATCCACTTCTACCACACCATCTCGGGCGCCTGTCTCGCCACTATCGACTGCAGTGCGCAGGTAACATCATTAATATGGAGCACGACACGCCGTGAAATTTGCGCCACGTTCGGATTCGCGCAGCCCGAGCACCCCTTTCGCATCGCGGTCTTCAGCTGGCCCTCTTGCGAGCAACTTGTTGCAATCCCATGGGCCGATGAGCATCGCGCTCTTTACGCCATCGCGTACCCAGGCGGACCAAATGATGGGCGCACCAAGGGTGAAGGCGGGACGTGGTGGAGCAGGACACAAGTCGAAGGGTGCGTCGTCGTCGCAACCAGCGACTCGAGCATCAAGTTCCACGAGATATGGAGCGAGGAGAGGAGGAGACCTAAATCGATGGGCGTACTGGGTGGAAGTGAGATTCTGGGACAGTTGCATGGGGTAGAAAAAGATGGGGGTATGATCATTCGTTGATTCGAATAAGGCTCTTTTACCCTCCTGTCACGACAGATTGATGAGTTGAGAGCCAATGACGCCGTCTCTCTGATAAGGAGCAGCCATTCATAGTGTGGACAGAAAACAATCGTTCGAAGTCCGCATTTCTCAGAACAAAACCTAAAACCCTGATATCGAACACTCCTAATGGTAGTTTGCTGCTCCGGCAGGGAAATTAAATTTTTTTTCTCTTACGCGCGTGGCAATTTGTCCCCGTGAAAGTAGCGGCCAAGTTGAGCTCTTGTGAGATATAGACGTGGGTGCTGTGATTGCGGAAGTTCGGAAGACTGCTGACTGCGGCTCAAAGGGGTACTGGGAGTGGCTGGTGAGTATACTCCTTTCCATGAAGTTTGTATTTCTTCCTATGCTCTACTCCTATAACTTTTGGGGTAAATGTTGAGTTTCAGCTCGTTCGAAAGTCAAGGAAAACATTTATTTCCAGAGCTAACGTAAGCGATCACCAAATGCACGCTATCACCAAATGCACGGTCGCCCACACAAAACCCTCCCTCTTCAAAATTGAATAAAATGGTCAACAAAGCAACTATTAAGCTTGCGCTTGATGATTTAAAATCGCAAGAAGTCATCAATTTTGCCGCTACAGCTAAAATATATAATCTTAATCGTACGACCCTTATGCGCCGCTATGAAGGCAAAACTACTTCATACCATGAATCACGTTCTACCCACCAGAAACTTCTCACGGACGCGCAAGAAGAGGTCCTTCTCAAGCATATATCAGACCTTTCTGATCGGGGAATGCATCCAACTCCTCGGATTCTTAAGAATCTGATCGTAGAGATCGTACGGAAGCCAATCGGACAGTGCTGGGTTCGCCGGTTCTGTTAACGACATAAAGATCGGATTAAAAGCATCTATCTCCGCGGTATTTACCAAACCCGTAAAGTCGCTGATAACTCGACGTATTTTGAACATTTCTATTCCGTCGTACGAGCCCTCTCTCTCCTGGCTTCCTTATATTTATTATATGAAGATATAAGCTAACATTGCCCTTATAGCTTCAGGAAAAGATTGAAAAATATCATATTCGTCCAGCGAATACGTACAATTTTGATGAAAAGGGATTCTTGCTAGGTCTCTGCCGTACGATGAAAAGAATCGTCTCAATTCAACAGCTTCGGAGGGGAAAGATTCTCGGGTCGGTTCAAGACGGGAGCCGCGAGTTTATCTCCCTGCTTGCAGCGATTTGCGCGGACGGAACAGCTCTCCCACCAGCCTTAATCTATCAGGGCGATTCTGGAGACTTACAAGATACCTGGCTTGAGGATTTTGACGGTTCGTACGAGGAAGCCTACTTCGCTGTGTCGAAAAAGGGCTGGGCAAACGAGGAGCTTGGAATCTCATGGCTTTCCAAGGTCTTCGAGCCTCGTACGAGGGTAAAAGTAGGAAATTCCCGACGTCTACTTCTTGTAGATGGTCACTCAAGCCACGTCAATCTTCGGTTTATCGAGTTTTGCGACCGACACGGGGTTATCCTGGCTATTCTACCGCCGCACTCAACCCACCGTCTGCAGCCTCTTGATGTTGGAATCTTTTCTCCGCTCGCCACGGCCTATTCGAATGAAATTGACCGGTTAATTCAATCAAGCCATGGGTTTTCTCGCGTTACGAAACGGACTTTCTGGGGGCTATTTCGTACGGCGTGGAATTCAGCCTTGACTTTTGAAAATATCCGGTCGGCATTTGCTAGTTCCGGAATTTGCCCCCTCAAGCCACAGAAAGTCCTAGGGAAAATCAAAAAAGAGACTCCGTCACCGATTTCAAGTGACATTGAAGGGAAGAAACCTACTCTAAGCTCCGTACGAGGCTTACGTCGTGCGGTCAAGGCGATATCAAAGGAGAAGGCTGATATCGCACTCGGGCTTGATCTCATCATTCGGGCAAGCGAAAAGCTAGCAGTCCGAAACGAAATCCTTAAACATGAGAACCAAGGCCTTCGTGCAGCACTTGTTGGTGAGAAAAACAAGCGGAAAAAAGGGAAACCAATAGGTCTTTTCGATAAAGAACGGCCCGGAAAAGCTCAGTTCTTCTCTCCAGCCAAAGTTAGTGCCGTACGAGCTCGCGCACAAGAGTTGGAGGATCAAAAGCAGCGCGGGAAGGCTAAGGCTGAGGAGCGACGTCAGAATAAGGCGGCTGAAAGGGAGAGAAAGGCTCAGGAGGCTCAAGAGAAAAGGGAAACGAGGAGAAGAATTCGCGATGAGAAGCAGCAGCAAAAAGAGCGGGAAAAAGAAGAGCGTCTAGCACGGCAGCAAACTAATAAACAGCTTCAGGAGGAAAAGCGGCTTCAAAATGGTCAGGCAAAAGAGAAAATTAGAGCTCAGAAGCGGAAGAGAGAGGATGCCATACAGAGAAGTCCAAAAAGGCAGAAATCGGTAGTTGTACGAAGTGGACGTAAAATCACGCTTCCCTCAAGATTTCAGGACTAGACAGTAATATAATTTTTTTCGCACGGTCCTATTTACTCTATGTTTTAAATTTCATAGTTATTTAGCCATGTGGTAAGGAGATATTTAATTTCTTGTTCGGGGGGTTGATTCTTAGCGACCGTGCATTTGGTGATAGCGTGCATTTGGTGATCGCTTACGTTAGCTTATGAGGGGCGTTGAGGCAACCGGTTCCTTGGATACATTGACTTGCGGGGGGATGGAATATTGAATCCCAATCAACGTCTCGACTGTGCAACTACAGGAATATGAAGGCCGCTGCAGGTGGTGATTTTCGGCCAGATGGCCGAGCATTTTGACGTCAACGGCAGGGATTGGGCGGAGCGAAGTGTCACGAGTCATGCGAAATCCGGGGAGTGTGGGAACCGAGGTCTCAATCACATGCGATGCGTAGCCCGCCGGGCGCAGGTCGCGACAACATCATCATCCATCCGAGCATTCCCCCGGAGAGCATGCGACGCCGTCCAGCTCCAGCCCCGCCTTCCCTGATGCCCAGCTGAGCCCACCTTCCCACCATGGCCGCGCAGTCGAAGCTTCTGCCCTCGGATCGCTCGCTCAAAGGAATCGTCAACGAGCTCACCTCGCTCTACCTGAAGCATCGGACACGTATCTCGCGCGCCGTCTATCTCACCCTCTTCGTCGCCCTAATCAATCGCGTTCGCATCGCCATCTCCGAGCAGAAGGCCGCCTCTGCCCGACAAGCCGAAGCCCGCAAGAGACCGGTGACAGGGTCGACCGAAGGCGAAGCCACTTCGCGCAAGAAGGTCGAGCTCAACCGCGAATTCTTCAAGAACCTCTTCCGGCTCTTGAAGATCGTCATTCCGGGATGGCGGAGTAAGGAGCTGCGGCTGATCATCAGCCACACCATCTTTTTGGTCCTCAGGACTCTGATCAGTCTGTATGTGGCGGAACTCGACGGACGGCTGGTGAGCAACCTGGTTAGAGGGAAGGGCAAAGATTTCTTGACTGGCCTGGTATGGTGGATGATCGTGGCCATTCCTGCAACCTTTACAAACTCTATGGTAAGGAGGATCCTGCAGTCTCGATGCCAGCCTGCTAACTGGATTCCAGCTTTCCTACCACCAGTGCAAACTCTCTCTCCAATACCGCACGCGCCTGACGAACTACATCCACAACAAATACCTTTCCCAGATGACCTTCTACACTCTCTCCGCTCTCGACGACCGCATCAAGAACGCAGATCAACTGATCACGGTCGATGTCGCCAAATTCTCGAACAGCCTTGCCGAGCTATATTCCAACATCGCAAAACCTGTCCTGGACATGATAATCTACAACTACTCGCTGTCTCGAAGTGTTGGAGGAGAGGGCTTATTTGCCATGAGCTTGATCGTCCAACTGTCGGCCAGTGTGATGCGCGCGCTAACGCCACCCTTCGGAAAATACGTCGCGGAAGAGGCACGGTTGGAGGGAGAATTCCGGTTCCAACATTCGAGGCTGATAGACTACAGCGAAGAGGTGGCGCTTTACTCTGGGCATGAGGCGGAGAAAGATACTCTGGACAAGGGCTACTTTACACTCATCAAGCATGTGAACAGAATATTGAGGAGAAGGTTCTACCATGGTTTCATGGAGGACTTTGTCATCAAGTATTTCTGGGGAGCTTTGGGCTTGATGTTGTGCAGTGTTCCGGTGTTTTTCAAAATTCCGGGTGTGGCAGGCAATAATATGGGAGACCGCACAGAGAGTAAGTTCTGGCAAGAGAGGAAACAAGGTTTCGCATGCTAACGAAGTTACCACAGGCTTCGTCACCAACCGGCGGATGTTGCTCAGCTCATCAGATGCCTTCGGTCGTCTTATGTTCTCATACAAGGAAATCATGGAACTCGCTGGCTACACTGCTCGTGTCTCCACCCTCCTGGATGTCATGGACGAGATTACAGCCGGCCGTTTCGAGAAGAAGCTCGTGTCTTCTGCTGACACTGAAGAAAATGCGGCAGTGCTTCGTGGAAGAGGACAGGTCTCGGAGGGTGAGGATATCGAGTTTGTCGATGTGCCTATTGTGTCACCAAACGGCGATGTCCTTGTGCGGAAGCTTAGCTTCACGGTCACGCCTGGCGATCACTTGCTTATCGTTGGACCGAACGGATGTGGAAAGTCTTCGCTCTTCCGCATTCTCGGAGGCTTGTGGCCCGTTTACGGTGGGACTGTTAGGAAGCCCCCGTTCGAGGATATCTTCTACATCCCACAACGGCCGTATCTGTCTAGAGGTACTCTGCGCCAGCAGATCATCTATCCGGATGGCGTGCGCGAGATGCGCGACAAGGGCATCACGGACGCGGATCTTCTTCGCGTCCTCTCTGTCGTTGAAATCGAGTCGATCGTCGATCGCCCTGGTGGGTGGGATGCGGAGCAAGAGTGGACTGACGTCCTCTCCGGTGGTCTTCAACAGCGTATTGCTATGGCGAGGCTCTTCTACCATGCCCCGAAATACGCCATTTTGGACGAATGCACCAGCAGCGTCACCCTCGAGATTGAAAAGGTCATGTATGACGAGGCCAAGCGGCTGGGAATCACATTGATGACTGTCAGTCATCGGCGTAGTTTGTGGAAGTATCACTCGAACATCCTCCAGTTTGATGGCCAAGGTCATTATGTCTTCACCGAGCTGGACGCGGAGAGGCGATTACAGCTCGAAGAGTAAGTCCGCCAACAGAGTAAGAGTACAATGTGAAGCTGACATAGTTTTAGTGAGAAAGAGGAATTGGAGCTGCAGCTTCGTGCGGTCCCAGAGATCGAGAAGCGCATAGCCGAATTGACAGCCTGATCACTCTTGGCCTTTCTTGTGTTGCACCAAACACGAGTATCTTTCCGTGTGGGGTTATCGTTGCTCAGCGATCCTACAGCAACAGCATTAGAGGCGTTTTTAGTCGGATCTGTACAGATACCGGATCTAGGATGGCGCAGGGTAGGGCATGCGGCCGGTCATTGGCGACGGGGAAAGTGGACACTCGCACAGTAGACAAAGAAACGGAATTCGCGCTACTTATTTTAAAGATTTACTCATGGCCCAATCTGTAGTCTTCCGCAAGGTTTTGTTTAGAAACAATGATGCTATCGCAGGGAGAGAAGTAGTGTTGAAGATGGTGGATGTCACGTGCAGGCGATCAATAGCGTGAGTCGGGGAACGCGTCGCGAAAGCTTGGGGTTGTTTGTGGATTGACCTCATCCAGCAACAACTCCATCAACCACCCCCACCCCAGCTGGCCATGAGACGGCCGCTGTCACGGCAAGAATAACGCATCGACGACGCTCTCGGATCTCCCACACCTCTATCGCCGTCGCGACGTGTCCGCTTCCCACCGGACCAGGAGACCTGCACCCGTCGTCAAATGAACAGCTCATAGCTTGCGGCGAGAAGCGAACGACGACGCATCGACTTCGCCAACGTCCCCAAACAAGCCCGTCCGCATCACAATCATAATGGGGGACGCCAATCTGAAAGTGGGTCAGCTCATTGAGCTCAATGATGGCCGCGTCGGAGTGATCCGCTTCATTGGCGAAACATCATTTGCCGACGGCGACTGGATTGGTGTCGAGTTCGAGGACCCAACGGGCAAGAACGATGGTTCGGTGCAAGGGACGCGGTATTTCGATTCGAAACCCGGCCATGGCATGTTCTTGCGGCCCATGGGCGTGGCCCGCATCGTAGAGCAGCCCAAGCCGAAGGCTCCTGCGAGGGTCCCGACCGGGAGACCTGCTGCTCCGGGAGCTGTCGCCAGGAGGGCCACCGGATCGATAGACCAGGGCAAGAGCAGGCCGTCGAGTATGACGGCGGAGTCTTCGACTGCGAGGCCAAGGCTGGGTAGCAGACCTTCCAGCATTGATACGAAGAGCCCTGCAGCGGGCACACAGATTGGGGTAAGTTTTTGTTGCAGCATCCTTAACAAAATTGTGCTAATTGGCTGCTTAGTCTCCCACGAAAAGACCTACATCTGGTTCGGTATCTCGCCCACGCCCGAGCATAAGCACCGGAACAACAGGTCCAGCAAGGCGTACATCCACAGTCTCCACAGCAGCTACGAAGTCAGCGGTAGCTACAGCACCTGCGACCGCTGCAAAACATGTGGCTCGGCCATCTGTTGGGGGTGCTCGTCCTGGTCTGGCTAGAACGGGGGACAGCGCTACAGCTAAAGCGCCAGCGCCTCGTCAATCTCTCGGTGTTGCAAAACAACGAGCAAGTCCTCCAGTCTCGTCCAATCGGACCTCGGCCTCGCCATCAGCACCTGTAGCCCAAAGGAGTGTGAGTGCAGTACAGAAGGATGCCGAGATCAAGGAACTCCAGACAAAACTACGACTCTTGGAGCAGAAGCGCGCCGAGGACAGAGAGAAGATTGCGACGCTGGACAGGGTGCAAGAAGAACGGAACAAGTACGAGCAGATCATCCAGAAGCTGCAGGCCAAGATACAACCCCTCTCACAGGAGAACAACGAGCTCAAGAAGAACCTGAAAGAGGCTGAGTCGAGGCTTGAGCAAGTCGAAGCTATCCAGGCCGAGCATGAGACAATCATGGAGATGGCTACGCTGGATCGCGAGATGGCTGAAGAGCAGACGGAGGCGTACAAGGCCGATCTCGAGGCCGTGAAACAACGTCTCGAGGAGCTCGAACTGGAGAATGAAATCTTGAAGGACGAGAACCAAGAGCTTGGTCAGGAAATGAGCCCCGAAGAAAGGACCAGCACTGGTTGGCTTCAGATGGAGCGCGAGAACGAAAGGTTGCGTGAGGCTCTCTTGCGTCTGCGGGACATAACCCAAGAGTCGGAATCGGAGCTGCGCGATCAGGTGAAGGGCTTGGAGGAGGATGTCCAGGACCTCTCCGGTGTCAAGGAGCAGTACGACGAGACCAAGACCAAACTTCTGGAGGCAGAGGCAGACATCGAGGACCTGCGGCAACAGCTCGATGCCGCTCTTGGTGCGGAGGAGATGATCGAAGAACTGACCGACAAGAACCTCGCTCTCAATGAGTACATCGAGCAGTTGAAGGTCACCATCGAAGAGCTCGAGACACTCAAGGAGCTCAACGACGAGCTAGAAGTCAACCACGTTGAGAACGAGAAGCAGCTCCAGGAGCAGATCGATTACAAGGATGCTGTGATCACAGATCTGGGCCGTCGCGCGATGCAACAAGATGAGAGCCTTTCTGACCAGGAGTACACGATCATGCGCTTCCGCGAGCTGGTCACGAATCTGCAATCCGATATGGAAGACATGAGGGCCTCTAAGGAAATCAGCGAGTCCCAGGCACAGGATCTGAACAATCGGTCTAGAGCGATGATGGATCTCAACAGACAATTGCAAAACACTGCCTCCAGTACCAAGATCAAGACTATCGATATGGAGCTACGGAAGCTCGAGGCCCAGGAAGCCTCCGAGCATCTTGCAATTGTCCAGCTCTTCCTACCTGAAGCTTTCCACTCGGAGAGGGAGTCTGTTCTTGCGCTTCTCCGCTTCAAGAGGATTGGTTTCAAGGCTTCGCTCGTGCACAACTTTGTCAAGGACAAGGTTTCTGGAGATGCACCCATCAATGATGAGGACATTTTCGAGGCTTGTGATGTCCTCGACAAACTTACTTGGATCTCGGCCATGTGCGATAGGTTCATCACCGCCATTTCGACCTGCTCCCTGGATCAGTTTGCCAGGTTCGAGGGCACGCTATACGAGCTCGAACCGGTTGAGCGTGCACTCAACGGGTACATCGATGGTCTCAAGAGAGATGAGCTTAAGGAGAAACAGGTCGCGGAAGAGCTTCACCGGTAAGTTGCTACGAGCCAGCAATTGATATTCTGTCTAACGATCCCATAGGTCCATCGCTGTCATGTCACACCTTGCCGAAACTCATCTTGGCGACGGTCTTGAGGGTTATGCGCACGATATTGTCATGCGCACGCTGCTCATGCAGAGCCATCTGGAGACCACTGCCGCTGCATTGATTCTTGTGAAGGGAGAAGTGCAGACTCGCATTCCCTCCTCGAGTGATGACGAGTATGACGGTGTCGATCGTTTCGTTTCCAGGACTGAGGAAATGATTGCGCAGTCGCGCAGCGCTAAGGTCATTATCGGAAAGGCTCTGCGCACCCTCCAGGAGCTCAAGGCTCGGTCACTCACCCTGCAAAACGACACTCTCAACTCATTCGAAGAATGCCAAGATGCTTCGGATGACCTTGCGCGCTACGTCCGCAAGATGGGCGAGAATGTATTCCAGCTTCTGCATGAGGATAGCCGTTCGGAACCGTTTACTGTCAGTGAAGTCCGTAACGCTATGTTCAAGGCTTCTGAGGAAATATTCTCTGTATCTGAGTCCGACATGTACGCGACTTTCTCGGCAAGACTACGCAAACTCAGCGAGGACCTGACCGAGTTGGTGAACATCACGT
The DNA here is from genome assembly GCA_029906385.1 of Neofusicoccum laricinum. Classification (NCBI taxonomy): domain Eukaryota; kingdom Fungi; phylum Ascomycota; class Dothideomycetes; order Botryosphaeriales; family Botryosphaeriaceae; genus Neofusicoccum; species Neofusicoccum laricinum. Next base: position 1,158,526 of record CP123716.1, on the reverse strand, counting down.
CCGATCTCGAGCTGACAGTGGAGTTTGAAAAGCACCCTGCGCCTTGGGTCCTCCGGTCGAAGGAACTTCAAGATAGCAAGATCGTCTCTGTGGACACGGAGGAGGAGGTCCGCCATCTCAAAGAAGAGGTGCACGCCAGATCTATGCAGATCAAGCTGCAAGAACAGAAGCACGAGGAAGCTACAGTCAAGATCGAACTCCTCGAAAGCCGCACGCGCGACGCGTCCAAGAAGGCGCAGCGCATCACGGAACTGGAGAAGAAGATTGAAGAGACCAAGAACCGCGACAAGCAGCTCTCGGAGGCGCTCGAGACGCAAGTCCGCGACCTCGCCGCCCTCGAAACGGAGAAGGAGAAATGGAAGACGCAGGCGGAGCAGGCAAAGGCCATCGAGGCTGCCATCGGCGGCGAAGGAAGGCGCGACAGCGGCGGCGAGAAGACGGTTGCCACGAAGCGCGAAATCGACGCACTCAAGACCGACATCCGCTACCTCGAGGCGGCAAACCGCTTCCTGCGCCAGTCCAACCGCCGCGAGCACATCACGAAGGCCGCAGCAAACACGTCCTGGCTACGCAGTACGCTCGCTCCGTCAATCAAGGTTGGGACGTCGGCATCAGAATCTGTGGCTGCCAACGCGGAGGCCATGCCCCGGCGCCGTCTTGCTGCCCTCCAGGAAATCACGAACCTGCCCGCTGTCGCAAAGCTGGTGGATCTAAAGGACGTGGGCGATGCGGAGGAAGAGGAGGCCGAGACGACTGATCGCCCAAAGAGCAAGCTCAGGTGGCGTCCCATGAAGAGCACGCCACAATGGCAGCTCAGCGAACAGGAACTCAGGCGTGCGGAGGCGTGGGAGGCGCTGTGGGGCGGTTCGGGAAGGGGAGGGCTGTATGAGGATGGCGGCATGGATACGCCGTGGAGTGTGAGTACCGGGGCTGTAGGTATTGTTTCGTGATGGAGGAGACATGTGGGGTTTGATGGGAAGTTGGGAGCGTGTTATGATACCCAGTGAGGTTTATGAAATGATGAATGCGGAACGAAGTTCAAGTTCTGCGAAGTTGCCGGTGCACAGCGTCGAGACGAGTGAGGCAGATGTACTGTCAGGTCTGGTGTAGTCCGTGGGCTTTTCTTGCCTGAAGCAAAAACATGTCCATGCGACAACTTGTTTCGGGCGCCTGCTGACTTCCCGGGTGGTGTGCGTCTCAGTGCGGAGCGTGTCTCAGTGCGGAGCGTGTCTCCGAGTTGTGATTGGCGCAGGACCCCGGAACTAGGGTCAGGATTTCTGCGTTATCGATACCAAACTTCTTCCCACTGCAGACGCTCGCGACCACCGCTTCCTCCGCACGCCTCGTCGCGAAGAGCCAAGATGAGTCTGAATGAGAGACTCGACAAGATCCGCTCCTCGCCGAAGCTGCAGAACCAGCAGCAGGTCAGTGTCCCACGCCCTGTCCCCCCACGCTGCCCCGGCTGACCTGAGCGCAGACGGCGGTGGTTCTCTCCGCGGTCGAAGACACGCTCCGCGACCAAAAGTCGGAATTCACCCCCACCGCCTACTTCGCCGCGCTGCTGTCGCTGCTCGCCCAGTACATCTCGCCGCAGAAGGGCATTGTCAACAAGGAGGTCGCCACCGCCGTCGTCTACCTGCTCGACCTCGTCACGCCCGACGTGCCCGCCCCGCTGCTGCGCGCGAAATTCTCGCAGATCCTGACCAACCTCGCGCCGGCCCTGACACACCCGGAGGCGGAGGCCCCGCTGCTGCGCTCGTCGATTGGATGCTTGGAGGGGCTGCTCGTCGTGCAGGACGCCCAGGCATGGGCCCTGCCGCAGTCGCAGGTCAGCCCGCGCCGCGCCGTTGCCGGCCTGCTCACCATCGCCGTCGACCACCGCCCCAAGGTGCGCAAGCGGGCACAGGATGCCCTGGCTAAGATGCTGAAGCACCCACCCCCCAGCCCGTCGTTGGACCACCCGGCCGCCGACATGTGCGCGGAGACGGCGTTGCGCTCGTTGAAGGAAATCACGGACGCGGCGGTGAAGAACAAGAAGCACCAGCGCTCGCAGAAGGACGGCCAGTCGCACGAGCCCGGTCTCATTCACGCTCTGCAATTGATCAAGGTGATCGCGTCGGCTGCGGGAGGGTGGCCCAGCAAGAAGATTGACGCGCTCTGCGAGCTTCTGCTGAACATTTCCAAGTCCAGCAACGAGTTTTTGACCATGGCAGCATTCGAGGTTTTCGAGGTCATCTTCGCCGGCATGGTCGACGAGATGTCGTCCGCGAAGCTCCCGCGTCTTTTGGAGGTTATTGGAGAGCTTCAGCCGTCCCAGAACGATTCTCAGCTCCTCCCGCCGTGGATTGCCGTGCTTTCGCGGGGCTACGATGTCGCGGCCCAAGTCGATGCGGACGAGACCTTCCAGAAGCTCCCCAATCTGTTCTCGATGATGTCCAACTTCCTCGCGTCTCCGTCGCATAACATCCGGATTTCCGCCTCGGAGGGAATGATTTCGTTTTTGGCTAATTGTATCCCCGATAGCGTCCTCCTCGAACCCTCAATATATGACGAGAAAGTCCTGGAGAGGCTGGCGAAGAACGCCGCGGATCTGCTCAGCGTCAAGTACCAGGCTGCGTGGATGGAAGTCTTCAACGTGTTGGGTGCCATGTTTGACGCCCTCCGCTGGAGAGCGTCGCCGATAATGTCGAACGTCGTCAAGATCGTTGGAGATTTGAGGGGCAACGAGTCATTTGCAGGGAAGAAGGAGGCCGATGAGATCCTTGGGAAGGCAATTAGAGCAATGGGTCCTGACAATGTTCTGGAAATCCTTCCTCTCAACCTGTCCAAGCCGGTTGCCGGTCAGCCTGGCCGTGCGTGGATGCTGCCTGTCCTGCGAGACTCTGTTGCGAACACCAGGCTCGCGCACTTCCGCGCTGAGCTGGTTCCCCTCAGCGAGGCCATGTTCCAGAGGGTGTTGAACCATGGTGGTTCTGAGAAGACTATGGAGGTCAAGATTTTCGAGACGATTGTTAACCAGACGTGGGCCACTCTTCCCGGATACTGCGACCTGCCTCTGGATTTGACAGAGGCTTTCGACCAGAGCTTTGCTGAGATGGTTGCAAATCTTCTCTACCAACAAATCGAGCTGCGGAATGACCTCTGCAGAGCGCTGCAGAACCTGGTCGATTCGAATAAGTCCATTGCCGAGATCGAGGGCGAGGAAGACCTCGTAGCGCAGTCCAGGGTTTCCAAGGCGGACGCGCAGAAGAATTTGGAGTATCTTTCCGGCTTCGCATCGAATATCCTCGCCGTTCTTTTCAACGTTTACAACCAGACTCTGCCGCAATCCAGAGGCAACATTTTGAGCTGTATCAATGCCTACCTCAGCATCACTCCTGCGAATGAACTTATGGAGACATTTACGCGCGTTGCGACCATGCTTGAGTCGTCGTTGAGCGAAAGTGGTCCACAGACCCAAGCAGACAAGCAGAAGGAGAAGAAGACTACCGACAAGATGCCTCCGGCAAGCCACACATTGATGGATCTTGTTATCACCATTTCTATCTACCTGCCCAGAGAGAGTTTTGCAATGCTGTTCAACATCGCCACTCTGATGATCAGCAAGGATGACGATCCGCAGCTGCAGAAGAAGGCCTACAAACTCATCCCGCGCCTCGCTGAGTCTGAGCTTGGCAAGGCTGCTCTCCAGGAGCGAAATGCTGAGCTTCAACAACTTCTCCTCGACAGTGCATCGAAAGCTACGGGTCCCACCAAGCGCGACAGAATGTCTGCTCTTGCACAGGTTGTCGAATACCTTCCCTCGAGCGATCTGCACTTCATTCCCTCTATCATCTCAGAAGTCGTGATTTCTTGCAAGGAAGTCAACGAGAAGGCAAGAACAGCCGCCTTCGACCTTCTGGTCCTTATGGGCGAAAAGATGCAGCAGGGTGGTACCGTTGTGCAGTCCAGGATTCCCCTAATGGACGAAAGCGCACCAAGCGTGCCTGCAAGCCTTGAGGAGTACGTTACGATGATGTCCGCCGGTCTTGCAGGCTCAACGCCGCACATGATCAGCGCGTCGATCACGGGCATTACCCGCATTCTGTACCAGTTCCGCAGTTCTCTGCCCGAGGCGGTGATCACAGATCTTGTGCAAACGATGGACCTTTTCCTTACATCTGCAAACCGCGAAATTGTTCGATCAGTCCTCGGTTTCGTCAAGGTGTCGGTCATCTCTCTCCCTGGCACTCTCATGCTTCCGCGCCTGAAGTCGTTGATCCCCAACCTTCTGGTGTGGAGCCACGAGCACAAGGGCCACTTCAAGGCCAAGGTTAAGCACATTATCGAGCGCATGATCCGCCGCTTTGGCGTTGAGGTCATCGAGAAGAACACTCCGGAGTCGGATCGCAAGCTCATCACGAACATTCGTAAGACGCACGACCGCCAGAAGCGCAAGAAGGATTCCGGTGGTGCCGACGATGAGCAGCAAGCGCAACCCGAAAAGCGCCGCAGCAAGTTCGAGAGCGAGTACGACGAAGCCGTCTACGGCTCCGCATCGGAATCAGACTCGGGCTCGGACGTGTCGGACAACGAGACCATGGGCCGCGGCCGCGGCAAGGGTGGCAACGGCGGCAAGACGTACATCATCGAGGACGACGACGAGCCGCTCGACCTGCTCGACCGCCGCGCCCTCGGCAACGTCTCGTCCACGAAGCCGCTCAAGGGCCGTGAAGCCAAGAAGACGAAGGCCAAGGTCGATCTGGACGGCAAGCTGCTTCTCGGCGACGATTCGGATGACGATGACGACGATGCGATGGTGCTGGATGGCGGCGAACCCGGCGACGGCTCCCTCGAGGGCGGCATCAACGCCTACGTCTCAGCTATCCGCGGCCAGGACGTGGCCAAACGCGGACGCGGCGGCAAGATTAAGTTTTCGAATAAGAAGAAGGGCGGCGATGAGGACGAGATGGAGATCGATGAAGAGGTGGTGGCGGAGAAGCTGAAGGAGAAGGGCAAGCAGCAGCCGCACAGGAGATCGTTGGGCGGAGGGCGTCCTGGCGGTGGTAATGGCGGCGGCGGCGGCGGTGATCGGGGTGGCCGTGGTTCGTTCGGGAAGACGCGGGGTGGGAGAGTGGGGAAGGGGGGTCGGGGTGGTGGTGGAAGGGGTGGCGGGAGGGGTGGCGGGAGGGGTGTCGGCAGGGGCGGGAGGAGATGATGAGGGATTCATAAACTCGGTCGTGGATTTGTTTGTTTTCTTTGATGCTGATGGCGTCGGGTTGAAAAAGTCGGGTAGTTTTGGTTCTCTCTTCTGAAGACTGCTAAATACCATGCTTCATTTTCTCTTCTGCTTCAGGGGTTGTTAGTTGTGTAATCAGCTCTTCCTGATTGCCTGATCTATCTCGATGATGAGAAGGCGTGCAAGTTCATGGGCAGCATCAGTAGAGGTTTGATCCCTATATTCACCTCGAAAGCTGTCAAAGGCAGCACCGTTGGTGTAAGCTTCAACAAGCTTCTGGGAACACAGGTCATCAAAGCGGCGCCCCAATGGCGGCATCAACAATAAGCTGAATCGAGCCATGAAGCTCAAGCTATTAAGCTTGGAGATAGGTAGCTGTGTACGTCTCACTGGTATGAAGCTTGTTTTATCTTCACCTACATCAGACGAGACAATGACCGTGACGTCAGCTATCCCTCGTTCAGGAGTATCATCACCTCATGTGGCACAGCTACGAAACATTTACGTGCCCGTAGCTTCATTCATTCCGGCAGTGCTGATCACGGAAAGTGCTTCAAAATGTTCACTGCGGCATTTCTGTATGATACAAGAGTCTTCGCCGCAATAATCTATTGCACGTTACTACCACGACCTCACTACCACAGACGAACGGAAGTGGCTAAGGTCATTCCATCTATTGGTCCAAGCGGACGGGGAAGGTGCCGTTCTCTGCGAACGCTTTGTTAGTACTGTGCTCTGTCACGAGAGCCCTGCTAGGATACTCACCACGCTGGTCGTTCCAGCGCTCGACCCAGCCGCTGGGGCACAGCGACCTGTAGGCGAGGAGGAACTGCGGATCCGGAGGCGTTAGTTGAGATGCAATCCGATACGATTGCGATTACAAGAATGGCGTCGTACCTGGCGGCAGGGAGCAAAGTCCTCACCCTTGGCGAGAACGCACTTGTGGTAGTCGACGTAGTTCTGCCAGCAGTGCTTGGTCCTACACATGCGCTGTTAGCTCCGTGCGCTATGAGTTGTACAGGACGCGGATGGGGGCTCACTGGTTCTGGTTCGGGAAGCGGGCGTCGAAGCCTGTTGGTTGTGCGGCGTGAGCAATGCGGACCCGTGAGGCGAGAGCAGCTGCCGATCTGGACGACAGCCGGCAGCACCTCCACCCATCCCCATCATTCCAATGCGCGGTCTGTGGAGCTGCATGGCGCAAGGCGGGGGAGAGCGAGGGCCCGTGGGCGCCGGAGAGCTTGGTGCGGGGATGACGTACCGGCTGCGAGTAGTGGTGGGCAAGGTCAGCGCTGGGGTTCTTCACGGTCCAACGGACACACGGGACGGGGCGGCGCTCACCAGTAACGAACTTGAAGGGCTTGGTCTCGCGCTCGTCGGAGTCAGACATGGCTGCTGTGCGGAATTGGAGAGGCTGCGGGGAGGCGGGCGGGCGGTAGTGTCGCGATGCGTGTGCGGCGGGAGGGTGGTAATTCGGCGATGGTGGTTCGATGGAGCGCGCAAAGAGCAGAGGCGCGGCAACTCCCGGGGCTGCGCGGTACGGTAGCTCCCACCGCCCTGCCGAACACGGCCAGCCCGCGCAGGAAGGGGAGCCTCATCCAGAAGCACGTCGGGTCTTGGCGCGCAGCTTCACCGAGGAAGACGTATCGAACGCCTGCACCTCCCTCCACCATCCGCATCCCCCACCACTGCCGGCCCTCTCCACTCCCTGCGCCCGCAGACACGCTGCCCGCCATGCCTGCCTCTCGCACCGTCGGCCTCCAGGCCGTCCGCGCCTTCCAGCCCATCCGCTTCGCTGCGCCGGTTACCCGCCAGGCCCGCTTCCTCAACATGAGGGCCACCCCGCGCATGATGCGCCCCGTTCCCGTGCGTCGCAGTCTGTCCTTGGAGTCGCTGAGATGCTGTTGCTGACAAACCGCTGCAGAAGGAGGAGCACAGCGGTACGTTGTCCCGCCGCTCAATCGCACCGCGAACGCGCACACACGCACGCTTCCCGCTCGCCCGCCGCGACCAGCCCAACGGACAAAGCTGACTCGGCTCAATGCAGCCCACACCATCTCCCAGCGCATCCGCACCCTCAAGAAGATCCCCCCGGAGCTGATTCCCCTCGGTATGTAGCCGCTGCCCTGGCTATGAGGTCAATATTACGTGCTAGTGCTAACTGCTGCGGGCTGTATCATTGTAGGCATCGTCCTTGCGTAAGAACTGCCCGACCTCTGTGCCAATTGTATCACCCGCTAACGTAGGCTGCGACCCCTCAGCGTCGCCGTCGGTGCTGCCGTCTTCTCCATCTTCAGGAAGCTCTACGTCGACAAGACGCTCCGCCTCTCCAGGCAGAGGGGCCACGAGGCATAGACTGCCTGACTACATGCGCCGAAAGGAGGGAGGGAAAAAAGAATCGAAGGCTGAGGAAAGCTTTTCTTTTTCTGATTTTCGAAATTGAGGAATCCTGGGGATATCTTTGTACAGGAAGTGACCAGCCGTCCAAAATCCAAATTCCTTGACACAATACAGGTGTTCGCACACATGAAATGTCTCCGCTGTTGCGCCCTGACTCCATCCCAAATGCCGTGCCTGCCTTTGAGTGATTGTTCGTAGTTGAACTTTTGTTTTGTGCCACACCTGCTGGCTGGCTATAGCGGGTTGCCTCTCCTACCCGCGTCTTGCATCCCGTCATTCGGGCCTTGGACCAGCGACGTCCAGCCCTTCCAGTCCCTGCATCGGATCCGCCGGTGCCATAGCTTCTGCCTTTGACTGCTCCGTAGCAAGGCGGTCTTCCTCACTGACCGCGTGCTTGGCCAGGTAGCCCTCCTGCGGTGGAATCAGCAATGAAACAGATACAAAACAAAGAGCAACACGCACTTGCTCCCAGATGGCCGTCTTGCTCCCCAGGCCCTCGTTCGCGTCCTTCTGAGGCTTGGCAGCGGCGACCTTGATAACGCGGCCGAACAGCTCGCTCTGGTCCATGTTGTCGATGGCCTCCCTGGCGTCCTGGGCATGCTCAAACTCGATATAGCCGAAGCCGCGGTGCGGGTCGGTCGACGAGGGCAGGTCGGGCTTGGGCAGGGATACGTCGACGATCTCGCCGAAGGGCACGAAGGCGTCGTGCAGCGTGCGGCCGTTGACCTGGTTGTCGAGGCCGCCGACGTAGACGGTGGCCTTGAGCCGCGCGGTTTCGGACATGGTGCTGCGCGGGTCTGGACACTGGGCGCGCGAGAGGGAGCAGGAACGCGCGCGGTGCTCCGGATAAGAAACTGATATCACGTGCGTGGTTGGGTGCTGCTGGGGGCGCGCGGTGCGGCGGTCCCTCCTGCCCTACTGCCCGAGACGCGACCCCCGGGGCTTGGCGGCGCCCGCGGCGAGGCCACCTTGTGGGAAAGTCAGCCAGGCATGCGCCCATGACGAACCGAAGCCCCAGCAGCTCTCCCTCGCAATTCGCAACCTCCACTGCCTCACCCGTTCGCGCAGAGCTGCAGCAGCTCCCTTCGTCCTTGTCGTTCCCGCGATACCCTTCCTTGCCCGTCCGAAGCGTCTCGTGCTGTCCCCGCCTCCGCCCTCCACGCAGCAGCAGCAGCAGCAGCAGCAGCAGCAGCAATGGTCCGCCTGCGGGAGATCCCCCGGACGGCCACCTTTGCCTGGTCGCCCGGCTCCCAGCCGCCATTGATCGCTACCGGCACCAGGGCCGGCGCCGTTGACGCAGATTTCTCCAACGAGACCCAGCTGGAGATATGGGACCTTGCGCTCAGCTCCTCCGAACAGCCTGTCGAGCTCCAGCCCGCCGCCAGCATAAGCCTGGACTCAAGGTAAATACGCACCACGAGGAGTCTCCCGCCGGTCATGTACCCGCGCGCAAGCAGTGGCATCCCGCTGACCGCAATCGCACCGTCAGGTTCCATGACATCGCCTGGAGCCAGCCCGACGACGCCCACCCAAGGGGCATAATAGCAGGAGCGTTGGAGAGCGGAAATCTGGACCTTTGGGATGCACAGAAGCTGCTGGGCGATGCCAGGTAGGCCAATTGACATTCCTTCCCTCTCGCCCGCTCGTCTGACACGGCACAGCGACACGGCTTTCCTGTCCCGCACATCCAAGCACAGTGGCGCCATCAAGGCTCTTCAGTGGAACCCCTTCAAGCCCGAGCTGCTCGCCACCGCCGGCGCAAAAGGCGAGCTCTACATCACCGACGTCAACAACATCAACCCCCTCCGCCTCGGCAACTCCGCCGCCCGCGCAGATGACTTCGAGGCCCTCGACTGGAACAAAAAGGTTCCCTACATCTTGGCTACCGGCAGCAGCGGAGGCTTTGTGACTGTGTGGGATCTGAAGACGAAGAAGGAGAACCTGACCCTGAACAACTATGGGAGGAAGGCAGTCAGCGCTGTGGCATGGGACCCCGATGTTCCCACGCGCCTGATCACTGCCGTGCCCAACGATCAGGATCCTCTAATCCTCATGTGGGATCTGAGGAACTCCAATGCTCCCGAGCGTGTGCTCAAGGCGCACGACCAGGGTGTGTTGTCCCTGTCGTGGTGTAGCCAGGATAGCGACCTTCTTCTGTCTTGCGGCAAAGACAACCGGACCATCGCCTGGAACCCTCACACCGGCCAAGCCCTAGGCGAGTTCCCGGTTGTCACCAACTGGACCTTCCAGACCAAGTTCAATCCGCACAACCCTAATCTTCTCGCGACGGCGTCGTTCGACGGCAAGATTGCAGTCCAGACGCTGCAGAACACGAAGCAGGACGCGGACGCAGCTGTGGCTGCCGCGGCACCTCTTGATGGTGAGGACTTCTTTGCGAAGGCGCAGACTCAGCCCCAGGCCTCGACTTTCTCGCTGCCCCAGCCCCCCAAGTGGTTGCGGAAGCCTGTCGGTGTGTCTTTTGGATTTGGAGGAAAGCTGGTCAATTTCGGCGAGGACGCTGCCACGAAGAAGTCCAAGATTAGCATCTCTACATTCGCGGCTGACTCTACAGTCGGAGAGGCCACGCAGAAGTTCGAGGAGGCCCTGCAAAAGGGTGACCTGGCGAGCATTTGCGAGGCAAAGATTGCGGACGCCAAGACCGATGAAGAGAAGGCAGACTGGACGGTCATTGAGACTCTGATTTCTGGAAGCGCTCGCTCCAAGCTCGTGGAGTATCTTGGCTTCGCGAAGACACCTGGCACAGAGGCGGCGACTGAGGAGGAGAAGGAGGCCCAGACGAACGGCACAGCGGAGAAGGACGACACGTCTTTCTTCGATCAGGCGGGTGACCGGGACGATTTCCTGTCAAATCTGGCGGCGACCAAGGGCGTCAAGACGAACAACCCCTTTAAGATTTTCACGGGCGAGGAGACCGATGCTGACAAGGGCATTACGAACGCTCTGATGCTTGGAAAGCTTGAGCAAGCGTTGGATATCTGCCTGAAGGAGGACCGCCTCTCGGATGCGTTCATGATCGCCATTTGCGGCGGCCAGAAGTGCATCGACAAGGCCCAGGCGGCGTACTTCAAGCGCAAGGCGGACGGCCCGAACTATCTCCGCCTGCTCGCCTCGGTCGTTGGCAAGAACCTTTGGGATGTCGTCTACAACGCGAACCTGGAGAACTGGAAGGAGGTCATGGCTACTCTCTGCACTTACGCGGATGAGTCGGATTTCCCCGACCTCTGTGAGGCTCTCGGTGACCGTCTGGAAGAATCCATCCAGGAAGGCTCCGCTTCAGGAGATCTCAGGAAGGATGCCTCCTTCTGCTACTTGGCCGGATCCAAGCTGGAGAAGGTCGTGGGCAACTGGGCCCAAGAGCTGCAAGAGAGCGAGGACGCTGGCATCGAGCAAAAGGAGGGCGACACCAGCTTCTCGATCCACGCCAGGTCACTGCAGAACTTCATTGAGAAGGTCACGATCTTCAGGGAGGTTACCAAGTTCCAGGACTCAGAGCGCCAGAAGACGGCGGACTGGAAGCTTGCCCCCCTGTACGCCAAGTATGCCGAGTATGCCGATGTCGTTGCTTCCCATGGCCAGCTCAGCATTGCTGAAAAGTATCTTGATCTCCTCCCTGATCAGTATCCTGCTGCCGAGGTTGCACGCAACCGCGTGAAGCAAGCGACGAGGAGAGCCGCCGCTCAGCAGACCCATCAGAGGACCGCGACTGCTGCTTCCACGACCCAGAGAGGCCAGCGTGTCGTCCCGGTATACCAGCCTGTTGCTCCGGCCGCGGCCGCGCCGACACCTGCGGCGAACCCGTACGCCCCTCCTGGTGTTGCCACTCCGTCACAACCGGTCTCCCAATATAATCCTCCAGGCTCCACCGCGGCGAAGGGCTACACCCCTGTTGGCTACCAGCAAGCTCAGTCCATCCCCCAACCTGGCGCGTATGGATCCGGCTATGGAGGATATGGCGGCTACCAGCCTCCGCAACCTCATTCTGTTGCACCGCCTCCTCGTAACTTCACCTCGTCTCCCGCCGTTGCTCCCGCGTCCAAGGCTACGAACATGAGCCAATGGAACGATCTTCCTGACGACTTCGCAAAGCCCCCCACTTCTCGGCGCGGAACACCCGGTGGCGCCGCAGGTGCCATCACCTCTCCGTTCCCCGGTGCTAATATGATGTCCCCACCCCCGCCTGGTGGCTCCCCCTACATGCAGCAATCGAAGGCAACTCCACCGCCTCCGCCGAAGGGACCTCCGCAGGGACCTCCTCGCGTCACGTCACCACCGACTGGCGCTGGCTCCCCTACCGCTTTCGATGCGTCGAGAAGATCGTCAGCAGCCGCGAATGCTTATGCTCCTCTCCAGCCCACCCAGCAGTTCGCACCCCCACAAGCCTCAGTCCCGCGTGGTCCTTCTCCATACAACCCTCCCCCGACAGCTGCGCCTCCCTCCAACCGCTACGCCCCGGCTCCCAATGCTCAGCCTACGCCTCCACCTCAGATGGCAGCGCCGCCGAGACAGGTTGCTCCGAACCCTTACGCTCCTCAGCCTCACTTCGGTGCGCCTTCTCCCGCCCAGACACCTAACGCACTGCCGCAAGGACCGCCTCAGTCGTATGCTAGACCTCCGCCTTCGGGACCTCCACAGGGCCCGCCGCGTGCTGGTCCTCCCCCGGGAGGCCCCCCCCCTAGGGCTGGTCCTCCGGCAGGCGGCATTGCGCCGGATTCCAGGCCCGGCACATCTCAGTCTAACCATACTCCTCCCGCGGCGCCGCCGAAGGCCCAGTACCCTACCGGTGATCGTTCGCACATCCCGGAGACTGCCAAGCCCATCTTCGAGATCCTCAGCTCGGAAATGGCGCGGGTCAGGGCGCGCGCGCCGCAGAACTTCATGCCGCAGGTCCTAGACACCGAGAAGCGGTTGAACATCCTGTTCGACCACCTGAACAATGAGGACCTGCTCAAGCCAGACACGGTGCAGGAGATGGTGCAGCTGTCGCAGCACCTGCAAAACCGCAGTTACGACGAGGCGCAGGCGCTGTTTACGGATCTGATGAAGAACAAGAATGATGAGGGAAGCAACTGGATGGTGAGTTCATTGAATGCTTGCCCTTCCGAACGAGAGCAGAATACTGATTGTTTGATAGGTTGGTGTCAAGCGTTTGATCCAGATGAGCAGGGCTACGCCTGCTTGAGCTAAAAATTAGGATGATGGATGTGCAGAAAAGGGGTAGAGGATGAGTGAGATGTCTTGATGACCGTCTGTTGGGGGGAGGGACGGATGAAGAAATGTTGACGAGGCAGTGGCGCAAACAGACACGTCGCTGCCGATCAGACAAGTAATACGGATGAGAACTTCTTTATCATTTGGTTTTTGTGTAGACTTATTACAGAAAAAATCAGTTGTGCATGGTTTTTGCCCTCCTTCTTACCCTGGAGGCTTTGTTTCCGATACCGTACTGTGGAAGCAAGGCCTAGCGCAGCATCGAACTGCTGGTACACCCGTGCAAGGTGGTGTCCACATATGAGGAGTGAAAGGAAGTGAACCCATCACGTACGGATGCTTTCACGGGACTGGCCTGGCTACATTATGTTAGCGCAGTTGCTTGCACCTGATGTTCCCATTCGCCCTAAATTTACTTGGCTCTGCTTTCAATATAATACAAGTAGCGTTTCCTGTTAGGGACGCGGTCCCGAGGGATCATCTCGTTTTGGACAGCTATAGATCACTTGTTCGAACGAAGCACGCCAAAGACATGATAGCTTGACTGTTGCGTTCCCTCTTGACGTTTCGATAGTACAGCAGAATACACATTTGCTTCATCCCCAATCGTGACCTAAACGCCGCTCATGCAATGCCCGTGCTCTGGAGCATGAATCCTTCCCTGCCTCTCGACCCCGTGGGCTCGGCTGCGGGTATTGATAACATTCAGCCCTGACGTAGTCTTTTGCCAACTTCATGTTCCCATTCACTGTTGCGCGCCGGCGGACTACGGCAGCGCAAACGGACGACCGGGACACAACACATCTTCGCCCGCTCGCCCTCCACATCCCCACCTGCCATCCTCCCTCCCCATTTCCCCTCCCCCCATCCATCTCACCATGCCACCTGATTCCAACCCCCCCCCACAAGCATTTCAAGCGGCTCTTCCTTGTTTTCGCGCTCACGCCCTCCTCTCGACATAGTACCCGGGCTCGGGCCGCCGCAGCTCGCGCTGCTCGGCGTCGGTCCGCGGCGCGTCCACCTCGTGCACGTCGACCAGCTCCTTGACGCGCACGATCTGACCGGCCACCGACTGCGTGACCGGGTGGTAGACGGTGCGCATGCGCTTGCGCAGGCCGAGCGCGGCCAGCACGCCGCGCGTCTTCTGCGGCAGGCCGATGGCGCTGCGCATGAGGGTGATGCGGAAGTAGGCCATTGCGGTTGCGGTTGCGGTTTCGGTTGCGGTTTGGGGAGGAGGCGTGGGGCGGGTGGGAAGCCTCGGTGGGCGTGGGCCCGGGTGTGTGCGGGTGGGAGGAAGGTGGAGGTCTGAGGCGGGTTAGACGGAGTTATGGCGGGGGGGTTGGCGGGGCGTACCAGGAGCGACTGGAGGCCCGCTGCAGCCGAGCGTTGGGGGGATGCGCCAGAGTGCGGCGGAAGCAATTGGGGTCGGGGATGGCGCGATGAGAGATGGTGGCAGTGGTGGTGGTGCACGTTGCGGCGGGAAATCTTCTGGCGGACGCGCGCACGCCAAGCCCGACGATCAGCGCGGGAGAGAGCGCTCGTCTCAGGGCACGTCGCCGCACACGGAGGCGCCAGCGCGGGGGAGAGACAGCTCCAAGACACCATCGCACCCGCTTCCAATCCCGCCCCAAACAAAAGGAAGCCCTCGACCTTCGCTCGCGCCCCCCGCTTCCGGACTCGACGCTCGCTTCCCCCCCGTCCACACGCTGCCCGACCGCGTGCTCTCGGGTTCTGCTGCCTGGCCCGCTGAGGCCCAGATGCACCGTCGCCCACGGCCACTCTCCGCATAGTGTAGAGCGACGAGCAGGAGCGAGGGAAACGCCACGCCCACAATGAACGATGCCGCGGACGGTGCCAGCCTGGCGAAGCTGGCGGAGCTGCTGCGGCACCCGGAGGACCTGGACAAGATCAGCAGCCTGAAGGCCGAGTTCACGCGCAAGAAGGCGGCGGTGGACGCGCAGCTGCGGCACGGGCTGGAGGAGCAGCTCAAGATCACGCGGTCGGGCATGGACAGCATCAGCGAGGGCCAGCGCACCGTCAACGCCATCAAGGACGAGATGATGACCATCGACCGGCTGTGCGCTGAGGCCCAGCAGATGATCCGCGACTTCCCGCACATCAACCTGGTCGCCCAGACCCACCGCAACTTCGAGGCCGTGCAGAAGATGAAGCAGGACATCGACGGCTTCGAGCAGCAGCTGGGCGAGCTGGAGATGCTGCTGGACGAGGACGAGCAGGACCCCGAGAACCAGCCGAACCTGCTGCAGGTGCACTACGGCCTCAGCAAGCTGCGCAACATCCGCGACGCTGCCATGGACCAGATCAAGAACTCGGACGACGAGACGCTGAGCCTGGAGCTGGTCAACAACCTGCAGCTGGACTCGGGCGCCACGCTGCAGGACTACTTCGACCGGCTGGACCGCGTCATCGAGCTGTTCGACGAGCACGTCGGGCTGGCCTGCATGAACCTGATTCCGCTGGTGCAGACGGGGAACAACGGCATGGTGGTGCGGCTGGCATTGATCATCGAAGAGGAGGAAAAGGTCGACAAGAAGGTCCAGGCGCTGCAGGATGCGCAGCGAGAGTACAAGGAGCTGGCGTCACGCTTCAAGTCCATTGCCACGGGCCCAAAGGAGCTGCGCGGCTACAAGGAGAAGTTCCTCAAGGCCATTGAGCTGGCTGCGTCGAGCAAGGTTGAAGAGTCCCACCAGGCCTTCCTGGAGGACCCGGACAGGCTGGAGAAGAGCGTGCGCTGGTACTTCAACGACCTGAACACGGTTAAGCTCGGCATGGTGAGCCTGATGCCGCGCAAGTGGAAGGTCTTCACCACGTACGTCAACATCTACCACAAGCTGATGCACGACTGGCTGGTCGGCCACATCGACGACCCGGACCTCAAGCCCATCGAGATGCTGTCCATCGTGCAATGGGAGGAGAAATACTACAAGAAAATGATCAAGCTGGGCGTCCCGGAGGAGGAGCTGGCGCCGCACCTGATCGACAACCGTGGGGCCGAGTTGGTGCGCGAGTACCGCCAGCTCATCATCAAGGCCGTCGAGGAGTGGATGTCGCGCATGTCCGAGACGGACAAGTCGGAGTTCATCACGCGCTCCGAGAACTCGCTCGACACGGACATCAACGGCTGCTTCCGCACGAAGACGCTCGGCGACATGTGGTCGATGTTGCGTGAGCAGCTGGTCGTCGCTGGCAACAGCAACCGCCACGACGTGGCCGAGGGCGTCATCGACGCCATGTTTAAAGCCCTCTCTTCGCGGCAGCGTCTGTGGGAAGAGCTCGTCGACATCGAGCTGGACAAGTACGTCCAGGGCATCGGCGACCAAGACGGCCTGCAACCGCTCCAGGACTGGCTCGTCGCCATCGCCAACGACCAGATCGCCTGCATCGACGACGGCGAGGACGAAGCCCAGACGGGTGGCTCGTACCTCTCACGCTTCAGCCGCGACGCGTTGCCGCTCGCATCCCCCCAATACTCCGCCTCGGCGAGGCAGCAAATCGACCTCCTCCGCGACGGCTACGTCGATCTGGGCACGCACTGCCTCACCGTCTTCGTGCGCCTCATCTTCGACGTCGACTTCCGCACCATTCTTCCCGAATTCTTCACGCCGGCGTGGTACTCGCAAAAACGCGTGGGGCAAATCGTGTCGACGTTCCAGGACTACCTCAACGACTACGAGGTCGTGCTGCACCCCTCGCTGCGCGACGTGCTCATCGAGGAGCTCGCCGACGAGCTCCTCGTCCGCTACCTCGCCGCGGTCCGCAACAAGGGCGCGAAGCTGCGCCGCACGGACCCCTTCGTCGACAAGATCCGCGACGACGTGCTCGCCGTCTTCGACTTCTTCGGCCAGTTCCCGGCCGGCGGCGACATCCGGCAGAAGTGGCGCGTCGTGGAGAAGTTCGTGCAGCTGCTAGAGGCCGACAAGCACGCCCTGCCCAACGTCTTCGAGGAGTTCAAGCTCGAGTACTGGGATGTCAACGTCGGCTGGGTCGAGGCCGTGCTCCGGGCCAGGGACGACGCGGACCGGAGCATGATCAGGGAGGTCAAGGCGCGCGCCGGCCAGGTCGAGGTCGAGAGGGGGATGGAGACGATCATGAGCAAGGTGAAATAAAACGCGTGTCTCGAGAGCGAGCTGGTCGGGGTGTGTAAGACTTGGTGTGGAGGACGTATTCATGTATGGGTTTGAGCGTGGGCGTTCGGGGGGGTTTGGTCGGTCGGGCAGCATCGTTTCTCTGCTTTAGTTCGCTTCCTTGCTTTTTTTTTTTTTTTGTCTAGATCAGGCTTCGCGGCTGTTGCTGTTTCTGGGAGGGATGGATGAAGGGCGCGCTTTCTGTCGCATCTTACTTCATGTTTTTTTTTTCTTGGGGGGTCTTTTTTTGGAGGGGCAGAGTAAAGGGCACAATACCCGTTCGTGTTTTTCATGTACTGGACCGCTGGGCAAGTTTTGCGAATATGTGCTGGTGTGTCACGTCCGTGCGTCGAAAAGAATATAAAAATCGAAGCATTCGCCCGGATGCGTGGGACGAAGAGCGTTGATCTCGTGATATACATACATGCTCTCTGGAATTGCAGAAAGAGACGCGTTTGCCCTCCGGTGGCCCCGGATATTGCGGGATCCTGGCGCTCAGCTCAAAAAAAAAAAAAAGGCTATTTATTTGCTC
Organism: Neofusicoccum laricinum; assembly: GCA_029906385.1. NCBI lineage: Eukaryota > Fungi > Ascomycota > Dothideomycetes > Botryosphaeriales > Botryosphaeriaceae > Neofusicoccum > Neofusicoccum laricinum. Next base: position 1,141,005 of record CP123716.1, on the reverse strand, counting down.
TTCGCAGGCTCGGGTCCTGGGGCTCCCGGAAGATTGCTGCGATCGGCGGTTTGCGGGGAGGGAATTGAAGCATCTGGAAAGGGTACCGGTGTTGGTTGGCTATGGGAAGTTTGAGCACTCCTCCGTATGCCAAAGCTCGTGGAGCTACATGTCAATGCTGGAGCTATCTTGCTTCAGCTCTTTACGCGAGTGTACTTGTTAGTCCAACTCGTCGACGGCAACTCCTCAACTCCAGCACCCACCCGTGGCAAATGCTTCACACCTGACGTACGCAAGACGACAATCTTCGAATTTTCTACATCTAATGAAGATGCACCGATCCATCCATCCAACCCCTTCTTAAATACGCACGCTCTTCATCACAGTCGTGATCATGCCTTGTACAAGGTATCCAAGAAGCCCTTGGCCAACTCCACCACAATACTCTTATTCGGCAAGCTCCCCGCAACGCCATACAGCGCGGCCGCATCGCCCTTGACCGCGCCCTTCGCACCCTTGCCCTCGGCCAGCCTCTTCCGCTCCGCCTCTCGTACGCCCTCGACCACGTCGACCAGGTCCGACACCAGCTGGTCGGCAGCGGCGACGATGGGCAGGGTGACGGCGACGTGGATGGCGGGCGGGTTCTGGAGGGCGTTGAGGTGCCAGCCACGGGCGCTCATGCCGTCGGCGACGTCGTAGATGTCGATGGAGCTGCTGGTGAAGGCGACGACCGAGACGAGCGGCTTGCCGACGACCTTGAGGTCCGTCGCCAGCGCCGGGTTGGTGCGCAGCTCGCCCTCGATGCGCTTCGCGGCGCCGACGATCTTGTGACACGCCGAGATGTAGCCGCTCTCGCCTTGCGCCATCAGGCTGGCCCAGCAGCCGGCGATGAGGGCGCCGGGGCGGGAGCCGGCGATGCTGGGAGAGGCGTATACGCCGCCGGACCAGTCGGGCGAGATGAAGTATTGATAGCTGCGGAGCAGGTCGGTGCGGTACAGAACCGTGCTGTTGCCTTTGGGCGCGAAGCCGTACTTGTGCGTGTCGCAGGATATGCTGGTCACGCCCTTGAGGCGGAAGTCGAAGAGCTCCGTCTCGAAGCCTGCCTTCTCGAGGAAGGGGACGAGGAAAGAGCCAAGGCAGCAGTCGACATGCAGGGGGATCTTCTTGCGCTGGGCAATGCGGGAGAGGCCACTGATGTCGTCGATGATGCCGTGCGGGAAGTTGGGCGCGGATCCGACAAGGAGGACGGTGTTGGGGTTGACGAGGCGAGATACGGCGCGCAGGTCGACCTTGTACAAAGGTGCCTTGCAGGCGACCAGGTGAATCTTGATCTTGAAGTACTCGCCGGCTTTGCGGAAGGCGGTGTGAGCAGTTTCGGGGAGGATCCTGCAGGCTTGTCAGTCTCTCGCTGCAGGTCATTGGCAGCTTTTGGGACATACATCTCGGGCTCCGTGACGCCGCGCTCTGCGTAAGCCTTATTCCTTGCGCTCAAGCATGCCATCAGAATGGACTCGGTGCCTCCGCTGGTCGACGCGCCGGCGGCGCCCTCGGGAGCATTGAACAGAGACAGCACCTGCGGAAGGCGTCAGCCCTCACCGCAACGAAATACGTCAGCCCTCCAGATGTCACCCACCATTGCAACGACCTCAGCCTCCATCTTCCTCACGGCGGGGAAGACATCCGGGTGGATCGGATTCGACACGGTGAACTTGCCAAACGCCTCGGTCTGGAGCTTCACCAGCTCATCGCCGCCATGGTAGACGGCGCCAGAGACGCGGCCGTCCTCCCACCGGGTATGGGCCATCTCGGCCAGCTTCTCGAGCTGCTCGCGCACGCGGTCCTCGCCCCAGCCCTCGGACGGCAGGCGCACATGGCGGTCGACGCCAGGACCGGTGGGGACGAGCTTCTGCTCGAGCTTTGTGATGGCCTCGGTGACCTGGCTCTGGACCTTGGTGCGCACGCTGGGCAGGCGCAGGAAGTAGCCGTACAGGATGCGGCGCGTGGCAACGTAGAAGTCGACGGCGGAGCCGGCGATGCCGCGGCCCTTCAGCTGGTAGATGGCCTTGCGCGTCCAGCGGAGGACGAAGAGGACGAAGATGAGGTTGCGGATGCTGTTGGCGGCACCGGCGGCGTCAGCGCGCGTTCACTCGCATTGCGGGGTGCTCTGCCCCGTTGCCCGCATCTTTTTTCTCGTGCGGCGGATTGCGTACATGTCGAGGTTCAGCGCCAGCAGCTGGCCGCGCGGCATGGCGCGGCGCTGGGCCTGGAAGGTGTCGCGCAGGCTGACGGGGAGCCTGGACGAGCCCGGCATGGTGGTGGTGTCGCGAGGGGGCAGCGCTGCGGGCTGGTGGACGGGTCCGCGGCGGCGTCTGGCGTGTATATATGACGGGGATGCCGTCACATGCCGGCTCCCCCGAGCGATCTCCCCCGGGGCCGGGGCGCTCGCGTAGGGAGCCTTCCGCTTGGGGAAGCCCGCCGGCAGCAAGGCTGGCCGCACTCCATCGCTAGCCAGCTATAACACAGGACGCAGCGGTGGGCACGAGCACTGACTTCGCATCGCTTGGCCGCATGAAGACTGGCCGGCGAATGCCCAGCGGGCAGCGCGGTGTTTCCGCCACGGCCGGCCGAAAAGGGAAGCCATCGCGCGACGAAACTCGTTGCCGCCGTTGCACAGGAGCTCTGGCCTTTTTCTCGTACTCGCTATCCCGCACGCCATTGCACACCCGATCGCAAGCTGACACACTTCTACGGCGCATCGCCCGCAGACTAAGACGCCTCGCGCGATGCTGGACTGACTAGGTAGGACTGGAGAGCATCCTCTACCGCGCGCAACTCATCTCCGGCTCTCTCCCCTGCTCGACCAAGACACCGTCATCCCTGATCTTCTCCCGCCTGGCCCATCGCTTGAATGCATGAACCAGGAAGTGCGCGCAAAACACCTGCTCCGTTGTGTACAGGATGAGCGGGATGGACAGCTTGGCCTTGACTTCCGTGGAGGATTCCACCCACATGGCGTACACCAGTGGGATTCCTAAGCCGGCGGTCTTTGCGGGGCCACAGAAGCAGATGGCGATCGTTTCAGCCTTGTCGAAGCGCCGGATGATGCCCTTGGTGTAGCGTGCGCAGGACTCGGGAATGCGGGCGCAGAGGAAGCAGATGATGGTCCAGAAGAGGTACATCCCGACGTTAAAGAAGACAATCAGGATGACGGTTTCAGTGGAGAGCGTTTGCAGCGCCGAGGTCTCGAAGCAGGAAGAGAAGGATGACCTGCGAGATCTCGTCAGAACAAGACGCCAGGTCTACGGCCTACGCGGAACTCACCAGATCAGCAGCAGCAGACAGAACGTCCCAACTCTATTCAGCTTGAGCCTCTGCATCGTCCGCATCGTCACCTCCGGCCACTTCCACCTCACAAGCTGTCCTACGGCCAGCGGCAGATACACGCTCAGCCCCAGCAGCTTGAACACGTTCTTGTACATCTCGCTCAGGTCCCCGCTCGCATCCTTCCACATCTCAAAGCTCTCCCCCTTCGGCAGCAGCGCCACCGTCCACGCCGGCGAGATGACCGGCCCCACCACGTTCCCCAGCAGCACCTCCACCAGCGCCGCCGCCTCATCCCCATCCGCCGCGCGCGTCATCACCACATTGCTCGCAATCGTCGTCGGGATGCACGCCGTCAGCACGAACCCGACCAACACCACGCGATCGGTCTTCCCCGCCGGATCCCCCGCCACGATGGCCTGCACGAACGCGTACATGGTGATCGGGCACAGCAGAAACGACGCACCCTGCACGATCAGATGCAACCGCCAGTTGCCGGCGTGCACCAGCAACTTCTTGCCCGCGATGCTGAGGCCGGAGATGAGGAAGATGACGGCGACGGCGCCGTACAGGATGCTGTACTCGGACCGGATGGTGCCGCCGTGCGCGGCGACGTGCGGGAAGAAGTAGGCCAGCGCGCACACGGCGCCGATGCCGATGATCATCCATTGGTGCAGGAGGAACCTGGCGGCGGCGACGAGGTGTGCGAGGGCTGGGGAGCGGCTGGACGAAGAGGGCGGTGCGGGTAGGCTGGGATCGGTGCCTTCGCGGCTTGCTGATGTGGTGGCCGTGACGGGCGGCCGGTGCGTGGATGGCTTCATCTTCCCAGCTCTTGTCTCGTCAAGCAGCAGCAGCGCGCTCCGTCGCACGCCTGTCCGCAGCTCATGATCTGTGTGGCAGCAGGCCCCGGCATTCTGGGGAGGCGCTCGGACGGGTTTTTATCAGAAGGAGCGCGAATGACGACGTGATAGGTGCTGTTGTGTGCTGTTGCGACATCGGGCATCGGCTAATCGGCAGTCGACCGCATGCGGCTAATTTTTTGCCCGCGTCGTGATAGGCCAAGCCCTGCTGCCACTGGTGGGATGCCCATGGCCGGTTGAAAGTTTGGCCTCACCGATTATCGGTTGGGGATAGGGCAGCATATGGTTGGTGACCATGGAATTACGCTGCCTTTGCAAAGGCCTAACACTGACTTCGAGGGGCTTTGCGTTCGGATGAATGCTTTGAATATTCATGGAGCTCTCCTCTGTACCTTGCGGTATGTGTGCGTCCTTTGTACAGGTGTGCTCACAGTGCTTTCTGGATGAGGAATGGCGGAAAGTAGAAGGAAATGATGGAATTGAGAGTTTCTTCTATTTTTTCCAAGTGGGGAATCATGCTTACCGTCCGCCCGATTTTCCCCGCGTCCATGTCTATGGTTTTTTGTTTCCCTTCCGTCATGTCTCATCCAAAGTTGTTGAGCAATCTCGCCATGTAGAGCCGTAAGAGGCATTTACTGGTGCAGCTTCTTGCCCTTCGAGTACCACCAGTCACACTCCTTCCTCGCCCAAGTATCGTCAACCACCTGGCTGGTCACGCCAACACCAGAACCGCCCGCCAGCTCGTCATTACCCTCGCCGAAAATCATCTTCTTCTGCTGCTTGCCCTTCTTGTACGGCAGCCACTCGGGCCTGTCGGCCGCCCTGCCCTTCAGCGCGTTCGGGTCGCCCTTCTGGGTGATGAAGCTCGTCCAGTACGCGTGCACCTCGCCCGCCAGCTTCTCCTGGAACGGCGTGGAGCGCGCCACCATCTCATACGCCTCGTACGGCTTCTGGTCACCGTGGTTGGCGCCGTTCTGCACGCTGCCGTTGACCGCCCAGTGGTACATGAACACCGGCGCGTCCTGGCCCACGCCGGCGTGCAGCGCGGTGGCGTGCACCGGGCAGACGTAAGCGTAGTGCGCGTACGCGGCCTCCGCGCGCTTGTACTGCTTGCCCACGGCGAGCGGGCGCGTCTCGAGGTACGGCGAGGCCGAGTCCTTGGACGGGTCCGGGTACAGCCTGTCCAGCTCGGCGATGTCCTTGTCCGTGAGCTCTGGGTGAAGGACCTTGAAGTATTCGGGGAAGTCCTCGGGGTTTTCCAGAGTCGAAGGCACGTAGGACGACGCCTCGTTCGTGGTGAAGCCCGTGAGAATGGGGACCTTGTTCCATTTGCCCGACTCCCAGGCCTCCGTCGGGCGGCGCTTGATGATCTTGCCGTCAATGGTGGGCTGGAAGGCCCAGCGAAGAGATGGGTTGTATTCGTCGAAAACGTCAAACGCGGCCTTGAATACCACCTCGGCCGGCTGCTCCCTCAAGCAGTCGAAGACGGAAGCTTCAGGGACACCGCTGCAGTTGGCAAGCTGGACATACTTCTCGAACTGGTCCTCGTGCAGCTTCTCGGTGGGCTTGTGGACGGCACGGGCGGTGGTTCCACCGGACTCCATGATGGCACGCTGGAAGAAGGGCTCGTCGGTGTTCATGATCATGTGGCCGATGGCGTGGGCTCCAGCGCTGAGTCCGAAAACGGTGACGTCGTCCGGGTTGCCGCCAAACTCGGCAATGTTCTCCCTGAACCAGTCGAAGAAGAAATACATGTCGCGGAGACCGAGGTTGAGCAGACCCTCCTTCTCCGTGAGCCCCGACGGCAAGAATCCAAGGGCGCTGATGCGGTAGTGGAAGCTCACGCCAACGAAGGGGCTTTCGGACCAGCCGATCATCGAGGGAATGTCCTCCATGGCGGCAAAGCCACGGTTGAAAGCGCCGCCATGGACATAGAGAGCAACGGGCAGGTTGGCGGAGCTGTTGGTGCCGGCCGGGCGGAAGACATTGACGCTCAGGCAGTCCTCGTCAAAGACCTGGGGAGGGCCGCGGAAGGATTTCCCGGGGCAGACCGGGCCGTACTCAGACGCATGGAAAGTGTCGTTTGACGCGGGCAGAGGCTCCAATGGCTTGAATCTGCGGTGGCCGGTGGGGGGCAGAGAATAAGGGAAGCCGCGGAAGGCCTCGACCGACTGCGGGGAGTGGCCAAAGAGGGTCTTGCCCACGATTTTGCCCTGGGGCAGGACGACGGCGGGCTGGTATTGCGAGGGAAGATATCTGCAGACGCACGTCAACGGATGGTGGAGGGAACAGAGGTGCGGGACGTACGGCTCGAGGACTTTCTGGAAGTCAAACAGACCCTGCAGCTGGGCCAGGGCAAGCGCAACCGCCACGGCAAGAACAGCCGCCGACGCGCGCAGGAACACCATCTTGACGACCAGGCTCCAACTCCGACGACGCTCGGAGACAGAACAGCAGCCAGACGCCGCAAGCCGCTCGCACCCAGCTTGGCGCTTTGTTAAATACGTTTCTTCACCGCGTCCGACCCCGCATTGTGCAGTGGCAGGCTGCTGGATCATCCCGGGTCGGATCCACTCCGATAGCGCTCACGTGTGGCCAGGGTCGGCAAGTCGTCGTCCAGTCCGAGAACACGCTGTCCCGCCGGCCAGGGCGGTATCCGATACAGCACCTTTTCCGCTGCGCGCCACTCGGGGCAGAGATACCAGACCGGCCGACGTAACGGCCTTCCTCGCGCCCTACGCGTCGCTCCCCCACTCGGCCAGCCAACATGCGATCCGATCTTATCCCAGGCCAAGGTAGCAGGTCCGGGGGCCAAGCATCCAGTATCAGGTCACGCTGCTATACACATCGCATTACAGCACAATCCGCGCCATGGAACAAACCGCCCTGGCCCGCGCGCTTGGGCTATCAGCCCCCAGCTTATCATGTCCATACCAATAAATAGCCTGTTGGAACGGCCACGTCCGGGTCTTCGTCGTTGTCGGTTCCGTCTTGTCTGTCTGTGTACCACCCGAACCCAACAATGGCCGCGGAAAAGGACCTGGAAAGCAGCCCGCCGACCAAGATGGCGGCCGAGAAGCCGAGTCTCGAGAAGTCGCCCTCCGTCACCGGCAAATCCATCCTCGAGGGCGAGGTGATCCAGGAGCTTGACCAGGCCGAGGTTTTCCTGCGTGAGAGCGGCTATGATTGGGCCCAGGTTGAGGCCATCCTCAACGACAAGACCAAGATGAGGGCGCTCACCAGGAAGGTCGATACGTGGCTGCTGCCGCTGCTCATGGGAACCTACGTCTTGCAGTACATCGACAAGTCAACCACCTCGTATGGCGCTGTGTTCGACCTGCTCACCGAGACCAACATGACCGGTGACGAGTATTCCTGGACTGCGAGTTTGTTCTACTTCGGTAAGTACGCCAGCTGACTCTCAGGGCCCCTCTGTTAACAGCCCGTGCAGGCTATCTCTTCTGGGAATACCCTGCCAGCTACATTGCCCAGCACTGGAGAACCGGAAAGGCCGTTTCGATCACCGTGTGAGTTCTGAACTCAAAGCCTGCCGTGGACTTCCTACTGATTGCTCCCTAGCACTGCGTGGGCTTCAGTCCTCATGATCACGGCTGCCGCTGAAAACTTTGGAGGCGTGGCCGTTTGCAGATTCTTCTTGGGTTGCTTCGAAGCACCCATCACCCCCTGCTTCATGTTGATCGTATCTATGTGGTACTCAAGAGACCAGCAGCCCTTCAGAGCTGGTTGTTTCTATTGCTGCAACGGGTTGGGATCTGCTGTAAGTCGACTCCAATACCAGGCCTTGCATCGCTTATCGGATCACTGACTTCGTTCATACAGCTCGGCGGTATCTTCACCTACGCGATCGGCCAAATCGACGGCTTCCCCGTGTACAAGGCTATCTTCCTCATCTGTGGATTCCTCACCCTGATTTGGGGTGGGGTTCTTCTGTGGCTCCTTCCCGATAACCCAATGACTGCCAAGAGGTTCACCCTGGAGGAGAAGGCCGCTCTGATGGGCATTGGCAGGAGGAACCAGACCGTGAGTTTCTGAACGAGTATACACCATGCGGGTAAGACTGACGCCGTGCAGGGTACACTGAACCGTATCATTAAGCCGAACCAGATCAAGGAGGCTTTCATGGACGTTCAGGTCTGGACGCTGTTCTTTTTCACTCTGCTCAACGAACTCATGAACGGCGGCGTGGCAAATGTGAGAGACTTCTCTATGAATGGGCATGGCTCGAAAGCTCGCTGACGCCTTGCACAGTTCGGCAAGCTCATCATCAAGGGTCTCGTCAAGGACCCTCTCGAGACGACTGCTCTGGGCATCCCGCAGGGTGGTTTCCAGATCATGTTCATCCTGTCCGGCTGCTTCTTCGCCTCTTATTTCAAGAATGCCAGGACCATCATCATGGCTCTCTACGTGCTCCCCACCATCGCTGGAGCCTCGATTCTTTGGAAGATGCCGCGGACAAACAAGATCGGCTGCTTGTTCGGCTACTACATCGTAAGCTGCTCATTCCAACCCCTCTCGTATGAGCTAACCAAGGTTGCGCAATAGGTTGGCTCGTACGTCGCGTCCTTGACGATCGCCCTGCAAATGCCCGCCTCGAACGTCGGCGGCTACACCAAACGTGTCACCGCCACCGCCTTCGTCTTCCTGGCCTACTGCATCGGCAACATTGTCGGCCCGCACGCCTTCCTCGCCTCGGAGGCTCCCATCTACCAGACCGGCATCAAGATGATCCTGGCCTGCTCTTGCTGCCAGTTCGGTCTCGCCGTGTTCCTGCGCTTCTGGCTCACCAGGCGCAACGCTGAGCGTGACAGGAAGCTTGCCGAGCAGGGTGGCAACGCTGAAGTGGACGACGAGCCCATGAGGGACCTGACGGATTTCGAGGTGAGTGGAACATTGCTGTTCTGTCTGTTCGATGTGCTGACTGAGGATTGTAGAACCCAGCGTTCCGCTACTCGCTTTGAGGTGGTGGAAGTTTTTCTTTAACGTATGAACCGGACATAAAACGGAGATGAATGAAGTTGTTGCAAAATCCCTTCCATGAACCGTGTGCTACGTGTTGGCTTTTTCGTCTCTCGTCCGTCTCTCGTCCGAGCTCTTGAAGAGTGGGTGCTGCAGGTGGCGGCCGGCGTGAGATGCTCTAGATGAGCATTTTTTCGTCAGCCGTGGAACGATCGCATATTCGTCCGCATGTCCTTGAAACATTCTTCTGGGGACTGCCGTATCCGGACGAATCTGTCGAGTCCCTCAGCAGTTACGCTTATCGGGAGAAGTGGCGGTTGGCGTCAGCCGCAGCGTTCATTTGCATGCTTGAGGATCTTGACGCCGCGCTTACTGCCGCAGGTGCACACCCAAAGTCTGGTCCCCACGAATCTTTCGCACCCGAGTGACCGGGCTACAGCTGTACCATGCGCAAGAAGGGAGCTCGGATGCGAGCTGATTTCGCATCGTACGAAGTTCGTCAGTGGAGACAACTTCGTCAACCCCGCTGACGAAGCGGACGTGGTCCGAGGATGGTGGTCCATCATGCTCAGTCACTCTCTTACGTAGCATGGATGGCGCAAGGCGGATGGGCGCCCACAAAAAGCCTCGTTTTCATATAAAAGTGGCCGCGAATACAGGCACGTTGATGGTAGAACAGACACGCTACTGCAGCAGGACTTTCGTCTATCAATAAGTTCCGCAGCCCTCTTGGCAATTATCCTCACTCCATCAAACATCACCGACACGGCCAAAGTGTTCTTGTATGTACTGGCCGTTACTTTCTCGGTGCCTTCTTCTGACGGAATCATGCAGTCTCGGAGGTACCAGCCACATTGGCAGCGAGGTCATCAATGCCATCGTGAACAGATTCCCAGATATCGAGCTCACAGCGCTTGTCCGAGAAGTTCTCAACTGTCAAGACCATCATTGGAGACCTCGAGAGCTTCGATGTGATTGAGAAGGCGTCCAAGCACGCTGGCATTGTCATCAGTTAGTGCCAGATCCTGTCTTGAGCTTGCTCTGGCTCTTCTGCTGCCTTTCTCCTATGCCGCACCTTCCACTCAACTATTGCCTACCTGCCACCCTTTCACTCTCACCTCCTCCCTATCACATTCCACACGCTCTCCCACCACCATCCCACTGACCAGCATCCCAGACTGTGCCCCTGACATCCCCCACGCACCCACAACCCACGCCATCACCCGCGGCCTCTCCACCTCCTCCCCACCCACCTTCCCCATCCACACCTCCCGCGCCGGCCTCATCTGGACCGCCCCCACCGGCACCCACGACCCCTCCCCCTCCGCCACCTGGTCCGACACCACCTCCCTCCCCGCCATCCTCGCCGCCCCGCCCGCCGCCGTCTACGGCCTCTCGACCTCGCCCGACCACCCCGTCCCCATCACCCTGCCCGACACCGTGCGCGCCGGCTTCACCGTCGGCCCCGGCGTCAACGTGCACGCCTGGGTGCACGTCGCCGACCTCGCGCGCCTCTACGCCGCCCTGCTGGGCGACGCGGTCGCGGCGCGGAAGGCCGGGGACGGAGGCGTACTTCTTTGCGGCGGGGGAGGAGATGGCGTTTCGGGAGTGGATGGCGGTGCTGGTGCCGGAGGTGAGGAGGCGCGGGGGGGTGCCGGGGGATCGGGTCGTGCAGGTGGATTTCGCGAGGGCGTTCGAGGCGGTGGTGGAGGGGGGCGTGGTGTCGGAGTATATAGTGAGGCGTAGGCGTGGCTGTTTGGCGTGGAGATGAGGTGTAGGAGTGATAGGGCGAGGGAGGTGTTGGGGCGGGTGCCGAGGAGAGAAGTTTTGAGAGGGGGTTTTAAGTTGGTGGGTGAGCTGTTCAGGAAAGAAGGGAGGGAAGAAGAGTGTCGCGGTAAGTGCTGTCCAGGGTGGATGGATGGTTTGTTTGGGGGATGTAGTGAGATTTTCGGCTACCATTTTCGACTTCTGGGACGAAGTTAGTTAGAGAAACCTGTTGATTGTTATTCTAGTCACTTTTCTTTTTTTTTTTTGGCGTGAAAGTGGATCACTTACAGATTGATGACGCTCTCGACATATCACAAAGTGCTATTTAACTCCTGGCACTGCTCCTTCACCTTCAGATGTGCAACTAATTGCGGGCCCGAACTCGAAAAGCTTGGATGGAAGAGTCACTTCGTCACTAGCAAAGCGCATGTTACCGTAGGCATGCGACCAGGCGGCAGCCGGGAAGTCACGCTAAATGTTGGATGTTGGCTGTAGCAACCACTAACTCTCTTCTCCGCATCACCTACCGGAACTGTTCGACCACCCCACGGAGCCCGAATAGCGCGGTTCCCACTGCCCCATCAGGACTCCTAGCGTGGTTTTACTTTAGCAACAGATCACATGAAACGCACCTCAAGGCTGCAAGATAGAGTTTTCCAACGTATGCCATTCGAATCGTCTCAGCTCTTGGCGAGACCAACAACTATGGAAACAATGCCATGTAGGGACCAAAATAGCGAGTGTCCCGCCTAAAGCCCTGATGCATGCAAAATGTGACGAACCCTTTCCCGATCGTTTTTTGTCGACGATGCAAGTGTGAACAATCAAACAGACCCTGAAACCCCAATCAAAAGCGCCATGCTTGCAAGAGAGTATCCCGTACGTCTCGACTTCGGTATCCGTGAAACCCCAATCATTCTATAAGACGTAATGCACAATGGAGAAAAGAAACGTATGCTTGGTGGCTGGCGCACGCGCGCTCTCATGCGGAGTGCATGAGCTCGACAGGCGGCCGCGACGTATGTGCGAGAATCGGGCGCTGGACGTCCTCCATCGGCGTCATCTCGCCGGGGGTGGCGGTGGTATCCTCGACGGCGATGGCGGGCAGGTCGGGGCTGTCGCCGTGGTCCTCGGGGTGGTAGACGATGGTGGCGCTGCCGCTGCGTTGCCTCTTGCTAACGTCGATGGGGCTAATGGGACTCTTGCCGTCCATCTCGGAATCAACGGGGCTCTGGGGCAGGGCGTCCGGACGGGCGTGCAGCTTGGCCAGGGCGGCGGCAAGATCTTCGGCGTGCACCTCCTTGTTGGGCGGGTCCTCGTTGCGCACCTCCCAGCCGTGCGGCGGCGACGGCGGCGGGCTGATGAAGAACAGCTTGTCGCTCTTGGGAAGCGGCAGGTGCTGGTCGGTCGGGTTCAGCGGCGTGTGGGTGCCAAAGTAGACGCGCACCCGGTCACCCATGACGGTCTCGCCGTCCAGCTTCTGCTTGATTGTCACGGCGGCGGCGATGTCGAAGAAGGACACGACGATGCGGCGGAAGGAGCGCAGCGGCGCCCACGTGTGCACGGGCGCATACGAGTTGATCAGGTCGCGGAGGGTGACGAGGTTCGCGGGGTGGAAGATGGAGGCATCCTGCAGGTTCTGGGGGCTCGGGGTTAGCCGGTGCTCAGAGAGTGGGGAGCGGTGAGCAGCAGTGGCAACACTTACGGTGATGAGGAGGGTGTTGGAGGGCGGCGAGGGCGTGATGAGCGGCGGCAGGTCGGACAGGTCCAGAGAGAGGTTTGGCGAGCGGCGACCGCGCGAGGACGAGAAGGAACCGGTGCTGCCAGCGCGGGAGCGCGGAGGAGATAGCTGTGCGGCCATGACGGTGGCGGTTGGTGTGTTGTGCGGCGAGGGTGCTTGTGTGTGGAGCGCTTGGCGTGGTGTAGAAGGCGCGATCGGCTTGGGGTGAAAGTCTGGAGGGGACCTGGTGCAGAGGCGTGGAGTGGTTTTAAACGCGGTCGGGTGCTGGGGAGGTTGTAGCATTGATGCGCCTGTCGGTGGCTGAGCTCAAAGGCCACCGACGGCGGGCTCGGGGGCCCATGCACATGGATGCGCGATGGGCGGCTTCGCTGGCGCTTGGCGCAGCGTTGCCCGTCCCCCTCCGCAGTTCTAGGTCGGCGGCCGACTACACAGCCTCCCACGCCGCCCTTGGCCGCTTCACCGTCCCGCACCACTCCGCGTGCCGGCAATTCGCCCTGCTGCTGCAACCAGCTAAGACACGGCGCGCGATCGAATTTCCTCCGCGCTTCCGCTCTTGGCCAGGCTCTCGATGTTTGAGCCGGCGCTGCTATGTGCCTCGCACCTGTCGCAGAAGGGCCGCTCACCACTGCGCCCCCCCCAGCAGTGCCAGCAGTGCCCGTCCGCTAGACCAGCACGCACCCACGCCTACGCAGCTCTCGTTTTCTTTCAGCGCCCCAACGCGCCAGCCCGCAGTAACCGATGCAGTAAACGCGCAAGCAGTGGCCACTTATCCCCGCAGTTGGCCCGCGAAAGGGGCGCGTACTCGTAGGAGGACGGCGCAGTTACGATCGCCTGAATGGATATCCGATAAGCTCGCATGCGCGAGTGCTTTCCGAGCGCGGACAGCGGCTATGTACAATCGTAGGAATGAACCTCGCCTCCCGCGCCGCCAATAGTCTGCTGCTCCGTCTGCCCCACATGAGAAGAGGCTTATACTCCAATCATTTGAGGCATTATTCCATCCGCTAAGCCTTCACCTTGACCACAACCTTGCCAAAGTGCCCGCCGGAGAACAGATACTCCAGGGCCTCTTTGGCGAGGCCGAACTCAAACACCCTGTCGATCACCGGGTGAATCTCGTGCTTCCTGTAGAAGTCGCACATCTCCTCAAACCGCTCGCGCGGCCCGTTGAGGATGCCCTTGAGCGTCACGTTACGCCTCAGAGCCAAGACGTTCACATTCGTCCTGTCACCCGCGTCGTCCTCCTTGCCTGAGAGATAGCCGATGGAATTGATCAGGCCCCCAAATGCAACTGCGTCGAACGACTTCCGCAGCGTGCGTGCACCGCCGCACTCGAAGATAATGTCCGCGCCCTCGTCACCCGTGAGTTTCATGACCTCGTACTGCCACTCCGGATTGCTGCGGTAGTTGATTAGGAAATCCGCGCCAAGGCTCTGCGCCTCCTTGAGCTTGTCATCCGACGACGAAGTCACGATCGCTTTGACGTCATTAGCGTTCGCCCAAATCATACGCGGAGAGTGCGGGAAGAACAGGGAAGAAGCGGAGAAGAAATCGAGTGATTGAGGACTGTCCACGAACAGCACACCTGTGGAGATTACGCCGGCGCATCTGTACACGACACTGGCTTGGCAGATTATGCATACGAGAAAAACCAACTTACTCTTCGCGCCACTCGCTTTTGCTATCTGCAATCCGCTGATGGACACGCCGCCTGTGCCTTGGAGCAACACGACTTCACCTGCGCCACCAGGTTGGCCCATGGGCCTCATACCGTTGATGGCCATCCATGCAGTAACAGCAGCGATAGGCAGGCACGACGCCTCCTCATCGGTCGCGTACTCGGGAGCCTTGACTAAGCCATAGCTCGGAAAGACGCGATGAGTGGCCAAAACGCCCTCGAGAGGCAGACCGAGGCCGTGCGCCATGTGGTGAGCCTTTACCTGGCCCGTCAGGTGCGTCTGGTTGAAGATGGAGATGACCCGATCCCCAACCTTCCACGGGATCGTCGCGGAGCCCTCGCCAACAGCCGTGATGACACCGCACGCGTCGGCGCACGGGACGAGGGGCTTAGTCTCTCCGGAGGAGACGGTCTTGTGGTGCTTGTACAGCCCCATGGCGACTAGCGACAAGGATCAGCTGCTGTACGCATGCAAAATTGCCGAAAGAGGAAAGTTGCCTTCGGTGTCGCGGTAGTTGAGTGACACAGCCCGGATCTCGACCAGCACCTCGTCCTTCCCGGGCGCCGGCAAAGGCGCCGTGCTCTGGTAGACTTTGTCCAAGCCATCCTGCAAGGTTTGCCACTGCCTGATCTGGTTTTCGGCCATGGTGATGGTCTAAAGAGGTGGGCTGATGGCACTGCTGGTTATGGAGTGTGAATGAAGGTATGAGGCAAGACAGTGAGACAAGCTGCAGCAGAAATGTCAAACCGGAGGAGAGGATTAGTTTCACGTCCGCCAGCATCATTGGTGGCAGCAGTGGGGTTACCCCAAGCCATTACAAAGCAAGGTATCCAGTCGGACCGGGTATCGAGCCCGATAGAGCTACGTCGAAGTGCCGATGTTACACGCAGCAGTCTGTGTCCTGCACTCTGGCAATTTGTTACGTGAAGCAAGTGGCCAGAGGGCGCGTTTGTCCAACTCTCCCGAAACCTACACATCGTTCCGCGCAAACAGCATTCCCACAGCTCGGATCGATGGATTAGCGGCGGTGGTCGCGTTGAGGCCAGTCCGCGGGAGCATCCGGTGCCTGATTGCTGGTTGCCCGCGGCGCGACGTCACTGTTCCCGTCGGGCAATGTACATCTTCCCCGTGCGCGTGCTGATTACCGGGGTAGGGGCGCTACGCCACAAGCACAGCCACAGAAGTGTGGCTTGCTCCGCGTGTTCGTCGAACTCGTATCCTCCGCTCGGCCACTCCGAGCCTCGTCATTTCTTTCTCTCAACGTGATTGCCTACTTTACGGATAGAAATCTCCCCGAGGATCCTCATGCTTAGGATGATGGATGGATCCGTTGAACTGGGCAGTGCTGATCCAATGCGGCTCAACTTGACCCTTCGGCCGGTACGCTGGGACGATCGTGCGATGACTGGTGAGCGCACCGGGGAGCCCAGATGTATCTAGCTGATACCGCAGGTGACTAGTTGAACTCAAGATCCCGGATGCGAACAGAGGTGCCCTCGTCTTGTTGGAACTTCCAGAGAATAGGGATTATTCGATCGCCATTTAGCAGTCACAACAGAAGCTGCTAACAGGAATCCGAAACTTGGCGTCGAGAACTCGCCTGAGTTGAGCCTGATAGTGGCTCCATAGCCAATTGAAAGCATAATCCTAAGGAGGTCCTGTGTGGTTCGTTAAGGTGGAAGGGCGTGGTGATGTGTCGTGGATGTCTCTGCGGCTCTGTCTGCAGGGACGCTTTCTAACGCTGGTCCGTGCGCAGGCTCTCAGTGCGCAATGCCGGTGACGACTCGAAGTGACACTCCACGCTTTCTTTCAACGCCGCGGGGAGTCGCAACACCTACCCTCAACGCCCGCCGCACTGCGCCTCCTCCCGCTCCATCGCAACTTTCGACTCCGCCTTACGACCCGCACCGCCCGCGCCAAGCTTCTCAGCAAACGTACGCAGCCACCTCCTTCACGCGTCCTCTGAGACGCCTCTCGCCGCAACCATGGACTACGACATGCTGGGCATGGATGCCGTCGATGGCATCCAGGTGAAGATTCGCGAAGTGAGCCGTGCCCGCCTTGCTATTCCTCACTGCGAGATTTGCCACTGAACATTCCCTACAGGCCGACGACGTCGCCGTCGATTTCGTGCTCAAGAATGTCGACCTCGCCTTCGCCAACTCGCTGCGCCGCGTGATGCTCGCCGAGATCCCGACCATGGCCATTGACCTGGTTGAAGTCGAGAAGAACACATCCGTCCTGGCCGACGAGTTCATCTGCCACCGCTTGGGCCTGATCCCGCTCAACTCGAAGGGCTGCGAGGACGTGGCGTACACGCGCGACTGCGACTGCGAGCAGTACTGCGAGAACTGCAGTGTGCTGCTAAATCTGAACGCACGCTGCACGGGCGACGAGGTCATGACGGTGTACGCGCGCGACCTGCAGGTTTCCGCGGCGCGCGCCAACGAGTGGGTTGGCACGCCCGTTATCAAGGACCCGAATGGTCATGGCGCTATCATCTGCAAGCTGCGTAAAGGCCAGGAGCTCAAAATGCGCTGTATTGCGAAGAAGGGCATCGCAAAGGAGCATGCCAAGTGGGCGCCTACGTCCGCAATCGGCTTCGAGTACGATCCTTACAACAAGCTCCGCCACCTTGACTATTGGTTCGAGGACGACCCACAGAAGGAATGGTGAGTTGGCAACCTCTTTTAATTCTCCAGGCGTACAGCAGCGTGCTTAATCAAAAACAAATACTAAATCCTCGATTCAGGCCCATCAGCGACAACGCCAACTTCGAGGGTGATCCTTCGCAGGAGGGCGAGCCCTTCAACTACGACGCCGCACCTAACCAATTCTACTTCAACCTCGAGACCGTCGGTGGCCTCGAGCCCGACAATATCATGCTGCAGGGCGTCAAGGTGCTTCAGCAGAAGCTTGCCGAAGTCATCGGCGAGCTGACGGGTGGTGGCGATCGCCCCGGTGGCGGCATGGGCGGGGGCATGATGGATGGTGGTTTCGTTGGTGGTCCGCGCAGCCCGGACCTGAACGGCGGAGCGGGCACTTCGTACGGTGGCATGGACCAGGGCTACACGACGCCCTACGGCGGCGCAGGCGGCAACGCAAGTGTCTGGGGCGGTGCGGCCACGCCATTTGGTGCCCAACCGTACGGCGGCGGTTACTGAAGAATGAAGGACACGTGGAACGTAATATCATCTGACTAAGGGCGACGGAGAAAAGCGCAAACCAAGCTTACACACTTCGGCCGACGACGACAGCAATGAAGGCTGAGACTGACACGTCGGCTCCGCTTGGACCTCGCCACCACGAACGAAAGAATGCATTGCTGGGGCGGCGTTAAGACAGGCGTAATAAACACAACACAGCGGTATACCAAACTTGCTGGGGACGGAGGTTCTGCTCCTTGGGTTTCATTAAGAGTGTGGAACGAGGGCAGCTCATCATTTTGATGGTTGGGCAAAATTATTAAAGATCCAAAACCTCGAGATACCAAAATTCAAAGAAATGCTTCGGCTTATGAGGCTGTGCTAAACCGGAAATTTGTCAAGATGATTAGCTTCACGGTAGTGAACAACTCATGTGGACATGCCCGTTGTTCTGGTCTACGTAGTGAATCCTTCACTGGCGCGTCCGGATAAGCGAGTGCGTGGTCGAGTTAAAGCTCAGCCTTCTTCAATATTACCGCTTTTGGACACCGGTCTTCACAAGGCGGAAGCCACAGCCACGGATGTCTGGAACGAACGGAATGTTCGCGGATAAGGTCTTTGATCATTATGTCCTTGCTTCTCTTGAGCTTTTTTCTCCACCAGCCTTTCCAAAAATCCGTCATGACCGAACAAAATGCCTACGACCGCCCGCCAGATATGTTTTTCATACAAGTACACAGAAGCCCGCAACCGAAGTTCTTTTTGGAATCCCACTAGCCACAGTCGCTTCCCAGGAGAGGAGTATCAGAGTCTGAATATACAATGGAGAAAAGGGTAACGAGAAACATTTGGGAGGAGCTTTAGACAAAAACGCCGGCTTTTGCCCACCGGATCCCACATGAGAAAATGCGATGATTCACATGTCGTGATTATACAGTGACAGACCATGAAATGGGTTGTCCGTTTTTTTTTAAGGAGTCGAGATGCTGCGTGATCTTACTGCGTCGATGTTGGAATTGTTGCGCGGGTTTACGAGTTCTTCACGACGCCGACCTGAGCGGGCTATAGTTTGGTGCGTTAGCATGAATGAATCCGAAGAATGAGAAGCAGCAGGCTAGAATAGCTGATTGCTTACCCTGAGAACCCTTCCATTCAGGATGAAGCCAGTCCGCTGGGTGTGGAAGCAGATGCCATCCTCCTTGTCGGGCATGGGAGCCTGGAAGACGGCCTCGTGAATGTTGGGGTCGAACTTCTCACCCTCGGTGCTGGGGTCGAAGCGCTCGAGGCCGTGCTTCTTGAGCGTCTGGATCAGGACTGTGTCGGTCATCTTGATGCCGTCGTGCAGGGTGACGAGGTCTTTGTTCTCCTCAACGAGCTTGTCCTTGGGCACGGTGGTAAGGGCGCGGTCCAGATTGTCGACCGACTCGACCAGGTCGCGGGCGAAGCGCTGGATGGCGAAGTCTTTGGCAGCCTGGATCTCGCGCTTCGTGCGCTCCTGCAGGTTGCGGAATTCGGCGACGGAGCGAAGGTACTTGTCCTGCGCGTGAGGCATGATGTCAGCGGATCGTTCTTTCAATCAATCCCCAAGTTCTGGCCATGCCGTCTCCATCAACAGCACAGCTTAAATTACGAAGACGGGGTGTGGAGCAGACCTTCAAGTCAACGATTTCCTTGTTCTTCGCTTCAAGTTGCTCCTTCAGCTTGTCGGTCTCAGCAGGCTCCTGCTTCTGCTCCTGCTTCTGCTCATCCTTCTTCTCCTCCTTGTTCGCCTCGGCCGATTCGGAGTACCATCTCGATGCAACCCGGAGCGGCGAGATGGCGGCGACGGGAGCTACTGATGCGCGCAGCAGCGGAGACTGAGCGCGAATAGAAGCGGAGGCGGCCTGCGCCGATAACCTGGAGCTCGCAGCTCTGGAGGCTCTGAAGGCCGAGCGGGACAGCATTTTGTGCGGGAAAGCTGGTGGAATTGGGCAGTCCGGTGAAGCGGTGCGAGCGGACGGGCAACAGATGGTGGTGGTGATGACGATGTACTTCCAAAAAGTTCTGATGGCGGCGCCTGCATGCCACGCCTGGCCCGAGCTCCTGCTCCCCGATGTCGCCCGAGCGGGAGGCGAAGCTGCCGCCGCCGATCACCAACCGCTGCATCTTTAAACCCTAATTCTCCTCCATGTTCCGCCCGCCTGCCAGTTCGCCATGCGCGGAATCACTCGAGCGGGAGTTTCGCTGGCCAAATCGCTGAACGGCTTCAACCAGGCGAGCTCAGCACGACTCACTTCTCGGACCTTCTCCGCAACCTCCGCCGCGCGCACTTCCACAATGCAGCGCTCAACACCAGCTGCCTACTACAGGGGCGGCACCTCGCGTGGTGTTATGTTTCAGGAGCGACATCTGCCCAAAGACGAGGATTCACGCCGCAACGTCTTTCTTCAGGTAATGGGCACTCCTGACCCAAACGGACGGCAGCTTGACGGCATGGGCGCCGGCATTTCCAGCTTGTCGAAGATTTGTCTTGTAGGCCCCGCCGATGATCCCAATGCGGACGTGACGTACACCTTTGTTGGTGTGGGTATTGAGACACCTATCGTGGACCTCGCCGGCAACTGCGGCAACATGAGTTCCGCCGTCGGCCCCTACGCCTTCAACGAGCGGTTACTGGGAAACATTGACTACGAAAAAGAAGGAACAGCCACCGTCCGTATCTTCAACACGAACACCAAGAAGTACATCCGCAACAGCTTCCCGGTTGCCAATGGCCAGGCCCAGGTTCAGGGAGATTTCTCTGTTGACGGGGTCGGCGGCACCGGCGCGAAAGTGACATTGGACTTCCTCGATCCGTCTGGTTCCAAGACGGGCAAACTCCTTCCTACGGGAAATGTTGTTGACAAGTTCAATGGCATCAACGTCAGCTGTGTTGATGCCGCAGGCCCCGGTGTTTTCGTGAGCGCCAAGGATATTGGCGTGGATGGAACTATCTTGCCCAACGACTTCAACAAGCTCCCTGAAAAGCTCCAACTGCTAGAGGACATCCGTCGTCAAGCAGCTGTTGTGATGGGCATGGCGAAGGCTGCCGATGGTGTTCCAAGGGTCACCCCGAAAATTGCCATCGTCTCTGCACCCGCCAGTCACAAGATCCTTTCAGGTCAGGCACAGGAAGCCTCCGCTATGGATGTCATTATTCGATTCCTCTCGGATGAGCAGCCGCACAGAGCTATTCCACTGACCGGGGCTTTGTGCGTTGCCGCGGCTGCAAAGTTGGAGGGCTCGGTCGTCCAGTGGCACATTGCTCAAAAGTTGGTTGATCCAGAAATGATCACAATCGGCCACTCCAGCGGACGCATTCAAGTTATTGCGACGATGAACGATCGTGGAGAGGTCGAGACTGCAACTGTCTTTCGGACTGCCCGAAGGATCATGGACGGTCAGATATACTGGAATGAACAAAAGCGAGGGTAAATGACAGCCACGAGACGCTTCCTTTTAATTTTTCTGTACTGAAATGAAGCCGGACCTTTTGTCGACTCGTTGGGTTAAGGAAAAGTGCGTGGTTGGGTAAGGCGATCTTGCATCCGGGTTTGTGCCATCTTACGTTCAACTCCTGAACCTGCTTAAGCTTGACAATTCATTGACGTTTTATTGTCGCTACATTTCAACGTCATATCTTTCCTTCTGTTCCATCCACAATATGTTGCACCAACGCCGTGTCGAGGTAAGCCCTCACCTGCACGATTTTCCCCTCAGGATTCCACCGAGTGGCCCAGCAGAAAGTGTTGTTGTAATCCAAGCCAGTCTTTGTCTTGCTCGTATTTGTCATTTCTACCATGGCCCATTCATCATCCTCGCCGCCGACGATGTTGTGGACTTTCGGATGGACGGGATGTTCCGGATCCATGATCTTGCCTAAGCGGCCGAATGTCTTTGTGCGGAACTCATCGCAGCTGTTGTAGGTGCCGCCGAGGATTGTCTTCGACTGAACCGTCCATTCTATGGAAGAGAGGTACGTGTAAGGTTCTCATCCATTTCCTTCCATCAGTGGGGATTCAGATGTACTTACGAACGTCAGGGACAACGCTGGCAAAGAAGCCGTCATAATCTCCCACAGCCATGTGGGAGAAGACTTCCTGAATATGCTCTTTGCTGGCGTATTTCGGCATCTTGCTTCCAGTTCCAGTATTCTCTGGCCACTGAGTATGTTCGAGTCCTTGGATATTGGCAGATAGAACTGGAAACCTCTCTATGAACTTATATGCAACCCGTAGAAAGGAGCAGTGGCAATTCCTCGGCCTTTCTCGCCCAGCTATTAGACAACATCAATCGATATCGGCGCCATCCGACGCAAATCCGAATTCAGTGGTAGGTAAGGTGTCGGATCATCGCTACGTATCTACGTAGTAGTGGCATTCGCTATCATCCGTTGGCGCGCAGCAAAATGAACGATGCCTGTGCACCCGCGGTGTGCCACCAACTTGGTTATGTCACGCGAAACACCGGCAATGAGACCCGGATCTGGGCTGTCAAGAAATTGTTGTGATCGCAGATGATTACTTATGATGATAGGGAGTGTTTGGGAAATCTTCAGGGCTGGTTTGAGATTTGTGGGGGTCAGGCCATGATCTCGCTTGTTTTTGTCCAAACAAGCACGTCGTACGATAGGCCATGATTGTCATGTAAAGGGCATTTTCCGCAGTCCGGTTCACCAGGCCGGAGACAACACCCGAAGCGTAGATCGGAGTCTGCCATTGTCACTTTTCGGGCTCAGAGCGAGCACCGATCTTCGGCTTCGTCGTCGCGGAAGCATTCCGTGTTACTTGGAGTGTTGGGTGGGTCTATGGGGGCACGAGCTCTTGCATGGTCGCGGCAGTAGCTGCTGCGCTCATATAATAATAAGTACCGTCGATTGTGAGACACCATTCCCGGTAGCTTGGACCTGTTATCTTTGACTGACTGGCTGGACTCTGGCTCTGGTCAACGAGTTCCGACCCTCAAGTTCGTATCCGGAAGTTGCCGTGCTCACTCCAATTAGATGATGATTGTATTTACGTCTTCTATGTGCTATGTAGCTGCCTCACATGGTGCTTTACAGACGGGTTCACTCCGATTAGAGGTGTACTGCCAGGATTTAAATCAAACTCCGGGCCGCTCCCAGAGTCGCTACCGCTTCTCAGCTTATGGAAATCCAGACTTAACAAGGGTTCTCAGATTACTTTAAACGGGATAAGTTACTGAGGGTTGCTTATAGGACATTTCCCTGGGCGTAAGTCAGCGGTCGGTGATATTATGAACAACCAGGCATTTTTGGAAACGGTATTGCCGCGATCCGCACCCCACGCACTACAAATATGGGAGCTTGGGTCTTCCCAGTGAACGAGGTTCCGCCGTTCCCCATCTCTTTCGAGTTCTAATACTGCGCGATGCGACTTTCGAGTTGCACCGCATGCCGCGGCTATCTAACGCCGGGGTTCGCTGTGCTCAACATCCAGAATCAGCCGCATACTCGCCTCATTGGACATGCTAAACTTAAAGGCCTCCCAGCGAGATCAACCCTCCTTCTATGTTCTCAGTCAATGGCTTGGAGAACCTGGCAACGCTGCTGACCCCGTGGGACATCAGGAGCAACGTGATCGTGCCGGGCGTGTACCCGAGTGAGATGACGGACTTCATGCCGTGAGATAAAATTGCGGTTTTGAATACGCCAGCGGGCAGGGCGGGCAAGGCCGAGGATGTGGCTGTTTTCGTGCTGTATCTGGTGGGGAAGACGGGGGCATTTGGAAATGGAGATGTGGTGGTGGCGGATGGAGGGAGGGTATCGATCGAGGTGTGCGCTTATTGTGCTTGAGTCGCGAAGTCTTTGTGGTAAATATAAGGACTTCTCCGTGAGTTGAGCTCGAAATTCTGTCTTTCTATATGGAAACGCTATTGCAAGGACTCTCGAAAAGTAGTTTTTCCGAGGACATTTTGAAAAATATCAGCTCGAAGCCACAGTCAGCCAGAGGGTTTCCTCTACTTTTAACTTCAAACACGTTTCTCTTTGCTAATGTTTTTCACTTGTACGCTCAAATTCAGACCCAAGCCCCCCAAGCATGCCGACAGGGAACACGGAGCTGTAATACCGCCGTACTACGCACTCCACCTCTACATGCTCGTAGTGAGGTGGCCAGCGTTCGATTGACGCTAGGGTACATTCGGCTCGCTTACCACACAGGCCGGGAGGCGACCAAAATGTTTTCCGCACCAAAAACAAAACGTACAACAGCCGGGATTCCCCAATGGTCACCCACTTGAGTACTAATCGGCCGGTTCGCAGCTTGAGTACGGCTGAGCGGACGGGAAGCCCTATATTCTGCGACCTGTGGTCGTACGTGGAGGCTGGAATAGACAAAAGATAATATATACAAGATGAATCTGCTAGACCATGCACTGCGCCTACTGCCAGCGGACTTCAGACACTGCGATTGATGAAGGGAGCCCCCAACTGATATTCCAATTCCGCTACTCAAGGATAGCTGTTGACCCGTGGCCATGAAAAGGTCTTCACTGCACGTGAGAGTTGAAAATCCCGCAGTCCTTAGAATAGCCACGCGTCTATGAGTGCATTACCGATGAGTTAGAAGCCCAGATGGACTACATCAGGCCATGAATGAGGCTTCCGATGCAAGGGAGCATGTGCGGAGTATGAGATGGCCGCGGCCAGACCCCCACCCACCATCTCAATCATCGACTGCATGTGGCACGGCATGAAAGCTCTTCACAAATGTAGATTTCTCTGCGCTGAGTGTGAAGAAATAGAGCAGAGAATTTGTGCAATACTTGCTGTGGCTGATGTCAGCTTTGTCTAATTCGGTAGTGTCTGTGTCCCGGTCACTGGCAACATGTGTTTCGATCGGGCCATCACTTGCCAATTGTAGCGAGGAATACAGAGCGCCGTCTTTTTCGTCTAATCATACAAAGCTTACTGGTCTGGTTTGAATTTTGATATCCCTGCAATGCTTCACGTTATGTATCTGCACAAAGCTCGCACGGTCGCTTTGCCGGTATCCATGTATCAGGGCACGGCTTTTCTTGCCATTAAGGTTGGTCAATACATTTGCTCCATAGTAATTCCGAGCGGGGTAAGTCTAGAAAGGTGTCGTGTGTGACTCTTGCAGCATCGACCGGCCACGGAGAAACACAGTGGCCTTGTGGCTGGGAGGAATGTGGGGCGAGACACGGAACAATAACAGCAGCAACACGCTAAGTAGTTTATGCCACACTTGTTGAGTGACATAAAGCGCAGTTAGTATACTATGTGGATGGAAAGATCCCCATAATGGTCAGTGACCCTGGGCTTCCAAAAGTTCGCCCAGGCTACATAGGGTGCTCCATTACAATGTCTCGCCGCAGGCGACCGGCTTATCACTGGCGATCTATCGCCCCACAAGTGAGCGATGTAGCCTATTGGCTTCTACGTCATAGCAAGAGTCCCTTGTTTCCCAGGCTATTAGTTTTGTGGACGCAGCCTTCGCTCCCGGACGCCTGGCTTCCAACCATCCCTCCTTTTTACGATAGTTCCACTTCCCGACTCCACGGCAGCATGCTTTATTGGAACACTGCATACAGAAATCCTTCCCAAGTAATCTCTGAATGTTTCTCGATTAGATTACACGTCTCTTGCGTCATGTGGAACGTCCAAAGTCGAACGGAGGCAGCAGCGCACCGGCAGGCTCCGACTATGGGCTTTAATAACAGGTGTAGTATCCTGCCTGCACAAATTTCCAGAGCTTTTATGTGATAATGTAACTGCTAAACACCGCTGCTGTGCTCTCATAAGGCTCCTCGATGTTCTTCTTGAGGGTGTTCCCGAGGAATATTTAAAGAAGCTCGCAGTCTCCGTCACTTTATACATTCCACTCCAATATTCTCATATGCCCAAGCCTCCTTCTAGTCGATTGAAATGTTCTTCAAAGAGCAACTGACCGGAGTCGTCGAACACTTCATTGTCACGCCAATGCTGTTACCACAATACATCATGAACATGGTGCAACGTGTCGCAGTGATTTTAAGGGTTCCATTAGTACAAACACTTGTGAGTAATCAATTTAAATGGAAAATGAAACAGTTCTAACAGCAGAATAAGTCGTTTGGAGATTCCCATGAGTCACCGTATCCACATCAGAACTTGCGTCTCCGTCTTGATGAAGCCCATTTCTGCTATGTCCCGTTCGAAGACTTCGTTCGGGAAGGAGAAATTCTCCTCCAGGATAGACACGGACACACACATCCGTTTCAAGTGTGCATCAAGTTTGACACTGGCTCCGATCCTTACTGTACCATTAGCCGGCGCGTGCTGGACAGAGCAAACGACTCACTTACGATCCAACGACACCAATTTGTTAGCGCCCCCGGAGACTCTCCGGAAAGCATTGATGGCGAGAAGACAAAGATACTGCATGAAATGCTCCGAGCTTGCTACCGTGTACATGATAAGCATTGCAGGAGCAAGATCATTCACCCAGGTCAAGCACCTTACGAATACGAGGACTTCCTGATCACACCTCAGACCGCCCCCTTTGATGTAACAATTTGTCTCAGAACCATGCATGAGCAGGATTTCTTTCACAAAAAAATCCGCCTGTGTGCAAATGATTCCACCCAAGGGGGCAAAAGAATCTCCGCTCCAAGGCCGTTGAGCGGTAAGTGAACTCTCTGTCATTGCGCCTTCAGTCAGTACAGAACGGCTGATTTAGATTCAGGAGACGAGAGAAAAAAGGCTTGGGAGGAATATGAGGCTAAAATGCGAATGCACTCCGCTGACGAAGCAAGAAATCATGGTAACGGCGGAGGCAATGCATCTGGTTCCACCCAACACTCTCAGCAAACATAATAACAAAAGAGACCGGTTTCAGAGCTTTCATATGAGAGACCTAAGTACTCCTTTCCTCATCGTCCATAGGAAGAGACAGCAGACTAATGTGCGTGTGGAGGGGTGTCTTTTTTTTAATAAAAAATCACTTCCACCCCCTTCGGACATCAGCGCACCCGCAAACACAATCAGTTTTTACGGCCTTTCCTCATTTGAAACCAACAAGCAAACATGTGTTGAATTTGGACCTCGTTCGACTTTTCCCTTGCGCTCGAACCCTCACTTGCAGCTGAATGTACGTAGTGCTGAACTTCCTCCACACGCCTTCTCTCTCTTTCGGTATGTGCTCAACTCTAGTAATTCTCGACGAAGAAATTTAATGTGATAATGAATCAAAGAATAAATGTGAAGTAATTATACCCGCAGATTCATCCCGTAATGTTCAATTCCCAGAGCTGCTGGCAGCGCCAACTTGAATAAACACAACTTGCACAGCCGCCCAACTTGCAGCCACAGCAAACACTTCCGCACGCTTCGCCGTCGTGAACGCTGCCAAGATAAATGTGAGTAGCAAGTTGAAAGCCGCGATGAGGCCCAGCCGTGCCTCCAACGCGTGCACAAGATACAGGACTGAGATGGAAAGTATCAGAAGTATAGACGCCAACATACTCGTCAAAACGAATGTGCAACGCGCCAGAGTTGAATCTTTGCAGCCCAAAAGACCCGAAACGTTTGATGAATGCATCGGCTTCCAGGACTGCAACCAGCGTAGTTGGAATGCTCCCTTGATAGCTTCGTTGGAAACCCACTTCGTAAACACATCTTCTTCATTGCGGGAAAGCAGGGTCACAAGTTCCGGTGCGTGGTTTTTCTTGTTGTGAGTGAAGCCCCAGATACTAGAGTCTCGGCCACAGAGAGCGAAGGGGCCCATTTCAGGGGTTTCGAGGAACGTTTGTATGTGATTGAGGTCCCATGCGCATGGCGGTGCCATTTTCACGATTGAGGCTTGCTGGATCAATGCCGTGTCTGTGCAGAGTAAGTATTTGGAGAAACGTGGAGAAAAGGACGCCTGGGGACGCATGGGAACGCACTGTACTCTTTCAAGGTCTTTCGAATCTCCATTAACAGCTGCCACTGTTTACCCTCGCTCTGCTGGAGGTAGTACCAGTCTTCTGTATACCTCTTCCGATATTCATCACTGCTACTGTCCTCGTTCTGAATCTTCTTTAGCCGATGCTCCATGTTCACCAATTCTGCTTGGAGATACAGCAAATTCTGCGCGTTCAAGTCACCAAAACGCCTGAATATTGCTGCCTCTGGAATAGCGCTCATCCGCTCTGCAAGCTTCGGATATCCTGGTGGAACAAGTGGTACACTCTCTGCTGCGGGCTGCTGAAGCTCCGTGTGTCCTCCACATGCTCATTGGTTTGTTCTTCATTGGAATTGTGGTTTCCACGCGAATTGCGGCGCATCGATTGGAGTAGACACATTGACTAAGAAATTCTGGGCTGAAGATGTAAATAAATGCAACAATGATTTGGAATTGTTTGCAGACTGGAAAGTTTCGGGCGCCGTCGAGATGACCCAACCCTATAAAGCAATAGGTGGAATCCTGCTATGCGTGGGAATAAGCCATGGGGACCAATACCCTTGTGGCACAAGGCACTTACTATGCGCGCTGCAGATAGGCAGTTTTCTCACAACGTGGCAGAACATGATTGTTGTCTCTCGGATGCTTATAGGTCAGCATTGCGCCTCATGGGGCTGTGTCATGCAGAACGGACAGGGGAACGGAAATTAAGACAAGCACCAACCATCCTGCCAAATTGGCCAGAAAGGCAGAATGCATTACAACATCAATTAACAAGATGATTGCGAACGGCATTGCTACCCACCGCGCTGTTACTGTATGGGAGCCGTGGTTTGTCTTGAGCCATGGCGAGAAGTCAGAGCCGCCAGATTCGGTTGAGTAAGGGAAGGTATGGAGCTTTCACCAATAGAGCGTGTGGAGGCGGCATGGACGGGTATGCGTGGAAGCATGGATAAGCAGCATCGGCTAAAGAATATATTCTAGAGCCCATGGAAAGCATATAGGCGGCATGGTATAACCTCTCCGCAGCTTCGTCTGCAGAGCTATTGATTCTTTGTTTATTATATTTCTGAGCAAATTTACTTGTCACGTACGACCACAGGTCGCAGAATATAGGGCTTCCCGTCCGCTCAGCCGTACTCAAGCTGCGAACCGGCCGATTAGTACTCAAGTGGGTGACCATTGGGGAATCCCGGCTGTTGTACGTTTTTCGTTTTGCTCCGGCGTTTTTCTCTCCGCTTTGTGGGCTAATGGTGGACCGTGCGCACCGCAAGCGACCTTCCCCTGAAAACCATCCTGGAACTGCAGGACAATTCCTTTTGTAAATTTTAGTGATTTATGGCGTGAGCTTGCTCATTTGACGTGATATTGACCGCCAAACCAAAGGTCAAGGGCAGCAGCAAGTGAGGTCCTTGAAGTGACCGCTGTTTTGTGGGGAGAAGTAATAAGAACTTCGAAACGTTCCTGAGGACGAATATTCTATTAGAAATGCAACACACTTTGCATCCGGACGGATCCTTGGTCACGTATCAAGCGGTGGGGTAGGGAGATCCAGCATAACGCCGCAATATTAACGGTAGAGAAGCATGTTCACATGATACCAGTGGACTAGCTAACGTACGCGATTGTCTGTTGTCCAGCCACCTCCACTTCTCTCCGACCATACCCAGCGATCATTCCCCCACACCGAGACTGATATCGGCGAGGTTTTCAGCGAGAGCTGCAGCGGCCCCATCCCCCGCATCAGCGCCATCCTCGAGCTGAACCATCCGTCCGACGCTTCGCTCACGCCCTCCCGTGCGCACAACGCTTGCCTCCCGATCCGCGCTACCCTCCCTCTCAACTTCGCGCAACGGCCGTGGGCTGCTCCGGCGCGGTCTGCGTGCATCCGGACCCGCGTACCTCCTGTCTCGGGAACCGCGTCGCGCTGCGAGGCGGGCCGTCTCCCTCTCCAACCTGCCCTTTCCGCGCCTCTTGGCGCGGTCCTCGGCCTCCTCCCGATCCCGCACCTTGCGGTGCTCCGCTTCGTCCTCGAGAGACTTCACGAGGCGCGCGTCCTTGGCGTAGAGTACGTCCCACTCGGCCACCAGCGCCGCGAGCTGCTTCTCCGCCGGCGGCTCCTCCCTGGCCATGATGCCGAAGTGATCCGCGAGCCTCGCGGCCTCGCGGCCCGCCAGGCTGGTGACGGCCTGCTGCAAGGCCGTGGTGGGCAGGGTGGTGCCGACGGCGCGGCCGCGCAGCGCGAGGTGCTTGTCGAACTCGACGAGGCGGTCGAAGGCGTCGCGGTTGACGCCGGTCAGGTCGGCGGCGCGGAGCTCTTGCTTCTTCAGCATGCGCTTGCGGTGGTTAGCCTTGTGCACCGCGTCCGCCAGCCGGGCGTGCAGGGTGCTCTCGGCCAGGGAGCGGCGGCCTTCAACGGGCGGCGGGCCCAGCAGCAGGCTCTGCACGAGACTATCGTTGCGCGCCGGGAACGCCGATGCGGCGCCCACGTGCAGCAGGACGAAGGTCAGCGACCGGGCGTCGAACCTGCTGCCGTCCTGCAGCGCCACCTCGGGCGCGTTGAGCTCGCGGTAGAGGTGCTCCTCGAAGATCTCGTACCACCCCTTGTCGGCCGGGCGGTCCGGCAGCCCCTCCGCCCAGCGGCCTATCGTGGCCCTGGCGGCGTCGCTGATGAGCACCACCGCTATCGCCTCGGCCGCGGAGGTCTTGCCTGCGGTCTGGCCGAGGACCTGCTCGATGAATTTGGGGCGCGGGTGGACTTCTTCGGCGAGACCCCTGGTGCTGCTGAACATGTAAACGCCGGTGCCCAGCCCTGCCACTTGGTCTGGGTAGCCGTTGAGAACGTTCTGGAGCACCTTGGAGTTGATGACGAAATAGTTGAACTCCCCAGCTTGCTTGCCGTTCCTCCGTTTTCCGTAGACGTAGTGTCTGTCGTTGATCTCCGTCGTCCTGAGCACGACGGACTCCTCCGTACTCTCTTCGTCGCTATCGGTGTACGTGACGTACATGTTTTAGGATTTGTTTTTTATCTTTTCAACAGACGCCACGTCCTTTTTGCTGATGACAGGAAGCGGCCTGGGCTCGGTGAACAGGCTGTTCGGGTCGGTCAGCAGAACGAGCGGCACGCCGCCCAGCGTGTCGACGAGCGAGTCGAAGAACGAAGGATCCCAAGCCGAAGGATCCGTCAAGGTGACGCGGATGAGCAGGTTCTGTTCATACCCCTCGTCACCGTCCGTGTGCAGTGCCGCAGCCCGTCGGAAGTACACGTTGGCAATCAGCTCGTACACGGAGGCGAAGCAGTCAGCTTCGCCGTTCTCGCCGCTTGACTTGAGGTAGCCAAATTTGTCCAGCAACTTGGCCCGGACGGTGTCTATATCTGGAAGGGGAACGCGGTCGCGGTAGAAACACAGCCTCTTCTCCGCAGCGTCGACCGCTGACTTGGTGGATGATGCCCGGCCGGAGGGCTCGTCCATGCCCTCTGTTTGGGGGAGTATGGATTCGACGGCAGCTCTTTGCGCCTTGTTCAGCAGGGGTAGAGCGTTGCGAATGGCGTCAATCCGTTGCTGCGTCTGTTGCTGCTCCGCCATGGAAGCGAGCCTGGCATCCTCGCCTTTTTTGTAGTCGCCAATGCCGTTGGCGAGGCTGTCGAGGTCGAAGCCCTCGAGGCTGTAGACGCGGCTGTAGTCTCCCCCCTCGGCTCTGGCCCTTTCCGCATTGCTCTTCACGCGAGACTGGAAGAGAGAGAGCATGTCTGCGAGTCCGCGCACGCCCAGGCGACCGTCATAGGGCTTGGCCATCTCGGTGTCCTTCTTGGCGATGGCCTGTAAGCTGTCGGCGACGATGGTCTTATCGAGAAGGCTGTCGAACTCATCGGCCGTCATGCCTGTCTGTTGCGCCAGGGCACAGTTGATGGCGAGAGCCCAGTTCTCCGCGATGACCTTGCGGTCTTCAGGCGTGGGGTACGAATCAGCCTTGAGCTTGACCGTGCGTGATCGGAAAGCCTCTTCTGGCGTGTTGTCGAAGTCTCTGGGCAAGCGGTTGAGCGTCATGAAGGCCTGCACGCGACCTGTGTTGACCGGAAACAAGTGGCCTGGGGCAAGCTCATTGTCGGACAAGATGTGCTCGCGGGCGGGGTCCGCGAGATCCTCCAGAAAATTGCGCAGCTTGACGCGGCTATCCTGGTCATAGGCGAAGTGGCTGTTGCCTTCAAGTGCGAAGTGGAAGTCGTCAAGCAAGATGAAGCCGTTGATGCAGGCGGTACCGTCCTCAGGGACCTCCATGTGTTTAGTGACAGCGCCCTTGACCCACGCCTCGAACACGTCCCACGCCGGTTTGCCTTTGGCCTTGAGGTTGTTGAAGTCGGCCCCCGTCAAGGTGACGATGGGCTGCTGCAGCCATTTAGCGACCTTCTCGATGTTCAATGTCTTTCTGGTGCCGAGGCTGCTCGATGCGATGTAATTCTTTTTCAGTTGGCTCTCCTGCTCGCGCATTGCATTTCCAAAGAAGACGTTGGCACGGCTGTTCAGTTCCTCGGTGAATGCCGTGGCGCCGAAGAGGGGGTTGGAGAGCTTGCGCTCCCGGAGCTCATCGCCGCTGATAGTCTGGATACTCCATGGCATCTCAAGGAACTTGCGCAATGCTAGGAGTGTGTTCGCGATGTCAGGTGCTGCCTCGATCAAGACGTCGATGGATGGATTCCTCGACGCCGAGACCTGTGCGCTGCCGTGCAAGAGGGTGACGAATGTGATCTCCTTTGGCGTCCGGCTGGCTTCAGCCTGGTCATTTCCTTTCTTCGTCTTCTTTCCGCCGGTAGCCTTCTCGGTCAGCGTCGCGTAGTTGTTCGTAGCGTATTCTTGGAGCCCCTTTTTTGCCTTCTCAGTCCACCCGGTTACCACTATTTTCTGCCTGTTGGAAAACCCTCGCCCTGCAAGACGGAGGCGATCCTCGATTTTCTTAAACAACAGCTCGTGGTCAGCGGGCTCGATTCCCTGCGCCGTCTGCATCGTTGTGTTGACCATGACTGCGTATCCGGCCGCGGCGCCGGTGCACGCCAGAACGGCGAAGGAAAGCTTTGCCGGATTCGTGTTCATGAGCTCCGTCTTCACTGCTGCGCCGGCAGCTGACGCAGCTCGACCGATCAAGTTGGGGGTCGATATCACCGCTCTTGAGACCTTCGTGACCTGCTTTGTGACGTCGTCGGTCTGGCGGGCGAGGGGTGTTGGCAGCGCTTCCAGCCGACGTCCATGACTCGACGGGACGCTGCTCCCATCGATGGCGTGGAAATCGTTGTCCAGCGTCTCATTGTGGCTCGCGTCATAGAATTGAACGGCGTCGGTTTCGTCAAAAGCAAGGTGAGGCCCCTTGCCAACGGATCGAGGCTTGTCGTTTGTGTCGTTCGGCTCGTCCGTAACATGGGACCACTCATATTCTTCAATGAGGTCGTAATCTTCGTCGGCAGCGGAGCCGGTTGAGTGAGGCGATGGCGTTCTCATGGTGTGTCAATCCGGGTGTTCGAAGAGACTTGGTGTAAGAAGTTTTATATCTTGGTATGACCACTATGACATGTCAGGTATGTTAACGTGATAACAAGAACGAGAGCGAAGTTGGGCCTAGAAAGTTCGCTGATCTGAGTGCACATGTGTTAGCTTGCTTGATTTACGGCACCTTTCCGGAACCATCTGCTCACTTATAAAAGTTCAAGAAATCCACGTGCTCATGCAAGATCAGTACAGTCTGTTGGTCAAAAGAGTAATAAGGGAGACTATGGGGGGATCTTGTGACTTTCATCACAGCCGATGTTAGAGCTTCGCTTTTGGCGTCTCCAGCTCAATCTCATTCACCAGCCTTGCCACTTCGCGGGTAATTGCGAAGCTGTAGACTAATCCGCCTCCTGGTGCTCCTGCATGATACCTTTCAGCTACGTCTCCACTCCCACGGCTTATGGACTACTCACCGTATGCGTGGATAACGTTCTGGCCACAGACTTTGTCTCTTTCGACACGAGCCCCTGTCTTCCTCTGTGGACGAATACCCACTATTTCATGGACAAACATGAAGTCGTTTGGCTGCTCAGGGAAAACCCGCGGCAGGTCTTCGTGCACACGGCGGAATATCTGTGTGCGTCGTGTCAGCCCGTCTAGAAATTCATCAGAGATTCTTCTCTGATGGCATACATCGTCTCTCAAAGCAGCATCCACCGAAGTAGGTATCCCTGTGCCCCATTGCCAGCAAAGCCGTCAAACACTAGGGAAATCCAAATCCTCACGTATTCCCGTACTGCTTGATCCCGCCCAGAATTGCCTTGCGGCCGGTGCCATAATCACGAGGAACCACATACGTGTAGTCCTTGCCCCGTCGTGCCCAAACCTTGCCATAATCCGTCTTCACCAGCACCGTCTGCCCACGGACCTGTCCAACATCCCTATCGGTCACGTCACCCAGAAACCGAGCTCCCCAACTCGTCGTATTGATGAGAACATGTTGCGGATTGGGTGTCTTGCAATGAAGAACTGAATTTGGGCATATTGTCGTGAGGGGGGTAAGGGAGGTACCCTTTATACCCGCGTCTCGGCTATCTGAGGAAGACTAGTGTTACATGAACCCTGATATGCTACACACCCCCTTCGTGGAGTGTTGAATCAGATATACCTGATTAGGAAGTCCACGATAATGCCCTTGTTGTTGGAAAGCATCAATACAAAAATAATGAAGGATCGCTTGCAACAAATCGATAACGCGGTGTTGAATTCCGCTTGTTTCCACACAGATGGTGGTGTATAACGCCCTTCTGGGGCTAAAAAAGTACTGTGCTGGAGTATTTTCAAATGAGAGACATCAGCATAATGA
This sequence comes from Neofusicoccum laricinum, assembly GCA_029906385.1. NCBI lineage: Eukaryota > Fungi > Ascomycota > Dothideomycetes > Botryosphaeriales > Botryosphaeriaceae > Neofusicoccum > Neofusicoccum laricinum. The sequence continues at coordinate 1,106,763 of CP123716.1, read as the reverse complement.
AATAGTGATGCGTAGGGGTAGGCATCATATAAGGATTCTTGCACACGGCACCCAAAGGGATAATAAAGGAAATGATGTCAGAAGGGTCAGAAGCTAATTGAGCGTCTGTAGACCAATTTGCCTAGTAAACAACGCATGCTTCTGCCTAGAAAGCGGCTTAGTAAGTCCATCAGCGATCATATCAGCTGTAGGTGTCCACCTGAAGTGGATATTGCCCGTAAGCGCTTCCTGACGTAGCCAGTGGTTATGGATGTCCACATAGCGAAGTTTCGTGCTTAATTTGGTGGCATTCTGCTGCATGAGAAGTAGAGTCTGCTGGTTATCACATTGAACGTCGATCTGGTGGCCAGGATCGAATTGAATTGTGCGAAAGAAGCGCTTCCACCAGAAGCACTGCTTAGCTGCCTCAGAGAGGGCGAGGAGCTCCGCTTCAGTGGTGGATGTTGTAACCGTGGGCTGCTTGCCTGCCTTCCAATCCACTGCCGCACCAAAGAGAGTCATCATGGTGCCCTGGTGGCTTCGGCGCGTCTCTGTATCATTGGCAAAGGAGGCATCACTACTGATGGTGAAGATGTTCTGCTGATCCTCCATGAATCCAGTGTAGCACAGACTGAGCTGCTTGGTGCCACCTAGATATGAAAGGACTCTCTTTGCCAGGTAGATATGACGGTCGGAAGGGTTCATAAGGAACTCAGAGAGCTTTGTTACTGAGAAAGCAACATCTGCCCGAGTGCTGACTGCAGCGTAGTTGATTGATCCCATGATGCTTTGGTAGGTGTGAATGTCCTGGGCTATTGCATGCCCTTCGTTGGATGTGATGTCCTCATCTGCTGGAAGAGGTGTTTTTGCGTATGAATGGTCATTGATCTTGTATTTGGCAATGAGCCCTGTGATATAGGACTCCTGAGAGAGCCATAGGATGCGGCGTGGGCGGTCTCTTACGATTCTGAGGGCTAGAAACCATTGTGCATCTCCTATGACTCTCATCTCGTACCTCTTAAAAAGGTCCTCTTGGAAGGCGTTGGCATACCCCTCATGCTCCTTCTTGTAGGCCATGATAACGTCGTCCACGAAGAAGAAGACAATGAGAAACTCATTCACGTAGAGACAGGGGGCATCAGGAACCTCTTGGAGTCCTAGCTCTTTTAGTGTGTTGGCAAAATGCCGCTGCCATAGAGCTGGTGATTGTTTGAGGCCATACAAGGCTCTTAGAAGAAGAAGAAGAATCCCGGCAGCTCCTTGGTAGCCTTCTGGGGGTCGGCAGTACACTTCTTCGTCCAATGGGACATGGGGGAAGGCACTAACGACGTCGAACTGGCGCATCTCAAGGTCAAATGCGCAGACAATGGCAATGACAGCGCGGAAGATTCGGAAAGCCAGAGTGGCGGCGTAGGTATCTTCGTACGTGGTTTGAAGATCACCTCTCACGCAGATGCGCGCCTTGAAGCTGATGAGGTTGCCATGCTCATCAAACTTATATTTGAAAACCCAGGTAAGAGGTATCATCTGCTTGCCAGCCTTCTGGGCTGCTGCTAGATCTACCTCCTTCCACACCCCCTGAGCTTTGTGCTTTGCAAGCTCCTTGTGCAGAGACTCCATAAACTGATCACGGAACTGATGGGTGAGGAGCTCCTTGAAGTTGCGAGGCTCAGGTGGAAGCTGGTCTCTGTGGATGAGAGGAGCAGGTGGTTTCTGCTGGATTGATGCTGCAAAGGCAGCAAGGTAGGCATTGAAGTTGGTGGCTTGAGACTCCACCTTGGTGACATGGGCCTGGTGACGCCTGCGAGTGCGTCGTCCTTCAATGATATTGTGAGGGTTTACGCTCGAAGCAACCTCATCCGCTCGTGGGGCTCGATTCCCCTTCTCAGCAGTTAGGAGAGGCTTATTCTTATACTGGGTAGGTAAAAGACGCCCGAGTTGACGTGATGATGGTTTAGAAGAGTGGTTTTCTGTACTCTGGGAGTCACCCCTAAGGGTGATGCTTCTGGGAGGTCTTGATGTCTTTCATGTGGCGTACCATATGAATTGTCAGACGCGGTTGGAGTGAGTAGTTGAGTACTAGGATCTTCCAGCGCTCCTCGTCCTGGCGAAGAGGGAGGAGTGTACTGTATGGTAGTCTCTTCCTCAACGTCTGATTCAGAAGTCTCTGTATCTGAATTGGATAGTCTGATGCGAGGGTAGACCATAGTAGGTGGTTCCTCCACCTCCTCTGCATCGGACATCTCTTCATACGGTTCCTCGATATCTATCGAGTACTTGGATTCTTCATCAAAGGTAACGTCACGAGCACGAATAACCCGTGTGCTGAGAGGGTTCCAGATGCGGTAGATGTTGGTGGAATCATAGCCAACAAGGTAGCCGATAAGGACTCGCTCTTGGAGCTTCTCCCTATGAGGCTGATTCTTCTTCAGAACGTATGCCTTACATCCGTACACTCTGAGGTGAAGGATTGATGGCTTCTTGCCATGAACAAGCTCGAATGGCGTTGTCCATGCTTTTCCTTGCATTGGGGTACGGTTCATGAGGTAGACAGCGGCCTTAACAGTCTCTGGCCAAAGACCTTCTGGTAGTCTAGCACTGACCCTCAGTGCTCGTGCCTTCTCAATGATTGTTTTGCCAGTGCGCTCAGCATGGCCGTTTTGTTGTGGGGTATAGGGAGAGGAAGTCTCCCATGTAATGCCCTTGTTGTACAGCTCCTCAAAGAAAGAGGTAGACAGGGTTTTTTCGTTGTCAGAGCGGAAGAAAGCTACCTTAGCTCTAAATCGACGCTCAATAGTGTTTAGAAAGGCAATTACAATGCCTGGGGAGTCAGTCTTATCCATGTGAGTCTCTACAAGCGTGTAGTTGCTCTCAAAGCACTCAACATGGGTAATCCACTGATGGTGGTTTCTGGAGGGAATCATTTGGATCATGTCATATGAGACTCTGACGAACGCACCCTGAGGCGCTTCCTCATGGTCCATTGACCGTGAAACCAACTGATGGGCCTTAGTTCTGGCACAGACGTCGCAGTGGTGTGCGAGCTGTGTGTCCTGCTGGACCTTGGCTCCGGTAGTAGCTGAGGGCAATGCTTGGATTACATTGCTGCCTGCATGAGCGAAGATCTCGTGCCATTGTGTTGCAGGGAGGTTTCGAATTGATACTCCTGCAGTAATTCCAGATAATTCTGAAACGTTGAGAGTTTGGTTAAGTTCCAGGTAGAAGTGGTTGTGATACCTCTGGAGTTTGTACACAGTCTCATGCTCCCTATGAAGGTGCATAGCACTGGTATCCATATGGACTCCCTTATCCATGACCTTGGCCATGGACACCAGGTTGGCCATGAATGATGGGACGTAGGCAACGTCCTGGAGGGTAATTGGCTTCGGGCCTCTTCGCCCTTCGCCCTGAACGGTGACAATGCCGAATGACTCAATTGGGATAGTTGAATTGCCACTGGTAATGCTGTCATCTGGAGAAGCATCGCGAGTTTTGATGAATCTGGTCTTCATGTAGCGGTTGCAGACGTGATGAGAGGATCCAGTATCAGTGATCCATGACAGTTGAAGTGTGGTTGGGTCGGAGCGTTTAGCGGTAAAGGTGGTGGTAATTTCCGCTGCTGCAGCAAACGTTTCACCTTTTTCTTCAGTGAGATTGCTTTGCTCCTCAGGTAGGTCTGATCCCTTCTGCTCCTTGTTCCCCTTAGAATTGGCTTTCTGGTCCTTACTGATGTGACGGTTTAGACCGTAAGGTGCCTTTGGATAATCCTGCGGCGAAGCGCATGCGAGAAGCAAGCGAAGCGGTTGCTCCTCGCAACTGTTGGTCCATGCGTAGCGACGAGTGTTTATTAGCGACCTTTCGCTCGTTTTGACTGTTCTCTCTTTTCTCCTTAGCTTAGTCTTCTTGTAGAAAGCAATGCCACTGCATTTCCGCGAGCGCACCGGATGCAAGCCCTCACAACTGAGGGCAGCTTCCACCCTTGCTTTGGTGTTAGGATAGCCCATCCTCTTCTGGACCTTAGCTTGGACCTCCTTGTCAGGCGACCAGCTAGTAGGACGCTTCTTGGAGTTAAGGTAGGGACAGTTAATCCAGAAGTGTTGCTCTCCACAGAGGCAGGTTGGAATCTTCTTGGGTTGGACCGGTTGTTCATCACCCTTAAAGGAGGCCGCCATGGATGCGCCTCCTCTAGGCTTGTTGCCCTGGCGGAGTTGATCGCCACGGGCCCACTGACGGTACTGTTCCGTCAAGTAGGTAATTTCCAGCACCTTGGAAGGGTCCTTCTGAATGTCGAGAAGGAACTGAGAGGCGAATTGAGAGTTGTGGGAGTGGATAGCATTAAGAAAGGCATAGGCACCAAAGTTACCCTTAATATGAGGGAAGTCATGGACTTCTGCCTTCCTTGTTAGCTCCTCCCATTGGAGCAGCCATTTCTCAATGGACTGATTTCCTGGTCCTTTCCGGAGCTTGTCGAGTTGTTGCACTAGCAGTCCTAGCGTCACATGGTCTGACGGAGCAAGGTGCTGCTTCAGTGCTCGGAGTTGTGTGTAGGGATGAGAGTCCTGAAGACCCTGAAGGATCTGAAGAACAGAGACACTCACTGAGTCCTCTATGACGGTAGAGATCTCATTGAGAGCCTTCTCCTTCTTCTCAAACTTCTTGATCTTGGTCTTGTATTCCTCTAGCCCTAGCTTGTAGTTCTCTCGAGCCGCTTCCGTAATAGGGTTTTCCTCAGTGGCTATTGGGCGTATAGGCTCGGTCGGCTCTAGTGGTTGAGCGGGCTTCTCGGGTTTCGACGGATCGACGTAGTCAAAGACTTTGGACCTTATTGCTCTGGATTTGATACCGAAGTACCAGTTATCCCATTGCTGGGCACTGTCCAGAACGATGACGGGCCTGTTGGAGCTCATAATGACGGGTGATTGTGTGCAACACCGCTATGAGACTTGAAAGGGGTGCTATAAAGATAGCAGATAAAGTAGCAACGGTAATTCGTTGTCAAAGATGTCGTCTGGATGCCGCAGAACGACGCGGATTGAACAGAATAAGACCTGTGGAGGATGTGCTAGATGACGGAAAGCATCTGACACGCAGCCGGGCTCATAACTGTTGCGGATTGGGTGTCTTGCAATGAAGAACTGAATTTGGGCATATTGTCGTGAGGGGGGTAAGGGAGGTACCCTTTATACCCGCGTCTCGGCTATCTGAGGAAGACTAGTGTTACATGAACCCTGATATGCTACAGAACATCATGCCCCATCCTCTTTACATCCGCCAATGACCGGACATTGACGCGCTTCAACTTGACGCCTGACGCCTCCAGCTTCCCCCGCTGCCAAGGAAGGAAGACATTCGGTGTCAAGACCCAACCCTGATCTGAAAACGCACCGCCTCGCCAGCTTCGAATTCGTACGAAGACACACCAGGCACAGCTAAGCATACCCCGCCACTCACAGCCAGCTGCAACTCGTCCCCCGCCAAAACGCGAAACCACACCCACTGTCAGCAACCTCACACTCGCCCCCAGCAACCTCCCTTGATACCACACCCCGGCCTCCACCCGCTCTGCCCGGCATCAGCCCGCCGCATCATCAACACCCAATCTCAAACAAGGAGACACACCTCCACACTACTCTCCGGATACTCCCGCGCGATCTTCCACATGTGCGCCAGCGCCTCCAACTGCATCTTCTGCTCGCGCGGCGGGGCGTCCATCAGCGGCAGCCAGACGGCGCCGGCGTGCGAGCCGGACCACAAGTGCGAGGCGAGGTCGTCGCCTGGCAGATCACGCGCGACGATGATGATGCCGTGGTGCCCGGGGAGGTAGGCGGCGGCGGCGGCGGAAAGGCCGGCGATGCTGGGGGGTGGGTCGGGGCGAAGTGTGCACGGAGATGCGCCAGCCCTTTATGATGAGTGCGGCTGGGGAATTCAGGCTTCGCAACAAGCGGGTTCCGGGCACAAGTGGCTCTTGGAGGCCTGCGTCTGCAAGCAAGCGCAAACGGGCGCCGGTCCGGACTCCGCTTGCTTAGAACGCTTGCGAGAGCTTGCGAGCAGGGGAAAATAGCCCGCTTGCAGGCTAAGCGCCGGCGTGTTGTGTTGGGGTTGCGAGGTGAACGGCCATTCACCTTTGCAGTGTTAGCTCGAGGTTGACTTATGGTGGCTCTCGTAGCACTTACCACCACGATACCCTTGAAGATCTTCTCGTAGTACTGCAATTGAGATTCTGTGGTGGTAGCAGGCCCCGATATACGGCCTGCCAATCCACTTCCGTTGAGTATTGCTTGCGAGAATGCGACCTCCAAAATAGCTGTCTGACACCGCACTCTCGAAATCTGATGACCTGCAGTGCAGGCAATGGAAGTTGGCAACTGCTGAATAGTTCTCCAACAGGAAGGAGTTAAAAAAAAAAAAGGTCGGACGTGACAGTGGCCGTCGTCTCGGGTGCTGACCGGCTAACATGCCTCAGTAAGGACTCCAATCTTTGTGTGCTGTGATACTGGTACCACATCACGCTCTGAAGAGCGGTGAAAAGAGCAACCTCTACTCATGTTGAGGAAAAAGGCGTTTGGACAGTTGTTGTGCCTCAGGAAGGCTGTAGAGGTGGTCAGGGAGCTCGTCTATGTCGGAAGGATCGCGAATAGAAGAGGTGGCTGACGCCGAGCTCGGAGCATCGTCCCCTTCTGTTGTGCCCAAGAAACTCGTTTCAGAGGTCAATTGACCAGTACGGCTGGACTGAGTGCCGCTGAGACTGTGAAACCACTGTCTTGCTGGATAAGGTGAGGTTCCTGGGAGGCCGCGGTAATCTGGAGGGCCCTCCATGTCGGAGCTAGGCGAGGAAATAATGGTATGAAACCAGACAGTGAAACTGGTCAACTGTATAGGCAACTCACAGAGTCAATGCTTCCTCGTATCTTTACTAATCGTATACCCCTCATATCGGCCTGCAGGCTTGTACAACGATGAGACGTGTTAGCAGCCGCAGGTGAATATATTGCGGCTGAACAGGGGATGCACAAACATGGCTAAGAATGAGAAGAATGAGGGGAAACTACCAGCTTGAAGTTCAGGCCTGCACCCGATGCTGACGGATAACAGCTTTGTGTCCGATGTGACGGATGTAAGTTCGCCAGGCTGACGCACCTGGGCGAGTGTCGATGGATACAGGTAGCAACCGCCTGATCCCAGCTCCGTGAAACGCGGGCGTATGCCTCCTTCTCAAGTTAACAGACCAAGGCATTTCCCAGCGAAAGCGTCAGGAATTGGCAGCTTTTCAAACAAGGAGCTGGAAATAATCGAAGTTGCAGATATGCGTCAAGGTGAACAAACACCCAGTTCCTAGTGAGATTGCTGGGTGCTGTGATATGAGCAGCGATAATATACCTCAAAAGGACATGGTGCACATCACAAGCCAAGTGGAGAGAATAAGGCAGGTATCTTGGAATGGTATTGGTCATACCATATTGATTTCTAGCTGCAAAAAGCATGCAGCCCGTGTACATGCCCGTTGACCGAATTTTGACCCCGCATAAACCGTAAAGAACCCACAGCCTAGCAGCCAATCCTCTACTTCCTGGTGGCACGCTGGTAGAAGGCAAGCTCCTCACCCTCAAGGATGTAGCCGTCGACGCGGCCGCTCTGGCCGGGCCTGGAAGCGATGACGGCGTACAGACGACCCGCCTCGAACTGCCTCTCGAGGGCAGACTCGACCTTGCCGGAAGCCTTGACGCGGTCGGCCTGCTTCTTCTCGACGCTCTTGCTCTTCTTCTCCTCAGTCTGCTCGGTCTTGGCCTGCCTCCTGCGGCCCAGGGAAGCGCCGTAGTGAGCCTCGTACCACTGCCTGAAGGGAGCAGCGTCGATCTGGACGACGGCGGACTTGGTCAGGGTGTTGGTGCGGACGAGTTCGTTGTTGGACGGGTGGTAAGCGACGACGATGACACGGGTCTTGCGGGCGATACCCTCGGAGGCCCAGGAGAAGTTGCCGGAGTCGAGGCGGAGGGCGCGGAACTTGCGGTTGCCACCACGGGTGCGGACAAGGTGGATACGCTTGGCACCGATACGGGTGTTGGCGGGCTGGCGGCCCTTCTCGAAAGCCCTGTTTGCCATGTCAGACATGGTTACTAGGGGCGATCGGGTTATGCATACCTCTTCTTGCGGTAGTATGCTCTCTTAGCACCGGTAGCGGCGCGCTTGTGACGAGAATCACGAGAGATACTGCAGACACGTTAGCACAAGCTCTTGAAAATTCGGAGGGACCATTGAAAATACCCCATGATTGCGGAGGATGAAGATCACTGAATTCCAGCATGTCAGCGAGTCTGTTCAAGAGGATCCAGATGCTCTACAGCGTGCCCCAGGCACCGGAGTTATGCTCGAATATTGCAAGCCATTGTGCACTTCGACACGCGCCGCAGGTCTCGCGCTCCACGACCATTGAAAGCCCCATCTGCGAGCTTATCCTGCTCTCGATCCAATGTAGGTGATAGACATTTGAGAGCAGGCCGTTCGCCGAGGGTCCAATGCTGAGCGCGTGCCTTGGTCGCGGGTGCGGAGGTCGCTCGCTCATCCAATGTCGGCTCAAAACTCCGGTGTCTGGTGCTCTGCGCATAGAAACGATGGCGATGTGGTCGGTGACTAACCTTCCTGTCGAATCTTCGTCCTTGAAGGGGGTGGGGGTCGGCTGGGCGATGTCGTGGTTGTCGTCCTTGAAGTTCGTGCTGAACTTTTCTGAGAGGATTGTGGGTTGCTCGCCTATGTGAGTGCGCCAGCCCTCTTCGGTACTAGCTCCAAACACCCCGGTCAGAGGCACATCGTAACCCCGTGACATTGCAAGCATCTTCGACCTAATTCTAAGCTCTGCTGACGACTGTTTTCTCATTTGATGAAGCTATAAAGTTTTATTTGGGATGACGGCCTGCGTTTCCGACTAATTGATGCTGCGTATCCATAGCTGTGCCACGGACGCTCATGGCACGCTCCCTGACACCGTCCAGATGCATCTACTCTACAAAATACGACCATGCTCCTAAGGATAAATGTTGAAAGCCAGCCTATACTTCGCTTGCTCAGAGACTCTCTTCTAGTCCTCCTGGTAAAACAAATGGGTTGCTTTCATCTAATCCGGATGCTCGTATCTTTCATTACCCCCTTGCGTCGTATTCGCCAGCGACGCCCATTTTGGTGTACCTACAGTTTTCAGCCGGGCCTGCCATGAGAAATAGAGCAGTTCATGTGGCCAGAGTCGTTCATCTATACGCGTCGGGGGGATCGTAATTGACCAACATAAGGGGCGTTTGATCATCAGGCGCGCGAAGCGATGATTAAGATTTGCTTTTGACGTTTCGAGGCGCCTGCATGAGAGCATGCGAATCGGGTAGGAAAGGGGAAGGAGAGCAATCGGAAAGAAAAAGTCTAGGAAAAACAGGAATAGAAACCTACACAGTTGGGGGCGCTCTAGTCGGGACGGTCGGAGCCAACAAAATTAGGGCGCGATTCAACCAGGAGCCGGGATATCGGGAGACAATGGTCACGTCACGCAATCCCTGACACGGCAGTGGGTCATCGCTTGGATTCGACACTCGATCAGAGATGGCCTTCGGCGAAGGCTGAGGCATCGTTGTGAGTTGGGGGATGTGAAGAGCCGAGCGACCAGATCATTGCTCCATCGACACGCAACCTGAACAGGTGGTTCTTTTCTAGCATCTGCAGCCGTGTCATAAACGCCGAACTGAAAGAGAAAAGCGAATCTATGCCACCTGAACCCCAATTTTATGTCGAGCCATAAACCGAAAGCCGAATGCTTGTACAAAGGAAATGCAATATGAGGATATGATTATGCGTGCGTGAAGGGGCCGCCCGGTTGCACGGAATCAAAGTGCTTTTGGGTCGTGCTCAGGAGGATGCGGGAGGCCTCTTCGCTCAAGGCTACCGGTGCATGGTGCACTTGTTGAGTGCGGCGAGCAGCTCCGGGCGGTCCTTGAGCGCCTGCGCAGCTTCGGCGTAGGTACACCACTTGCGATTCCGCTTGTGTGCCTCAGGCCACTGGTTCTCCATGCGCTCGACGGTGGCCTCGAAAAAGTGGTAGCTGGCGCGCGGCGCCTCCTTTGTGAATTGTGTAGGGCTGCGCCTCTCGTCGATCGATCCGAGGTCGTAGGTAACCTTGCACACGATACCGGCCTCTTCCCAGGCTTCGCGGCAGGCTGCATCTTGCGCAGTGGCTTCGTCGGTCTCCCAGCCGCCCTTCGGGAGGACCCACTTGTTGTGGCTGGTGGATTGGATCAGGAGGACGTAGTACTTGTCGGCGGAGAGGGGGACAATGCCGGCAACAAGACGTTCTCCGTTGCTGCCGTAGCCTGCGAAAAAAGTGCAAAAGTCAGAACCAGCGCGCGCAAACGGGCGGGCAGACAGGGCGGGCCGCGCGCCTTCGGCGGAAGGCGGCGGGTCTCGTGAGGGCACTCACGCTGGTTGCTGCGGCCGGTCCGGGCCTGCATCGAAAGAGTCTGCTGGGCCATGGTATGCGACTGCGGCGACCGGTCGAGAGCAGGCAATGACGTCGAGCCTGGCCGGTCTCGTGAGAGGTTGCTGAGGCGGGCAGAACGAGTGGACTGGGCGCGCGTGGCTCGAGATTAGGCCGGGTGGTCGAAAGAGGAAGAGGCTGAGGCCGAGCAAACACGGACGCCGGCGGCGTTGGCGAAGGGGAGGCGCGGGGGCTGGAAGGAGGAGGGAGTTGGGGGTAGGATTGGAGCTCAGTCCCGCGGAGGACGGGGCTGAGGGTAGTTGAGTGTCCTGGGGAGGTGAAAGGAGAGAGGCATCGTGGGTAGTATTAGTCCCTTTCGCATCGTGCCGTGGTCTTTGACAGGGCAGGGTCCAAAAAAGTGAGATAGGCGCCAAGAAGCCATGATCTGCGAGATGCATCTCGAGCAGAATCGCCTCTCCTGTGCCCGCGCCTGAGGGCACGCGCGCCGGGGGCAGCAGCAGCGTCAGGCGCAGCTGCAGCGAGGCCGCCGGCGGGCAGCGAGCGTGCGCGCGCGCTCACAGGCGCAGGCGGGCGGCGCGCGAGGGTCTGCGGGCAGCTCAATCTTGTGCGCGCCCGCTGCATAACATACGCGCTGTGACGTGGGAAGGCCACGGGCAGCAGCCGTCCAGCTGTTCGCGTTCCGCCGTGCCACACCGCGCAGGCCTCGTCCCGCTAGCCTCACCGCGTCCTGTCACACTGAGATCGAGGGTTCCGCAGACCCTCTGCTGGCGGCCTCCTACCAGCTCGTCGACTCCGATCCAGCGCCCTCCCCCGCCGGCCACCGCTGCCCACGCTTGTGCTGCCGCCATGCAGGCCCCGGACGCGGGCGCTGGGCCCGCCTCGTTCCTAACGCCGCTCGGTGCGTCGCAATCCACTCACCCGGCAGCATGCCAGCCCGTGGCCGTCTGTTTGGATGTCGTTCCACCCCAGCCGCCATGGGTCCGCCCAGCGTCCGCGCGGGCTGCGCTCCACGCCAGAAACCGTTGCGTCTCACGCTGACCACGAGCAATCCAGGCTATCAGACGAGCTCCTGCGGGTACTGCAAGCACGAAGATACGAGTCAGAGAACCCCCAATTCTCGTGCGTTGTCACCGCACGACGGATGCGCCCCGTCCTATCTGCCCACTTTCTTACAATTTTCCCTCCGCCTTGTCGAGCAGCCCTGCACGTCACGTGCCTTGCATTTTTTCCAGTCCTGTCTCCACGCGCTCAGCGACAGGCTGTCGGTTGGCCTCTAATTGCTTCGTGTATCCCTGCGCTGCTTGCCTGCTTGCTTTTTCACCTGACCCTGAAGCATGCCCGTCTTCGCGCCCAAGGTCCGACCGCGCTGACAGCTGATGGCTCTCCAGGCGCCTCCTACTATGTGAAGAGCAAGAGTCTGGACGTCGCGCACTATCAGGCGCTCATCGACAGAGGCTGGCGACGGTATGCACACCAGTTCCACTTTGCCACGTGGGATGGCACCATCGTCCTCCGCGGATTCGCTATCTGACGAGAATGCTTGACGCCTAATCTGACTCCAACGTAGATCAGGCACCCTTCTCTACAAACCTGATGTCCGGAGAGCTTGTTGCCCGCATTACACTATCCGGTTAGTTTGCTGCGCCTGCGTCACACAGGGGACCCCTAAGCTGACTGGGCCGTGGAACCCCCAAGCCTCCCGGCCGCCGCTTTCAAGCCAACCAGAGATCAGCGCCAGGCCGTCAATCGTTGGAATAGATTCGTTCTAGGCGAATCCTACATCGGCGAGGCCAAGAAGCTGCACCCCAAGACCAAAGAGTTAGCGGTTCCCGATACGCGGTCCGAGCTGTTTTAAGCTAATGAGTGTTTGTAGAGAGAAAGCACAGCAGCGGCATGGCTTCCACCTTTGCGAGGTCATACATGAAGCCGAGTACTCCAACTTGAAGAGGCCACCCGAACCTGCTCACCGCTTCGAGGTGTCACTGGAACCTGACAACTTCACCGAGGAGAAGTTTCAGCTATTTTCGAATTACCAGGAGGCTGTGCACCACGACCTCCCTCACCAAGTCACGCGAGGAGGCTTCGAGCGCTTCTTGTGTGACTCACCACTAGCTCGCCATACGGTTGATGGAACTTCTACCCGTCTGGGCTCGTTCCATCAATGCTACAGACTCGATGGCCGCCTCATTGCGATCGCTGTGCTGGATCTTCTCCCGCACGCCGTCAGCGGAGTCTATTTCATCTATCACTCTGACTTCGAGAAGTTCTCCTTTGGGAAGATCAGTGCTCTCCGAGAGGCTGCTCTAGCTGAGGAATCGGGCCTCCGATTCTACTACATGGGCTACTACATCCATAATTGTGCGAAGATGCGATACAAGGCGGACTTTCATCCCCAGTATGTGCTTGATCCGGAATCGTACGAGTGGAATATGCTTGACGACGGACTCCGTAAGTCTCTGGATGCGAAAAAGTATGTGTCGCCATCAAGACAGAAGAAGGAAACCCAATACCCCGACAGCGGCGGAGATACTCCGATGCGGGAAATAATAACGGATGATGACTTCGACGGCAAGCACCTCGGTTCTCCAGTGCTCGCTGTGATGGCTGCGGACGAAGGTCTCTCCCTGATGGAACTGGGTATGCCGGGCGTCATGAAGCCCGATCAGCTCTCGGAACAGGTCAACCTCGGCAAGATCAAGATTTCTATCCCAAGAGCAGGGCTGATTGCACATATGGAAGTCAGTTGAACCCATTTCCTTTGAGAGTGTTCTTTGTTGACATGTCTCAGGATCTTGTTACTTGGGATCAGGGATCAGCTACCGACAAGGGTTCGCTTAAAGGCCATATCGCGGAGATGGCTGCATGCGTCGGCCCAGAGGTTGCGAATGAGATGGTAGTCCAATTGAGTGGATAGATCTGAGCTCATTCAACTTTCTATTTCGCGAACGAATGATTATTGGAAGGTTTTACGGGAAAATAGAGAAAGACAAGAAAATGCGAAGATGTGCGCTCCTGCATGGAAATTCAATCTCTCCAAACATCTTGTGCATGAGGCAATACGCAGACTAAGCATCCCGATTGTATATCTCTCCCCTTGCACCAGCAGGGTGTTAGGATAGCTTTGAGACTGAGGTGCACAGGTGCACATCGATGCTTTCCAAAATCTCAATACCAGGGAAGTTGGGTTCAAGCGTAGGAAGAAGGTGCATCCTGGGTCCGTTCCTGTTCTAATGGTCAATAATGCCAAAGACGGCGAGCACGGCGAGCACGGCGAGCACGACGAGCAACAGCCGCCATGGAAAGCCTCCTTCCCGAGGAAGCCGCAGCCTTCAATCAGTGTTTCACACGTACTTACTCATGACGCTGAAACGACCTTCGACAGTAGCATCACCCTAGCAATTCCGCATCAGACACAGATCCAAACGGAACGTTTCCTTGATCATACAGTGCGCTTTGACGCGCAGGGAAACAACGATGATGATACACAGATTGAAGAGGTATTTACCTTCCAAGTCCATTCCACTTTGAGTGTTCACTTCGTCACAAATGCCGAACCTTCTACCGTATCAAATGAGTCATCCTCATGATGCAAGACTTGACTGACAGTGGCCTGATCAGGAAAAAGCGCACGTCACACCTCCGTCAACGCTCCGCAACACCTGTGCAGCGTCGTCCGAACGCCAATAAGGATGATGCCAGCCCAGACGTTGCACAAAATAAAACCACCAAGATAGACAAAGGGGTCGGACGACAGGCTAAACGAGGAACGTTGCTTGATGGAAGCTATGAGGACGAACTTGCAGAAGCTCTTCGACGGAGCAAGTTAGATGAGGAGAACCGGACAGCATCAGCAGCGCTTCGACAAAGCAGATTCGACGCACATTTCGAACACCCGGCAGCGAAGATCGGCCCGATCTATGACGAAGGAGCAATCCTTCAGCAGGCCCTCAGACTGAGCAAGAAGGCCACTGAAGCAGAAAACGAAGCTGACGAGGAGCTCCGACTGGCACTGGAGATGAGCAGGCTTGAGCAAGAAAGCAACGACGGCCCCTACGATCCAGACCGGTTTGGCGAGACATCGAGGATGGGAGCAATGAGGAATGGACACGGCGATACGGCGCATGTCTCCTTGCCCGAATTGGAAATTCATGAGTGCGGGTGGAACGATCCTTCGGAAGAGCCGCCTCCGCCCTACGAGCCGTAGCTCAATGCTTGAGCTCTGGTGACGAGAAGGGCATGTGAAAGCGGCTGTGGGTTTTGGTTTGATCGACCAATGGCCAGTCCCTTTCACGAGGGATTGGCGAATCATCAGGAGGGATTAAGCTGAAAGCGGCGAGTCTTATTGGTCTAAAGATGCAGCTGTAGTCATACGCATAGCTTAGCTCGAGTAGTAGTCAGGGTCTCTGGATAGGGAAAAAAATTGATGGCGCAATGGAACAGGTCGGAATTGATCTGACCTTACCCCGGGTTCTCCACACATTGATCATTCGCTTGGCTTGATGGGTCTTACGAGCCACCGTGAGGCTCTCTGCGTGTAAAACCGCGGCCATTCAGCTATCGGGGCCAGCGGAAATGTCTCGAATGGAATACGGATTCCACAGGCCACTGCTGCGCTCGACAGATGTCGGAATTGTCGGTGACGGCGGAGGAGTCATCCAAGGAGCGGCGGGCCGGAACGACTGATCGTCTCGAGTGAGTCAAAAATGGCTTGACTCGCTTGAGCGGCGAGGGAGGGTTGCGACAAGGGGTGCGAATATTTTTTTTTTCGATTTTCCTGGGGTATGACGTTGCACGAGCCAGAACGGGAGACGCACACGTGCACGGCGCAAAACCTTTCAGGGCAGCTTTTGAGCGCCATTGAGCAGCACTCGCAGGCCTGGCGACACCAGCACGGCGCAATTGCCGTCCCGCAGCATCCGCAGCGCCGACGTGAAGCAGCAGAGCGCAGTGGCAGCAGCAAATTGTGGGCTGCTTATTGAGTCCCCGCATCGCCTCAGGTTTAGCGGCGTTTAGGCTCGTTTGGGCCGAGATCGGCCCAGGTCCCAGAATCAACTTTCGTGCGCTGCCGAGACAACTTCCAGTCATCCAGCAAAAACTTCATAAACCGCCCCAAGGCCGCCCTTCCCTCACTTCCACACCACACTCCTCACTCCTCACGCCCACCATGTGCCCGACTCCCGACGCTCCGGCCGCCAACGGCCACGCCAACGGCGCAAACGGCCAGGCCAATGGCTCCAACGGCGGTGCGTGCAATGCCGTCATCTCAAGTTGGGCTCCCAGCTAACCCCCTCGCAGACCACCCAGGCTTCACTGGCATCACCGTAAGCGCAACGCGCCCTCGCACCCTCACACTGCGGCGCCAAATTGACTCTCACGACAGACGAACCAGAACCCGCACCCTCGCGCCTCGAATCCCTACCAGCCTGTCGGCGACTTCCTCAGCAATGTCTCGCGCTTCAAGATCATCGAGAGCACCTTGAGAGAAGGCGAGCAGTTCGCCAACGCCTTCTTCGACACCGAGACTAAGATCAAGATCGCCAAGGCCCTCGATGACTTTGGTGTTGACTACATCGAGCTGACCTCGCCCGCCGCATCGGAGCAGTCCCGCCTCGACTGCGAGGCGATCTGCAAGCTCGGCCTTAAGGTCAGACTGCCGAATTGCACCGCGAAAGCCCTCAGGACACAAGACTGATGCGCAAAAACAGGCCAAGATTCTTACTCACGTCCGCTGCCACATGGACGATGCGAGAATCGCCGTCGAGACCGGTGTCGACGGTGTTGATGTCGTTATCGGCACTTCCTCGTACCTGAGGGAGCACTCCCACGGCAAGGACATGACCTACATTAAGAACGTGAGTGCAGTAGACAGCACCCGAGCGAATTCCATCTGACAGGTGCAGACTGCCATTGAGGTCATCAACTTCGTCAAGTCCAAGGGTCTCGAGATCCGTTTCTCCTCGGAGGACTCTTTCCGTTCCGACCTCGTCGACCTTCTCTCGATCTACAGCGCCGTCGACAAGGTTGGCGTCAACCGTGTCGGTATTGCCGACACTGTCGGTTGCGCCACTCCCCGCCAGGTCTACGACCTTGTCAGGACCCTCCGTGGTGTTGTCAGCTGCGACATTGAGACCCACTTCCACAACGATACCGGCTGCGCTATTGGTGAGGGTTACCAGTAAACTTCAGGTATCACAGCTTGCTGATTCTTTTTGTAGCCAACGCCTACTGCGCTCTTGAGGCTGGTGCCACCCACATCGATACCTCCGTCATCGGTATTGGTGAGCGCAACGGTATCACGCCTCTCGGTGGCCTCATGGCCCGTATGATCGTTGCCGACCACGACTACGTCACTTCCAAGTACAAGCTGCACAAGCTCAAGGAAATTGAGGACATGGTTGCCGAAGCTGTTGAGATCAACATTCCCTTCAACAACTACATCACCGGTTTCTGCGCTTTCACCCACAAGGCCGGTATTCACGCCAAGGCTATCCTGAACAACCCCAGCACCTACGAGATCATCAACCCCGCGGACTTCGGCATGAGCCGCTACGTCCACTTCGCGTCCAGATTGACCGGCTGGAACGCCATCAAGAGCCGTGTTGAGCAGCTCGGCTTAGAGATGAGCGATGCTCAGGTCAAGCTTGTCACCCAGAAGATCAAGGCTCTCGCCGATGTCAGGCCCATTGCCATTGACGATGCGGACTCGATCATCCGTACTTTCCACCTAAACCTGCACTCCAAGGAGGAGCAGCCTCTGTTGCCCAATATGACTGCCGAGGAGAAGGCCAAGTTCGAGCAGGCTGAGAGGGAGCTCGCTGGCGAGAAGGAGAAGAGGGCACTCGATGCCACGGCCGATGCGGAGGCTGAGATCCCCGCGGCCAAGAAGACCAAGACTGAGGTTGCTGCTTAAGTGCAAGTGCACTAAAAGCTGCGATCCGTCCCCACTAAACATAATGGGATCACGGGATACGGAAAAACGATGTTCGACGGAACCGGGAAAAAGCATTACGATGGCTTAATGGCTTGCCGATAGAACGATTGGAGAGAAGCAAAAAAGCTGACCGCGAGAGTAGAGACGTGAGAGCCGAACGAGGCCTACGGTTATATTGATCTTTTTTTCATGGGCGACTATTGGAGTTTATTTGGGTAGTATACCTAAGTTTCGAGTCTTTTCTGTAAATATCTCTATCACGCACCAACCATCATACCATTGATGGATGGATGCAAGTGCGTACGCTCGCAACAATGGTACAAGGAAAAGCGAATCTGTTCCATGACGTTACAATTTCCATGTCACTTCTGTGTGCTCTCTTGTGTGTTTTCTTTGCGGGGAGATGGTGAAAGAATGATTCCAGTTGCGTAGGTGGCTAGAAGAGGTCTGTCAACTTTGGACCCATCTTCTTTTCTATGACTCTTACCTAACACATTGCAGAACCCGCTTTTCAACCAGGTTTGAGGCCTTCCCAACAAAGTAAGGCAAACCTCCTTTGATCCCAGTATGTATGTCTTACCAAGGTCCAGGATCTATGTTTGCGGGTGCCGGACATGCGTTTAGAACTTTAGATGGCCTTGGATAAGCATTTGTCCTTTTCGTCAGCTGGCGTGAGGAGCCTGATGTTCCGTCTGTGATAGGCGCGCAGGCGGATGGAGAACATTCTCAGTCACTCTCGAAAGAGAGACTGTTGAGGTAGTGCGAGATGGGCTTAGAGTGTAGGTCAAGTTGGGGGGAGACGTTATAGAGGCGTGAACATGAAGGGGAACGGTCGGGGTTCGGAGCAGCGATTCTGGCAAAGAAAGCTACGTTGTGTTCGTTTCCTATCAGAAATTTTGGCTGGGGAGAAGGGAATGTAAGTTGCTGGTCTTCTCATGATTTGATAGGTCTGTCTGGTTGAAATTACCGTTGAAGGGAGTTGGTGCGTCCGACTGGATGCAAAGTCACAAATTGGTTCAATGGCCTTTTCTGTAGATTTCAAGTGATTTGGAATTGTGAGGAGACAGAAAGAGACTTTGAAAAAGTAGAAATGAGACTGACGAGAAGCAAAAGTAAGTCGAAACCGAACAGGGATGATTATTTCTGTATCACAGGCCAAACGGAAGCAGCTGGCCAAGCAGTCATAGAATGTCCTGGAATTAATCAGGAAATTTTCAGGATGTGTGACCATAGTTGTAGACGGCCTCCACGGTGGTCACCATGGTTGAGGTTAAAGAGAAGACTTGCCGTTACTATTCGTGCTGTAATGTACCCTTATCACCGCCCTGACTGTAGCCATCTTGAAGGAAGTGCGCCTGGGTGAGCAAGACCCATGCTTCGCATTGAAGTCCATCTCTTCTTACGAAGGCTCCACTTACGGTTTACCAATCGCCCATTCAGCGGCGTTCTGCGGATACCATTCGCAGTCCTCGTGGTACTTGTTAAAGTTTAACTGGCTGATAATGGGCGACTGGACATCAGTAGATCTTCGTAGCAAGAAGACTTCCACCTGCTTTTCATAGTGCTGGTAGGTGTCGACGAAGAAGCTGTCGCGTGCTATCTTCCAATTTAAGTTTTCTTTCACGTAATCTCGTGGGATAGCCAGCATCCCTCACCTATTTCGTCATTGAGAAAGGCCAGTGAGCAAGTGCCAATCTCTTCGAGTAAGGTGAGAATCTCGAGAATTTTGGATAGCATCAGTCCTAAAGAGCGTCTTCCGTCGTACATCTACGATCTTGATATACCCCAAGCGAAGAGACGTTAAAGTCAAACGGGATCCGTTGAGAAAGTGGAACATAGCTTCATCGTCAGTGATGAGATGGTCGAAATAAAGCTCTCTCAACTATGGGTAGTTGACGCCTTCAAGAGAGCAGAGTAGATCAGATCTGCACTCTTCAGATATTTTTTTTCTTCTTTTTCTGAAGGATAACGACAATGCCGTCGGATTCTTTACGCACAGGAGGAATGGTCTGGGTCCACTTGCAGTACGCGGAATGCGTTGTATGCTCGTAGTCAATGTTTTGCTTGAACATGGCACTCATGGATAGAGTCTCGTACTCCAACACCTTCGATTCGAAGACGAGGGTCTCCACCAGAAAACAGAGTTGGCTGTCGAATGTGATGCAGAACAGGTTCATGAAGCGCACCTCATCGAGGGCTCGTGGAGTTGCGACTCGGTAACCGTTCCGGGATCCTGCACAGAGCCGGACATTGACGTTTGTTAGCTCGCTCAGGAACAAAGTGACGTACGCTATCACGGCACAGGCTGCCGGCTCTGTGAGCGGGTGCGCGGACTGAGGGACATCATCCTCAAGTGAAAGGCACGCTCATTAGTGGAGGTAGATGAGTAAGAGTTGCCAGAGTAAGAGGCGGCCGACGAAGCTGTAGAAGAGTGGAGTTCTCTGGCGCGCAAGCGAAAGAAGCAAGGAAACCAGCCAGCATGCCAGCCAGCGATCTGCAGATCTCCCGTTTCATTCCTAGACAAGGCATCTAAGCGATAAAACAGCGCCGCCAATCCTCTTCTGGAAAGGCGGCGTGAGAACCAACCGTCGTCTCATCACGCCCAGCACGTCCAGCAAACTCTCGAAAATACTGGCTGGAGCCTACGATATAAGCTCGGGAAATGACTTGACCCCTCCCTGCTCTATCATCGGCCCGGGCAACACCACGCCATTCCCCTCGCAAACGCCACCCACACGCCGCCCAAGTCCCGACGTGCTCTTCCAGGACCGCGGTATGCCATCAGAAACATGGGTCCGTTCGGCATGCAGAAAAGTAAAGCCTGGCTCTCCCTCGACGATAGATGGCCACCACGGCAGTGCATCGTCGTTCGGCAATGAAACTGCCACCCGGCTGCAGGGAAGAAGGCTGCGCACCACCATTATCTGCTGCTGATCCCACTAACCGCCTAGTTCCGATCCCGGGACATGCCGCCGCCCGCAACAGCAGTGCGTGCGTATGTACATGCAGGTCTGGCTTTCCCTTGCCGCCCGGCTCGCACGTCGGCAAGCGGGACAATAGCTTTGCCGCCCTGCCGTAACAGCAGGGACGCCTACCGTTACATCCAAGCACCGGCGTTGTAGCCTCCAGTATCGCAAAACGGCGGCCAAAAGCCAAAAAAAAAAAAAAAAGAGAGCTGGGCGCCAGTCAGCTTTCCCGAACAGCTTTCCCCACTCGGTCGTTCGGGTAATTCCACGCGCCGCTTGCTGGTCTGACGAACGGATCGCCCGTCCCGAAGGCTGGTGGCTCGGTTGTTCCGACGTTCCAGAAGGCGTGGCTGCGCGGTTGACGCACGATCCGGAGCGTTAGTTTCTTGCAAGCTTGTTCCCACTACCCCGCCGCACATCACAAGAAAAACCCCCCCTTTCCTGCTGGCTGTTTCCTGTACTTCACCGGTGCGGCGCGTGGCGCCCATGGATGCAACGCCTCCCATCGGTTCTCGACTTTGTTGAGGTGGCGCGATTTTCTGTCACCCCGTAATTTCGACGTTTGCAGAGTTTGAGGTAAGCCAAGGGCAGGCGGCCGGAGGGGAACGACGCTCTGTCAGCCACCCCATGCGACGTGATGCAGAAAGTGCGTGGGGGCGCAGAGATCTTGCTGGCCCCCGGCCTCGTCCAACCTTTTCTCTTTTTCACTTCTGCATGATGTCACATCACAGCTGGACCAAGACAACCATACTCCGAGCATGTTGAGAGCGGTGGGTCAACTACCGACATTCTAGAGTTCCAGTACCATCGCACGCGTTCGTTGGTGATTGGAAGACTATTTTATATGCTAATGATTGGCGTATACCTATCCGGTAACGTCCTTGGTCTGATCTCAACAGATCTCCAATTGAGTTAAATACTATCTTAGTTGTTCCGATCCAGCGGTCGTTTTATTTTAGCCCCTCATAAGGAGTGAAAAAGAAATATCGACAGAAAAGAATTGAAAGCAGGACGCCTCATTTGTGCCCTGGAATTATGACTCCTTCGAAAATGAGAAAGAACAGATACTCCGCCTGCCGCTTGCAAGGTAAATGCCAACGAACGTGTATGCACCGAAACGAGAGATCAACTCCAGCAGAAATATCGAAGCAGACAAGATTGTGCTCATTCAATGCTGGCCATGTGTCGAGCATCCAGACTTGTCACATGCACCACGCTGTATGGATCTCAGTTCCAGGGAAAGGGCGGCTGCGAAGCCGCAACCATCGACCGTTCAATTTGCTGCGCCACCGTGCTCGACCCACGGGCAAACTCATTTTGAGGGAATACGTATCGACATCTTGGGCGTAGATCGTGAATGCTGAGACCGTGGATACCTTCCTGTTCATGCAATCCAAAAATAGATGACGGAAGTTGTTGGCTTCCGGTGGGGGTGTGATGATCGATATCCGGTGTGGAATCCTGTTTGGCGGAACTTCAACGTCGTCTGGAACACAGTCGATCAGGGACTGGTTGGATGTCTGTGACAGCGCGATTTGTTCCATGTCAAGATGTTTCGTTCCTCCCTGCTGGGCGGATGTATTGATCGCCTTATGTCCGCCGCAATATTCAACCAGGCTTCAATCTCAGACTTCACCCAGCGCCTGTCGCAGAATTTGATTTCCAAGAATTAGGGTTTCTAGGAATTTGGCGCCCTCCATCAGAGTGCTGCTCTTGCTGAAGCCGCCTGCCCTCAGTCCGGGAACGAGCTCGTTCAACTCCTCGAAACCTTGCTTGATGAGATTGCGGCGTTTTTGCTCACTCAGGATGTGGTTGCTTCGCTTCTGTTCCTCTGAGAGATTCTCGCGTGGCTGCTTGCTGCTAGTCCTCTTCTTCGCCGGACTGTCAACAGCAGAGTCTCGGTGCTTTCTTGGGCGTGAGGCGACGCTGAATGAGGCGGCACGTTGGGAGGAAGCTGAAGCCGGCGTAACGTCTTCAAGTCTTCCACGCGACAAGAAACCATTCTCGTTGAGAGTGCGCCGGCGTTTGGAAGCTCTGCCTCCGGGGCTGATCTCATCGTCAGATGCAGACTCATCATCAGATGCTGCAGGTGTTGCCTCGATGGGTATCAAGCTCAGAGGCAAGCGGCGTTTTGGACTCCTGGGCTGTTGCTTTATAGGAGGGGCAGCCTCCTCGTAGGTGGTCAAGCCTATGGAAGGTCGTTTTGACAGTTTTGGACTGGATGGCTGAGTAGGCGGGCAAGTACTCGGCCCGCTTCTCCCGGGATCCAGCACGCTCATATCGCCCAAGAGACGGCCCCAAACAGCATCTACAGTGTCATTCTTGGATGGTGCCACGAAGCCGCCGCCGTTGAAACTCAAGTCCGTGCCAAATTTGGGGGTGGCCCGTGGTCGAGCTGGGCCGGACGAAGAGCCAGTAAGAGGTTGTTGATCGAAGAAATTGAGGACCGGAGGTTTGTTGTCGTCACGCGCGCTCGCAGATGCGGTCAGGTTGCGGTGGCCGGAGCCAGAGGTAAATGCCGCGGATGCCGGAGGACTCGGCAGGCCCATGAAGTCGCCCCAGGCCTTCTCCGCGTAGGTGGGGTCATGTTGGGGATGCGCACTGGAGAGCAGAGCATTCGCTGCACCGATGACTTCATCTGATGCTCCTCCTCGCACATCGTTGTTTGCTGCAGCCGCGTACTCGGCGTCCATCTGGCGGTCCAAGCCTCCGAATATGATGTTGGCCTGGGTCGCATCGGAGACGGTGCCGTGGAAGTTGGACGGGGCTTCGGAGAAGAAGTCAAAGCCAAAGGCACCAGCAGGGTCACTCGGGCCCTGCAGGTCGGCCTCGGTGAAATTGAAGTTGTTGGTGAAGGCGTTGAAGGGGCCTTGGTCGAAGAAGTTCTGCAGCTGGGTGTTCTGGAAATCGCTCAGCAGAGGCGGGCCGGCGGCGGTGATGTTCTCCTCGGCGGCGGCATGGTCAATGTCTTCCGTGGTGAAGGTGTCTGCGCGGCAGGAGTCAGCACAGGCAGTAGGAAACGATCAGACGACACGCACATCCGAACGGGTTTTCATCCTTCCCCGGCTGGTGGTTCGAGCTCATTCCGAAGTGACTGGCTGGCGCCGGGCGTCCTATGGCCAACATGGGTCCGGGCGAGGCGTGGTTCTGCGGTGGGTGTCGAGGCGGGGGCGGGGAGCAAGCTAGCAGCGTGCGGCGGTGGTGGTGGGCCGGCGGGCAGCAGAGAGCATGGTCTGGTGGGGCGGCGGACACAAGGGACGTCTGCAGGCGCGCAGTGACGGTGCCGGTGGAGACGGAGGGAGAGCGACGACGCGGAGGGCGGGGAGCGATAAGACGAGGACTTGTTGTGGTAGGCGGTGGAAGCTAGGGTGTACTTGAAGGCGTCAGGAAGCGTGCATGGGCCGGCGCTTCACGCCGTGTGCCAAACGGCGGGAGCTTACCAGCGCTAGGCGCAAGGACGGCGGGGCGAGCTGCTGGCGGCAGGCGGGAGGGCTTGGTTGGAAACGGGGACTGTGCGGTCGTGAGGCAGCGCGGCGGACGGGGAGAGCGCGCATGGTCTTCAATGCAGCATGTCATCCCCAACGGAGAGGCGCGCCTGCAAGCGTGCTGCCCGGCGCATCACATGCAAATCCAGCCCGCGGCCGGCATCCGTGCACGCTGCCTCAGCACGCCGGCTTGGCTCCCGCAGCAGCTCTCCAGCTCTCCAGCTGCCCGCTGTCCGCTGCCCGCTGCCCGCTGCCCGCTGCCAGCCTGCACCAGCACAGCACCAGAACCGCCGCCACGCGCTGGCTCGAGGACCAAGGACCCAGGACCCTCTCTGCCCGCGCGCCCCGCGCGTTTCACCAGCGCGCGCACCCGCAGCCTCTGCGCGCCCGGCTAGCCCAGGCACTGGCCACGCTGCTGGAGGCAATAGTTGCGCCGCATGCAGCAGCGCTCAGGAGATTCAGCAGCCGTTTCTCGCACCGCGCCTCGTGGCCGCCGATCCCGTCGCGGTCAATCTCGCTTCTCCACAAGCTCCAGCGGCCTGCTCGACACCACGCAGGCCATTGAAATTGCGGCCGAGGCTGCTCGCCGGCGCCCGGTCGTGCCTGCCTCTCGAAAAGCGCGCTCCGCAGCTGGCCCAAGTGACCTCATGCCGCCCAGGGTCGCGCGCCCCCATTGACCCGCGCTCAGCCCTGCCGGCTCGAGCAGCCCTCGCTGCGAAACGGGCATCAGGACAGGGGGCTGCTGTACCGGCCGAGCCTCGGCACCCTGCGGCCACTCCTGCCAGGGCAGCGCGTACCTGCACGCGCCAGACCCACGACACCGACAACTGACAGGAACCCCGTCTCGTCAGCTCGCCCCGGCCGCCGCTTCCCAGCCCCGCATCACAGCCTGCCCGATCAGGAAATGGCGGGGAAGAGCTTGATTGCGCGCCCGAGGCGCTCTGGCCAGCAATTGCTCGCCCCGTGAGTGCCGCTGCCCCCAGCCTGTGACCACGGCAGCCGATCTTCCCTCATTCGACCCTAAGCTGATCATGCCCGTGCAGGCTCCTCAAGGCCTACTTGCTGGCGTACACTTCCGTTGCTGGCCCGCGCGTGGTCGCCGTCGTCCTGGCGCTTCTCCGCCGCAAGTCTGCTCCCAGCGCCTCTCTGGTCAAGGTAAGTCTAGCCTGCGGCAGTCCTGAGATACGCGTTAGGCTTTGCCCATCCAACTAGCGCCCCGTATCGAACCACAGTTACTTCGCCTGTCGTTCCAGGCGCCGCAGTTGCAATATCTGTCCCTCCTTCAATTTCGACGTCTTTCGCTGCTGGCGCAGAGCGACGCTGACGCGCTGCCGATTTAAGGTGTGGCGGGCCCTGAAACAAACCGCAGCCTGGAACCGCTTTCCAGCCTTTTGCGCTGTCCTGGTGGGTGGCTCTATTAACTTCCAGATTCCGCTACGGATCGTCGCCGAAAACCTTGTTCAATGGCTCCGTCGCCGCCATATCGCCGTCAGCCGCGCGAGCCTGGACCTGTTCACTAAGTTCTTGGCTGCTCTGCTTGCCGCCAGCATCAGCTTCGAGATTCTGAACAACAAGCCTAGCCAGCCCCTGAAATATCAGGCCACGGACGAAAGCAACACCAATACGACCGCAACCGCGGCAGACGAGCAGTCTGGAGAGCCAACAGCATCAGCAGCGCAGGATGGACTCTCACGCGACGCCGCAGCGAAGCTCGACTCTCCAATCCCTCCGCTATCCCCTAAAGCGATGGGAGCGTCACTGGTGTCGACGTCTTCAGCGCCCCTAGCGGGCCGGACCATGGATCTCACCCTCTTCGCGGTAATCCGAGCTCTCGACATCCTCATAGCTCCTCTCCTCATCAAAGGCACCTCACGCACCAGCCGTTTCATCACCAAGACTTCCACTCCACTTCTCTTCGCGCTATCATCAGCCGTAATAATGCACGCATGGTTCTACACTCCCTATCGACTGCCGCAGTCTTACAATGATTGGATCTCGTCTGCCGCCCAGGTGGATCCACGTCTCGTACTCGCTCTGCGCCATGCGCGGTATGGTAAACTCGTCTACGGGAGAGATACGGGAATAGCACCGCTGCTCGGCAGTATGTGTCGCGATTATGGCTGGCCTGAGGAGTGGGGAGATCCGGCGAAGACTATCCCTGTGCCCTGCGAGATGGTACATATGGGCTGTGGGCCTAACTGCGAGAAGCACGCATTGAGACGGTTCGCCAGAGCCTGGCTTTTTGCTGCGCGCATGTATATTCCTCTGCAACTCCTCGTCCTGCTCAGAAGACTGCGCAACGGTGGCGATTCGGCGAAATCCGTGGATAAGCTTTTGCGCGCATTGCTGGACGGCAGCAGGTCGTCTGCCTTCCTAGGCTCCTTCGTTGCTCTCTTCTACTACGGAGTTTGTCTCGCTCGCACGCGTCTGGGCCCGCTAATCTTCTCCAGCAAGACCGTCACGCCTCAGATGTGGGACGGTGGATTATGCGTCCTGAGCGGGTGCCTGCTCTGTGGTTGGAGCGTGCTGTTCGAGAAGGTTCAACGGCGGGCCGAAATCCTGTTCTTCGTGCTCCCGAGGGCGGCAGCAGTGTGGTTCCCGAGACGCTATCTGAAGGTGGTGAGTACACGACCGGATTTGGGTCTTCACGTATATCCGACTGCATCAACCTTTCTTCGCTTCCTCAAACGTGTCCGAGCAGGGCTGACGCTGTAGCTTCGCAGAATCAATGGAGAGAGCAGCTCGCATTCGCCCTCAGCACCGCTGTCATACTCACGGCCATCCAGGAGCGCCCTGAAAGGGTGAGGGGCGTGTTTGGCAAGGTCCTGGGCAGTGTGATTAACACCAGAGCATGAGTGTATGTAAAAACACTACATGCTGTGTCACAAGATGGCAAGAGCCGGGTTAGAAGGTAGAGCTGGATAGCAAGTAGGGGGTTGCATTGGATAGAAGCAGGGTAGAGGGGGACCGACAACGGTGATCATACGGGCCTGCGTTGGGCTGGAGCATCTTCTGTCGGCATTTAGTTGATATGGAGACGGCCTGGGTAACCTTGAAGAGCCAGAACTGAGGATGCTCATGCTTCACAGGGAAATATGGCAGGACTTGTGGCCGGTGAGTTCTCCAATTCGTCTTTCTCTTTCTGGAGCGTTTGCCACTTTTTCACGAGCATTGCGAAAGCACGGGCCGAAGACAGCATGAAGAAAGAGAGCAAGGGAAGAGAGTAGATTCCAGCACAGCGACTGGTCTTCAGCTATACAGATCGTCAGCACTGCCTTCGTGGCTATGTTGGTGTTGCCAATGCGAACTATTTCTGTCTACCGATTTTGGATGCATGTCGTTAGAATCAGGAAAGAGGCGTTTCGGGCAGCCAGCCAGCCAGAAGACAAGAGCAGGGACTCGATCCGGACATTGCCAACTCCACTGTGCCGGCGCTCGTCCCGAGGCGCTCAATGTTTTGCAAGCTGCAAATCGGATGCAAGATCCCAAGAAGCCTACCTGGCCGTGACCGTACGTGGTCAAGAAATGGTGATTCGCTCCGCTAGGCCGGTGATTGGGTTGCGCTGCCCGGGGTTTCTGGTACAAGACGTGTATAAGAAGTTACCAAAAATAACGAAAAGACCAGAAAGACAAATCGGTCATTGGTACTCCCAGGCCGCAGTCGTGAGATGCGCATGAAGTAGATGGAATTCCTTCGACAGGCAAATCAATCCCAAACGCCATCCCATTCTCGACATGCCTATATCGCGGTCTTGCTAACAGCCTCGAAGCCCGGGCCATTGGCTGCAGAACCACGGACCGAATGAATGATTACCTACCACACCTGCTCGAATGTACATATTGCGACGGCCCGTCTTTCCGGCCAGCTTCATGTTTCAGGCGGCCGGTGGTACGCAGCGGAGCGGGCTGCATGGGTGACCGCGGCAGGTGAGCCGCACGGTGACGTTAGGCCACAAGGAACACGTCCCCCCCCCCCTCTCTCCGTTTGTCGCCGCCGGTGAGGGGTGAGGGATGCAGGTGCAGGCGCAGGTGCAGGAGCCGGGCCGCGCGAGAGGGGCGTGCAGCTAAGCTCCTCCTTGGCCTGCAGCCGTGGGACGATCCCCTCCCGGATCAGTGGCTCGCCGGATTGCGGGGGAAGGAGGCTCGCCCCGCGCTGATTGGCCCCGCGCCTGTGGCTGAGCCGAAGGCAGCAAGCGTTTCAGAAGCCAAGGGGGAAACTGTAAGAGACGGTTTACGGACGTAACGTCGAGGTAGAGTTTGGTCTATGCCACTTCTTTGCGGGGCCGCTTCCGGTCGTCGGCGCGTCGAGATCCCGTGGGTTGTCGTGCCCATCGAGATCTGAGGGGTGGATAGATTAAAAGTAGAGAGTGTGGGAGCATCCGGGGAGGGGGTCTGGAGGCGGGGTCGAGAGCGTACGGACGTACCGTACCGATGGACGGGACTCTGTGATCGGTAGATGCTCTCTAGTTTTCATGTTGATCGGATCTGAACTAAAAATTGAGGTATAGTACGTTGGTGAAGACCCGGTATCGTCTGCCGCCTGCCGGCTGACGGGTACCAGTGAAGTTGGTGCTAATACTGATATGCGGGTTGAAGAAAGAGAATACAATATCCCGCTCGGATTCTAGAATGCAGTTCCAATGCCGCTTGGAACGGATTCGGACCAAATAGACACTAGGATGGACACGCTCTGAAATTATCCGCAATTGCTGGACATCCACTTTGTGCTGCTGCCTGGAACAAGGTGCGGGACTCTTGGGATGTCATCGAGCACGAGATGAAGCTCTATGGCAAACATGATGACGTAAGTTCCGGAGGAGGGGGTCTCGAGGAAGGACATGCTCACCGGTTGAAAATGACAGGAGGTGTCATGATGGAAAGACTACCTGGAATATGTGCCGTACAGGGACTCTGAGAGGTCGAAAGCTTCAAAGTCAGGATTCCTGCGGAACAGCCCCCAAATGTGACGGTCTAGACCGTTAAGTGCCTTGGAAGATCCCTGCGGCGATGAGTTAACAATTATGAGTCAACACCTAATGACTCAAAGGGCGCACGGATCAACTACTTCGGTATATAATACCTTCCTACGCTTATTATTTCCTTTCTCCTTAGCTTAGTCTTCTTGTAGAAGTATGCCAATGCATTTCCGCGAGTGCACCGGGTGCAAGCCCTCACATTAGACTAAGCTCAACACCTCCTCTTCGCGCCAAGGCTCCCACGCGAGCACCGGCATTCCTCCCCACAATAAGCAACCAAGAAGACACCTAAGACACCTAAGACACCCAAGACAATCAAGAAGATAACCAAGAAGACAACCAAGAAGACAACCAAGAAGACAACCAAGAAGACAACCAGGAGAAAACCTAACGAAGCAACAATGGAAAACGACAAAGCACCACCAGAAGCACCCCCACAGTGGTTCTTCCAATACATGGAACAGAAGGAGAAGCAACAGCAAGAGGAACTCCGCCTCTTACAGCTGAAGCATGAAGAAGAGCTGCGACAAGTTCGCGAAGAAGAACAGAAGCGTATCACTAATGGAGCAAAGCCCGGCAAAGCCCTACCCCAGCTCCAAGAGTACTACGGCGAACCCGAAAAGCTTGAGGCCTGGCTACAGCAAGCTCAAGTAAAAATCCGAGTTGACTACCACCAGTGCACTGAATTTGTTAAATTCTGGGCATTAGCCGCTTGCCTTCGAGGTAAGGCACTTAAGAGAATGGACGCGTGGACACGCCAATTCGGGACTCCAGACCAAGCATACGCAGACACCTTCTTCCAGCAAATGCAACTCGTCTTCCAGGACCCTCAAGCCAAAGAACGAGCTCAACGAAGATTGGATTCGCTACGTCAAGGGAGAAGGCCATTTATCGAAGCCTATATGGAATGGCAAAGCCTCCTAATCGAAGCAGGCGGAGCAGACTGGCCTGACAGTGCCAAGAAGATGTCGCTGGACCGAATCCTCGGAGACGAGCTTGCACGCGCAATGATTACGGTCCCAGCAAGCGGCAGCTTCGAAAGCTACTGCAACACGTTAAAGGAAGTAGACGATCGTCTCCACGCCTACCAGACTCGAACAGGCCAGAAGCTCCAGAAACAGATAAGCCAGGAACGCCTTAAGTGGCAGGCCTCACAGACCTGGAGGACAACAACTCCTCAAGATGCTCAGCCAAAAGCGGATCCAAATGAAATGGACTGGCAGCCATCGCCACCCGCCCAAGCTGCTACAACTCAGCCGAGAAGAGCGAGGTGGGTGACCCAAGAGGAAATCAACCGACGCCGTCAAAATAGGCTCTGTACACGCTGCGGTGGCTCCGGACATTGGTGGCAGGCATGCCCTTATGCCCCTGCCCGCCGCCCTACTCAAGCCAACCCTACGAGACAGGCGAAGCCTATCTTAGCCCCCAGCTTGAGGATGAGGAGAACGATAATCAGGACTCGGGAAAAGAGTAGCTCCTGACCAAAATCGCCGTCAGGAGCAGAAGGAGCAAAGCAAGCTAGAAGCTGGCTATCAACCAGCTAATAGTAAGCTTCAAGCAGATTGGAAGCAGTTCGAGAAGAAGCATATGGAGAAGGCACCTTTTCTAGTTTCTACACTTATCAATAGAGTTGTCTCTGCACAAACTCTTATTGACTCAGGTTGCCTCTCCTACGGCTTTATTGATGCTCAATTTGCACGCAAGCATAAGCTCCAGCGTATCTCAATCGAACCAAGACAAATCCAGTCAGTGGACGCAATAACCGACTCCTGGATTACCGAAGTAGCTGTCGCCGAGCTCGATGTTGGTGGACACCAAACAAAACAGGCGTACTTTCATGTTGCCCCAAAGATTGAAGGGTATAGCATTATCCTAGGTCTGCCCTGGCTAGAGAAGGAGAAAGCGGTACTAGACGCTGAACAACAGACACTCCGCTTTAAGGATTCTGGCCTTACAATCTGTAATCAGAAGGAGACACAAACGCCTAACTACCGGAGAATTGGAGCAGTTGCATTTTATTACCTCACCCAGAGAAAACGACTAGGAGTTCAAGTATTCTCTGCAAGCTTAGCGGATATTAATAAGGCTCTTGCAGAGAAGAAACATACCAACCCAAGCACTAAGTTACCACCTTGGCTAGAGAGATTTCTACCCGCATTTGACCGAACAGAGGCTAACAGGCTACCACCCCACCGGCCTGGAATTGATCACGCAATCGAGCTTGAAAAGGATGAGAACGGCAAGACACCACAGGCACCATGGGGGCCCCTATACAACATGTCAAGAGATGAGCTATTAGTCCTCCGGAAGACCCTTACGGAATATCTTGATAAGGGATTTATCCGTGTAAGCAATTCGCCTGCAGCCGCTCCTGTCCTATTTGTACGAAAACCAGGAGGAGGCCTACGATTCTGCTGTGACTATCGTGCACTCAATCAGCTTACCCGAAAGGACCGTTACCCATTACCCCTTATCCAGGAGACTCTCAACAGAATTAGCAAGGCACGCTGGTTTACCAAACTTGATGTTATTGCAGCGTTTAATAAGATCCGAATCAAGCCAGGAGACGAATGGCTTACAGCATTTCGAACACGTTTTGGACTATTTGAATGGCTTGTTACCCCATTTGGACTCGCCAATGCCCCAAGCACCTTCCAACGGTACATCAACTGGACACTCCAGGAGTTTCTTGACGACTTCGTATCAGCCTACGTTGACGATATTCTAATTTTCACCGAAGGATCTCGCTCGCAGCACCGGAAACATGTTACTCAAGTACTTGAGAAGCTTCAAGCAGCAGGGCTTCAGCTCGATATCGATAAATGCGAATTCGAGGTTCAGTCAACCAAGTACCTTGGATTTATCATTGAAGCAGGCAAGGGCATCCGCATGGATCCTATAAAGATTAAGGCTATTCAAGAATGGGAAGCGCCAATAACGGTTAAAGGAGTACTTGGATTCCTTGGTTTCGCAAACTTCTACCGTCGCTTTATCGATAGGTACTCACAGATCACGGCTCCCCTACGCGTACTCACAAGGAAGGGCAATCAATTCAACTGGACTCAAGAAGCAGAGGCAGCCTTTAAGAAATTAAAGAGGGCCTTTATCACAGCACCAGTTCTCGCCCAATTTGACCCGGATCGGAAGACAATCCTCGAAACTGACTCCTCTGGGTACTGTACTGGAGGTATCCTATCTCAATACGATGACGATGGAGTACTCCGACCAGTTGCCTACTTCTCAAAGAAGAATGTACCAGCAGAATGCAACTAT
Organism: Neofusicoccum laricinum; assembly: GCA_029906385.1. NCBI lineage: Eukaryota > Fungi > Ascomycota > Dothideomycetes > Botryosphaeriales > Botryosphaeriaceae > Neofusicoccum > Neofusicoccum laricinum. The sequence goes on along the minus strand of CP123716.1, from coordinate 1,074,682 downwards.
GAGATCTACGATAAGGAACTTCTCGCAATTATCAAATGCCTTCAGCAATGGGATGCGGAACTACGCAGCGTTAAGGAATTCAAGATCATTACAGATCATAAGAACCTCGAGTACTTCACCACAGCTCGACGACTGTCTGAGAGACAAATGCGATGGCAGCTCATTCTGAGCAGGTTCAACTTTACCATTGCCTACCGACCTGGCAAGCTAGGAGCACAACCGGATGCACTCACAAGAAGAGATCAAGACCTACCAGTGTCCCAAGATGATGAGAGGTTGCAACATCGCATTGCACAGCTCCTCAGCCCTGACAAGATCCAAGCCAACTGTTGGAGAGTGCTCGCAGTACCAGTACAGACAAGACGACAAGAAAGAACTGAGAGAGAAGCATACGAACCGACAGACACGCAGCAAACAGAGCTAATTGAGGATCATTTGCGACAACTCTGGCAAGAGGCTAAATTGGCGGACCCGGATCAAGAACGCCTAGTAACGGCAGTAAGAGAAGATAAAAGGACATTACCAAACGACTTAGAAGAGCCAGTCAAGCTCTCAGTCGCTGATTGCTCTCTGAATGGCCAAGGAGAGCTACTATTCCGCAGCAGGCGCTGGGTGCCGAATTACGAGCCACTGAGGACTAAGTTAATTCAAACACTTCATGATTCGACTATGACGGCTCATCCTGGACGTAACGGGACGATAGCCCTCGTCGCTAGGCAATTCTTCTGGCCAAACTTCGTATCAGACGTACGAAGATTCGTGCGGAACTGCGACGTTTGTGGAAGGACAAGAGTCTGGAGAGATCGTAAGCAAGGACTATTGCGGCCGTTACCTGTACCAAATCGTCAGTGGAGAGAGATCTCGATTGATTTTATTGGCCCGCTACCTGAGAGCCAAGAATGTCAAATGCTTATGGTAATCACCGATCGTCTGGGGAAGGGAGTTATTCTTGAGGGCTGCAAGGATACCGAAGCTGAGACAATCGCCAATCTATTCATTAAGCGCTTCTACCGCTATCATGGAGTCCCAGCAGCAATCGTCTCTGATCGAGGTAGTCAATTCGTTGGCCAACTATGGAAAAGAGTCTGCCAACTACTCAAGATCGAGAGGCGCATATCGACAGCGTACCACCCGGAGACAGATGGATCGACAGAGCGCGCTAATACTGAAGTCGAGAAAAAACTTCGTCGAATGACCAATCAAGCGCAGAACAACTGGGTCGATTGGTTACCAGCAGTCGAGCTCGCGATTAATGGTCACGAATCCTCATCAACGGGCGTTAGTCCCTTCTTCCTCTCTCATGGATACCATCTCGAGCCGCTACAGCTATTCGAAGATCCACAGCCCATGCAGAATCCGACGTCGCCCATCCAGAAGGGAGAAGCGATTGTTGCGAAGATCAAGGAAATCACCGAATGGGTAGAAGCATCGATGGCAAACGCGCAACAGGATCAGGAGGCCCAAGCGAATCGACACCGGAACCCATCACCTGCGTACAAAGTGGGAGATAAGGTCTGGCTGAGCATGAAGAACATTAAGACAGACCGCCCAAGCCGGAAGTTAGATGACCGCTCAGCAAAGTTCACAGTTACTGAAGTAGTTGGTCCCCACAGCTATCGACTGGATGTGCCAAGTAGCATACACAACGTCTTTAATGTTGACCTCCTACGTCCTGCTGGAATAGACCCTCTGCCGAGTCAAGAACAGGACGACTACCAGCCGCCGCCAATATTAGATGATGGACACGAATGGTGGATAGTTGAGGCAATTCATGGAGAAAGGATGAAACGAAAGCGCGGCCAACGAAGGCCCCAGAAGCAATACCACGTTAAGTGGAAAGGATATGCAAGACTAACTTGGGAGCCAGCGTCGGCACTTCAAGAAACGGACGCGCTCAAGTCCTACCTTCAAGCCCGAGAAGAGGGGGGTAATGTGACGGTCTAGACCGTTAAGTGCCTTGGAAGATCCCTGCGGCGATGAGTTAACAATTATGAGTCAACACCTAATGACTCAAAGGGCGCACGGATCAACTACTTCGGTATATAATACCTTCCTACGCTTATTATTTCCTTTCTCCTTAGCTTAGTCTTCTTGTAGAAGTATGCCAATGCATTTCCGCGAGTGCACCGGGTGCAAGCCCTCACACCAAAAACATTCAAAGAAACCATCGAACTCACGAAGGCTCCTGGTACGAGCTGCATATAGATAGACTCCCTCTATATCATTCAGGACTCGGAATAGGATTGGCATGAGCAAGCCGCTACGATGTGGGAGGTTTATACCAAATCCTACCTCAACATCTTCGGAGCAGCATCGAACAACTCCGAGAGACTCTTCCGGGAGAGAACAGCGCGAGCCACATGCCTGGCGAAAGTCCCACCGAATCATCCACTATTCGCAGAGAGAGAACACATGTGGTATCACTTTGGTGAGTGGCAGTCTCAGATCGAGGCGGCCCCAATTAACAGAGGGGCATGGGTCTTGCAAGAACATCTTTCATCGCCCACAAATCGTAAATTTTGGCCACGAGCAAGTTTACTGGGAATGTCACGAGCTGCTGGCGTCAGAAATGCGGTACAGTGAATCAACCGGATGGGCCGGAGCTACGCAGCCGCGGCCAACGGTGCATGGCCTGACAGAGATGTAGTGCGAAGACCCGAACCATCTTATTGGTATGTGGGGCGACATCGTGTACCTGTATTCACGATGCCTCCTCACTCACGCGTCCGACAAGTAGGCTGCTATTTCAGTTCTTGCCAAAAGTACCTCCGAAACATATGAGGATACCGCTGGCATGTACATATGTTGCAGGACTTTGGAGAATCATCCTGCTATCACAACTGTGCTGAATCGGATTGAACAGAGACCCCGTCTGTCTCCTTACTGCTGGAGATTTCCGGGCACCTTCATGGGGTTGGGCATCCGTCAATGGACCAATCTATCCGTAAGACGTCATACCAGCTTACGAGTACAGCCCTATCGTTAGCATTGAGGGGGTTGCTATCGAGGAAGAAGCCCAGTTCTCCTCTACTCTCGACGGTGAACTTCATTTGTTAGGGCCAATGGCGAAGGCAATGTTGAAACTCGATACATCCAGTGTATTATATTGAATTCCTAGACCACCAAGGAGCGCACAAGGGATACGGCAGTGGAAGACATGATCGAAACAGTGATGGGAAGCCTTGACGGACGAGCCGAATCAACATCTGAGACCCCAGGCAAGACAAAGTTCTCCATTGAAAACAAGCACAAGCGGAAATGGGATCTGGGGCCTGCAAATCAACAGAAGTCCTGCTATTTCCATATGCTATTTGGGGGGTACGTGCATAAAGACAAGGGATATCTTGTTGTGTAACAAGACTGGCCAATTGAGTGTGTATTCATGCCCATGGTATGTCTTCATGAAGAAAGGGAAGACAGCGGAGACTAGCGGGAAGGGAATGGATTGCTCCATCATCGGGTGTTTCTGGAATAGTTCTTACATCTACTACCTTAGGGAAGCCAGCAGCATTCAAAATATTGGGTTATTGCTGAGTGATTGGCCCAGAAAGCACGGAATGGCCGCTCAAGGAGTTCAGGAAGCAGGGGATTATATTGGCAGGTCAGCAAATCAGGGGTACGAAGACTGGACGAGTTCGCAGCACAAAAGTGGAAAGACTCAGAGAAGCGCAAGAACGGGCTGACTTGTGCAGATGGAGTACCTCATGAGTTTCTTTGTTACAGCACCTGTATTGTGTAGCCATCGAGTTCTACATGTGTGCCTTCCTTCTCTTTTCTTCGGAATCGTGTATGCGGTATCTGATGCCTTATCAAGGAAGAACACGGATGACCTTTGGAATTTGGCTTCTGATTGTGGACAAAGAAGACTAAGGAGCTGTTATTCCGTACATGCGTACTCGTGGGACATGCTAGGGGCTTGTATCACTTGCTTCTGAACTCCTGGCGCAAATAAATGACCCTCCGTCGGTCTCTGATATCTTGTCGGGGCTCGCCGTGAGGTGGAAAGGCTTCCGTGCGGATACGAGTACGCGGGGAGGTCCGTGTGATGGGCGCCAATGTTGGGCTCGCCTTACTCCAGACTTTCGAAACAATTACCCCGAATCAAGGACTGAGACCAGTGTTGTCCGAAATGAGTATTTCGTGCCTTGACTAGAAGACCGAGAGCCGCGATTCAATTCTGAAGCGGAGGAAAAAGGTAACTCTTTGATGATGACCAACACAGACGAAACATATACGAGAATGGACGCGTGTTGAGAAATGCAGTGCGGATGGAAGCGGAGGACCGTTGAGGTCATTGATGCGAGGTAATTCGTGGCTGCTCACTGTTTGCCTCTGTACATTAACTGATTCAGTGGAATTAACAGTCACATACGACCACAGGTCGCAGAATATAGGGCTTCCCGTCCGCTCAGCCGTACTCAAGCTGCGAACCGGCCGATTAGTACTCAAGTGGGTGACCATTGGGGAATCCCGGCTGTTGTATGTTTTGTCTTTTTGACGGTGGATTTTTTTTGTGAGGTGGATCCACGGACCGGCAAATCCCTGGTCGTATCGAGCAGGCCCAAGCTTGGATTACGCATTCGATGCTCACTTCCTCAGGTATGTGCAGAAAGAGACAAGGGGAGTTAAGCCTTACCTATCAGCTGGAGTGAAAATTATGAGAAGTAGTAGGTGGCCAGATCGTGAATAAGTGTTGCAGCACGTATGCACCCTCACGAGCGTTTATCTGGACGGGGTTGATGTCTCTTTTACTCATATTAGTGCCCTTGAGGAAAGGTTATCCACCTATAAGTGAAGATAGCATCCCTGATGCAAAGATTCCCGAGCTGACCGCGTAGCACCGGGATGTAAACTTCAGCAGTCCTAAGCACGTGTCTCGTTTTGCGCAGGCCCATGGCGAACAGCGAGCACCGTGAAAAAGGAACAAAACATGCGCAGACGACCAGCATCTGTCGTGAGAGTGGGTGGTCTTGACTGCCACGATGGACTTGTTCGACATGCCGTAAAGCTCGGAGATTCTCAAGGTACCGACCTGCTCGCCTTAGGAGTAGATGAAACAAGAGGAAGGACGACTGCGTGACCAACTAATCTCGGCTAGCTTACCTTCCGACTTACCGCAAGTTACTACAGAGGCTCGAGAGATCAACGAAAAGATTCCCATTGCCACTGTGCCAAGACATGATCGTCGGGGACAGCGTCACTGTGCAGACCTGCCGTCTCAGCTTAAGATGCCGGGTGAGCCGTTCGTAGATCGTATAGCCCTTCTCGTGGTTTTGATAGGCGCCTCGCCCTGTCTTGGCATCACCGGCCGGCCCACAATTGCCGTGAACGCCCTTCTGTCTCACATCCTCGAGGGAAGCAGACGGACATCTCGCCTTTAGAAGTCTTGACCGAGGGAAGCTGTGGACTCCGCGACATACTCCTCGATTGGAAAGTTCTTCCGGTTGGCCAGACTGGAGTACTCGATGGTTGTCCTGCATGGGCATGGGATCAGTAGTCGGCCGATTACACTTGAATTGAACCTTGAAAACCCCCATGAAGCATAGACGAGACTGTCATTCAAGAAGGGAATGAGAAGAGAAGGAGAAGCGGACGGAGACGGAGAGCGCAGAGCATATCAGAGAGCAGCGGAGAGAGCTTGAGAGCAAGAGCACTGGAAGCCATGCAGATAGCGAAGCGTTCATGACGCGCGTCTCCAGCACGTGGTGATCCTGCCGGATATCTTTTTCCCACGCCCTTTGACGGATCCACAGAATTTACGTGCCTCGTCTTCAATCCGCAGCAGCAAGATGGGGAGGCAGACGAAGCTGGAAAGCGTACTTTTCTGTCGCCGGCGTGACGAGACGTCGAGCGAACAAAGCCATGCCGGGGTTGCGAGCGAGTGAGAGAGGGGAAAGGGGGAAGAAGGGAGCTGGAGCAGGCAAGAAAGTGCGTTCGGCGCCTCGCGCTTTGGGGAAGGCCGAGACCGAGCTCAAGCTCAAGCGAGCAGAAGCCATAGAGGCTGACGTCAAAGGCAAAGGAACAATTGCAAATGCTGTGCTGCCTCAGCCGAGTCGTGTCCGACGTTCGACGTTGGGCGGGCATAATCTCCGGCTTGCCCTCTTCCAGGGGAATGCATGGCATGGAGGGCGCGAAGTGGATTTTTTGGCGCCGCACTTGTGGTTGCTCCTGCTTTCCCAGAAGGCGCGCCGTGCTTGTTGGGGCTGGGCTGGGCGGTGTCGTTTGTGTGAGGCATGCTCAGTGCAAACCGGAGCGGATCTTCGCCGCATCGGGCAGTTGGTCGTTTCGGTTGGCTGCGCGGCGGTCGGGGCCAGCTCCGACGGCGGCGGACGAGGATGGCGGGCATGGGCATGGGGGATGTGGGATTTGAGAATCGGCACGCGCCTGCGTCTGCGCCTGGGCCTGGGCCCGCGCCCACGCCCGCGCCCATCACACCCGACGCACACCACCGCGCAGCTGCAGCTACAGTGCAGATGCTCCACCCGCTGCCGCTGCCGCTGCCGCTGCCTCGCTATTTCCGCGCCGCCGCCTGACGTCACCAGGGGATGTCCAGCGCGCGCGCGCGACGACGACGACGACGCTGGCGGACGGCGACTCAGGCACGCGTGAGGCGATTCACCACCGCGCTGTGCCCCCGGCCGGTGACGTGTCAGGCGGGCGAGGGCGCGGCCGGACGGCGGACGAGCAGCGCGCCCAAGGTGCCCGGCCGCCAGTCAACCGCCGCGCTGCAATTCCGCAGTGGGCTCGCAGAGCCGCATGGTCAGGATATCGACGGCCGCGCAGGAGGGCGATTGTCGCCGGATTTGGCTCTCATCCGACGCGGACATAAGAGCATCACGTTTCGGGACCGCAGCGACTCAGGCGCAATGCCTCGCGCTCCCCTTAACCACGATGCGAATCATGTCCAGACGTTGGAAGGTCGCCCCAATTTCCTAAGAGGAATCCACCGCGTCGTGTCAGACGCCGTGGTGCCTCGGCGCGCGAGAAAAAGGACTCATGGCTCGTACTCCGTCCAGACGCCAGCACCGCGACTAAGGCCAGCGACTCAATTCGCACGGCCCTGAATCATTTCCTCCCCCCGAGACGGCCGAAAAAAACGCGCTCGTTTCTGATCCTTCGCCGAGAGCATAACCACCGGCAGCGGCGAGCTAAAACGCCACCTCCGGAAAACATCAAGCGGGCGACGTTGGATCCCTCTCGCTGACTAGCAATGCAGGTCCAAACAAAGTAGAAGGGCAAAGCGAGAGACACCACGCCCGAAAGGGGGCGCTCTCGGGCAGATCGTTCGGCGGGATGGCGTCATCTGCCGAACGGCCACCACGTCGCCGCCCCATCCTCTCCTCGCGCTCGGGAGATCCACGAGTCGGATGGGCAAATTGAGACGGCCGCGGCCAGGAGCCGCCGCACGCCGTGGACGCCGGACGCCGCCCGCGGGATACGAAGCAGAGCCAGGCGTTCGAGGTTGCGGGCTGCGCTCCCGCTGGCTGGGCCCAAGCAGGCACCGGCTGGGGTGTGGTGGGCTGAACGGGTCCATCAGCCGCCCAGTAGTGCTGTGCTGGAAGCGCTTGGTGTGCTAGCGACGCGGCGCCACGGGCGAGCCGTCGCGCTCGACTCAGTCGCGACGTTGGAGCTTGCTTCCCACGCCTGCCTCGACGGACTGGAGCCGTATGGTGGCGGCTGGCGGCGCCTCACTTCCTGCCGTGCTCCACTCGCCGTCTGCAGATGCCCCTGAGCGCCTGAGCAGCACGCTGTAGAGTAATCACACATTTGTCATCGCGTCGGGAATAACGACTCGTGATGGGAGGGCTCCATCGCTCCAGCCCGCCGCCAGACGTCCGATTCATGTCCCGACGTGTGAACCCGTCCCAAACAAGCGAGTGGGCCGCCCGCCACCAGGACGTCCCCAAATCCGACGGCGTGGTGAGGCGAGAGTGAGCCTTCGAATCATTCCAGACGTTTGACGTTGGCCGAAAGCAAGCGCCCGGCCCGTTCCCTGCGTGCGTCAATCTTCCCAAAGCAGCAAGAGATCTCGAGATTGCAATGGGCCAAATGGGCGCAGACGCTGCGCCGTTTCGTCGCGCCAGACAGCAGTCAGAACACAGACCCGTTTGAGTGCGTGCCGAGGCCCATCCGCCGTCGAGATCGATTCATTTCAGACGTCCGAAGGCCCGCTGCTATTGCTCCTTCAAGCACGCGGCGCTGATAGCGGACGTGCTGCGCATCCCTGTGACTCAGATCCGACGTTGGAAGTTGTGCCACGGCCAGCTCCATCGCATCCCTTCACACACGCGCGCGCCACGGCCCCTAAACCGGGCCGGCATTAAGGGCCTGATGATTGCCCACGCCTGCAGGCGGGCGATTCGTGGCCGACGTTCGACGCTGGACCGCATTGCCTGCTTCCCGCCCGCAGATCACCAACGCCGCCGGGAGCATTGCCGAAACGAGGCTGATATGCATCTGATGTCCGCTCCCACGCCCGCCCGTCGACTCAGTCGACTCAGTCCAGACGTTTGACCTTCGTTCCCTCACCTCCACCCTGCAAATCACAGGCCGCGCATCGCCTGAACGGTACCGAGGCCCCTCTCGTGGGGCATGCGCCCATCATCACAGCACGGGGATCCTGCGGGCCCGGCTGCTGGGAACCACAGCAACCGTCGACTCGTTCAGACGTTTGACCTTCGCCCCCGACTTCCCACTCCGTCCATCATCCAGTGCTCATCCCCCGGGAGCCGCTCCACTGCCCTGTAGCACGGGGATCCTGCGAGCCCGACTGTTGACAGTTTGCCCGCCGGTCGACTCAGCCCGACGTTTGAAGTTCGTCCGGCACACCCACTCGCATGCCATTGCGGTCCCTGCACCCACGAGGCGGATGTCCCAGCCGGACCACTAAGAAGCATGCCAATCCTGGGAGTTCCGATCCGACCGTTGACTGGACGTCCACCGGTCGATTCATTCAGACGTTCGACCTTCACGCTCTCCATGCACTCTCGCACATCACTGGGCCACACCGGTACCCATACACCGGAGACCACCACCGGCCACCCTGCAGCACGGAGGCCCAACTGGCCCTCCTGTTGACTAAACGCCCGCCGGTCGATTCAGTCCGACGTTTGAGGTTCACGCTCTTCATGCGCTCCCGCACATCACTTGGCCAAACCAGTGCCCATACGCCGGAGACCACCATAGCACGGGGATCCAACTGGCCCTCCTGTTGACTAAACGGCCGCCGGTTGATTCAGTTAGACGTTCGAAGTTATCGTCCTCTGCAAATCACAAGGGATACATACCCAGCTGCCCATACCCGGTGCCCATACCCGAACATCACATGTCCGACCACCACACGGCAAGGACCCTCGCATCGTCCAAGCACTCACCGGCCGACTCGTCCAGACGTTCGAACGTCGACCTCCAACCTCCAACCCCCACTCCGCCCGCCACTCCCCGAACCGATTCCACCGGATGGAGAACGGAGGGTAGAAGGCCGCGAGAACACGTCTTGTACGTATAGCACCGAGATGTTCCACAGACACCCCGGCATCCGTCCAATTACGCCTGCCGGACGACTCAACCACACGTTCGAACTTCAACTTCCATCCCATCCCACGCCCGCAGATCAGCGGCACGCATCCGTCGCTCCATTCCTCCGGAGCCTCCCCCGGAGCAAGCCATCAGCACTGGAGGCGACGGCTGATAGCCCACATGCTGGGACAGCTCTCCGAGATCGATTCATTCCCGACGTTTGAAGTTCTGCCGCAGAGCGCGCCTCCTGGCAAATCAAAAAGTGGATAGTCACCGATTTTGGCCACCCGTCGGAGTGTCGTCCGAGAGGGCCACGCGCGCCGTTTGCACATCAGCGCCTCGGATCATCGCCTCACCTGAAGATCCGGAAATAACAAGCAGCCTCGAGACGGGCGTTGACTCGTCAGCCCTGAAAACCCCCCAGGTTTGTTCCCTGCGAACGCCCTGGGCGATCGTCTTGGCACCAAATTCGTTATCAGTGGCGACCTCGAAGATCAGGATGACGTATAGTTTTCGATTGAGTGAGCTTGGCATATCGCCTCTTTTTCTCGCTCCCAGGAACAACCACCTTCTCCCAGTGGTAGTTCAGGAGAATAAACGTAATAATAGAGCTGAGATAGGAAAGTGAAGCGAAGAAAGAACCGAGCAGGTTTTCTGTTGCCTTTCCTGAAGGTGGAGGGGTAAATCTTTCTTCCAACAACGCCGAAGAACACCAGTGATTTTCGTTTCCAAAAGACAGCATTAAGGGCTTCCAAATCACCCTTTCTTTGGGCGAAAAAAAAAGACAAGAAAAAAAATGAAGCACAACAGGGCTGGAAGGTAGGAAAGGGGCAAACCAAACGCTTTCCTGACAATCTGGGTATCGCTGCGCTTCTCTCGTGAAGGCGTCGTGATGAAAAATACTAAAACAAAGCAGTGAGAAACAGATACGAAAAGGTCCCGAGACGTCATTGACATGCTCTCTCACTCCCACTCCCTCTAGGAGAACGTATATGCCTATCTCACGAACCGGGGCTGTCGATGCCCACGGTCGCGTCGGCCTTCAGCATGACGGCCCTGCGTCGTCTGGATCGGACCGTCGCGCGACGAGCGCACCGACTCGAGCGTGCCGCCGCCGCGCAGCTCCTTGTATTCCGCATCGTCAATGATGCGCTTCTGCCACAGGTACTGGTATAGCCTGAAGTCGGGGCGCGAGGCGGCCAGAGTCTGGCCGAGACGCATGTGGGCGGCCAGGTGGCTCATCCGCGCGGCCCAGGCGCGGTGGCCGTCGCGCGCGTCCTCGAAGCCGAAGTCGCAGAGCGGGCACTCGACCTGGCGCGGCGGGGCGTGGCCGTGGAAGTGCGACAGGTTGTGCGTGCGCCAGTGCTCCTCGTCCCTCTCCGTGAAGAAGCGGCAGCCCAGGAAGCCGAAGGTGCACTCGTACACCGGGATGCCCGCTGCCGCCGCCGCCGCCGCCTCGTCGCCGCCGCTGCCGCCGTTCGGGCGAACCAGCACCCCGTCCGGCCCTTCTTCCAGCAGGCGCACGCCTACGTTCTGGACCTGCAGCTTGCCGAAGTCGGTGTCGATGGAGCTCTCGGGCAGCGAGGCGCCGTCGTCGACCAGCGAGGGCGCGGCGCCGTACGAGTACTGCGAGGCTGAGTAGGCGGTCGACCGGGCTTGGTGGAGGGTTGGGGGCGGATACTGCGACGGCGCCATGGATGATGTTCCCTTGCTGAGCGACAGCGAGGCCGGGTACGGGTAGGAGTAGGCGGCGTGGCTGCCAGGCCTATGAAGGTCGTTGGGTGCGGAGGGATGGTGTACGCTAGCCTGCGGGAAGGAGTAATTGGCGGCGACGACGCGCTCCTGGAAGCCGCTCCCGTCGTTCCTCCATGCCTCGAGTGGGGGCTGGTACGACTGCGTCTGCAGGAAGGCGTCCAGCGCCGATCGACTCCGGCACGACGAGGCTGAGGCTGATGCGGCGTTGGAAACGGCGCTCGAAGCGGGGCTGGAGTACCGGTCGCTCACTTTGCGCGTCCTCAGCCTTACCGTTCGCAACATGCAACTGGGCGAATCAGGCGGGTGTGCTTACTGGTTTCGGTAGACCGCCTTGAATCCTTCACGGCGCGGGTGGTTACTTCTGCGATTGACAAACGATCCTTCGCATGCGCGGCTTTGCTTCTGCTCGACGAGACGGCGCGCAATCGGCAGACGCAGGCGGTGGACGGTGTTCGGGGCGTGGGCGCGAGGGACGGGATCCGGACCTCCGTGAGTCGCTTTATACGGGTTCACATGGCTCGCGGGCGCCGTGGGAGACGCCTCTGACTGACATGCGGCTCTGTGACCGTCCTGCTGGGTTGGCGGTGCGAGCGGTTGACGCAGCGCTCTTGCGCCGACGTTCCCCGCTTCTGAGCATCGCGCGCGCATGGGTGCCAGCGGTCGATGAATCACACACCTACGCGCCCAACCGCCCGCAGCTCCGTCTGGGAACGTCCTTCCGTGGCCGAAGCGCGACTGCGGGAGCTCCGTCTTCACCGCCGCCGCAGTCGAGGCAGGCGGGGGTGAGACAACATTGCCTCCAACACCGCATTGTGCTGCTATGCGCTACCTATCGCGAACATGTGAGCCATCCACCCCGCCTTCGGCCTACGCCTCCTTATCTTGGCCTATCGCCGCCGGAAATTCGCGGCAAATCTTGCGCCCGCGCTCCGTGAAATGTCGGTGACAGTTCTGGACGCGCCCTCCCTCCCTCCCTCCCACATCAACACCTGACACGCCCGCGCGGACAGCACCTTCGCGAGGGTCCACGGGTGGGGACGCGGTTTCGGCCGCCCATGCACTCCGCCAACCCTGGCGGGGCACCCCATTGGGCACGCGAGCTCGCTGCCAGGTACGCGACCCTACCTGAACACGACGGAGAGCAAACACCACGCAACACCTTGTCCGCTCCGGGTCCCGGCTGCCCCGATTGAAGCCGTCAAGCGAATGAGCGGGCGGCGCTCCCGTCACGGGTCCGCGGAGCACCGTGGCTTTATCTTCGCATGAAGCCCGCCTTGATTTTCCTCCACGCAGGCTGGGCGGATGCGGTGATTGATTGCGCGATTAGCGACACCACAGCCCTTGTCGTGTGCGCGCACTAAAGCAGTACGACCTGCAGACATGTGGCCACAGCCTCACTCTTTAGACCAAGCCAGGAGAACGAGTCAGAAGCTTGATAATCATAGCTTGAGCCAACGGCCAAGCCTGCCGCCAGCCACTGTGACCAGATAGAGAGACCCTCGGATAATTTACAAAGAACCTCCCTGGCCTTTCACCTCTGCGCGCAATTATGTAAATGGAAGAGGAAGCTACTAACACCGGCAGAGTGTGCGAAAAACAGACAAAACCAAAGTTGAGGGAAATGATGTTCGATACCAAAGAGAAAAGGAAATGTTTGCTGAACAGAATGACCATGAAACTTTCAGATCTCCGCCCATGGTAGAGACGCGATATTGTGCAGACTAAGCGGAGATATGCGGCCTTTTGCTCCAACAGGAACCAACCAGCAGAGCAAAGGGAAAGCCGCAAAACGAGACTCGAGAGTATGATGATCGGACTAACGCCACGCTGACGGACGAACTTGTAAGCTTTATCGAAATCGAAACGGACCCACGCGCACACGATGAACTCCTGCAGACGGCGGTGGCAAGCAGATGCGCAATGAACAGCAAATATGGCGACTCAAAACCGTATTTCGCCTTTCCTGCCCTCGCCCTCTCGCCAAAAACACGCACAATAAACCTTCTTACTTTACCCAAGATGAACAAAGAACACGTGCCAGACTGTCAAAATGACGCCCAAGACATCTGAACCAGACGCGTCAAAGCGATTTGATGCCTTAAGATGCGGGTTTAGGGGTATCAAGGTCAACCCATGAAAACGGCATCGTCGCCGCTATCTGCGTCGAAGCAGCCCTCTGCTGGCACGCCAACTCCAACCTTCGGAACCCATAATCATCACGTCGTCTCAGCGGAGTCCATCAAGACGCTTTTTTTTCGTGACCGTGCCTTTTCCACCTCAGCCGGGGTTGCCCTTAATTCGCTTGTTGTTGTTCGGGAGTCTGGGACTTGGCTTGACCTTGGGCTGAGGGGGTCCATCAAGAGGATCATCACCTTCCGCCTTGACAGTGCTGCGCCTCCTCTTGTTACTCACGTTTGGACTTGTGTTGGCACTAGCAGCCGCGCTGCTGTTCGTCCCCTGTTGGCTATGCTGAGCCACCAGCCCGGGCGCCTGCATGTGTGCCATCGCGGGCGAAGGCGTATGCGTCGATCCGCCAAGGTGCGGTGATCCATTGACCGCCGGGTTCAGTGCACCGGGAAACATTTGGTTGGCGATATGTGGAGACATAAACTGTTGGTTTGGAGGGTGCGGCGGCATGTTGGGATTGCCTCCGGGCATGCTTTGTGGTGTCCTGGCCCCGGAAGCACTACCCGGTGTAGGTGCACCTGGTGGAAGGTTTATTTGAGGCTGACCCGGCCCCCCTTGCTGTTGGTGTTGTGGCATCTGGCTACCCTGGGGCATTCCCGCCTGGTTCTGTTGGAGGTTGAGAGAAGCAACCAAACTATTCATAGCCTGCGACGGGGTGTTCCCAGGGTTTTGGTGATAGTGAGCGAATAGTTCTTGCATGTTTGAGAGCGTTTCGCCAACCTGCCGACGGCGTCAGCTTAGAGGTCCGTGGTACCACCAGCACCTGCCGTACATACCTCGAGGAACTGGAGCACCGGGTTCGTCACGCCCCAAGTTGACACCGGTGCTTCAGGGAGTTCTGAATGGAGCATTGTGGGCTCCAAGTTTTGCATCCGTGGATTCCTCTGGTTAGGAGCGTTTTTCTTGCTCATCTTCGGTGACATGTTTTGCTGAGGTGATCTCGTCTGGAATAGCTGCTCCAAATGAGTCCTTGGCAGGTACTGCTGGTGGTCGTGGGTCTCGAAGACAAGAAGGTTGATCTTGTCGTTCTGATCGAACATCGCGCTCAGCTTGCCGCTGCAAACCACCTGCTAATTGTCAGTCATAGATCAGAGGAAGCTAGATATCATCGGAACGGACCTGGGTTCCGTTTTTAAACCAGTATATGAACTTCGCCCGGTTGCTTTCCACGTAATGGCAATTGTTGCCAAATTCCTTCTCGGTGAGTCCGTCCATGGTAAGCTGGATGTTCTGCACACCGCTCTGGAATTGCGTATAGTAGTAACGAGGTAATGCGGGGTTGCATATTTCGAAGTTCTTCGATTTCCCATTTTGAGGTGCGTAATCCAGTAGTGACTGCTTGAAAATGCCGTCTTCAGAGAAAAACCGCCCCACAAAAGTCTTCCAATGGATCATGTCGTTCGGTTGCCGGTCGGCCTATAAATAATCAGTACATTGTCAAAAAGACCCGGTCCAGCGTACTTACAGAGAATCGACTAAGATTGTCCGCCAGGTTCAACAACTTCAGTATAGTTGTGCCGTACATCCTATTCTGTTGCGCTTGAGCTGCTTGCGCTTGCGCTTGAGCTTGAGCCTGAGCCCGCTGCTGCATCATCTGCTGTTGAGCTGCCATTTGCTGCTGACGTTGCTGCTGTTGTTGCTGCATCGCCTGCTGTTGGTTTTGAGGCGGCTGCTGGCCCGGTTGCTGGCCCGGCTGCTGGCCTGGCTGTTGCTGTGGCGGCTGTTGTTGTTGTTGCTGTTGCTGTTGGGGAGGCGGGCCTGGCGGAGGAGGTCCTTGCTGCACAGGAGTTGGAACCTGTGCCGGCGGTGGGGGTTGAGGTTGTGACTGGGTTTGCTGCGGTGTGTGGTGTTGGCTCGGCGGCGGTGCTGGGGAGGCCTGTGCCTCGTGTCCAGGCTGAATTGGAGGCTGCGGCCTCATCTGTCCAGGCTGCGCCTGCGGCGTCGGCTGGTTTGGCGGTCCTCCCTGCTGGCTCGGATTACTCTGCTGGGAAGCAGCGTGTTGCATTGCTGTGTGGTGCTGCGCCATGAGCTGCTGCTGCTGGGCCTGCTGTTGAGCCTGCTGCTGCGCATGCTGCTGCTGCTGCATGGCTTGATTCTGGGTGAGTTGCTGGCGGATGTGCGGCGGCAGGTTCACCTGCAGGCCCTGCGGGTTTCCAGCCTGCATTGCAGCCATTTGTTGTGGAGTAATTCCTTGGTTACCGCCATGCGGGAACCCCATCATCCCGCCGTTCTGTTGTTGTTGTTGCTGTTGCATCATTTGATGTTGCTGATGCTGCTGCTGCTGGTGACGCATCATGGCCTGGCGCTGCTGAGCCTGCATGGCAAGCGCGGGATTCTGCGCAACTGCTCCAAACTGTTAGCATCGCTGCAGCGGGCGCGGGTACGAGAGAAACTTACACATCTGTTGCTGTTGCTGCTGGAACATGTGGGCCTGGGGAGTGAGGTGGGACAGCGCGTGCGCACTCGGACCTGGACCGCCCATTCCCGGTTGCATGCCCATCATCGGCCCAGCCTGAGAAACATGCGGTCCGTTGGGACCTGAGACTCCCGGATGCATCTGCATTGGCTGTCCCATGGGCTGACCAGGATTTGGTCCTGGTCCAGGCCCCATGGGATGACCATGTGGGATACCAGGCTGCTGGAGACCGCCAGGATGATGCGGATATGTGCTAGCCATCATCTTGTCCCTCGGAGACTACAGATCGACTGCGGCGATCTGTCTCCCGTGGCCTTCGGAGAGCGGACTCTCAGCCGCTACTCGTCTGTCCACAAGCAGGTCTTGGGTCGGATAGTATTGAGGAAAGGCGCGTCTCCGGCGGCACTGTTGAGAAAGCGTCACAATAAGCCTGTGCTCACGCAGACCGGGATAGCATCCACGTATGTTGTAGCGGTCGCGTGAAGCGGAGTGGGTCCGGGGTGTGGGGTATACCGGCGCGACGCACGGCAGGCGACACAGCGCGCAGGAAGCGTGTCTGCACAAGCGCGTTGGTGGGCGAGAGCGAGTTTTCGCCGTCGAGAGTGGTGTCGTGAGTTGGGTCAGGGTACCACGGCGCGGCGGCAAGTGCCGGGGCTGACTTGCGATCGGAGTCAGCAGGTGACTGCTGAAACGGACCCCAATGCGCAACAGCCAGCGACGCGCGTGGGAGCGTGTCTGCTGCTATTCTCGGGTGCTGAGGAGGCGTAGCAAGCGGGCAACACGTCGGGAGGCGCGCATCTGCCGACGGGAGGTTGGGCGCGCGCAGGGCACGAACGAGTGTGATTGCAGAGCGCAATGGATGCGAAGTGCAGAATCACAGAGTGACGAGGGACAGCGACGCCATGTCAAGGCGGTCCGGGACGGTCGCAGGAGCGAATCTGGAGACGATGCGGTCGGGGAGATGATGGGCTGGTCGAGTTGTGGTGTCGAACGTTGGCAGCAGCCCTCTCCCGTCTGTCGGTCGTAGCCACCCATTTTGGCTTAGCCGCCGAAAGTTTCTCCGAGCCCTTCTATAAGCTTCGTGTCGCGC
The DNA here is from genome assembly GCA_029906385.1 of Neofusicoccum laricinum. Taxonomy (NCBI): domain Eukaryota; kingdom Fungi; phylum Ascomycota; class Dothideomycetes; order Botryosphaeriales; family Botryosphaeriaceae; genus Neofusicoccum; species Neofusicoccum laricinum. The sequence goes on along the minus strand of CP123716.1, from coordinate 1,057,715 downwards.
GCGCCGCCAACACCGATCGTGTCCTGCAAGACGGCCATTTCTGCGTTTCTTTTTCACGCCCTTGCTTCCTGGCGTCGTTGCAATGTGCTTCGTCACACATTCGCGGTTCTCACTCAAAAATCACCTCTGACCTATTCCTGGATGGCCGTCGAGAGCGAAATCTTCTCCGGAGTTTGATTCTGACTTGTGCCCTTCATCTGCATCTTACAAGCCTCTGCAGGCGGTCGTTTTATTCGTATATCGATATCACTATTATATTCTTTCTGAGACCAGCTGTGGGCTTCGAGCTATGCTCCGGAGTGTTCAAGTAGAGAGCTCTTGTGCTGCGGTCATCGTTCGATCACCTGTCAGTCCTTTATCTTCATGTCTCCAGGACGTGCGGGCCTAAGGCGACGGTGTCTGCTGTACAAGAGACGCTTTCCTACTGCGATTTCACAAGTTGGTGTACCGTGCATCCTCAATACTGCGAAGCAGCGGTGTGCCGGGATCTTGAATGGTTCCTATCAGGAGCTGAAGTACTTGCCTGACAGCGAAGGTGCAGCATCAAAGGTACCATATTCATCTACGCAAACACGCAGCGTTGGATACATTGTACCATCACCGGTTCATTATTTACTCGAATCGAAACGTTGATAGGTATCGTGTCATCCGCCAAGGTCTACGAGGGTTGGTCCTCGAAAGCATGAGACTCGGCAGAAAGGGCTCCGCGATTTGATATCGCATGCGATGCTTGAAAAGCGCTCGTACTCACAAAGTGACTAGGAACCATCTGTGCCACCGGTGGTGATGCACAAAGGCTCCTCCGCAGACGCACAGCGCGGACTGCTTTGTGCACCCCCCGGGTGGTTGCGGCCTGAGCGATCGGGCGCCTATCGCGGGGCTTCGTTAATCCCAGGCCGCTGCCCTGTGCGCGTCACCTGGACCTCCAACCCAACCTCTAGCTGCCAAGCTGCATAACACGCCCGCCTCCACACTCCAGCACCGATCGCAGGCCGTCTGCGACCTGAAGCGACCCGATCAAGCTCCCGCAGCTCCAGACACCTCCAAACCTTTCCATCTCGCGCCTCCACAGCCATGGCGCCCGCCGCGATAGATCCCCGCATGATGTCGGTCAAGCCTAGGATACGTTACAACACCATCGGCGGTGTCAACGGTCCATTGGTTATTCTCGAGAATGTCGGTTCCAGTCGTTTCATAGCATGCCTCGAGCTCGAGCTCACACGCGACGAATATAGGTCAAGTTCCCGAGGTTCAACGAGATCGTCTCGTTGACGCTGCCAGATGGCACCGAGCGGTCTGGTCAGGTTCTTGAGGCTAGAGGTAGGATACTCAAGCTTGTGCTTGATGGAAAGTGTTAGCTGACGGCTTTGTGCCTTAGGAAACCGCGCCGTCGTCCAGGTATGCCGCTCGGGAAGTCCGCTTATCCAACCGCATAGCTAACAAGATGAAGGTCTTCGAGGGCACGTCTGGCATCGACGTCAAGAAGGTACGCCCCGTCAGGCCACCAGCCGGATACCGCTGCTAACAAGTGCAGACCAAAGTCGAGTTCTCTGGACACAGTCTGAAGCTCGGTGTCTCCGAGGACATGTTAGGTCGTATCTTCGACGGCTCGGGTCGCGCCATCGACAAGGGCCCCAAGGTGCTAGCGGAGGATTACCTCGACATCAACGGCAGTCCTATCAACCCCTACTCCCGTGTATGTACTTCCCCACAGATCTGCTTGAATCACTCACGCTGAGAAGAGGGTCAGGTCTACCCCGAGGAGATGATCTCCACCGGTATCTCCGCCATCGACACCATGAACTCCATCGCCCGTGGACAGAAGATCCCCATTTTCTCCGCTGCCGGTCTCCCTCACAACGAAATCGCTGCGCAGATTTGCAGACAGGCTAGCTTGGTCAAGCCGACGAAGGGTATTCATGACGATCATGAGGACAACTTCTCGATTGTTTTCGGTGCTATGGGTGTCAACTTGGAAACTAGCCGTTTCTTCACTCGCGATTTCGAGGAGAACGGCAGTATGGAGCGTGTCACGCTCTTCCTGAACTTGGCCAACGACCCCACGTAAGTGTAGCATGAGCAGATGACAGCATGACACACGCTGACCAATAACAGCATCGAGCGTATCATCACGCCCCGTCTTGCCCTTACCACTGCCGAGTACTACGCCTACCAGCTCGAGAAGCACGTCCTAGTCATCTTGACCGACCTTTCCTCATACTGCGATGCCCTGCGTGAGGTCTCGGCTGCGCGTGAAGAAGTGCCGGGTCGTCGTGGTTACCCCGGTTACATGTACACTGACTTGTCCACCATTTATGAGCGCGCTGGTCGTGTGGAGGGCAGGAACGGTTCAATCACTCAGATCCCCATTCTGTCCATGCCTAACGATGGTGAGTTGAGTTCATACACAACTTTAAAAGCAAGACAGCCGAAAACTGACGCTTTCTCTTCAGATATCACCCACCCGATTCCCGATTTGACTGGTTACATTACCGAGGGCCAGATCTTCGTCGATCGTCAACTGCACAACAAGGGTATCTACCCGCCGATCAATGTGCTGCCTTCTCTGTCGCGTCTCATGAAGTCTGCCATTGGTGAGGGCCGTACCCGCAAGGACCACGGTGATGTCTCGAACCAGCTGTACGCCAAGTACGCCATTGGTCGTGACGCCGCTGCCATGAAGGCAGTCGTTGGCGAGGAAGCCCTGTCGTCCGAGGACAAGCTGTCTCTCGAGTTCCTCGAGAAGTTCGAGAAGACCTTCATCGCCCAGTCGGCCTACGAGTCGCGTAACATCTTCGAGTCGCTCGACCTTGCTTGGTCCCTGCTCCGCATCTACCCCAAGGACCTGCTCAACCGTATCCCCGCCAAGGTTCTCGACGAGTTCTACCAGCGCCGTGCCGAGGAGAGGAAGCAGCGCCGTGGCAACAAGGATACCAGGGACAACGAGGCTGAAGGCGAAGGTCAGCAGCAGGCACAGCAGAACGGCGAGGGCAACTTGGTTGATGTGTAAATCTTGAGGATCGGAAAAACGGAGGCTCTCGATGGAGGCTAGCAATCAATGTGTAGATTACGGAGGGTTATGCATTTCATTTTCTTGTCTGGCTGGAGTGGTAGTTATCGCTTTAACGATGGTTGATACTTGATAGAATTGAGCAATGCGTGCAACATGCGTTCTGGGTTCCACCCTACCAGCCATCGGATATCGGTATGAGAGTATGATGCGACCTGACAAGCCAAGATCATAGTTCCCTTCACGGTTCACGATTCATTTGGACTTGCAATTGACGTCATAACATTGATCTTTCGAAAGTGCACTAGAAGCTCATAAAGCTCCTTTTGAGAATTGGCAGTCACACCCGAGGGTCGGTGAAACATGTAAAAGCGTCCGATTCTAAGACTTCTCGTCGGTCGAAAAATCCAGGCAGCAACAAGATATCTCTCGGCAACGTTTCAAGACCTAACTATAGGTATACAAGAGGGGGACAATGGTTGTTCTTTTTCCCTTATTCTACGATGTCGGTGACCATTTGCGATATCGGAGACGACGGGGTGATGTTCGCGCGCGCGAAAGAGAGGTTATTTACAAAGCGTCGCTGAGCAGCTTGTTCATCCTGGCCAGCTTGGCGGAAACGCTGAGGTCGATGGTCCTGTCGCCGATCTCGACGATGAGACCGCCCCGGATGTCGGGGTTGACCTGTGTATTTGATGTCAGCCTTCAATTTGTCCATGGACATGGAAATGTTGAGGGCACTATTTACCTTGGGGACGACCTTGAGCTTCTTGCCCTGGGCGTAGGGGGACTTGGAGACGGCGGCCTCGAGGCGGTTGAGGACCTTGTTGTCAAGCGGCTTTGCATCCAATCAGCAATTGCATTCCGGCTGCAAGTAATTCCACATGTTCGTGTGCAGGCCTACCTGAGCGCTGGTGACGTTGAGCTCGACCTCGCCGCGGTGGGCGCTCATGAGCTGGGCGAACTTCTCGGTGACGGGCTGGAGCAGGCCGAGCCTGTTGTTCTCGGCGAGGGTCTCGAGGAAGTTCTTGACGACGCCCTCCTTGTCCGCGTTGCCGACGAGCTTCTGCAGCTCGGCGACGATCTGCTTTTTGTCGCCTTCGGAGAGGGTCGGGGCGCCCAGGACCTCGGTGAGCTTGGGGTCCTTCTTGAAGACGCCGCTCAGGTTCTCCAGCGCCTTGGCGACGGAGTCGAGGGCGTTGGTCTTGGTGGCGGCGGTGTACTGTGCGTGCGTGAGGGTGGCCCGTCAGCGGATTCTGTTCTCGAGTTCCGAGGTTCCCTCAATGCAGACGCTCGTGCTGCGATTTTCCTCCGGCATCCAAGCACGACAACCACGGCCAATTCGCGGCCGTTCCATCTCGTCGGACAGCCAATGCGGTGCAATTGCTCTCGCGGGGCGCGGGAAACGTACCAGAGCGCTGGCGTAGGTGCCATCGACGCCGTACAGGGCGACGGGCGGCTTGACGGACTGCGTAGCGGCGGCTTGGGCGTAGCTCCTGCTAGCGACGACGCGGGGAGTGGCAGCAGGGCGCGCGACGCGGGGAGCGGCGGTGCGCGCGGCGCGAGAGAGGACCCGGGCGGCGAACATGATGGCGGACCTGCGGAGCGGAGATGGGGTCGGTTGGGGTTGGCGGTTGGTTTGCTGCAGTCGGTTCGCAAGGGCTCCGATGGAGGTGCGAGTGCCGGCGAAAAGGCTGATGACTTAGCACGACTCTTGGCGCGCGTGCTCATGCACGCCGCTGTCCTCCCACCCGCCCTGTCCCACCTCGCCCTTTGTGCTTGCGTGTGCGTCTTGTCGCTGCCATGCAAGTCTCACCCGTCGTCTGCGCGGCTCTCATCTGCCAGAAAACAAGCCGCTACGATTCACAGCACTTTTCTCGTTGTTCTTCTCGCTGCATTTCTTGACAATGTTGGCGGTCGATCAACGGAGCAACCAAACAGGCAATTCGCTGTCAATTTCATCATTAAAGACGCTATAGGCATGAACGGCAGGACACGCATCCGGCTAGCAGTTTTCAATCTGTACATCCACCTGCGCCGATTCCCAGCACCCCTCCAAACGCCGGATACCTGTCTCCTCTCTCGTCTAAATCCCGGGTGGGAACCCTATTTCTTCTCCTCGAACGGCGTCTCGAACGGGCGCTCCGCCTGGGGCGTGATGCGCGCAAGATGACGGCGCTGGCCATCGTCCCAGTCGAGAATGGCCGTGTGAGCAGTGACGCGGTTGTCCCAGACGACCACACTCTTCTCCTCCCACTTAAAGCGGACCTGGAAGTCGGCACCGGCGGCAACATGGTCGAAAAGGAACTTCAGCAACATGTCACTTTCCTCCTTCTTGAAGCCGACAATGCGGCGGGTGAACTGCGCGTTGAGGTAGAGAGCCTTCTCGCCAGTCACAGGGTGCGTACGAACGAGAGGGTGCTCATTCGCGACGGGCGTACGGCGGACAATGCCTCCGCGGGCGGCACTGGCCTCGGCCTGCTCGAAACTCGAGTGGATTGCCTTGAGGCCGTGCAGCCTCTTCTGGAATTCTGGAGAAAGCCGGTTGTACGCCTCGACCATGCTGGCGAAGAGCGTGTCTCCACCAGACGTGGGGCCATCCAGGCGATACAGGAAGGTCGTACCAGGAGGCTGCTGCTCGAAAGTCACGTCAGAGTGCCAGGTAATGGAGTTCGTCCTCTCCTGGAAGAAGTCCCTGGCGGTGGTGTCGTCGGCACCGCGGTGCACGAGATGAACCTCGGGGTATCCCTCGGGAGCACCACTTGACATGTGCATGTGGTGTCTTCCGAAGTAGCCGCCGATATCCAACGCCTCCTGGATGGGCAGGTCTGCGAAGTCCTGGTCGCGGAACACTAACAAGCCGTCAGCAGTCGATCCATGGATATCCAGCTATTGGGCCTCATACCAACAGCCTTCCTCTGCGCAACGAAGAGAGCCAGCTCATCTTTCGCCTTGTCTGACAGCTTGCTCAGCTGCACACCAGTGACCTCAGAGCCAATCTTCGGTGCCAATTCTCTGTGCTCGCCGTCGGCGAAGAGGTGTGGGAATGAAGGGTCAGCATCTTTGCCGTGGTCGTAGTGCTCGAAAGGCTGAAGAGGCGGGTATCTGATAAAGCTTAGCAGAGGAGACCACATGGAGGAAGCCTTCCTTACGTCGTCGACGGCCAAGTCGGCAGGTAGTGCGGGTACTTGGCCGGCGCGTGCTTCCCGCTGCCTTTCTCCTCGTTTTCCTTCGAGTAGGACTTCGGGCCGTAGTTGAAAGCGACCTTGTAGTCCAGCGGGCCTCGGACCGGGGCCGGAGGGAGCACTGGAGCTTGCTGTTCAACGGCGACGGGAGCCATTTTGAGGTCTACAGGTAAGAAGCTAAGGTAAGCTTTCCTGACGAGTGACTGAGAAGGACTTGTCCGCTTGTACGGCGTGTCGTGTGAGGGGTCTCCGCAGCTTAAGTGTAGCCCGCAGCCAAGGCACGGCAGTAGGCAATCGGAGGGGAAACCCCAATCGCCGACCTCGTCTATGTAACGCCGCTGCTGAAAGCGGGGTGGATGTCAAAGAATCTCATGAGATCCACCATCTTCAGAGCAACCACGGCCGCGCATTCGAGGCAGTTCCCAGCCGGCTCTTCCAATCAGGCCGGGTTGCGATCGCACCATGCCGGGGCGCTGCTGGGCAACAGCGATATCGCGGGACACTCCTGTGCGTGGCGATCTTATCGCCGGTCACGTACCATGGGCCGCATTGAGATGCTGACTGTTCGACTACCATGTCCCGCAAAGGCGCAGAAAGTACATTTGGTGTTGCTGGGCTGCACGTCTTCGCCAATCAAGGGCGGCACGTAGGTCATCTATATCCCTGACGCAGAGTAAATTACTCCACATCCCGTTTCGGACACAGGGCGATGGCTAACCTTGCGTCTGAAACGCGGCGGGCGCGTGTGGTTGGCTGTCGCAGGATGCCGGGCGCTGCACGCACCGCGGATTCGTGGTGTTGCACGCGAGCTCCTTGCTAAATCACGCAATCAGCTGGACCTTGCGCAGCAATCGCCTGAACATCCTCACCGCGTCGGTGCATTCGAAACGCAGACCGCCGACTGCGCTCGAGCTCACCATGGCCCATTCTTCTGACGTGCTTGCGTTACGACGCACATTGGCTAGGCATACTTGGACGGCAAGCCGCCCTACAGCTCCTGCCCCGGCCAGCACACCCGACTCCCATCGGGCTGCCTCTTTCTAGCCGTCGCCAACACGGATCCTCTCAGACCTTGGCCGGCTGCTGTCTGTCGGCCGTTCGTTCCTCCGTTGAGCCTCGCCTCTCGCCACCATGAGCTTCTCCAAGGGCCGCCGTCAGCACCGCCGGCAGCCGTCATGGCTGAAACTGGCCACCCAGGGCGCCAGCCCGTACATGGCGAGTCCGGGCGAGCAGTCGCCGTGGTCGTCGACGCAGTACCAGTTTGCGGCCGCTGAGGCGAGCGCGTATGAGGACATGGCGTCGCCGACGGCCCTCGACGAGATTGGCTACGCGACGAAGAACGACCTCCACCTCGAGGAGGCTCCATTAAATACGGTCAGGCACGACCCCACTTTCGCTACTTCTGGACTGGGCAAGTACTATCGTCCCGTAGCCGGCTACGAGGGCATGCACCGGTACGACCCGGACTTCGAGTGGGAGCCGGAAGAGGAGAAGCGGATTGTGCGCAAGGTATGTTGCCATGCTCTGCATCATCTCTTGGAAAAGCCTGTGGCGTCTTGCACCGCGAAGCGGGATGCACTGGAAAACGAAGCAGGCTCAGAATTCAAGCGTGGCTGCTCCACTCACGCCGATTTCCAAGTGTGCTAGGTACCTCACTCGGGCCAGAAACTTGCTGCTGCATTAACACGTGTTGAGGCGTTGCTTTCTGGTGCATCTCGCTTCAAGCGCGAGATGTCGCTGTACTGTCTGCCAAAATCAACGGAGATTTCCCACTGATGTTTGCAGATTGATAAACGTATCTGCCTCTGGGTGTGCATCATGTTCTTTGCGTTGCAACTGGATCGAGGCAACATTGCGCAGGCTCTCTCCGACAACATGCTCGACGATCTAAAGCTTACTACCAATGACTACAACTACGGCCAAACAATCTTCTTCATCAGCTTCCTCCTCGCCGAGCTCCCCTCCCAGCTCATCTCCAAATGGGTTGGCCCGGACAACTGGATCCCAGTTCAAATGGTTTCCTGGAGCTTCATCGCCAGCCTGCAAGCCTTCATAACTGGCCGCAAGTCCTTCTTCCTCACCCGCTGCCTCCTCGGCATGCTCGAGGGCGGCTTCATCCCGGAGCAAGTCCTCTACCTGAGCTACTGGTACACCAGCGCCGAGCTCCCCACGCGCCTCTCCTGGTTCTGGGTCTCCTCGCAAGCCACCAACATCACCTCCGCCTTCCTGGCCTACGTGCTGCTCCGCCTGCGCGGCTTCCTCGGCGCCGCCGGCTGGCAGTGGCTCTTCTTCCTCGAGGGCCTGCTGACCGGCGCCATCGGCGTCTTCTCGTGGTACTACCTGCCGCCGGGGCCGACGCAGACGGCCAGCGCCTTCCGCGGCGAGGACGGCTGGTTCACCGCGCGCCAGGAGAAGGTCTTGGTCAACCGCGTGCTGCGCGACGACCCGTCCAAGGGCGACATGCACAACAGGCAGCCGCTCACGCCGCAAATGCTGTGGGAGTGTCTGGCCGACTGGCACATGTGGCCGCTGTATGTGCTCGGCCTGACGGCGTTTGTGCCGCAGTACCCGATGACGGCGTATCTGACGCTGCAGCTGCGGAGCATTGGCTTTGACACGTTTGACACGAATCTGCTGGTCGTGCCGCCGCTGTGTCTGTACATCGTGCAGCTGCTGCTTTGGACCTGGCTGTCGGAAAAGATCAATGAGCGGTTCCTGCTGTCGACGGTGGGACAGCTTTGGAGTTTGCCGTTGTTGGTTGCGTTGGTGGTGTTGCCGGTCGCGGCGGGGGAGTGGGCGCGGTATTCGTGCATTGCGCTGTTGGTTGGGTTTCCTTATGTGCATGCGGTCAGTAATTCTTTGATGCTCGACTCCTTCGTGGCTGGACTAACACGTAGGATGCAGATTCTGGTTTCGATAACAAGCCGTAATGCAGGAAGCGTCAGGACGAGAACGGTGGCATCGGCGCTATACAACATGTGTGTACAGGCTGACAACATCATTGGGTCAAATGTAAGTGCATCCTGCGCCTCCCTTCGAGATCTGAAGAGAAGACCCTTTCAAGGCGTGAGTGTAGCTGATCATTTTATCCTCCCAGATCTACCGCGATGACGACAAACCACTGTACCTACGCGGCAATAAAGTCCTCATATTTTTCTGCTTCTTCAATATTGCACTCTTTGTGGCCACGAAGTTCTTCTATGTGACCATCAACCGGTGAGTCCCCGCGCTTCCCCTTCTCCATGCCGTTTCCACACACACACAAACTGACACGAACACCGCAGCCGCCGCGAAGCAAGATGGAATGCCATGTCCCACGACGAAAAGGAGATATATCTAGCCACAACCCGGGATAAGGGCAACAAGCGGTTAGACTTCCGTTTCGCGCATTAAAGATAGAGCATTTTGCAAAAAAGAGCGCCGGGGCATTTTCCATTTGCCCATAGCAATCATCGACCTCACTTCATCTCACCTCAACACCATTCACTCCAAGCATGAGCCAGTCACAATAGCATTGCCACCCGCGTGAGAGTGAAAGTGAAAGTGAAAGGCTTCCGTTCCAAGCTCCTACACTCACTACACATAAATACCGCCCGTATGTGCCAGCAAGACTCTCTTCCTCCACGCTTTCGACAACGCCTTCCACCACTTTCTCGATCCATCCAACCAGCCACCACACACACACACACACACAACCCACAATCAACAACAAGTCTACCACCAGTAGCACCATGCCACCCAACCACAAGCTCGTCAGTCCCCCTTCACCCCCCTTCACCCCACCCCACCACCCACTAACCCACCCCAGGCCGACTCCATCCAGCCCCGGCCGTCGCAAGTCCACCCCCAGCCTGCCGCCGCCACCACCACCCAGAGGACGAAGCCGAGGAAGAAGCGCGCCAGCCCCCTCATCGACATCAAGAAGCCCAGGAGGAAGGAGGAGGAGAAGAAGAAGCCGACCGGCAGCACCGCCCGCGTCGTCAGGCTCGTCGCCAGCAAGCCGGCCGGAGTCGTCAAGAAGAAGCAGCAGCCGGCCCTGCGTCCCGAGGCGGTCGACTACAGGCGTCAGGGCGGCGGCGGCGGCGAGGCGCGGCAGCTGCGCCACGCGATGCTGGCCTGCAACAGGCAGTGGGGTGGGGTGGGATCTTGGTGAGGGGGGAGGGGGAGCGATGGGGAGGAGGTCTGGAGTCAGTATGGCAAGCACGAATCGTACCACCGAGTGGTGAAGACGAAGATTTTAAGTTCCTGAATTTTGTGATTTTCATGTGTTGTGTACGAGTGTTGGCGCTCTCTCCACTTGCTTTTGTCCATAAACCATAATCATCAACTTCGTGTAACCGTGAGAAAGAGAAAAACAAGAAAACAGAGAGAGCGCCAAATTAAGATAGCCATGATTAACCCCGGAGCCGTCTTCTTCCCATGTCGCATCAATCATGCGTCGTTAAGTCATCCCTGGGTAAGTACGAGTGTCGGGAAGTGGAGGTGGAAGAGAAAAAAAATTGTCCGAACAAAACGACGGGGTGCCTCCCAAACCCCGAGAAGTTCCACCGCTTCGAAAAATATGTGAGGGGAACGAATGCCCGGTGCTAGCTTTGACACCGCATCCAAACACCAATCTGCAGTCAATACCAATACCAATTCGGAGCGATTCAAGTTCAACTGCTCGATGTCCACTGCACTCCTACTCCCAGTCACGCCACTCCCTTTGCACCTTTTCCATCTCTTCCTTGACCCTCTCGGGCTCCAGGCTTCCAGAAACGGTACCGCTGCCGTACGAATAGCCCAACTCGCGTTCGCGCAGCATCTCATCCAGCAATCGTCTCAGAGAACGTTGCTGGTTGTTGAGATCTCGTTGCACTTTTCTCCGTTCGCGCACCTTGCGTGCGAGGTAGACAGCACCGTCATCCTGAACGGCGCGTGCCCACACGCGGCGCATGCGCGGACTGTACAGCTGACACGAATTCCCTTCGCCGGTCACGAGCTCGGCTTCTCCCGGAACAAACTGGAGGGTGCGCGTGATCTCATCGGCTAACTTTGAGCCGCGCTTGACGTCAGGATACACGACGTCGTTGTAGCACTCTTCGCAGACCGTCAGTTCTGGAAGGCCTGGTAACGTGTGCCACAGGCCGTTGAGTATGGTTGTATCGCGCGAGCACTCGCGTTTCCACGCGTGTTCGCTTACGAGCTCCAAGATAGGCGATAGGTCCGCTTTGCCGCTGCGTGACATCGTAGCTTCTTCGTGGATATCGAGAAGTGTGTCGAGATACTGTGGGAAGCGTCGGCTGCCAAGCCGGAAGGAGCAGAACCGTTTGGAAGAGGAATCAATGCGCTGGAAGTAGCCACTCAATGTTGGCATGAGGGCCTCCAAGTACAGGAGATCGCGTTCGCAAATGCAGAAATTGGGAATGAAATCATTTCCTCTCTTGTTAGGGAGACCATACCAGATACGGAGGCCCTCGCTCTCACCAGGGCAGGGCTCTTCGGTGTCTGTGATAGAGGCAAGCGAGAACAGTAGGTCCAAATCTCTCCGCTTCTCCTTGATCGTCATGAGCCAGGCAAGTCGATACCATGCTGAGCTGAAGTGGCATTTCTTCATCATGTCTGCAGGAGGCGCCTTGACGAATTGCCTTCGGAACATGGAGCGACCAATGATCTTGTCAAGGCAATCAGGACAGATATCAAATGATGGAGCACTGTCCAGTGTGTACCAATCCAACAACCCCGAAGAATACATCGACCTGGGGCAGGGCGGAAGCGGTAGGTCTGGCATATCCGGAACCGTTTCGGATACCAGTCCGCTCTCCCGAGGAGACACCGGCGTTGAGCGCGGGTCGGCGAGATCCTTCTGCACGCTGCCTTCCGATAAAGTGCGGCGTAAGGGTGACTTTGCAGCGTCGATTTCATCCCGTACATGGCTTGGTATCGGCGCAGCCGCTGGGCTGCGCTGGTAATCAGAGATTGCCCTCTTTGGGCTTCGCAGGCTCTCGGGTATGTATTGATAACTCTCTTCTGCAGGCATCATCAACGTCGGACTATCATCGACCGGGTACGGTAATGATGTCGTGGACTTGGAGGCTGGATGCCGAGCTGGCGAAGGTGATTGGACATCAATTCTCGGAGCTGCCTCCTTGAGATAGGGATCCAAGTCTTCGGCTCTGGACGACTCATACCGACTTTGCCGAGACGCGGGTCTCGATCGGTCCTTGGGAGAGCCGGAAGAAGGGAACGTTGAGACACGCTCGGGGCGGCCGTTGTTGATCTCGATCCGCGGAGACGACAAACGAGGGTCTTGATCGTCTGCAAGGGGGGAGCCAGCACGTGAATTCAGAGACCCTGGACGGGAGCCGGGGTCCCTGCGGACCCTTGCATCAGCATCGTGGGGTCTCACCCGTGGAGATCGAGGCGGTGAAGGGGGTAGTGTATCTTCTTTTCGCCTTGGGGAATCCGGTCTAGAAGAAGCCTTGGAGGACTTTGAGCTTTGCCGGCTGTCTTCTACACTTCCGTACAAGGTCTCGAAGGTTGCCTGCCTTGAGGGCTTCGGCCTACCCCACGGCAGATCACTGGAGGAATACTGTGGCGATGGAGCGTCGCCTCCAGAAGAGCCTGAGCCTTTTGGCGTTGAGCGAGGAGTCGAAGTAGGGGGAGTGGATGGCCGTCCAAGCGGAGGAACAGAAGATTTAGCGGACAAACGGTCTCTGATCGGGTCACGCTCACGCGGTACACTTCGAACATCCTCTTTGACGTCGGCGGGGCTGTATGAATAAGGCGACGATACGCGCTCCCGGATCGGCTCGGATTCAAGCGCTGGATGTTTTATGGTGTCCTTTTTCGTCTCCGTCGGAATATAGGAATAGGGAGAAGATACGCGTTCTAGTGTCGGGACGGATGCGCTCAAGGGAGTCCGGAGGTCATCTTTCTTTAGGTCTGTGGGGGCATAGGAGTAAGGAGAGGATACACGATCTGGGGGGGGTTTGAGGTCGTGGAGAGAAGTCCGTAGATCATCCTTCCTCAAATCGGCTGGACTGAACGAATATCGTGCCGGTTTCCGGCGTGCGCGCAATTTGAGAGATTCGTCAGCAGACAAGTCCGAGCCCTCTGACACGTCTGTGGCCATATTTTCACGCCGAGAATCCGTTGGGAAAAGCGAGTCCGTTTGAAGTGGAGCAGGTCGAGACTTGACATTGCCAGATTCTCCATTCACGCCCGACTTCGCACCGGACGCTCGGCCAAAAGATGTGGAGGAGGCGGCGGATTCTGGAGAGAGGTAGGAGTCACCGGAATGTCGTTCTTTCGGAGCGCTAGACGTTTTGCTGTAGGAGTAAGGTGAGCGCGAGCGCGTGGTGTTGACGGGTGGATCACGTAGATCCGTCTGCAAGGGGGGAGGCTCCTGGCGGTCCGCGGGTTGGCGCATGCTTCTTCGAGCGTGGCGATCATCCGACTTCGTCTCAGAACCATCACCACTGCCTGGCACAATCACGAAGCGGCGCTCCTGGTTGAAGCGCGCCATCTCTTCTTCCACCTCTTCCAGAATGGGCTCCTGGTCAATCGCGCCCCGGTTTGGCGCCTCGTCGCCGCGTTTCCTGTCCCGCAACGCATGATCGGCCTCTTTCGCAAGGGCTATCTCGACGTCTTCGGCAGTGGGGCACGGCGGCCATGACGCCCGGCGACGGCGTTCGACGCGATAGGAAGCGGTGGGCGGTGGTGTGGGCGGGTAGCGATCGCGGTCGCGCAGGTCATAAGCGTTAGTGTACAGGTAGTCATCGGCGTAACGGTCGCTGTAGTCGGCTTGGCTGGCGGCGCGCCGTTGGTCGGGCTGGTAGTACTCGGTGCGACGGCGGTCGTAGGGGTCGTAGGGGTATTGGTGGCCCTTCACATGCTCGTAGTCGCGCGCCCGCGAAGTGTTCGGTTCGTAGTGGCGGCGACTCGAGTAGCGGGGCCGGTCGTCGTAGTCGCGGTAGGCCATGCACGGTGATGACGGCGGGGGACAAGGGCAGCAGGGCGCGGGAGGGAGTGCACGGGGCGGCGTGGTGGAGTTTTAAGGCGGGATGCGGAGCAGGGCCAGGCGGAGGACGCAGTCACGCAGCTCCATGCGCTTGGGCGGTGGTGATGGGGGAGGGGGGAGGGGGGGTCGCGAGCCGGGGCGGCTGTGGGCTGACGCAGTGCCTGCGAGAAGCGGTGGAACATGGAGGGGGATGCGCACCGAGGCGCCTGCGGCTAGCTGCTCGCGGCCTGGTCAGGGTCTCTTCGCCTGCGATTGTCGGCTTGGCGCGTCCTGGAGCTGCAACGCTGCGCGCCGCCCAGGGCTCCAAGTCCACTGAGAGCCTTGCCGTCACCGTACTCCACCTGAGCCGCAAAGGGGCATGCCAATCGCCGCCCGTGCCCATCGCCACGCGCCGCGCCGCCTATTTTGGGCGGGATACGACTCAGGCCATGCCGGTGGCGCCAGCTCCACCGCGCCGTCGTGAGATTCGCCCAAGAGCCGCATGTTCTCCTGCGCCCTCCCGCCCGCCAGCTGCGCGCCTGGGGTGGTCGCGCGACCCGCGCGCCGCCACGTCCGCCTGCGTCGCAGCTCAACTGTGTAATCCACCAGACGTCGCCCGCGTTGGGGCGGCATGAAGCACTTATGCGCGCTGCCCGACTGTCCGCTCTTCGCCCGCCCGGCCTATCCTGAGCCTGAAAGTGTCTTGAATCCTGGGACATGCAGAAATCGCTCCAAGCTATCAGTCATAAATTCGTCCACATACATGCAAGGGTCATCCTGTTTTCCTGCAGCGCCTGTCGGGTGCGCCAGCCGGTCCGCAGCCATCATCAGCCGCCGTCGCCTGGTTTGCTCCAAGGCAGCTCTCTCGGTGTGCACTGCGCTCACCTGCGAGGCAGTCTGCCCCTCAGTCTGTCCGAACAAAGAGCCTCTTTCCAATGCACTGTGCAGGTGGCGTGGCGGCTGACCAGAAAAACAAACATGGACAAGCCGGGCGGCGCCGGTCAACATTCCCCTTGGCGTTCTCATCCTGCTACCAAGGGTGAGGCTACCTGCTGTCAGCGAATGCAGCTCGAGTAAGCTGTCTCGCGCTCGTGACCACTCACCATGTTCTCCCAAGTCCAAAAGGTGCCGCTATGCTGGATGCCTTTGCTTTGTATCACATCGATCATTCCCGCTACAGACACCTCGGGGCTGATTTGGCCCTGGATAGGCCAAGGCAGATCGATGTTGGACATATCCCTAGGACAAATGAGCTTCCAAAATGCTTCCAGGCACCTGCGGGTCTTACGTTGCCACTTCGCCGGGGTGGATCGCGAGGATGATCGTGTCATCGTCCTTGCGTTTTAGCTCTGCTGCCATGTGCTGTGACTGTCTGTCAGCAGGGCGGGGATGGGGCCAATTCCGCCCGGAGGGCAGGCGAAGAAATAACTCACTCGGAGCATTTGGTTGAGAGCACACTTCGAAGCGGCGTAGGCGGCAAACCTGATGCGCGTCAGCTCAGGTATCACGTTAGCGGGGCCTGAGAGAGTACCCATCCTCCTTCTCCAGAAAGTTGATGGCTGAGCCCGAGTCACTGGACATGAAGACGATGGTACCGATTGGGATGTTGGTCTGCAGTAGTTTCTGGGCAGTGATGATTGGGCCAATGGTGTTGGTGTGAAGATGGAAGGCGAACTCGTCGAAGGATCTGGAAGCATTGTGAGAAACATGCACAGTATTACGGAGAAGTCGGGGGCACTGACAATTCAGTGGCCCTCTGGTAGCAGGCCGGTCAGTCTACTCCTTAGCGATCGTACAGGAGAAGCAATAGGCTCACATTCGGGTATCTCAAGACACCGGCATTGATTACGACATAGTCTATCTTCAGATTGGGGATTGCGGCGAGTTGGGCCACGAAGGTCTGTCCACTGATCAACTGGCAGCTCTCGCCGACGGCACGAAGGAGGCTGATCGTACTACGATGCTGGCCTCTGACAATATGTCACAGACAAACATCTGGCAGCGGCCATGGTCGTTGCCTGAGTGGCCCCAGAGGGCAGAGGCATGCTCGGCGTACGGCTGTCGTACTGTGGCGATGATCTTCTCCCCACGGGCAAGCAGCTGGCGGACAAACTCGAGACCAATGCCTCTGCTCGCGCCGATGACGACCCAGGTGGTCGTCTCCTGGTCGCAGTAGAGCGCATCGGGGATTTGGTTCATGTTTGTTGCAGGGCCGACAGAAAATTTGGCGAGTGCGGCGCGCTTCGGCGGGACACTACCTGCATGCTAGTGGAAAGTGGGCGGTGATAGGCAAGACCGCTAGAACCCCGTCCGCTGTGGAGATGAAAGCGCTGTGCTCCAGATGGACCGGCTTCACGTCGTGGATCCGCTCGCAGCGCATGGGAAGGGTGGTCTGGGAAAATACCAGGCGGAATACGATGTACGTCCCCTCAGCCCTCGTTGATCCGGCACCGTGGCCAAGACCGACAGAACCGGGCACCCGCAGAGCTCGCGGCAGGGAAGCTGCATGCTGCGTATGTGCATCATCGCGGCCGATTATGTTCTCCAGCGTCGGAAATCACGCGGCGACGCAGCCGCGGGTTCCAGCCACGGGCACCGGCACGCGCTGCTGGACGAAGAATGACAATGTCGCGGACGCGGTCATGAATCATGGCGGGCATACGTCAATCGGAGTGTGTGGCGGCGCGCTGGCGGAGATGCCGCGGACACAGCTCGCGCACATGACCCGCCTGACGCAGGACAGCGCCGCGAGCGTAGATGCCGACAATGCCGCGACGTAATCCGGGAGCCAGAGCGGTCTTTCGGCCGGGCCTGGTTGCTGGGTGCAGCATCGCCGACCTTAGCCACACCGCGCCGCTCGTCCGTGTTTTTCCGACGAGCGGCCCTCGACCCGAGAAATCATCTTCGCTGTGATTGGCTGGCCAGACGCGGCTGAGCTGGGCTAAAGACGAATCTCTTCCGTCACCAACGACTTTTTCTTCTCTCCTTCCTCTCTCCCAGAAGCACTCATCCTCTTCGCCTTCGCCTCCGACAGACCACGCAGTCTTTCAATCCTACGCCTCTTCCTTTTCTTCTCCCGCTACACGCCTACACCTTTAATCAAAATGGGTTTCGAGTCCGGTACGCGCGCCGTCCTCCCTGTCTCCTTTCACCCACGGCGCCCAACGCGACGCAACGGTGGCCACTTCTCGACCCCGAAAGCACTTGCGATACCTGGCGATGGACCTAGGGGCTGGCACGCGACACCCTGAAGCTTCATGGCTCGATGCGCGGCCTTGCGCCTGCGCGTCGTCGGTTGACCGCTTTCGCGACTGAGGATCCATTTTCGTTGCGTTGGATCGCATCCCAAGTCCTCGACGCGTCCTGGCTCCATTCATCGAGTAGTGGCTAATATCTCACCTGTAGGCGATGCTAAGAAGGGTGCCAACCTCTTCAAGGTACGTTGACCCTGACGAAAAGTCTTACCGTCTACCGGGAAACCGGTTTTGGGGCTCTGCGCGACAGTCGACGCTGACATTCTTCGCAGACCCGTTGCGCCCAGTGCCACACTCTGAAGGCCGACGAGGGCAACAAGGTCGGCCCCAAGCTTCACGGCCTCTTCGGCCGCAAGTCTGGTCAGGTCGACGGCTTCTCCTACACCGACGCCAACAAGCAGAAGGGTGTCACGTGGGATGAGAACTCTCTGGTGCGTTCTTCACAACGCCACTGGCTCCTGCCGCAACACCTTGCAGTGTCGACGGCGTCGCGCGACCAGCTACTGACCATCTGCACAGTTCGACTACCTCGAGAACCCCAAGAAGTACATTCCCGGCACCAAGATGGCCTTCGGTGGGCTCAAGAAGGCCAAGGACCGCAACGACCTGATCACCTTCCTCAAGGACGAGACCGCATAGACGACCTGACCCACGATACCTCAATGACTTCTACCTTCTCCCTTCCCTCTTCCCTCTCATCATGTACCATCAAGACATAGACAGACGTACGATAGGCGGGTTCCGTTGGCGGTGGTGTTCCTCCTTTGTGCTTGTATAATACATGGTTTTTGCGTATGCTAGACATAGACCGTTTTGACAGTGGGTCAGTGTCCGGCGATACCAACAAAATGATTCTTTCTCCACTTCCGACTTCGGGCTCCTCACCATCGAATTTGACGATCTGTTTACACTGTGACATCTATCTCTAGGGCTGGCACACGTCACATCCACCCCCACCCGCATTGCGCGCGTCGCGCAATAGAGTTTCACCCTCACAAGGGGGCACGTCATACCGCGTCGGTTGGTTCGGTACGAAGCGAGCAGTCAACAGGAGACGCCGACCATCAAACTTTGTTGGAAGCCCTTTCAGCCTCGGCGAGCAAATTTGAAAAAATACCAAACGAAGTCGCCACGGTTGCAACGAAAAAGCGAGACACCCATCGATCGCGCTCTTCCCGATCGCAGTCCCCTGTCGGACTTGGGCGGCCCAATGGTTCCCAGCTCGTGCCCAGCTTCCGCGTTGTTTTCCAGCGGAGCAGCTCCGCTTGCCAACGGGCCGACAAAGCCGCCTTGCAGAGAGAAACGCCTGAACGCTGAAGGCTCCGCGTCGGATTATGCCGACGGGTCTTCCTTCTACTCTCACGTTGCCAATTGGAGGCGTGGCTTCTTTTCCTCCTTCTCCTCTGCGGCGCGGAATACGGACGATGGTCTTCGGCGAGCATTTCCCACGACGGTCACGCCACCGGCGCTGACAGGATCGAAGAGCACGGCGATGCGAAGAGTGCCAAAGCTCCCGGAGATCCCGTCCGTGCCCCCCATCTGCGCTGTCATGGGTGGGCATCGGTAGTAGCGGCTTTGCTCCTTCGGAGACCCAAATGACGTGTGCGCGTGTGCATGAGTGCATCTATGCTTTTTTTTTTCGCGCTGGGTATCTAACGCTCCATATGACAAATCCTCCCAATATGCATAATGCACTTTTGATGCTCCTCGAAACCCCAGTGTGCCCTGCCAATTCCTCCCGCAGCTTTTGTAGGGAATGTGTACGTCGTCGCCGCAGCCATTCATCGCATCGCACAGCGCCCTTCGACCAAACGTCCGACAGCAATCTCTTGTGCTCGTTCATCTTCACGCCGGCGTCCCCGTCCTCACGCTCCGAGAATTAGGGCTGTTGCTCTCCCGGTCTCTCTTGTTGCTGCTGGTCGATCGCGAGCCGGATTGCTGTTGTTGCTGCTGCCGCTGCTGCTGCGGCGGAGGCGGCGGCGGCGGCGGCGGCGGCGTGGCATCTTCCCATTCTGGATCCGAGTCGTCGCTGTCAAAGCCGGCGACGATTTTCTCAAAGTGGAGGCGGGTCTGCGGGAGGGACTGTTGGGGCACACGGACGTCAGATCATCGGCTCACTACAAGATCGCGGGCAGCGAGAGAGGGAGGGCTCGACGGGGAGGAAGAGCGACGAGACAGGGACGGCGTTCAGTGCGTGCACAAAGACATCCTCATTCCCGGCCTTGCTGCCTGCCTCTCCATGCTCCCCACCTCATCTCTCCGTACCGCCAGCTTTCCAGAGCATGTGCTCGAAGTGCGGAGCGCATACCTCGTTCCGCGCGACAGAGTGCCATATCAGCATCTCATTGCTCTCCAGTATCCGTGCCGCGTTGTAACGTCGCTCGCGCTCCTCGAACGTCTCGTCGCGCGCCAGCGCTGAGCGCTGCTGTCGGATGTCGCCGCCGCTGCGGAGCGAGCCGCTCGTCGCTGCACTGTGAACATTTGCGGGGCGGTTGCGCGCTTGCCGGTCTTGTTGCAGGGCGGTATAGGGCTGGTGGTGCGGCTGAGGGTGGTTGGCGGACATGGCGACAAGCGCGGCGGAGGTGATGGTGTATCGCGGCGGGTGGATCGAGGTGTTTGGTCACGGAGGCCCGTTCGGTGGACGAGGGAGTTTGGAAGTTTGAGGGAGACGGGGAGATAGAGAGAGAGCAGATTCAGAAGGTGGTGCGGCCAGACGATGCGTAGCGGAGGTGTGGGGATTCGCAGCTGTCGATGGGAGGGAAAAGTGACAAGTCGGCTACTGCCTGTGTGACTTCCCAAGTGTGGCCGGCTCACATCTTGTTTGCGTCAGCTCGCTGGCGGCTGCGCTTCCGCTCGAACGGGAAGAACGAAGGGGCAGCCTTCGAGAAGGCGGGATGGTGACGGCTGGCTCCTAGCAAATCCGCTCCTCTGTCGCAGATCTGACAAGCTGCTTTTTTTCCCGCCCCGCGGCCCGCCCCGCGCCGGAATTCACCCTAAACATTTTGCTCCCCCAACCGGCAGACTTCCACAGCACGAAACTCGAGACGCAGAAAGTGCAGGTCATTTTCATTTCTTTTTCATTCAATTCTATCGTAGACCATGCGTCAGATCCTCCCTCTACTCTATGGGTATACGTCTACAAGTTGGCCAGAGGATCGTAGCCCTGGGGCTCCGGCTTGTCGGGGAACCTCAGGTTGACGCCGAAGGCGGGGTACACGAATCTGGTAACGCCCTTCTTCTTGTGGATGTCCTCCAGGCCCGCCAGCTCCGCACTGTCGAGCTTGACAATGTTCTTGTTCTCGTCTATCCGGGAGGGATTGACCGACTTGGCGAGGACAGAGCTTCCGCGCGCGACTGGGATAATCTCGTCAGTTTAACCGGCCCCATTGGCGGAAAATAGCCTCTCGCGCTTCGGGCTTAACTCACCGTGGTAGCTCAGCAGAATGTTGCCGGGCCCAACGCTGTGCTTCTTGGCGAGCTCCTGCACGCCCTCCTCCTTGAACATCGGGCTGCCGGTGCTGCCGAAGGGGCTGTAGGCAGTGATGTGGATGCCCTTGGCCTTGCAGAAGTCGACAATCTCCTGCTGCGGCAGATACGGGTGGTTCTCGATCTGGTTGGCCGCAGGGGTGATCTTGGCCTCCTTCAGCAGAGCCTCGAGGAAGGGGACGGTGAAGTTAGCAACGCCAATGGCCTTCGCCTTGCCCGTCGCCGGCAGCTTCTCCAGCTCCTTCCAGGTCTGGATGAACGACCACGACTTGTCCAGGTCGCGGGAGCCGTCAGCCAGCTTGGGGATCGTGGGGTGGTTGCCTGCGCCTCTGGTCAGTCTCTGGGCGCACCGGGAAGCGTATCGGGGCGCATGTACCCTTGGGGTTCATCGGCACAGGCCAGTGCATCAAGTAGAGGTCGACGTAGTCCAGGCGCAGGCGGCGCAGGCTCTCGTCGAGGTTCTCCTGGACGCGCGAGTGGAAGGTGCACCACAGCTTGGTGGTGATGAAGACGTCCTCGCGCTTCACCACGCCCGCGTCGAAGGCCTCCTTGAGGGCGTCGCCCACCTCGCCCTCGTTGCCGTACATGTAGGCGCAGTCAATGTGGCGGTAGCCCGTCTTGAGGGCGTGGGTGACGGCGGCCTTGACCTGGCCGGGCTCGGACTGCCAGGTGCCCAGGCCCAGGGCGGGGATGGAGGCGCCGGTGTTGAGGGGGAGCGGGGTGTTCATGGTGGGCTTGGGGTCGAGGATGCTGGAGGGGGTCTGCTTGAGGATGAAGTTGCAGAGAGAAGGGTTCATAGCAGGAGAAAGAAAGGCTGCGGGCCTGCTGGAAACGCGCTGTTTTTACTGCAGCCCGCGAAGTCAACAGCTGCACTCGCCAACCCCACCTCTCCGCGCAACTACGGTCAAACGCCGATGACGCCACAGCCCTGGCGGGGCACAACGTCGGCCATCGGAGCGACAGTCGGCGAGCCGCCGGGCCTGACGTCCTCACCTCGCTCCGCCGTCGCCAGCAGTCTCCGCGGCCGCTGGTGGTGAGGGCAGAAGCCCCTTCCGGCGCGGCTGGCCCGGTGGCTCTGCCTGCGCGACCTGGTTTCCAGGCGGCCGCCGGCTGTGACTCGCTGTGGCCCCGTGGCCTTCCCGCCGCCGTGCCGTTGTTGCAGCGCCGCTGAGCCTCAGACGCCGCCAGCCGGCGGTGCAGCGTCTGCTGCTGTCGCTGCTGTCGCTCCTGTTCAGGCAGGCCGAAGCGGGTTTCTTCTCTCGACGCTGTGTCATCGAGGCCTTCCAGAAGGCAGGCGCGCCAAGCACGATCTCCGTCGCAGGCGCCTCCAGCGTCGCCGCGCTAGCGAAAAGTGGTTTCCGACGGGCGTCTTCCCCGCTGACATCAACAGCTTGCCTTTTTCAGCCGTTTCCAGCCCGTGTAACCTGATTCTCACCCCGTCCGGGCCATACCTGCCTCCGCTATGCTGTAGTGGGAGCATGAAGCCGCTGCCGTGGTGGAGACTGCGCGCCGGGCCTACCACAGCCGCTGCATTTCTCCTGCCGTCAGACTGTGGGGTGCGCAGCTCTGCGGAGAGAGCGTGCTGGGAACTAAGTTTCCAGCCGCGCTCTCGTCATGGATTCCGGGGCCGCCCTGGCCCAGGCCTTGCGCACCTTGCCGTGGCCTCTTGCCTCCGTCTGAGTAAAGTACCTGGTGTAGTTGATATTTAACCACCACCACCACCTAGCACACTACCTGCCATCCCCACCACCCGTCTCCTCTTCTCTGCCATCCTACCAAAGTCACTTCTGCCAGCAGAATACTTCAGAGATATCCCTTGCCTGCACACAACCACACCACATCTACAATGGCACCCATCGCCCTTGAGAACAACACCGTCGCTGCGGCGATCCCCAGCAAGGAGCCCTTCAACCAGGAGCGCGACGGACTCGCTCTTGAGGAGACCTCCGACAACATCGACGCCGTCAACGTCCTCAGGCAAACCCTGAAGGAGGAGGGCTACAGCGACGAGGAGGTCGACATCTACACCAAGTCCAAGTTCGATGCCGCCAAGGACAAGACCCAGTTTCGCCAGTATGAGGAGGCCTGCGACCGCGTCAAGAACTTCTACCGCGAGCAGCACGAGAAGCAGACCGTTGCCTACAACCTCAAGGCCCGCAACGACTTCAAGTCGAAGACCCGCGCCGAGATGACCGTCTGGGAGGCCATCGAGAAGCTCAACACCCTCATCGACGAGTCCGACCCCGACACCTCGCTCTCCCAGATTGAGCACCTTCTCCAGACCGCCGAGGCCATCCGCCGTGACGGCAAGCCCCGCTGGATGCAGATCACTGGCCTGATCCACGATCTTGGCAAGCTGCTCTTCTTCTTCGATGCTCGCGGCCAGTGGGACGTCGTCGGTGACACCTTCCCTGTCGGCTGCGCCTTCGACGAGCGCATCATCTACCCCGACACCTTCAAGGGCAACCCCGACTACGGTCACGAGATCTACAGCGACAAGTACGGCATTTACACTCCCGGCTGCGGTCTCGACAACGTCATGCTCTCTTGGGGCCACGACGAGTACCTCTACCACATCGCCAAGGAGCAGTCCACTCTGCCCGACGAGGCCCTCGCCATGATCCGCTACCACTCCTTCTACCCCTGGCACAACAAGGGTGCCTACGAGTGGATGATGGACGAGAAGGACAAGAAGATGCTCGAGGCCGTCAAGGCTTTCAACCCCTACGACCTGTACAGCAAGAGCGACGACATGCCCAAGGCTGAGGAGCTCAAGGTACGTTCCAATCACTTCAATCCAAAAGTCTGAAGCTTAATGCTAACTTGCCCCGCAGGAGTACTACATGGAGCTCATTGATGAGTACTTCCCCAACAAGGTCATTAAGTGGTAGATGCTCTGCACTGGGGATCGGGGAATGATGATGATAGCACATTGAGCGAGTCTTTTTGATCTTTGGCGTTTTGGGATTGATATAACGGTCATGAGTACCCGCTGCAAAACTGAAAAGCAGCTAGTTGTGATAGACATGCACAATGATAACCAAGGGCGTCAAGAGACGCCCACTTCTTCTCCTCAAAGGCTTATTTTTCTTGGCTGTGCTCACTGTGTTATCTTATAATTGCTGTAGATCCTTCTATTGCCCCGTGGCTTCTAAGTTTATCAGATTATTCACAAGCGCCCGAAATAGAGTACAGCAGCCACGAAGCGAACTACTTGAGACCCTTGAGTACTGCCACTAACGGAAGTAGAGACCAAGTCTCACTCCTGTCACTTGCCAGTCACAAGCCCTCACCCTTTCCGCCCTTCAGACGGTTGCCAACCCCGCCTCCTCCCAACTCACTTTGCTCTACACCTGTTTCTTCACGTTCACATGCAGTAATCACCTCCCTGCAATGCAACGTATCACAAACACCCCGCGGGAACCGCACTCCGCATTGACCTGACGCAGCCAGCCGCGCTATTACCTGCAACGCCATGCACAGAAAGCTCGCGCGCGCATATGTGGCTTTCCGCAGTGCCACTCACACACGCCTACCGACCGACCCCCCATCATCCGAGACGGCAGCAGCGACAGCAGCAGCAGCAGCAAGCAGCATCAGCAGCGCGTCCACCGCAAACCATCATCCGCACCGCCTTCCGAACGAGCCCCGGTCCATCTCTGCCCCCTTCCCCAGAGTCCCCACAGCCCGCCCCACCTGCACGCGCAACACGATTCCCCATTCCGCACATTCTTCGGCAGCAGTGATGTCGCAGGGCGGGCTTGCATCACCGCCGCATGCACACTGACATCAGACCGTCTTCCCACGCCCACGTCCCAAGACCGAAAAAATCCATCCTTTCGCCACCACCACAAACGGTCATCGCGAAAAATTCTCGCCCGAGGAAGAAAGAAAAAATTCCCTATTCGCCGCTCGCGAAGGAAAAATTCGACGCTCGGTAGATGCGAGTCAACCAATCCGATCGAGTATCGTAAGGCGACCCATGTAGCCAGAGCCAGCCAGGCGGAATCCAAGTCCCGGGCGGCGGCAACGAACGAGCGCGGATCACAGATCGCGCTTGCGCAAGCCAAGACGGCGTCAGGGTCTGGCTGAGCAACCCCATCCCCACTCTAGGTGATCGATGCAAGTGCCGGCCAGGACGTCGAGGTGCCGAGGTGGTTTCTGTGTTCGCTGCTGCTGCTCGTGCTGCTTTGCTGTTGCCGGCTGCGGTGGTGGTTGAAGGCTGCTGAAGCCCGAGCAGAAATTCGGGACTTGGGGAATGGTGGCGGGAGTAGGCGAGAGTTTCCTGTTTGGGGTGACAGAGAGGGAGCGGGGAAGATTTGACGCGGACGAGGTTGATTGGCATTAGGTAGGTTTAAACTTCAGGAAAGCCGGACAACGACAGGATAGGAAAGAAGGTAGAATCATGATTGAAGAGAGTTCGTAGTTCCTGGAGAGCCTGTGCCGTCAATGGTACGTTTCTCGGCGGAAAAAGGTTCCTCTAAGGGAAAAGCGGGGCAACCTACCACGAAAGGAAATGCATACTAACAGGAAGACTTACCCCAGGAATTGGAATATGCGGAGATGCGACGGAGGAGTGATGATCTGGGGAGGAGTATCCTGTCAAAGGCACGTGATGGCGCGTTTTTCAAAGAGGTGTGGCTGGACATCAAGGTGAAAGAAATGCGAAAAGAAACCAGTAATCCCTAACCAGTGATTGGAGAAATTTGGAAGATCTAGAAACGAAACTTGGGAATTATCTATTGGAGTAAGAAGGCGCTCTTCGACTTCGGTCAAGAATGCAGAGCTCCTACGCCGGTGACCATCTTCCTCCTCTTTTCTGCTCCCTCTCTACCACGCGCAGTCGTTTGTCTTCTAATTCACCTGCCCATCCAGCCGCCGTCAACAGTCAGCACCTCACCGCTGACATATCCGGCTGCCCTCGATGCCAAAAACACTATGGCGCCTTTGAAGTCGTCCGGGTTTCCCCACCTGCCCGCCGGAATGCGCGCCAGAATACTGTCGGCACGGTTCTTATCGTTGATCAGCGCCGTGTTCATCTCCGTCGCAATGTATCCGGGAGCAATGGCATTGACGGCAATGCCCTTGCTCGCCCACTCGTTGCTCAGCGCCTTTGTCAGCTGCGCCACGCCGCCCTTGCTGGCCGCGTAGGCAGGCACGGTGATGCCGCCCTGGAAGGTGAGCAGCGAAGCGATGTTAATGACAGCGCCGCGGCGACCCGTCGCGTCGGGCTCGCGGGCCAGCATGTGCGCGCCCACGTCGCGGCACAGGGTGAAGACGGTGTGCAGGTTCACCTGCAGCACATCGTGCCAGTCCTCGTCCGGGAACTGGTGTGCCGGGTGCCGCTTCTGGATGCCGGCGCAGTTGAGCAGGATGTGGATCTGGTGACCGTCGCCGGTGATTTTCGGAGTGAGTGCTGCCACGGACTTGGGGTCGCCCAGGTCGGCGGTGTAGATGGTGGCTTTGCGGCCAAGGGCCTCGACTTGCGATTTGGTGGCGGTATTCGAGGTGTCACGCTGCGAGCTGTCAGTCCTCGTTCAGGAAATCTTGCCCTAGCTCGAGAGGCTGGCTGGCTGAGACGAGTCCTACCTGGATCAGGATGAGGTCGGCGCCGGCTTCAGCCAATGCCAAAGCCATTGACTGTCCAATGCCACGGGTGCCGCCCGTGACGAGGGCGGTCTGGCCCTCGAGGGAGAATAGCTTCTGGACGGATGTCATAATGGTTGGAGAAGAGGAGGATGCGGGGGAGATTGCAGAGGAAGCTGGAGAAAGTTGTTGGCGGAGCTTGCTCAAGCGCTGCTGGGCCATGCGGAGAATATGAAGAATGCGGGAAAGTTCGTGGCGCCAGGACCGGGCATCGGCGAAGGGCTGCCATAACTATGTCACGCAAGGCAGTTGGCTGACTTTCCACGGCGCGCATGCGACACGCGGGGCAGCCGAAGGGCCGGTGGCCGGTGGGGCTGCAAGCGCGGGGCTTCGGCGTTTGAGTCAGTTGCCGACGCGGACTCTTTCCCGCCTCCACACTCTCGCCCTGCCGTCATTCGCGCGCCTGCCCTGCCGGCCCCGGATAACTCCATGCGGCCTGGGTATAGCTTTCCGTTCGCCGTGCCTGCCCCCGCGGGGGTCTCTCGTCATTGTTTCCCTCTTATGCCTCAATTTCGTCCCCGGTCTCCTGCTTTCCCTCAATCTCCACTTCTCTCTTCTCTGCACCGGCTCTCACCACCAGCCTCATTCTCCTGCCCTCAATTCCTCACCTATACCCCAGCTAGCAAGCTTCGCATAGCTCTCTTCAACCACAATGTGCGGCCCCATTCGCGCTTCCGTGCTTCACGGCGCAAAAGACTTGAGAGTCGTAAGCTCACGCCATCTCCCCGTCCCCGCATTTCTCTAATAACCCGTTCCCAGGAAAACCGCGAGCTTACCGCGCCAGCTGCGAATGAGCTCCAGGTTGCAGTCAGAGCCACTGGCCTCTGTGGATCGGATCTGCACTACTACAATCACTATCGCAATGGCGACATCATTGTGCAAGAGCCCATGTCTCTGGGCCACGAGTCTGCAGGTGTTGTGGTAGCAGTGGGCTCGGCTGCAGCAGCGAACTTCAAGGTCGGAGACAAAGTTGCTCTCGAAGTCGGCCAGCCGTGCGGTGACTGCGAGAGGTGTAAAGAGGGCAGGTACAACATCTGCAAGGGCATGAAGTTCAGGAGCTCCGCAAAGGCTTTCCCGCACGCCCAGGGCACCCTCCAGGACAGGATCAACCACCCGGCCGCGTGGTGCCACAAGTAAGTTGCGCCAGGCGTCCAGGCGTCGAGCGATCAGACTAATGAGGAATTGCAGACTCCCCGACGACCTCTCCCTCGACCTGGGCGCGCTTCTCGAGCCGCTTGGTGTTGCTATTCACGCTACGCGCCGCGCTCGGCTTCCTCCGTTGAGCACTGTTCTGGTTTTCGGTGCAGGCGCAGTCGGCTTGCTCGTCGCTGGAATGGTCAAGATTTCCGGGGCTAGCAACGTCGTGATTGCCGACATCGACGAAGGACGCGTCAACTTCGCGGTCCAGAACGGGTTCGCTCATGCTGGGTTCACTGTTCCGCTCAAGCGCGGCCAGACCATTGAAGAGAACCTCGAGATTGCCCGCGAGACTGCTGCGGCGATTGGCAAGGTGAAGAAGACGACAGGTGAAGAAGTGGGCGAGGTGGACGCGGTATTTGAGTGCACTGGTGTGCCGTCTTGCCTCCAGGCCAGCATCTACGTACGTCTCCCTAACTGGTAACATTGAAAGGCACGACTAATAGGAATCCCAGGCAACCCGCCCCGGTGGACGTGTCCTTCTCATCGGCATGGGTCATCCCATCCAGACCCTCCCTATCTCCGCTGCAGCGCTGCGCGAAGTTGACATCGTTGGTGTCTTCCGCTACGCCAACACCTACCCCACCGGTATCGAAGTCGTGTCGAAGCCGGCTGGCCCTGACTACCCGGACTTCTCCAAACTGGTCACGCATCGCTACAAGGGTCTCGACTCTATTCCAGAGGCATTTGCTATGGCGGGCAAGACCAAGGACGACCAGGGCAAGCTGGTGCTGAAGGTTGTGGTCGAGATGGACGACAACGGAAGCTTGAGCCCGCGGCTATGAAGTGGAAGCTATAAGATGATGGGTGGTGCATATTTGGCGTTTGGCGGGAATATTGACTGAATAATTTTGCATAATGCGTGCGGTGCGTCGGGAAGCTTTTGGTGTGTTAATGTAGAAGGTCAGCTCAGAAGCAGCTTTGAATGAAGTATTTGCAACACGGTCAACTCTCTTCTTTCTCGCATAGCACCTTAATAAGCTGAATACGAAGTGGGCGACAGGAAATCTCAACAATCACCTCGCAGTTTAAGCGGAGTTACGTGATAAAACCGCGTTGCTCCCCTTAGAGCGCATGTCGAGTCGCAAGGTTGGTCACCATGCGGTGCGCGGGGAGTGATCCACACAGGATCACGCGGGCCAATGAACGGGCAGTGGACAGGTTTAAGCCTGGATCATGCGGACGGCGCGACTCGACTCGAAAGTCCCAATCCGGAAGTCCACGATGCACTCGAGAAGCCAGCCGCGTCCAGATGCGAATGGACCGTCTGGAGCTCGGAAAGCGTCGGCAGCCCGCTTTTGAATCAGTAGGCAATAGACTGAGTGCAGCTGGGGACAAGTCCGAGCTGGCACGTGGGCGCGGCAGCTGCAATGGCTCTCCAAGGCGCGGTGGACAAGCGTTCGGACGTCAAGCTGCGTGTGAGAGATGGTGGTTCGCGGAAGTTCTGCGTCACCACCGTGGCAAACCCCACCATTCGAGCGGCAGGGCTGTCCGGAAACTGGAGCGACCTGAGCGTAGTGGGAATGAGTTTCCGGCGGCACACTGTGGTGCTCTGTCGCGAATGGAGACTCCGTACAGCGTGTTGGGGAAGGAGATTCCGATGCGGGCGCGGGCGCGGGCGGCGCTCAGGCACGGCCTCCAGTTTGAAAGCAGGGATCGGGGGGTCTCCCGCCGGGCGGTGAGGCAAAAAAGTGTGGGGAGGCGGCAGAATGCGCGGCGATGGCAGGTTTGCGCCTTCACACGGTGCCCATCCCCCTGCGCCAGCAACGCCGGTGAGCCGCTAGGCGACGAGATATAAGCTGCGCCAGCTCGCCCTGCTCCCGCCATCCGCTCTGCACCTTTCTCCCTCCCCCACCCACGCGCAAGAGCCCTCTCCGACCGTCGTACCAGCTCGGCACTTCCGCCTCAACGCAAACTCCGTACGTCTTTACCTGCTGCCTCTCCTGGTCGCCCTGCATGGATTGTTGATCCGACCTGCTACTTTAGACCACCTATCGTCTCGCGTCGAGCCTGCCCAGCTCCCTTCGATATCGGCTTGATCCCCGCCCTCTCCTTTCACTCTCTCGAGCTCTCATCTTTCCACCCCACAACACAGCACAATGGCCCCTCGCAAGCTCAATGTCGCCATCTCCGGCCTCGGCCGTATGGGTGCTCGTCACGCCATCAACTTCTTCACCCGCACGCCCCGCGCCAATGTTGTGGCAGCCTTCACTCCTGAGCCGAAGGAAGCTGAGTGGGCGGCCGAGAACCTGCCCGAGGTCAAGATCTACGACAACTACGATGAGATGCTGAAGCACCCCGGCCTCGAGGCTGTCGTCGTCGCCACGGTCACCACTGCCCATGCCGAGCAGGCGATCAAGGCGATTGAGGCTGACAAGCACGTCCTGTGCGAGAAGCCGCTGAGCACCAGCGTCGAGGTGGTAAGTACCTGGCTTGAAACAGAACTCGATGAAAGCAGAGCAAGCTGCTGACAATATACCTTTAGTCTCAATCTGTGGTCGATGCCGCCTCCAAGAAGCCCCACCTGAAAGTCCTCTGTGGCTTCTCCCGTCGGTTCGACGCCAGCTACCGTGACGCTTTCGAGCGCATGAAGACTGGTGGCATTGGCAAGCCCGCCGTCTTCCGCAGCCAGACCTGCGACAAGCTCGACCCGTCTGGTTTCTTCGTCGAGTACGCCCGCTTCTCTGGCGGCATCTTTGTCGACTGCAACATCCACGATATCGACCTTGCGTTGTGGTACTTCGGCCAGGACTCCAAGGTCAAGTCTGTCATTGCTATGGGCATCACCGCCGTCTCTCCCGAGCTGGCCAAGTACGGCGATGTCGACAACGGCGTTGGCGTCGTTGAGTTCTACGACGGCAGGCTCGCCTACTTCTACTCTTCGCGCATGATGGCTGCCGGCCAGCACGACATGTCCGAGATCATCGGCACTCAGGGAAAGCTCGTCGTCAACGCCAACCCCCAGGAATCCCTCGTCGAGATGCACGAGCCGGCCGGTATCCGCCGCGAGATCCCGGCCCATTACTATGGCCGCTTCGAATACGCCTTTGTCACCGAGGCCAACGAGTTCACTGCCGCTTGCCTCGACAACCAGGAGTTGCCCTTCAAGCTCGAGGGCGCCGTCCAGGCCGTCCGCATTGGCTGCGCTCTCCAGGAGAGCCTGCGCTCCGGCAAGAAGATCTGGTTCGACGAGAATGGTAACCGCACAGAGAGGGCCTCGCTCTAAGCCAATCCCACCACACATTCGTACACATCTCTCCGTATTTTTGGGACGACCTGTCGTTTGAAGACACTCCATGATGGCACGACACGACTCTCTCATAGCACTGGGCACTTGTCCCTTCTTTATGGACACCAAAATCCGGTTTCGCGTTCTGGCAGGCGTTGTTTGGGTTATAATAACTGTTGTGACCGATGTGTTTGAGAAGGATACAGTCATGATTTCTTGTCTTACTTTTCCGGTCTCTCTAGAAGGAGGAAGATATAGAGTCTGGATAGAACTCTGGACCTGGAGAGAATATCTCCGTAGAGAAGAATGCATGATATTCTTGGCTAGCCTTCGAACATGAACGAGCGTGTGTGTTTTGGTTGACAAGATTTGGCTTAGACGGTATGGCAGCTGAACAGGTAGTAGGCTACCGGCAACGGCCAACTGAGCTTGGTCTGGTGATTCAAGGCTCCTGTCGCTTTGCACCATGTCGTCGAGGACCCGCACCACTACCCCTCGGGTGGATCAGCTAATGATCTGGAGAAAACAAGATGATCCAGGAAGAGCAACACGAATTGCGTGCTGCATCGATGAGTCATGCATTCACCAAAGCCATCAAACCTCCATCGCCGACACACCAAACTTCCTTCCACCATTAAGAACAAAAAACACTCGACGCAACCCAGAAAAACAAGGTACAAGAAAAAAAATGTCCACGCATCCCTCCGTCCTCCGCCCCGCCCTCACCCCAATCAAGCTCTTCGCCTTCGACCTCGACGACACCCTCCACTCCTTCCGCCCCGCCTCCGCCGCCGCCGCCACCGCCGTCTTCCAGAACATCGCCACCCGCCTCCCTTCCCCCTCCGCCGACGCCATTCCCTCCCTCCGCGCCTCCTACGCCGCCATCCTGCGCCGCCACACCGCCCACGCCTTCGCCGACGGCCGCTCCAGCACCGCCTACCGCAAGGACCGCTTCGCCGCGCTGCTGGCCGCCGCGGGCCTCGACGACGACGGCGCCGACGAGCTGTACCTGGACGAGCTGGCCGCGACGTACAAGGCGGCGCTGCGGGTGGCGCTGCGGGCGAAGCCCGGGGCGCGGGAGGTGCTGGAGGGGGTGCGGGGTGCGGGGAGGAGGGCGGTGGTGGTGACGGAGGGGCCGAGGGACGCGCAGGTGTGGACGTTGCGGGAGCTTGGGTTGTGGGGGTTGGTGGGTAGGGTGGTGACGACGGGGGAGGTGGGGAGGGAAAAGGTGGAGGAGGGGTTTTGGGGGGCGGTGTTGGGGTTGGTGGGGGATGGGGTGGGGCGCGAGGAGGTGTGTGTTGTGGGGGATAGTTGGGAGAGGGATGTCGTGCCGGCGAGGGCGGCGGGGTGCGTGGGGGTTTGGTTTTGTGAGGGTGAGTGGGAGGGGGAGGGGAGGGACGGGTTGAGGGTGGATTCGTTGGAGAGGTTGAGGGAGGTGGTGTAGTTGAAGATAGGGGCTGCTGTGGTCGGGTCTCTTAGGAGGGTGTGTAGACGTGGTGTTGTACAAACTCGGAGGAAAAAGTTGAGTCTGGTTTGTCCAATTCCGCACAGCGATGTGGGCGTGATTGTCTCGGAAGCAGCCAACAGGACGCGGACAGACTGGATACGGAGACCTCACCCAAGCTTTGAGGCCCAAGATGAGGATTGAGCGGTACCAGCGTCATGGATGGAGGGTGAAGATGTCTAGATAGACAGGAAACAGAACCGTAGAAAGTTTGAGTTTGACTCAAATAATTAGAGTAGAGGTATTGTTCCCGTACGAAGATTGGACTTAGCATAGTGCGCATCCTCAACAGCATTGGGACATATGCTTCCAGCCTCTTGACGTGCCACCGTTTACCATCTTCCGATAGTCAATGACCATAAACGACATTTCGCAGCCATTTTGGACTGCTGTGTTGTGAAACTTTACAACCCTGAAATATCAATAGATGTCCCACTCTTTCGACGAGTTCCATTCCACCAACGCCCGCTGTCCGACCAAAGTAGCTTCCTGGGTCTTCGTTCCTGCACTCGTTATCTACCCATGCCATATGCTCTCTGTTGTGCGCTCGGAAAGTTCCTCGAGGAGAGGAATACACCCTTGACACTTCGAATATCCGCCTTGAAAGCTTCAATCGCATCATCATCTCCCGATTTCTTCCAAGAAGAACCGTACCTGGCGCCGTATATATCACTACCGAAGTACGGGCTGGAGTAGGCCATCTCGTTCAGGTAATTCTTCAAGTCGCCCAACTGCCCATGCAATGCGTCATCCTGCGTCGAGCTACCTCTCGTCATGAAAGTCAGATTACGCAATTCCGACGCCAATTTGTCAAGATGGGCAGACTGTGCCTCTACTGGCGTCGCCGGCGTCTCAGCCGAGTCCGAAGTGGAGGAAGCCATGCTTCCACGGCGCGAGAGATTGGGGCTGGTTTGCGTGCCGAAATCGCGGTGGTAGAGCTCAGTGGGATCTTCATCCGACTCCTCGTCCGATGCTACGTCCTCTTCTTGCTCTGGTTGTGTGGGCTTCCCGCTGCTGCCGAGCTTCGGTACAGTCGACACCATGCCCTCCAGCTTCTCGTTCAGCTTTTCCATGTGGGATTTCGTGTTGAAGGCGAACTCCTCGCGTGCCCCAGTCAACTCGTCGGACATGGGCTTGACGACATACTTCGAGACGCCATAGGTCACGGCGCCCAAGCCCACAGCAGCGTATATGGCACCAAGAACGCGCGAGACGGTAATGAGCGGCGGCGGGGAGGTCGGCTGGGTCAAGAACTCTGGGTAGGTGACGATTGGCGGGACGTCTCGAGGAGGTGCACGGGAGGCAGCGGACGGGGACGGCGGAGCTTGCTGAGTCGTAGAGGACTAGATAAGGTCAGCGCTCAATTCACTTCCCCGAAAAGGCAGGCAGTAAGCGAAGGTTGAGAGGTGAATCGCGGAACGAGATTGGACTGAGGGCATCGGTGGCTGCAGAAAAGGCGCAGTACCCACCTTCGGCGGAGTCACCGCACTTGGCGGTGTATCCTGTGTCTTCGCCTCGGCGAGCAGCAGCTGGATGTCGCCGTCGGCCACGCCCTTGGAGCGCAGGAAGCTGCGCTTACGGGGGTCGGACGCATCGCGGATGGAGGGGTCCTGCAGGAACTTGCGGGCCTGCTGGAACAGCACGGCTGCATCCTTCGGCGGCTCGTTTGCGTCCAGAGAGGCTGGCGCGGGCTCGGATTGCGGCTCGTCGGCGTGCTCGGTTGCTGGGCCTGCGCTTGGAGGGTGCGGCGGCGAGGGCTCCGCACCGGAAGACGCGGGCTCGGAGGGCGTCAAGGGCGTGGGCGCCGGGGCGCGCTGCCAGGCGGGAATGCCAGGCTTCTTGTCCGACATGGTTGCAACGCGCGTGCAGACGGACGGCGACAGAGCGACGGCGATGCGCGCGTCGAGCTCAGCGACGCCGCGGACGGGACCTCGGCTGGTGACGCAGCGCCTTGGGCCTTGGGCCAGAGCGGAAAGCACGCGTCACGTGCGGCCAAGAGCGCGGCCCGCTGCTGCGCTCGCTCGCGTCGCGCAACAGCGGAGGGCGTGAGGGCTGCTGGAAGGGCCAGTTCTTGCGCGCAGCATTTCGTATCGAACAGCCTAAAGGCTCTTGAACCCTGCTCCACCGCGCTTTGATAGCACAAGTGAGCAATGGCGGATCGCGGCGGGCGCCCAGTCAAGCGGCTGCGCACCGACGACGACGACTCTGGCAGCGACGATTGGACACCTGCGGCGCAGGCAAACAAAGCCAGCGACTCCAGGTATGTACCCAAGCCTTGAGTAAGCCGTGCGACACGCCCAGGCACGCAGGCCCAGGCAGGACCCGAGCAGGAGCCACCTCCAAGCCTATCAGCTACACCTGCATCCCAATTCCCCCTGCCCTCCGATCCCAGCCCACGCACCTCCCGTCCGACAGCACCCACCATGGCCACCCGCCGCCTGCGATCGCGAGCTCAGATCAACGCTGACAGCCGAAGCCACCCAACCTCCACCAGCTCGCGCCCGCGTCGTGCAGCTGCTGCCCCCACCTCCGCCACTATCGAGCGCACGTCGCCCGAGGAGACCCACCAGTCCATCCATCTCACCGTCAAGGCCGCCCCCAGCAAGCTCCGCGAAGCCACCAGCGGCGCCAGCCAGCCTCGCAGCGGCCGTGCCGGCGTAAATTCGCGCGACAGCTTCGTCGGCGGCGAGATCGTCGTTGGCCAGCGCAGCTCGCGGAACAAGAAGGCCATCGTTGAGGAGACAAGCGAGGAGGAGCTGGACGAGGACGAGCTGGAGGATGACGACGTCGAAGAGGACGACGAGGATGAGGAGATGGCCGACGACGACGACGACGACGCCGATGCTGACGCAGACGAGGACGTAGACATGGAGGACTCGCTGCCTGCGCCGCCTCCTCCGGCTGTCAAGGCCCGCGGCAAGCAACAGCAGAAGCCCAGCATCAAGGTCTCGCATGCGGATAAGGAGGTACCTAGCGTCGAGGCCAAGGAGATGGCAATGGAAGACGACCAGAGCGAGGACGAGGAGCTCTCAGAGCTAGACTCCGCGGACGAGGAGGATGAAGAGAACGGCGAGGAGGAAGACGCAGAGGGCGACGAGGATGATCTGGACGAAATTGACAGTGACGAGGAGACGCCCTTGACCGGTAGTCGAGACGGCACGCCAGATCTCAGCAAGCTGACAAGACGTCAACGAGCTGCTTTCGATGCTTATGAGGGCGAGTTGATTGCTCTCTCAAATGGTACGTCACGATGCAGTTGCGAATCCTATTCATACTAATTCCCGAACAGAAGCACAAAAGAAGAAGCACTTGACTGCGGAGGAGCACGCCATGCGGAGGGCTGAAATGGCTCGTCGCCGGAAAAACCTCAGCGAGAAGCGCAACGAGGAGGAGAAGGTCAGACCCAAAATGCGCATGCAGCGACCCTTTCTTGTCCGCTGTGATATTAACACGGAATGACTGCTAACTGTCACTCTAGATGGACACTATCAACCGTCTCCTTAAGAAGCAAGCCCCCAAGCGTCGCGGTAAAGTCCAAATCGAAGGCGACGGCGACGATCAAGATGTCGACTATGAACGCGCTCCACCTCTGTATATCCGCTACACCCAGACCGCGGAGAACAGTCAGATTGCCGTACCAGAGGAGTGGCTTAGCTCTCCGCTCGGAGAGCTATTGACCAAGTCGGAACCCGCAACGGACAAGAGACCCTTCGCAGGAAGAATGGTTCAGGAGGTTGCGTAAGCCTCGCTCCGCAAAAAATAGAGGGATCCAGATGCGGCCTGTCCAAGAATTTAGCCGCGAAACAGGATTATCGGGAGTTCTGGGGACATGCATGCGTGCAAACATGGGAAACATTCATAGGCTGATGTTGCAAAATTAATCGGGCGTAGTAGACTTTCTGTAATTGGGAAGTTGCGTCTTTTCTTGCTCTATTTTTGTTGACTCTTAGGGCTCAGTCTAAGTGGCCAATCAGACATGAACCGCCATGAGTGAACATCTCGATGAGAGACGGGAGCTGATTCACCATATTTTAGGCCAAGCTCTAACGACAAGTGTTGCTCTGTGTCTGATCATACTGCGGATGGAAAATCACACCATGAAGATAGATGGCCATGTCCTATATTTACAAGATCTTTACAGAAGCCATTACCAACTTTTTTTTCTTTCCCTGCGAGCAGCACCTTCTGCGCCGGTATCTACACCTCGTCCCTGAGACGCGGCAATGCCTGTATAGACGAGACACCTTCCGCCGCACTTCGCATTTCAGACTCGTCTTCCCATTACCATCCCCAACCTCTCCTTTGGACTCTTGTGGAAATCCGGCTTTCTCACTTCTTCCGGCGCGCCATCTGGACCCCAGATCCAGGGAAGTTTGCCGTTTGCGATCTGTCTCAAGGCGCCAGTCCCTCTGAGGCTGTCATGGATGGTCACTTCTGCCGGGAGTTAAAGCGTATCCCTCCATCCGGATGGAAGCCTCTAATCTGCGTGTGCGAAGAGACATCCTACTTTTGCAATACTCCGCGAATCGGCAACGGAGACGAGCTATCCTATAGCTCTTTCGGGCCAAATCCAGTTGCTTCCAGGTCCTCGGAACCGCCAGCTGAAGGCGGCTTGATGCATGTCGGTGACATCCAAATTTCACTCAACCGACCCCAAGCCCTTCCAGACCAAAGAGCGATACAATCCTCGAACAGGCAGGCCTCAATCAAAGTCATACTCGTGAACCTCATCCGGCAGATCCGGATCGGTCTTCGTCCCCAAATCCGTATCCTCGAGGAAAGTGCGGCCCAGCATCTTGTCGGGCAGGTAGACCTGCGCGACCTTGCCGTCCAGGTAGTCCGGGTTGTACTTGTACTCCTTGCCGTACCCAAGCTCCTTCATCAGCCGCGTGGGCGCGTTGCGCAGGTGCACCGGCACGGGCAGGCCGGCGATGCCCGGCTCCTGCAGCGCGGCCATGGCGTTGGCGAGCGCGCGGTACGCGCGCGTCGACTTGGGCGCCATGGCCAGCGCGACGGTCGCGTGCGCCAGGTTGATGCGACACTCGGGCATTCCAATCTTCTCGCACGCGGCGTAGGCGGCTGTTGCGAGCGAGAGCATCGTGTTGTCGGCCAGCCCGACGTCCTCGGATGCTACGACGATTAGGCGTCGGGCTACGTAGAGAGGGTCCTCGCCTGATTGCAGCATTCGCGCCAGGTAGTACAGCGATGCGTCCGGATCGGAGCCGCGGATGGATTTGTGGAATGCCGAGATGGTATCGTAGTGCTGATCGCCTGCTCGATCGTAGACTAGGGTCTGAGTAAGGGATTTCTTGATGGCCTCTTTGGTCATGCTGGGACGTGTTGAGAGGTCCATGGCTAGTTCGAGGAGGTTGAGCCCAGTTCGCGCGTCCCCGTCGGCGAAAGCGGCGAGGTAAATCAGCATCTCGTCGTCGACGAGACCGGTGTCGGCGTTGCTTCCTTCACGTTCTAGTCCACGGCGGAGGATGGTGATGACGGTCTCCTCCGAGAGCTTCGACAGCGTGAACGTGCGGCACCGGGACAGCAACGCATTCACGACCTTGAAGCTTGGATTCTCGGTCGTTGCTCCAATGAGAGTGACCTGGCCGGCCTCTACGGGCCCTAGGAAGACGTCCTGTTGGCTCTTGCTGAATCTGTGGATCTCGTCGCAGAAGATGATGGTCTTTCGCCCGGTCAG
This sequence comes from Neofusicoccum laricinum, assembly GCA_029906385.1. Taxonomy (NCBI): domain Eukaryota; kingdom Fungi; phylum Ascomycota; class Dothideomycetes; order Botryosphaeriales; family Botryosphaeriaceae; genus Neofusicoccum; species Neofusicoccum laricinum. Next base: position 1,019,528 of record CP123716.1, on the reverse strand, counting down.
ACCCAACTCGTTGCGAGCTTCGGCGAACAACTTCTTGCACTCAGCCACGCCCGAGCTCGTGCTGTTGATCTCCACAAAGCGACATCCTGCCGTGTGCGCTATGAGCCGGGCGATGGTCGTCTTGCCTGTTCCTGGCCCGCCCCAGAGAATCATGGACGGGACGCGGTCCTGTTCAATCAAGCCGCGGATTACGCCATCGGGTCCCACAAGCTCCTGCCCGCAGACCTCGTCGAGTGTTCGGGGCCGCATGCGCTCTGCGAGCGGCGCGACCTTTTGGAAGGCATTGGGTTTGGCGCGTTTGGGGGACGGCGGCGACGACGCTGGCTCTGGCTTTGCGCCGGCGGGCTCGTGCTCGAAGGGTCTTTTCAGGCCATTCGTGGAGGGTTCGGCGGAAGGCACCGGAAGCTGTGTTCGGGTGGGAATTGGCGAAGTCACCGGCGAGGGGTCGGCATTCTTCGCGGAGAGACTGGAAGCGCGTTTGGCGGATGGAGTCTGGAAGAAGCTGGCGACGTTGGGCTTTTCTGTAGCGGGCGGAGGCGCGTTGTTCTGGTCGACGATGTGTGCCTTGCAGCCGGAGTCAATGTGCTCGTTGATGTGGCGTTCATAGACGGGCTTGGAACAAATGGGGCAGTCAACCATGATGTGCCGCGCGGGGACGCAATAAGTCAAGCCGCTGGACAGAACGCGTCCTGGCTGGAGTGGGAATTGGGGCGACGCGACGGGCCGTTAGTTTTGCAGCGCGCAAGCTCCACTGGAGCAGCCCGCAGCTTGTCAATCGCGTCAAAGCTTCCCGTGCGGAAGGCCCGAAATCGGCGTTATCGCACAGCTAAATGCCGATGGCCGCAGGGGCCCGCCCGAAGCACGTAATCGGTCCTCGGCCACTGGGGGGTGGGCTGGATGCGAGGAAGAGTCACCAGCTAACTGACCATGCGGCCCACGGCGTTACTGCGCTCAGGTCTTTTGTCTGCCTCTCCTGTGCACCCCAAGCTGCTGGCATTTCCTGCCTCGCGCCTCGCTCCGCCCTCAATTCCCCGCACCTCTCTGCCCGCGCGAGCCATGTCGGCTACTGCTGCGCGTCGCGATCCATACAAGCCCGCCGCAAGAGTGGCGGGTCAGAAGCAGGATGTCTGGTGCGTCCTCTCCCCCAGAGCTTGTCAGCAGTCACTCATGCCACACACAGGTCAATTGTCAACGAAGCCGCCGCTCAAACGGACGTCACGCCCGTCGTGAACATGGGCCAGGGCTTCTTTGGCTACAACCCCCCGCAGTTCGTCCTCGACGCTGCGAAGCATGCCCTCGACCGCGTCGAGTGCAACCAGTACTCGCCCACAAAGGTACCAACAGGCAAAACGTGGCAGAATGAATTGGTGCTGAATTTGCGAAGGGCCGTCCGCGGTTGAAGAAGGCGCTGGCGGATGCGTACTCGCCGTTCTTTGGCAGGACCCTGAACCCTGAGACCGAGATCACCATCTCCACCGGCGCCAACGAGGGCATGCTTAGCGCTTTCATGGCCTTCGTCGAGCCCGGTGATGAGGTTATTGTGTTCGAGCCGTTCTTCGACCAGTACATCTCCAACATCGAGATGGCGGGTGGAAAGGTCGTCTATGTTCCCATGCACCCTCCAAAGGAGGGCGCGACCAAGACCACCTCCGCCGCGGAGTGGACCATCAACCTCGAGGAGTTCGAGGCTGCCATCACCCCCAAGACGCGCATGATCGTCCTGAACACCCCGCACAACCCGATCGGCAAGGTTTTCTCCAAGGAGGAGCTGCAGGCCCTTGGCGACATTTGTGTCAAGCAAAATCTCATAATCCTCTCCGATGAGGTATACGATCGTCTCTTCTACGTCCCCTTTACGCGCATTGCAACGCTGTCGCCCGAGGTCGCCGAGCGCACCATAACCGTGGGATCTGGAGGCAAGAACTTCTACGCTACCGGCTGGAGAGTGGGCTGGTTGATCGGCCCGGAGCATCTGATCAAATATGTCAGCGCTGCGCACACTCGTATCTGCTACAGCAGTGTCAGCCCGCTGCAAGAGGCGACCGCTGTCGCATTTGAGGAAGCGGACAAGTACAACTTCTGGGATGAGTCGAAGAAGGAGATGAAGGGCAAGATGGACAAGTTCAATGCCATCTGGGACGAGCTGGGCATGCCGTACTCGATCCCTGAGGGCGGCTACTTTGTCCTCGTCAACATGTCCAAGGTAAAGCTTCCCGACGACTACGACTTCCCGCCGCATGTGGCCGAGCGCCCACGCGACTTCAAGCTCTCGTGGTTCCTGATCAAGGAGCTCGGTCTTGCAGCTATCCCGCCCACCGAGTTCTTTACGCCGGGAAACGCACACATCGTCGAGGACTGGCTGCGGTTTGCTGTGTGCAAGAACGATGATGTTCTGGAGCTTGCTCAGGAGCGACTGAGGGGTCTCAAGAAGTATATCCAGTGAGAGATAGAATCAAAATTTTCCGTCCAGCACGGCACATGCCAACGCCTCCGAGCTTGCCCCGATGCAGTGGTGCCGTCTGGTCCGCACACCATCCGGATGACAGGCACACGCGCATGCGCATGCTTCCAAGATGGGTTGGAGTATCTGTGCTGATGCGCAGATATTGCCGAACAGGCTCTCCGGCCCGTTAGAACATGCTTTCCGTGCTGCTTTCCTCTGCTGTGTTGTGGATGTGCAAGGCGTTGGCGGGGAAGAGCGACATCGCTTAGCAAGCGCGATCGCGGGGATCCACGGCAGCGGGAGCTATGATACATTGCGACGTCATACGCGGAGGAGCTCACCCCAGGCGCGCAGCTGCCCTGTCAAGCGGCAGAATGCGCGTTGCCATAATAAACCCCTCCTCGCTCGTCACTCCCGCCTCTCACCCCATCTCGTCTTCATCCAATTGCTGTCCCACTCGTCCCAATGGCCGAGCAAGACCGCTACGGCTCCCATTTGGGAGCCAATCCGACCAATCCCGTCAAGGATTCCCCTTCCATCAACCTGCAGAACCTCCCCAAGGGCGCTGGCGCCGAGCAGGACCGCTACGGTGGCTGGTTCGGCGGCAAAGCTCCATCCGCCGACCAGATCCAGGATATCCAGGACAACCTTCCCGACCTTCCCAAGGGCTCCGGAGCCGAACAGGACCGTTTCGGGGGCTGGTTTGGACGCAAGGCTCCCACTGCCGACCAGGTCCAAGATAAGGCACACGAAGCATTCTCAAAGGCCTCGGGCGCTGAACAGGACCGCTATGGCGGCTGGTTTGGCGGAAAAGGTCCTTCGGCCGATGACATCCAGAAGAACCTCCCGCAGACTTTGGGAGCTGAGCAGGACCGCTACGGAGGCTGGTTCGGAGGCAAGGCTCCTTCAGCTGAACAGCTCCAAGACAAGCTTCCAAAGACATCCGGCGCCGAGCAGGATCGCTACGGCGGCTGGTTTGGAGGCAAAGCGCCTTCCGCGCGCGAGCTCTCGGAAAAGCTACCTCACACCTCCGGCGCGGAACAAGACCGCTACGGCGGGTGGTTCGGCGGAAAAGGCCCCTCTGCGAGCGAAATCTCGGAGAGGTTGCCTCACACTTCAGGAGCGGAGCAGGATCGTTACGAGGGGTGGTTTGGCGGCAAGCCGATCCCCGTAGACAAGATCAATGAGAGGCTCCCTCACACCTCCGGAGCAGAGCAAGACAGATATGAAGGCTGGTTTGGAGGCCACCCCGTTCCAAACAAGACAGACCGTATTGGCTCTGCTGCTGAGCAAGACCGCTACGCTGCCCACTTCGGCATTCGTCCCACCAATCCCGTCGAAGCTACGCCAGGCTCATCGAGTTGGTCGACGAGGAACATCCCCTCTGGTGCAGAGCAAGACAGACTCGGCTCGCACTTCTCGACTCGTCCCAATAACCCGATCAATGCCACTGCGATTGGCCTGCTGCAGTCCAGCGTCCTTCCATCCTTCGGCCTCCACACCGGCCTCTCCGCCATCGCATACGGCGTCTCCCGCTACACAGACAGGGCAGACGGCAAGGACTGGCTTTGGCCTGCTGGCATGGTTGCCAATGCTTGGTGGAGTGCCGTCGGCACCCGCGTCGTCTACGATGGCTTGTCACTCTCAGAAGCCTGGTCGACGATTACCTACCCGGAGAAGGTCTTGCTTACCCAGGTCTCTGCTTGGGGTGTTCGCCTCTTCTACCAAATCACCACTCGTTCTGTCAAGCGTGGAAAGGACGACCCTCGCTACACTGCGGTGAAGCAGGACCCCGGGTTTTGGAACAAGGCCTTCTTCAGTTTGTACCTGCCTGAGGCCGTTGTGCAGACCTTGATCTCTTTGCCGTTCACTCTCCCATTCCGTGCCGGTGTGGAAAGTGCCAGAGCTTCCCCTCTCCCGGAGAATGCTTCTGTGTTCCACAGCCTTGCCGTCTTCCTGTTCGTTCAACCCTTCCACGGTTAGCATTGGGCAATGCGCTGATGATTGACTTAGGTTCACCACCGGATACGTCATGGAGGTCCTCGGAGACACTCAGCTCGAGTCTCACAAGAAGAAGAGCTCTGAGCTGAATCGTGAGGGCGTTTGGAGCATCGTTAGGCACCCCAAGTGAGTACCCCACTCCTGTATGTTTCACGAAAACATAGGCTGACTGCGTCAAGCTACCTTGGCGATGCCCTCATCCACATCTCTTTCCCCGTTCTTCTATACAGTGCCGGAATCCTTCACCCGATCGCGGTCCTTGGACCTGTTGCCAACTACGCCTTCCTCCGGTTCATCGGTGGCGACAAGGAGAATGAGGCCAGCCAAGAGGAACGCTATATCAGGGAGAACCCGCTCAAATACCAGCAACTCCAGGAGTACAAGCGCGAGAAGAACAGTTTCTGGCCTCGCATCCAGGAGTTCCAGAACAAGTGGACCTGGGCGGTGATTGCTGCTGGAGCAGGTGGTGTCATCCTCGAGAGAGGCGTCCGTGCCGCTCTGCGCGGCTAGGTACGCTTTCAAATGTTCACTTCCCATTTTGGCTTGTTCAACTGAAGGATTGCATTGGAGGATCATAAAAATATTATCACTAGCCCCGAATATGGCCAATCATCATGTATATTAACCCTGGATCAGCATGGAATATCAGGCGTCAAATCAAGGTTGAATTCGTATAGGAGCCCAGTACCTGGTCATCGAGTGTCCGTGCATGGAGGGCTGAGCATTTGCTCTCCACGGTCGTGAGTGTGTCTTGCCTCTACACGCAGTTTCCATGTGGATTACAAATGTGGCTTAAATACTGGCCGACTGCTGCGGCTGTCTGACTCTGTCATTACTAATGTCACGTTCCGATAGCACCGCAGCGACAGCAGGGCTGGTGAGTGGTGACAGGGCTGATGGCAGGACTTGGCAGCTGAACGCGGGCTGGATAAGCCACCACCGCCTGGGGATCCCGTGATTTCCCGTTCACGTAATCTCATCCCTCATCACCCAGCGCCGCTGACAGAAATAGAATACGATTTTGCTCACCCCGCAATCCTGGCTCCCAGGCAGAAGCTTACGGTACGCCATTCATCTTGGCATCGTCCAACCGGCTTTCTACGCCGCATCCACCTTGCACATGGCCGTCTCCTCCACATGCTTGTCAGGTTACACGGAGGATGTGTGGCAGAACGCCATACTTTTGAGAGTAAAGTGTACACGGGGAAGATGAGAACGAAGGTACGGTCTCTCCACGCGCGAAGCCTCGTCTTACTCCAGATCCTTCAGACTCACGATCCAGCTGTGATCTATACGAGGGTTGTCTCTCGGTAGATGCTACGATGCCATCACGGGCTCCTCTCTCGCAGCGGTGACTGGTGATGGGGATACCGCAGCCAGCCGTGAGAGCTGTGTCTATTCTCGAACCGATGAGTTTGGCTGCCAATATGATGAGCATCGTAGAGAGATAAATACCACGCACTTCCGCGTCCATTTCGCTCCTCATCCAACCACTCAAACCAACAGTCCTCTTCACCCTCTCCTCACCCCCAATATCAGACCATCTCACCCACACCACCCACCCCGCAAAAATGCACTTCACCACCCTCGCGTCCGCCCTCCTCGCCACCGCCTCCCTCGCCACCGCCCTCCCCGCCGCGGCCGCCCCGCCGCTCCACCCCCGCGCCTGCAGCACCGCCTACCCCACAACGCTCCAGCAGCTGATCCAAGACGAGCCCACCACCAACACCGGCAACCACGCCTACGTCTACACGACGCAGGGCGCCGACAAGCAGCACCAGTGGGCGACCGAGGTGCAGTTCACGAACATCCCGGCCGACGCCTACGGCTGCCAGCTCGAGTTCTTCTTCCCGGCCGGCTACCGCGGGCTCGAGGGCGGCGCGCGCCTCGACTTCTTCGCGCTCGACCGCGACGTCGGGCCCGCCGACACGTGGGCCGACGCGCCCGCGAAGGTCGCCCTCGTCGGCACGCGGAGGCCTGAGTTGGCGGCCGATGGGGGCGACACCAGGCTCGTCGTGGCGAGCGGCGCGTGTAGTCCCACGATGAACTATAGGGTCGAGGTCGAGGGCCGCGAGGCGGGGTTCGTGGGGTTCTTTCAGACGGAGACGGCGGGGCTGCGGTTGACGTATAACTGTTAGGCGGTGGGGTGGAGGCGCGCGGTGGGAACTTTTCTTGTAGAGGTGGCTGCTTTGCTCCTTTTTCTTTTTTTCTTTTTTTTTTCTTTTTACTTTGGGGTGCGCTGTCTGTCTCTATCGGGTCTGATGTTAGTGGCTCTGGGATATCTAAATGTATATACTAGTATTGATGTTTTGCCACTGTTGGAGTTGGCCGTTTTTCGGAAAGGCGGCTGCTTGAGATGCACAGAGTGCTTCGGCTTGTTGCTGTACTTCATAATTGATGCCGTACAAGTAACATTTTGCCGCAGAACTCAACTCAGCTCCTGATGGGATGATATTCGAGTCAAGGCAGAGACAGCCTCCAGACACGGCTTCTTAGAGTGTAGGTCTGCAACCGTTGTAATCACGCGCCTGCTGACATGCAAGTGGAGTGAGAGGCGAGCGGGTGACGAGAGGCACCAGAGATGGCCCAAAGGCGCGAGATTCTTCACGCAGCAGAACGCAGAGGGATATTGGAGCATTGGAACGACGGCGATAAGACTTTGGAGAGGGCGGGGAAGTTGCAGTGGTGTGCAGAAAAGCGGAAGGCGCCCGCGTCAGGTAGGCGCCGACCTGACTGCGTCGCTCAACCGGAGAGCCCCAACCACCGGAGGGCCGAGAGCGCCACATCCACCTGTATCCGTATCGACTTTGGCGCCCCGAGAACGACTTGCCTTGCGTTGGTCCGCCTGAATGAGATCGTTGGCAACCGACCACCTCCCTCCCGACCCGCGGCTGATGTTGTCCATACCCTGCTCTACCCACTTGGCTTCAGCACTCGCTCTAGGCTCCGAGACACTCCTCGCGAAACCGAGCGGGAAGACGTGCGTGGCGCACCGCAGCGCCGTCACATCGCCGAAGTAGCAGGCACCCGCAGTTCCACACCGTCGTCCACAGCGGCCTCACCGCCCCCGCCGGATGGGTAGCAGTTCGTCGTGTTCTGGAGTCTCCGGGTCGGTGATTGGCGTCAGGGATGTCGACGGTGAAGTCGGCGCCAACGCGGAATTCCATTCAAAAGCGTCTTGAGCCAGATCCGCGCGCGAAGGAAAGGATGAAAACGGAGCAGGATTGTGGAGGGAGGCTTCGGCCAGGTGTGGGGGGGAGCTGGCGGGAGTCTTGTCTGCAGCCGCAGGGTCGACGAAGCGCACTTGGAGATGAAGCTGGTCTCCGGGTAGCCTTCACACAGCCGCCCTGATCTGCAGCAATTGCTACAGCTCGGTCGACCCTGGTCTGAAGCGCCAGTTAGCCAACGAGGAACACCAGGAGTCCCTCGACGCGACACTGGCCGCACTTGATGCGCCGGCGACGGCAGTTGTTGCACCGACCATTGCCTATCCGGGCGGGCTTGCGCGTCCACAGCGCTCAGGCGGGTCGGAGTCGACGTTTCAATAAGATTCGGGCGATCTGCTTCGGGAGCCGCTGGGCGGGAGACGAACGGGAGGCCGGCAGCGAGCTCAGGCAGGTTTCGAGTAGAAATGCAGAGTTGCGTCAGCGTGGCCCACGGCGGCCCTGCGGCCTCGCTGACGGCCCCGCTTTGGGACTAGCCGCATGAAGTCGATGCCTCGATCGGGCAAAACGATTGCGTTGCGGTCGCTTGCTCGGCAGCCCGGCACAGCCAAGCTTTGACGCGCTGCAGCGAAAGCTTCTGGGGACGACATGTCTGTTGGTGATGCTTTTTCGATGGGTCCTGCTCTGCCTCTTTTTCGGGGGGTTTTTTGCCATCGTTGCCCTCGCCCCCTCCGCTTTGCGGCGCGATCGGAGATATGCTGCGCGGTGACTGCGTCAGCCGGGGGAATCACGACTGGCACGCAAGACGGAAAAAAGAAAAGAGAACAAAGAAGGCGGAAGAGGAACGGATTCCCGATGGTGGGGTTTGTCTTGTATGAAAATTCAGCACGCAGAATACAAGAAGATCGCTTCAAGGAAACATTTGCCAAGCCATCTTGGTGAGGCCTGATCAGCATGATCAACTCATGGTCGGCCTTACCAAAAGCAACCCTTGCAAGGCTGATTCCCATACGCTCAAAAGAAATCCGGCCTAAATCGAAGTCCACCGCCGGTGTCGCACAGCTCTAAAAGAATACCTCTGTTGTGAAATTTGGGCGTTTGGGGCGCTCTGCCGATGATATGCTTCGCCGGCCCGCAGAGCCTGGCCTAGGAGTGCGTCTGGAACACAAACGCTCCATGGCGCGGACTTAGTTCATGGAGTGTTTCGCCGCACGTTTTGCACTTAGGTCGTGCTTTTGACTTTGCACCTGAACGATGCACAGTTGGGTATGTGCGTTGTCGCATCGCCGTCTGAAGTTTCCGTGAATGGCTTTCGTCGCTAGGCAAGCAAAGGGTCCATCCACTCTCACGGGCTTCTAAGTTTCCGAACAAAAGGAGCAACACCAATCGGAACACTGTCAAGTAACAGACGCAATGTAACGCACTGCTTTGCGCCGTGTTTCGCTGCTGTACCCAAGTTCTGCAGTAATCGAGCCTCCGGCACTTTCCTTTCTACCCAAAAACTTCTTCCAATATCGGCGTAGGCCTGTCGGGCTCTGGAAGAGGCGTCTGCAAGCCATACCGCTGTGACACGTGCAAGTGACTGTTGCGTGTCGAAACCTGCGATACCAATAAGGTGCCTCTTCTTCAGGGCTGCAGGTCCAGGGGAGGAATGGACGAGACGGGTACTGCGATCTTCGCAAACGAGCGATTGTCGACTGTCAGTCCGGTTCCACATGATTTCCCATGAAGCCTCAAGGGCCGATGTAAGCTCGGTCGGCCCACGGAAAGGAGAGATTCGAGAGAGAATGGTAGTGATGGGATCATCGTCAGTACTCGTCCTGTTAGGAATCGATAGTGAATTTACATTCAGCTACGTTCTATTTACAAGAAGAAGTTGCTAAGGAGTGGAGAGAGCTGCGAGAAATGAGAGACTAAATAGTAGCGCGGCGAAACGATGTTCCTGAACTAGTTCTGTGCGTACAAGTCCTTTGGACTCTAACACGTCCTGTCTCGTCCCTACTAAGGTGCTTCTCCTGAACAGACGGTGTGGAGATGGGTATGCGGAAGCAAATGCACGTGGACCATGCCAAAGGGTTGCTGGATGGTCCGAAGACTCAAGACGGCATTGGGGCGGTGTAAAGTGGAGCTTGGATACGGACCATCTCTATCCGCATTACCACTGCCAAGGCAACACGGGTCGGGTCCTCGACTGAATTTCTCCGGAGTTCAGGAAAAGAATGGGTTGTGAAACGGCGCATATGGCGGAGCTTCGGTCGTTTCGTTCATCCCTCAGCCCGAACTGTTTGGCACGCAGAACAAGGGGCCTCTTCAGGCGTCGAAACAGGGCATACGGACAAAGAGATTCCGCCGACTGCTCTCCATCCTATAGTCCTCTACAACATACCATTTACGCCCAGACTCGTAGTGTTGCTGTGGGATACCTTGATGCATCGCGACAGTTCCCCCTTTCCGCAGTGGGTCGATGAGAAGGGTTCTGGAAGCATTGGGAACCGGCCGTAGCAGTGCAAGCGACGAGATACCAGTGTAGGAGGCATCCGTGCATGATGGTGGATACTGGAGGCGCTGTCAAGCGAGAGCGGCGGGCTTCGATTGCTTGGCGGACAACATGCTCTCAGGTGACTATATGGCGCGGCCGGGCGTAGCGCAACATCATTTGCCGAGCAAAACAGGACATTCGCGATAGCATGACTTCGCAGTGTTTCCAGCGGCACTTGCTATTGGTGCTATTTTCTGCATGCCGGAGCTTGCAGCACCACGGTCCTGCCGTGCGACGGTGTCTCATCTTGTCTGGACTACTGTATCCCGCGCGTTGCTGGAAGCGCTCAAAGAAGCCGGATCCAGGCAGCTAGTGAGCATAGCCGGCCGCCTGAAAGCTCGCTTTTGACAAACACGAGGGGCGGGACGGGTGAACTAGGGGGGGGGGGGGGGGGGGGGCCCGGTCCCTGCTCGGGCCGAGCGCATGTGTTTCAACTGCCAGCCGATGCCGCCAAGCAAGGCCAAGCATCCTTGGGCAGGGCGGAACTGCCAGGAAAGCGGAATGTTTTTGCGCTCGCGAAAGGAGCGTTGGGGCGGATTAGGATCGAAGCCAAGCTCATCCAGCCCCTGGCTTGACAGCTCGCCTGTGTTACGAACCTCCAAGGACGCGGGCTTTATGACCCCAAGGGCAAGAAGCCCGCACGGGAGAAAGCACCGCAAGGACCAACAGGCCACACGGGCGGCTAGACCGCAGGGCCAGGAAGCCCGCACGGGATCCCAGGAAACACGGGAGCCCGGCGCGTACGGACACCGCCGTAGGCAGAAGCCTGAGCCCGCACGGGAATTAGAACCGCAGGGGACCGTAGAGTCACGAGACAAGTCGCAAGACAGAATCCCCTACGGGAAGAAGGCCCACAAGGATAACGGGACGGCTAGCGGAACCAGAGTGAGGGTAAGCAGGCGTGGGACAGGTGGTTGTCACGACTCAAGAAGAACAAGTCAGATTCTCGAAATTGACTAAAGTTTCTAAGCTAGAGAAAGGAAAGAGAAAAGAAAGGGAATAAAGGAGGAAGGAGGAAACTTATATATCCAGCCTAGGTACTAGTTAGAAGTCGAATAGCCGGTCTTAGGCTTCCCTTTCCCGTACGTTCCCGCTAAGTGTTTGCTCTTAGCAAACCCTATGTCTTAGACATCTTGTCTTAGATAAGTGCTTTAGCCTAATTAGGCTTAGTTTTCTGGAGAATGAGATGTTGACGGTCTGAATCGTCACACCAAGGACGCAGGCTTTATGGCCCCAAGGGCGAAAAGCCCGTACGGGAGAAAGGACCGTGTGGACTGCGGGTTCATAAGATTGGACACGAAGCAGAAACCCCCTACGGCAAGAAGGCCGACAGGGATGAAAGGACGGAAGCTGGAATCCCGGAGAAGACACAGGCAAGCGGGCGCGGAACAGGTAAACATGGCGACCGCTTCACACCGACGGATGTCGGAAACTAGGAAGGTGGTTGGGCGCTAACATCACGTGCGCCCCACACCCGTGACTAGGACCCACACTGGATCATGGTGATCCAGTACGACCGATCCTACCCGGTTGATCCAGTCACTTTGATCCAACAATATTGATCCAGATTGTATAGCTTTCCTAGTAGTATATAGTTACACTCCTTTAGCTAGACATTTCACCCTTCGTGGTCAACTTAAAGTTCCAATTTAAACCCTATTGATTTAGAGGTAACAAGCTCATTACGCACCGCGCTATCACGTGATACTTCACTCTTTGCACCGCCATCCTCCTCTTGTCTCTTCAAGGTAAACCCTTCGGTTTCCACCAACCTACTAAGCGACTCCGAAGCTTAGTAGAAGGAGCCTACCGTTACAGCCTGACCATTGGTCCCCTGCGCAACTCCCGGCGCACACCGAACACTGCTTACTGCATTCTGACGCTGCCAAGCGCGGCCAAGAAGACTTGATGAGGGTAGCCGGCGGGGATAACGTCCTGAAAGTGCTCGCGCCGCAACAGTGGCCGTTCCCCGGAAATTTCCACCGTGCCGGCGTGATCGCCTGCGTCCTCGTTCCTGCTCCAGCCCTCACCAGCGCAGCGGACACTGAGCCCTGCCAAGTGATATAGATTGAAACATACAGTGCTCTTGTTCTAGATCGGTATGGAAGAGGCCTTGGGAGTTTCAAGTCACGACGCCACTCGCTCCGGCATACGGCGCCTTTGACGATATTGCATCTTGAGATACTGTCGGCCCTGGTGTTGCGGGACGCTGATATATAAACCCCAGCCCACTCCGACCACTGCACTTTTCTCTCCAGCACAGTCGTTCACTTCAGTCCTTCAGCACATTCACTCTTTTCTACACTCATTAACCGATCTGCGATCGAGTTCTGCCTTTCACTACAACTCAAAATGTTCTCCAAGCTTATCCTCCTTCCCCTCCTGGCGGCCTCTGCCTTCGCTGCCCCGGCCGACTTTGATGCTCCCTCGGAGGAGCTCGTTCGCCGCGCCAGCTTCCCCGTTCCCTCGTCCAAGGGCACCGTCAAGTACAGCTCTGCCAAGACAATCTCCGGCACTTTCGATGGTGGCCTGAAGACCTACGGCCGTGGTGTCAAGTGCACTGGTCAGGCCGAGGGTGATGACAAGGACGCCGTTTTCATCCTCGAGAACGGCGCCACCCTGAAGAACGCCATCATTGGCGCTGACCAGATCGAGGGTGTCCACTGCAAGGGCAGCTGCACCATCGAGAACGTCTGGTGGGTCGACGTCTGCGAGGGTAAGTCGCCACGCTCGAGAACGCCTGAATCGGGGTTCCCAGGCCGCTGACATCCATCAAACAGACGTTCTTTCCCTCAAGGGTGACGGCAACGCCAAGGTCATTGGCGGTGGTGCCAAGGGCGCTGATGACAAGGTCATCCAGCACAACGGTGTTGGCTCTGTCTCCATTGACGGCTTCACTGTTGACACCTTCGGCAAGCTCTACCGCTCTTGCGGCAACTGCAAGAAGATGGGCAAGCGCACTGTCACCATCAAGAACGTCAAGGTAAGAGACGGCTGCTCACTTCCGCCTCGCACAATCGCTGACCCGGATGCAGGCCAACAGCGGCAAGCTTCTCGCGGGTATCAACTCCAACTACGGCGATACCGCCACCATCACCGGCACCTGCGCTTCCTCGGTCAAGAAGATCTGCACGGAGTACAAGGGCAACAACAGCGGCAAGGAGCCCACCGAGATCAGCTCCGGCCCCAGCAACGCCTGCAAGTACTCTTCCGTCAAGTCTTGCTAGACGCTTGGTCTTCATTCGACAATGGCTTCGGCCAGTTGAGTTTGGTGATTTCTCCCGCTTGGGAGAATTCAGTGGATGGTATTCTATTCTTGTATCGACTTCTAGTACTAGAGCCTTTTCTTACTCTAATGCACTGTGTCGCTGAGGCCTCAGCCACCTGTTCAAAAATCCGCTTCCTCAAACCGGTGCACTCGTGAACTGCCTATGTGAAAGCGAGAAAAAAGCTCACTAATCTTCCTCAGATTCACGGTTCCAGGAACCATCACGCGAATGAATGTTGGCCTGTATAAACGATAACATAACTCGGTTGTTATCAGATAGGCTTAGCTTGCACTTAGCGTGGAAGGATCGCAGTGAAAACGGCCGGTGCCTGGAAAGCACACCAGTGCTACATGCCGAAATGGCTCACGGCAGATGTGTAGCCCCACTCATGGTCAAACGGCTAGCATTCCGGAAGCTCGGTCCTCTCACTCTACACATAAGGCTTGGCCAAAGTGTCGGATTCGCTCAGAAAGCTCGGGTTTATGAGAGCATCCAGGGACTCCCTGCGGTGTGTTGTACTTTATCAACATGACGGGAAGAACAACTCACTACTTAGCCCACAAGCCACACTTCTCAAACAATCAATTGGTGCATGCGCGACGAATCCGAAAGTGCGACGGCAATGTCAAACGCCTCCGTCTACATCGCTTCAACGTACTGTGTCACGTCAGTGGAAAAAAGGATCACTCAAGAATACAAACATGTTTGTACGTGTGATCCTATCCTTGATGCGCAGAATCCAAATTTCAGCTCCGTCGGCGCAGTCCAACAGTTCCATCAGCATCTACTCTACTATTGTTTCAGACTATATTACGACATGGGAGCACCCGAGTCAGAGTCTGATGGCTGCCGGGTGGTTCCGAGTAGTGCCGCCTGCCCAGCTCTTAATCACCGCTAAAACTTCATCCCCGGCAAGGAATCCTTCGCGGACGCGTGGCCTCGAGGGTGGCGGAGGCACTGAGATGACACTAAACACTATAGTGGTTCTTTGCATAGCGTCACCACTCCTAACGTAGACTCTCGCATGCTATGGCTTTGCAGTGATCTTTAAGTATAAGCTCTGCCAAGCCAGCCACGAGTAAGTAGACAAGATTACAAGAGTCGGGTCAGGTGTTCTGGCTTCATTATGGCGTGCTGATCGCCACTCCAGGAAAATAGCGTGGTTCATGTAGCGAAACCGATTTTGTGGTCCACCCCATTATGATGAGTGCGGTGGTTGGTGGAGATGTGCCTAAGGTAGTCGACCAGGCTCTAACCCGGAGGCTTCCGAAGACTCCGGATCCTGACTGCTCGGACCATCGTCCGGTCGCAGCGTCAGATTTCAGGATACCTTACATCATTCTGCCTGACTGAATACTCAATGATTGTTGATGGGTCTCAGCTGGCTTTGGCACTCTGGAGGGTGTTCGATGCTCAATTCAACAGCGAATCACAACGAAAGCTTGCATAATTTACGACATGTTCATTTGACTGATTGTTTCTTGTATTCTTTATCAATCGTTTTTCGTTTCGAGGGTCATACGCTGTCATTTTTTTTTCTAACCAGTGAGAAGCTTACGTTCCGCTCTCGTCCATGTGATCTCAGCTTGCGTGGACATTTTAGACTTGAGACTTTGGGAGATTCCATCCCTTGATCTCTCTTTGCCCTACCAAGTTGGCACCCTTGATGGTTGAACAGTCGTCGTAAGCACTTGCGCAACATGAGCCAAAGAGATGGTCAACCACGTGTACGGCACGAAGGAGTTACCCAGCGCCCATGCAAGGGATTACAGACCAGGTTCTTGTATTGATATCGCCAGGCACTTATTTGCCCGATACTATTTTCCAATGAAAAGATACAGTGCAATCAAACGCCAGCTTCTGCATCTCATCAACAAAGATCTCATCTCAACGAGCGTTCGAAACAATTGTACGTTTCATGCGATTTTCCGATTCCTGGGTTCTTCAGATGACTTGCTTGCTATGGAAGGGTTCGAGTGAATCCGAGGAAGTGTTTCCATTCTGGTGCGACCTCCTCCAAACACGTTCCGCGGTAGTACCAAGGAAGGCTTGCGTGGAAAGCAACGTTGTTTATAGAGGGAATTGATTGCGCTTGCTTTTCAATCCACATATAAAAGTGAGACTGTGCGCACTCATTGGAAGCTCGCTATGAAGCAACCACTTTTACGCCCATAGCATTCAAACTCAACCACAACATTCTCAAAGGCATGCATTTCCTTCGCAACCTCTTCGTCGCTTCAGCATACGTCACGTAGGTTCCTTTATTTGACTGTATACTGATTGATTTAGAGGCTGACTTTTGATTAGTATGGCTTACGCCGCGCCAACGTCCCAGGAGTCGGATGTAGCTCCACACCATCATGGTAATGAGCATTCAACGGCACTCATGTGGCTTCCTGCCCGTTCTCATAGCCCCGGCAAGAGAGCATTCGGTGGATTAAGCACAGCTGGCTGGTGACGGACCGTAACTCATCACCCAGAAGTTCCGGACCACAAGCCTCCTCCTGCCACCTTCCTGTCTCTCTCCAAGCATCCCGAAGCTACGACCGCCCCTGAACACAGCTTCCACAAGCCCGCTCACCACCACCACGAGTCAGGCGTTCCGAAGCCGGCGCCGACAGGAGAACCTTCAAGCCGGCAATTCCACCCACGTGATAAGCAAGCAGATGCTGTGCAGGAAGCCAAAGAAAACAAGGGAAAGAAGCCGAAGCATTCCCACAGACCGAAACCTGTCCCATCTTACACGCCGAGACCGGAAAACCCTCACAAGCCGGAGCCTGCTCCATCCTACATGCCCGATCCGAAGCACCAGGGAGTGCCGAATCAGCCGGAGTACCACGGCCCTGCTTGCTAAAGGCAAAAGACCGAGAACTTGAGCTTGAGAAGGTCCGCGCATGAGCAGATGTTCCGCAAACATCTTCGAGTTGAGATGTTTGTGTCCTACGCAACAATGCAACGGCTCGATTCTTCATGTTGAGGGCGGGCCTGTGTGATGGCTCCGCGCGCGTCAACACTTCAACGCAACAACACCGAGGGATACTTTCCTCTTTTGTATCACTAGCAGTTCCGTTTCATTTTCGGCTTCCATCCCCAGAAAACTAAAATATCAATCTGCCGGCAACAACCTGCGAATCCGACGTGAGTGGCCATGGTTCCTGCAAGGTCGATGTTAACGCGCAAACAGCGGCTGATCTACCCGCAGCGGCCGCGGATAGATTGAACTCCTTGAAACGTGGAGAACCTTGCGCAGCACACCCGCCGTCGGGTTGATCTGCAATGTTTTGCAGCAAGGAGCTGGACACCTTGATCTTGGGAGGCGGCCAAAGCGTGCCGATCCAGATTGCGCGAGACCCACGGCCACGCGTCCGATAGATTGTCGGCCAGCCTTGCCTCCTAAACGCACAAAGCGTTTCCCCTGTAGCGCCAAATTTGAAGCATCATCTCGTTGTCCGGAAGTATCGGGTGAGTAGAATAGACAGTTTTTGACGTTGCGAAGCCCGGCGTTCGGTGGGTAACGGGCGCGCGAGACGACGGGTCAGCCCTACACATACAGGCGTACGCGTCAGTATCCCATGACGAAACATATGCGGCCACTTCTCGCACCTGCGTATTTTTTTTTTCCCTTCCTCACAACATGCACAGCATAGAGCGAACGAATCTGAACTCGGCAATCGCAAAGCCTGCTGCGCTGGCGCAGAGGCTGTCTTGCTCTAGGGAGAACAGAAATCTAAAGTTAACCTCTTCTCTTTTGCGATAGTTATGTCCTCCGAACGTTCTTTGAATACATTTGATGCTACAGAAATTGACGGGCGGAACGACGTCCGCACACTTTCCCCCCTAATTGACACTCATCGTCAGAGTATTCACGATGAACGTAATGTTCTGGTTCGCTGCGGAGTGCTTGGTTTCCGAGCCCCACTGGTAGCGGCCGGCGTAAGCGGTGGAGGGAATCTGGGCGCCGCGGAGCGTCTCGAGAAGCGGGAGATAGTCAACGCTGATGTTGGAAAGGTTGCGGTCGGGGTACCAGGTGAAGACCGTTTGGCCGTTGGCGTTGGGGCCCTCATACAGGGTACTTTGCTTGTTAGCGACGATCACGCCCGGGGTGATGCTGAGAGGTTCCTTACTAAGTGACTCCCTCCACTTCCTGCTTTGTCGCGGTGGTTGACGTCGGATCGTAGCCTATGGGCTGGATGTTGCCGTATGCAGACTGCCAGATCATGATTTCGTATGCTGCGGCGGCGGCGTCGGATGCCGTGCTGGCATCCTCGTCCAAGAACACGTCCAGGGCCACGTTCGCGACCACGTCGAGACTGGCAAGCGTCGCTTCGTTCGTGGCCGTCTCCTCGGACGGGGAGGGGACGATCGCCCAATCTGCTGCCAGTTTCAAGGAGGTGAGGTCGGAGAAGACCAGAGGGAAGAGCTCGGTGTTGAGGAGGGCGTCAGGGTACGAGTGGACCTGAAGATGATCTGTCAGCGGCGAAGGTTTATTCCATCGGAAGAATGCAACGACAAACCTCGGTGGGAGTGTCGAACCAGCGCCACGTGGAGTTGAAGGCTGCGAAAGTGTCCGTACTTTCTCCGAGATCAGTCTAAAAAAACGTCAGCCATTGGCCCAGCCATTCCCAAAGGGGGCATACAAACAGTAGTGCAGGTCAATCCGGAGCCATCATCGCCCCAGGCGTTGTTGATGATGTCGTATAGGCCGGAAGTGGCATTGACTGCATCGTACTGGCCGCAGTACGTGACGTAGTTTCCATTGTAAACGTAATCCGCGTGTGCTGCAGGAGCGCGCATCGACAGGAGGAGCGTGGCGGCGAGGCCGAAGTAGGAGTGGTTTTGCTGCATGCTCTAGTGTTGGGGTGGGTGTGTTTGGAAGGCGGGTGCTTTTCAGCTTGCACCGGCACGCAGATGGTTAAATGTGTTTCGCCCGCGGATGTGGCGTTTTGAGGCGTGGGAAGCCACGGAACGCGGACATGGACTTCGCTGTTGATCAGATCGAAGGATTGACTTGGTGTGGGGCAGGTGCGGCTAAGTATCTAAGTATAGCTCGCCGAGGATGGCGGAAGACTTGGGCTTTTGCCCACTGTGCATGCGACGTCGTCATTGCCGGTGAAATGCTCGCCTTGCATGGGCTGCAAGGGCATCTTCTGTATGCCCCTCTCTCTCTCTCTCTCTCTCTCTCTCTCTCTCTCTCTCATTGGAATCCCATGGCATGTGCCAGCCGGGCAGCTTGAAGAGATCGGTGTCAATCGCTTGCCGAAGGTGGGTCCTTTTCAAGAGCGGCCCAACACGCGGCCCCCAAAGCCGCCCCACCCTGAAACAGGATCAGAGGACAGACCCAGCAAAAGCAACGCCGCATTTCGACACCAATGTCAACAATCAATATTCCATGAGAGATCGTTAGCTAAGTACTCGCCAAAACATCATGGTATCTGCGTGTCCAACGCCATGGCTACAACACAGTCTTACCCGTGCTGTCTCCGCCATCTGGAATGACAAAACCGAGCCTGGAGCTAAACATCACCTCTCATTCTTCCCCGGATCTGCTTCAACTTCATGTCGCATCGTACTATCCAGCTCGTGCACGTTTCTTGTCTGCCCCGGAAGCTCCTGGATTTGGTTCTGCATGGGCGCTTCGTGAGTAGCATACGGTTTGTATGAAGGCTCGCTCGTCTGAGCTGACTCGGAGGCATGTGGCCCGCTCATCTGAGATGGTTCGGCAATGGGCGCGTGCCGTGCCCGTGCAGACAGCTTTTTGCGGTAGAAAAGGTAGCCGACGAGCGCCAGGCCAATCACTCCGACAGGCACCGCCACGCCTGCTGCAATGGCGGTGGTTTTCGAGCTGTCCGAGGAGTCTGACGCTGAAGAGGCGGCAGAGGCGGCAGAGGCGGACGCTGAGGAAGTTGTGGAAGTGACCAGCGTGGAAGCTGTTTGAGTGGCTGCAGCACCTGTTGCGCTTGCAGCCGGGGCCGCTGAGCCTGTTGCGGTTTGTGTTGAAGCTGCGCCAAAGTCAGAATGCTGGACGGGCAATGCTGTCGCGGAGAGCGGCCGGGTACTCACATGCGCCCTCTGTCGCCGTCAAGCCAGCCTCGATGCCAAGGGCGCAGTAGGCGCCAAAGACGGACAGCGCGCTCGAAGCCTGTGCGGACGCGGACGCGGATGGGCAAGATCGCACGACGGCCGAGGAAATCTCAAAATTAAACAACGAGCTGCTGTCGGTGCAAAAGCAGGAGTAGCTCGTCAGTGCGCGGTTGTCGCCGCATCCGCTGGACTGAGCTCTCACGATGGTGCTGAGCACTTGCTCGGCGCATCTGGACAGCGACGCGTAGCCGGAGATAGTGTCGATAAAGTTACTGGTGGGCACGATCGAACCGCTGGCGGCCCGGGCCGATGACGCGGCCAGCAGCACGAGCGCGGCGGTGAAGAGTCTGGCTGGCATGGCCAAGAATGCTGGCGGGGAGGATGCGCTGTGGCTCTGTAGCTCTGTGGAATGGAGAGCGACGCGGCCGGGCGCAGAATTGACAGTGCGGACCGCTAGCAGGAGAAGGGCATACGCCAGAATCAGGGGCAGTGGAGAACATGATAAGGAATATAGCACCGCTCCCCGCCGAGCGATCCTTCCCTGTCAAACGATCCTTCCGGCCCTCAAGTTCCTATTGCAGACGAGTTTTGGGGGCGGAAGCATACAGCGGTGGGGCCCTGGCCAAGGCAGCTGGGGCCCTGGCCCGGATCGGCACGACAACGGCGCAACGGCTGCTGTTGGCCGCGTGAGAGCGAAGGCCAGCCCGCATGGCTAGCTGCTTGGGCACAGTAGCCCTCCCGCCAGCCGTGCTTCCTCTCCCGGACGACTGGTCCGTACAAGCGCAGAGTTGTGTATAGACGTTGTCGGACGCTGGAGCTCGTGTATCCGCCGCGCTATCTGGAACACCCCGGGCAAGAGTCAAAAAAAGAAAAGTAAAGCCGAGCCATGCCGTGGTCAGTCCAGCAGCCTATCAGCTTGCTTCCCGCAGGATTCTAGCCGCCTCGGATGATCTGAGATGGTTAAATGGTGCGTGCGCACACCCCTCATCTGCCCGAGAGACCATCTCCCTTCCCCCCCCCCCCCCCCCCCGCGACGAAGAGACACTTGCGAACATATTTCCGCGCAACGGCAGCTTTCGTGTCTGTGTGCGTGTAATGATGACGATGCGTGTAACGTGGTGCTAGACGGCTAGACCGTAAGAGGCAGCCAGCATGTAAACTCGCCTCCGCCCTCTCGGTATGCTGGCATCCGCCAGTTGGCAACTCGATCGACATCAGAAGGATTGTGGCGAAGCCTGTGCTCTTGGCAGTCAGGCAGCTCGCGCCGCGATTTCCTTTGCCTTGTACCAAACAAGATCAGCACGTTTGTTTCCTGGCGAGCCTCTCGCTGACCTCTGTCGAGCGTGGACTTGCTTCTTCAACCAAACTTCCGTCGCCTTCTGTTCGTCTTCTCCCTCTCTTTGTAACACAAAACCTCACCTTGCGTTTCACATTCTTGTCCTCTGAGGAGGAGATTTCAGACCATCACACAAAGCTACTACCGGTCAGTATTAGTAGCCGCCCTGAACGCAGAAGTTGTTCAGCTTCCTAAAATAACTTATTGGGAAGTGTAACCGCATTGTTGGGTGCGCGCATGGAAGTCGCAGCAGCCACCCAGACCCCTGCACACCGCACAGGCAGATCGGCGCGGTCTCGCTTGCTGAGTGATCGAGGGTGATATCATTGCCGCTGTATTGGGCGGCAAGCCGACTAATACTCTCTTTTGGGTGGCTGGTAGGATGTTGGTGTCTTAAAGGTTCGTTCCCGATAAACTTAAGCCCTTACAACAACTGTATCGGCAACCATGAAGCCGACCATTCACAACTGTCATGGGTGGGAAATGAAAAGGTCAAGCTTTCTGTTTGACTTGGAAGCCTTCTTGTGATGCTGGGGACTTACCGAATGCGAGTCCAGATCACAGGGTTACAGCCGGCTAAACGTGGTTATCGGGCCTCGAGCGTGCCAGACTTTCATATGCTGCCGGTACCATCATGCCGTATAGCTTTCGAGGCGCCGGACCGCTTGTGTCGCCGCATGGTAGAAGTGCATACGGCACACAGTCCGGACTTCGTCAATGCCGGGTGGTGAAGGTCTGCTTTACGGAGCTTAACGACCCGGCCAGCTTACTGGCGACCAAAGACGGGAGCACATGGGATTAGCGTGTTCTTTGTAAAGCAACAAGCCATTGTTCAGCTCGTGCCGGTTGGACATGAGGCTGCACGAGCGTTTGCGGTTTCCTCAACCGCAAGGCCGTCCTTGGCAGTGTGCAAGAAGGCCGCAGGCAGGCGCACCACAGGCTTAGCTCGGCATCAGAGCCTTCTGGTGAAGTTCTCGTCGATTCCGGTCATGTATTAGCTGGGAAGCCAAGCAAGACGGTGGTTTTGCGAGTTGCGGGAATGAGGGTTGCCGGAGGGCGACGAACACCAGTTTGATCCCTTAACGGCAAGCCCCTTGATGCTGAGCCTAAGGTGGTCGCGGCATGATCTGCGAGTCATAGCAGGGGGTACGGAGAAGCGTCTCAAAGAAGGCGATCTGAAACGCGCAGGCTAAGCCTCGACCCAAGAGCCCAGGGAAGCTTAGGCTCCTCTACCTACTAAGCGATTGGGTTGCGCATCACTGATTCGCTGCCGCTACAGCTCCTCAACTCTATCGCCATCTCGGTCCGCGATTAAGCTTCGACGCTCCCTCTCACAGCGGGGGGACGGCCTCAAACTGCCGGCCCATGCCGCGGATTTCAGATTCTAGAAAGGACAGGTATAAGACCATCAGTGCGCCTTCGAGAACGTGTCGGTCCCGCACCAAAAGACCCTACAATCAACACCTAATCAACCGTCCAGCCGCGGCCAGGAGCCACGCCATAATGCGCCCCCAACTGATCTTCATTCCTTTCCTCCTCTCCGTCTCGCTGGCGACCCCCGTCCGGAAACAGTCCCTCCCCGCCCGGCAAGACAACGTCACCGCCGCCGCCAACGGCTCCGCCGCCGGGGCCTCCGCGCAGGCGCTCTTCAACGGCATCGGCACCAACATCCTCGTGCAGCAAAACGAAGTCGCCAGCACTCAAGCCATCATGACGCAGCTCAGCGGCCCGTCCGCCGGCGACGCCGCCATCTTCGCCGCGCTCAAGGCCTCCCTCCTGGCCGTCGTCGACTCGGGCGTCGCCGTGCGGGCGAACAACCAGAAGATCGCGGCGGCGGGCGGTGCGGGCCAGGCCGCCGTCGACGGGCTGGCCGTCGTCGCGGACGCGCAGGTGGAGGAGGGGGCGCTGAGCGAGAGCCTGACGGGCGACCCGGCGGCCGACATGCCGACGCTGGCGAAGCTGCTGGAGGACTTCAACGGCGGCATCGCGCAGAATCGGAGGAATCAGCAGGCGGTGCGGACACGGTTCCTTTCGGTGCGAGGGCTCTTGATGGTGTTTGTGCTGACGAATGAACAGGCCCTGGCCCAGTGAGCGTCGGCCGAGCTGACGGACGGTCGCTGCCGATGCCTGGTGTGATCGTTATATAGGGGAATGCAGAGGTGCTGGGTCTCTCTGCTGGTCGCTTCAACGTGATTGTTTTTGTCGCCGAATTGGCGAGACGTCGTGTACTGCTTTCTAACGGGATCTTTTGATGCTGAGGCTCGCGCAGGAAGTTAGCGGAGGCACTTGATGAGAAAATTCTGCTGCCGAAGTATTGTGTGTGAGAGTGACTGTGGGAGCTCTGTTAGCTTGTTGGACTGCTCATGATCTTTTTAGAGACGCGACCATTCAGTCAAAGGAACCGAAATCAAGTAGAAATGCCTAAGCAGCGTGGAGAAACGCACATACCTATCAAGCCCGTGAAGTGCACGTGAAAGCTTGCCGGTATTCGCGAGCCGTCCGATCCTTCATTAGGCCAAATGATGCTTTTCGAAAGCCTAATCAAAGCATAAATAATGCCAGCGCTCTCCGCATACCGACTGTACTTAGCCTGATGCGAAAGATCTGCAAGGCTTGTGCCAAATCCATGTACTGACTTGGCGAATGTCTGACCAGGCTTTCTGCCTGGACTGTCGTCCCAGCAGACTGAAGGATGAGTAGTGCGGGCCGCCCCCTGAGGTGTCCCGTGCCTGAGGGCAGATGGCTCCCCGTTCGATCTGCTCAAGCAAGAGTGGAGATTGAAGGTTTTCCAGCACTGAACACAGGAGACTGTCATTAAAATAAACATTTTTATGTAGATGGAGCGCTAAGGAATTCGAGCAGCGTCAACTCATGTAGGCTTCTTCCCTGCCTTGACTCTGGTGCTGTTAATGCGGGACCAACTGCCTTCCTGACCGCTACCCCTGAACTCCGACAGAGGATCAGAGTTCGAGACAGCGAACTCTGTTGTGACGTTGATTCCCCGGCTGTATTCCACATCCGCATACGGCTTCGACGGCTGGCGATCAACGATCAGGTCCTTGCTGCTCCCCAAAGACCTGTCGTCGATGTCCTTCCCCGTGGAGCCGAAGCGCTCCGGATCGGTATCTTGCAGAGGGATGGGCTTCTGGCCGGTGGAGCTTCCCCATCTTCCGCCTGAAGTTGTCTGTTCGTATGAAGAACCCTTGCCGGGCTTGCTGAACAGGGGCTTGATCGGAGGGATGCAGATGACGATGATGGTCACGAAGGTTTCGCGAGTGCCCCACTGGATGGACACGACGATGTTGTTGATCGACTGCAGACCCAGAATGCCGCGGAGGAGGGCGCAAGTGACGATGAACAAGGAGGAGCTGAGGAGGAGCGAGATGACCAGCTTCCGGCGGAGTGGGATCTGGGCTGACCACAGGACGTTTGCAGGGATCAAGACGAGACCGATATCGTTGCTGGCAAAGGTCAGCAAGGTGGAACGGAGGAGGGTCGGGGCCGGCTTACAGGATGTTGAGGACCATGAGCACAACGACGGTCGAAGTTGTCCGTGTGCACTGGTCTCCGGCGTAGGGCACGATTTGCCAGTTCTTCTGGATCGGAGTGCACCGGCAGAAGATGAGGAGCACCAGAGCCAGTCACGATGCGACACTGACTACTGCCATGAATTTGACCCATTTCTGCTGCCAGGTACCGACACTAAGACAATGATGTTAGTGCTGTGTCCGAATGGGGAGGCGGAGGAGCACGCACGTGAGTCGGTTGTAGTATCCCAAGACTTGACCCTTCAGTGTCCAAATCAAGGTGACATAGGTGAACCAGGCGGCAAACAGATCATCCCACGAAAAGCCCCGGAGGCCGACCATCTTCCACCTGGCATAGTAGCGCAGGGCAAACACGAACATGCCAACGCCGTATTCCACCCATTGCTCGATGATGAACTCCCTTTGTATCGCGTTCAACATCACGCCCGAAATCCGCTGCAAGGAGCGTGGAAACAGAGTAGAAGAGAGAGGGGGGGTGGTGGCCGGGGCGGCGGGCTGGGATGCGGATGCAGGCACAGCTTTAATCCAGGAACGCATGCAGGAGCAGCCAGCAGAAGCACGCAAAACCTTCTGGAAACGGTGGTTGGCCATGCGGGACCAGTCAACCCCCGCGTTCTGGGCGTCGAGGCGCATGGCTCGTCCTCGCGCTATCGTGCCGCTAAAACCGCCGCCATCTCCTCGCCCCGTCTCTCCACTTCCCATTCGAGCAGCGATGCACTGGTGGCTCGGGCGGAAGGGCGGCTTGGGCACGGTTTTAGACGTATTCAAGCTTAAGCACTATCTGGACGATGACGGGAGAGGCGAATGCACAATTTGGCATGCGGCTGACGGACGCGGGCCGGTGCTGATCTGCGGGGCCACTTGGTAGGCAAGGGATGGCGGCCCTGCAGCGCGCTTGCTGGGCTGACGATCGTCCGAGGATTGGACCCCCGTGCCCCCATTTGACAGCGCTCCGCTCCACGACCTGCCCTCTGCGGAGCTCTGCCCTTCTTCGGGCAGCCTCGACGGGCGTCCGGATCCTAGCGTGGCCGATCAGAGATCCTCTGGATGCGAAGGCCTGCCCGGTGCCCACGCAGCGCTCAGGGAGCCCCGTCGATCCTCAGGGCCCGCCGAGGACACCTAATTACACCTAGGTTACCGCTCCAGCGTCTCGCAATCCAGCCGTTTGCGTGTTGCTGCGCCCGCTCGATGGCCCGCCGGCTACCTATCCGCCCAGTGCGTCGCACAGATGATGGTGTCCGACGGTGTTCGATGGTGTCCGATGGTGTCCGGTGGTGTCCGCGCCGCGGGTGCTGGTCGGATTGTCTGCCGCCCTTCCGCGTGCGCTTGTGCGTGCCGCGGCGCCGGGGCCTGCCACTGTTCTGCCAGTCGCCCTCTTGGAATGCCCGAGATCGTCCAGGCTCGCGTCCGGAGGGGCGCCGTTCCGTCCTCCACTAAGGACGAGGTGGGAACGTCGGGGTACGCCGACCCGCACTGCAGACCATGTCGTTTCGTCCATTGCAGCCTCCACAATAATCTTTAGTTCTTGTTAGCCGTCGACAAGCCTGAGGTATTTTGCCAGAGGTGCGCGATCGAAGTCTCGTACGACGTAGGAGCAAGACGCTTAAGTATTGATCTCCAGCCTTGATTCCTGTGCGTGAGGGCCAAGGCTAATGTTATCTCCTGGTCACATGCTGTTCGTCGACTTAAGGATGAGCTTTCTGGGTAGGAATCCTCCGCCTCTGTTTCACTTCCCCGCTTCCTGTTGAGACGTTGAACATCTTGCGGTCAGACTGGAGGGTCTAGCGTCTAGATCCCGAAACTGATGGGCTGCTGTCACATTTTGGCTGGAAAGCCAGCGGTTTGTCCATCCGAGGAAGGCGAATCCTTCCTGAACCCATCATCGTTCTTGGAGCGAGTTGGTCAAGATCAGGTAGAAGAAAGGTACGGCACAGCGTGCTGCCGTTTCTCCAACTCGATCACTCCGGTCTCACTAAGTAGTCGCGGCCTTCCGTATGTTGAAACCCTCAAGCCCAGCAGCACCAGCCAGTTTATGCCAATCTTTTCCGGTCCGCTCTTTCGGTCCGGCTCCCATCATGCAGAGATCAAGCCAAGCATCCGCCGGTGCCGGGGAGTTCGGCATCACCTGTTCAGTGACTGCGATGCGGGACTCAGGGGCCATCGCATCCCGAAGGTGGCCAAGGATCTCGCAGTTGTTCTTGTCTGACCAATTGTGCATAACGCGGCGGACCTGCCGTCCACTGAACAATGTACCAAGCAGGGACGACACCGGGAAACACCCACGTGAACCTGAACGAGCGGCCTTGCGGATCTGTCCCGGCAAAGATTTCGGAAAACTTGGTGCGATTGACAAAGCTTTCCAGCCCGCAAGGAGGCGCACAGTAGCCATTTCGGCCACGATGGCTGCATGTTGTGGAGACCTGTCACGCGGATCCCGGACTCCATCGCTGATCTGTTTGGTAAGGTTGAGAATTCCCCTTCGGTGTTGGTTCCCCGCGGTTTGCAGAGCGTACCAGATCGAGGGAGCCGAGAGACTCAAGCCATGCCAACCGAGTGCGGGGAAAGAGAGGACAGGCTCCGTGATTGGTGCGAGTTTTCCGTACGCGGCGGTAACGGGTGTCAGGTCAGGCCCCCCCCCCCCCCCCCAAGAGTGGAGCGGGTGGATCGGGCGGCGCCGCGACGCGCCGGCCGTTACGGGATTGCCAAAGCTAAGAACCTGCTCATCGGTGCGAGGAGAGCTTAAAGCGACACGAGAGCTGCTCGAGCAAGCAAACGTCTCTTCTGTTGCAATGCCCGTGACAGACCGTGCAGGGCTCTGTCCGTCCGGATGTCGGCCCTTCCGAGCAGAGCTGGGCGAAGGTCCTTTTGGAATCTTCCCGCTGCCGCCCAATCAACGACAAGTTGATGCGTTACATTCCGGACGGTTCCTGCATAAAGCAAGTCCGCATCTCCTTTCGCCCGCCCCGGGGGGACCGGCTTGTCCCTCACGACGGCTCTCAGCCCCACACGACCCGATTCCTGGGCTCTCTGATCGGCACCTGTGTCAAGTTTAATCATCCTACGGCTCGGCCCGTTACTGTAAACGGGTGCATTAACGAAGCCCAGCAGTGAGAGAGGCAGGGGAGCTCATCCGGCGCCGCGACCACGGGTCTCTGCACAGACCGAACCTCTCCGCGGCCTTGGACTTTCAGGACGTTGGAGCAGCGTACCGCTGGCGAGGAGGCCGCCGGAACTTGCCTTTCGCGGATCCACAAAAGGCAGCTGGGGTGCTCGAGGCATGATGGGCGGCCATGCATGTGTGCATCCGAGGGG
The DNA here is from genome assembly GCA_029906385.1 of Neofusicoccum laricinum. Lineage (NCBI taxonomy): Eukaryota > Fungi > Ascomycota > Dothideomycetes > Botryosphaeriales > Botryosphaeriaceae > Neofusicoccum > Neofusicoccum laricinum. Next base: position 991,835 of record CP123716.1, on the reverse strand, counting down.
GATTGCGATGGACAGAGGACGGCCAAGCTCCCCAGGACGCCTGTGAAGCCTTCAAATGATATGTGGGCCGCGATGGCGTGCGTGTGGCGGCGGACGAGCGGTGCGGAGAGAGGCACACGAGTGACGAGCCATGTTGCTGGGCAGGTTTCTGGGTTTTTGCCATGCTTCCGCCGCGGGCATATGCACGATCGAGGGGCTCGGCGGACCAGATGCTGGAAGCGCGGTTGCGGGCAGCTGCTTCCGCCAGGCACTCGCCTGATATGCTAATTGCGCTGAAGATCCCCATCAAATTCGCCTCCGTCTGCTGTACCCATCTGCAGCCCCTCGGCCTGCCGCTTGCGCGCGGCACTCCCGCAGCCCAGCCAAGGCCGTCCGCGGCTCCACTCGCGCAGATAGCGGGCGAGCAGACGAGCTGGTGAAGCCGCCACGTACCCGCACCCAGCACACCGCAGGGTTGCTGACTCGGACTGCACGTGACCGCGGCGCGCGCCCCCTAGTCGGGGTCGAGCGGTCGAGCCCACTGACGCCGCAGGAAAACATGCGGGGCGCTGCCGTACGTCTCCATATAAGGTGTGCGCGCTCCGGCACTCTGGGTCCGCCTCCTCCCAATAGAAGCGGGAAGAGAGAGAGAGAAAGAAAAAACGAGCAGATAGTCCGTCCGTTTCCGTGATAACGGCTTTCCCGCCCCTCCCTTATCGACCGCAGCAAGCAGCCAGCCAGCCAGCCATGGCCTCGACGGCGGATCACGCAGCAGGGACCGGCTCCGGGCAGACGGCGCGCAGCACCACCTCGTCCGAGGCCTTCCTCGACGAGATCACGCAGTCGCTCACGGCGTCCGTGTACGAGGGCCGCTACGAGAACGGTCGCCGCTACCACACCTACCGCGAGGGCGCCTACCCGCTGCCCGAGGACGAGCGCGAGCAGGACCGCCTCGACCTGATCCAGCACTGGTTCGGCCTCGTGCTCAAGGGCGAGCTCGCCCGCGCCCCCGTCGCCGACCCGCTGCGCGTGCTGGACGTCGGCACCGGCACCGGCCTGTGGGCGCTCGACTTTGCCGACGCCCACCCCGATTCCCAGGTCATCGGTGCGTCGGCTCATCTTTCTTCCCTTCTTTCTTCCTTTCCTCGGTGTCGAAAAGAGCCCGGGGCGTAGATCGGAGAGCCGGCGTTTTCGGGGTAACCAGCGGAGAGTTTGATCGCATGGCCAAAGAGAAGCCCGAGGACTCCGAGAAACCCCGCGGGGCTGGTGGAAGCCAGGCGCGCATGCGCCAAGCATCGTTTTTCCAATTGGCATCAGATGGCGGCTGACCGCGGCGCAGGAACGGACTTGAGCGTGATCCAGCCTGAGTGGTACGAAACCAAAAACACACACCCGCTTTGATGCTCGCGTAATTGACGAGATGCCCCTCCCCAATCCAGGACGGCGCCGAACTGCCACTTCATCATCGACGACGCCGAGTCGGACTGGGTCTTCACCGAAAAGGAGTCGTTCGACTACATCCACGCGCGGTATCTGTACCCGGGCATCAGCGCCTGGCCGCGCCTGTGGCAGCAGGCCTTCGACAACATGCGGCCCGGCGGCTGGGCCGAGTCGCAGGAGATCTCGGCCTGGTTCTACTCGGACGAGCCCGGCTTCGAGAGCAGCAACATCCAGTTCTGGCAGGAGACCATCGACGAGGCCACCGCCAAGATGGGGAAGAGATTCAACACCGCCCACGAGCAGAAGCGGCACATGGTCAACGCCGGATTCGTTAACGTGACGCAAGAGATTGTTGAGGTGAGCTCGCGTCCGCGCACAGGAAACTGCGAGAGGTCGATTGCTAAGCCACTGCCGCACCAGGTACCCGTCGGGACGTGGAACCGCGAGCACCTCGAGGTGGGGAATTGCGCGTTACTCAACGTATTCGAAGGCCTGGCGCCGACCTCGTTAGCCGTTTTCACCCGAGTCCTGGACTGGGACATTCCTACCATCGAGACGCTGCTGGCGGGCGTCCGGAATGAGTTCCTGTACCACAAGTGGAAGACCCATCTCAAGTTCTATTTCACATACGGCCAAAAACCAGCAGAAAGTTAGGACGAAGAGTCGGAACGAACGTACATGGCGGAGTCAATTGAGCGTGACGTGTCGGTGGACTGATGATCAAGTTGTCTGTGGACACGTCCTGGGGGGAAATGATAACATTAATGATTCATATGAAGTCGTAATATCTATATCGCAAAAAATAAAAACGCACACACATGGTGTCAATTAGGTAGACATTCTGGTCCCGTTGTTGACGTAGACCAGAACCCTGTTGGATCCACCACACGACTCGGTCGAGTTTCCGGAGCAAGGGTAGTTGCACCCCGCCAGCAGCGGGTCAGAAATATCCGGCACGACTAGGCTGTCGGCCGGCCGGGTGGAGCTTCCATAGCATTCGTGGTAGTACTCGGCACCGCAATAGGTCAAACCCTTGGCATAGCAAGCATCAAGAAATTTCGCCATCGTTGCCGTGCTTGCGTCAATCGCGACGCTAGTTGCCAGAGTCCGTTTGTTGCTGACCTGGTCCTGGTAGCAGCTCATGAGGTTCCACGTTCCGTACGATGCACGCGCAAAGAACGTGGGCAGCCATGTGGTATCCTCGGTCACCGTGAGTCTGTAGCTGCCACCGCACTTTTGAGTGCCATCTCCAGAACACGAGCTCGAGCAGTCAGATGTCGAGTCAGCCGTGGCAGGGAGCGAGGGTCCGCACCAACACTCTGAACCGTACTCGGTACCAGCGTATTTGTATCCCTTCTCTCTGCAGACGGAGGCGCACAGGCTGGGAGTGTTGGAAGAATTGGAGTAGATCTGAGTGGGGAAGGCTCGCGTCGAACCATCAACATAACAGCCTTTGGCAACGATGCCAGTGGGCAGTGTGGCCGTGGTGCTTGACGACGTCGAGGAAGACGCAGAAGATGAGGCCGGGGTAGTTGAGGACGAAGCCGCAGGAGTTGAGGAAGAGGCCGGAGTGGTAGAGGATGAAGAAATTGGGGTAGACGTCGATGATGCTGAGGAGGAAACAGCACTGGAGCTCGAGGAAGAAGTGACGGCGCTGGAAGACGAAGCCACGGAAGACGAGGTCGGCGTTGAGCTGGAAGACGTGGATGTAACCAGCTTCGCGCCCCAGATACCCGTGTTCGTCACTGAAGGACCGAGACTCTTCTTCAAGTAACACGGACCGTTGTTGACGTATGAGACGTCAACGCAACCAGTAGTGGAGTCACATTGGGCAACACAGGCGGCGAAGCTGCCGGGGTAAGAAGGTCCCCCCATATCCCCACCCGCGTGGTCGATACCACACTCAATCAGGAAGCTTTGGCCACTTGATCCGACGGATGTTGTACCGTCTGAGGCCGGGCAAGAGATGGCTGAAGCAGACGTAGTCGGTGTCGAGCTAGTGCTTGAAGAGCCAGTAGAGCTTGATGAGACCGACGACGAGCTGGACGCGGAAGAGCTGGACACGGAGGAACTGGATGCGGACGAACTGGCGGAGGAACCAGTCGTGGGCGAGCTCGTGGCAGAACCGGTTGTAGATGAGGATGATGACGTCGAAGTGGCAGAAGCGATGAGTTTTGCACCAAGAACAGCGTTGTTGGTGATTTTTGCACCAACAGAGCTCTTAAGGTAGCACGAGCCGTAGACCCAGGCCACGTCAACGCATCCAGCATTGGCATCACAAGCATCAATGCAGAGTTCCAGAGTGCTCGCAGAGGTTGTGAGCATGTCTCCAGCGTCTATAGAGTGTTAGTCAGCCAGCGCTTCTTCACACAACGTTGCATTTTGTGACTTACAGTGATCCGTGTAGCACTCTATCAGGTAGCTTTTGTTATTCTTGGTGGTATAGGTAGTACCATCTGCAGCTGGACAGGCCAGGGCGGTAGATGAGGCAGTAGCTGAAGTTGAAGAGCTTGCGGAGACAGTAATCGTCGCCGATCCAGTTGTCGTCGTGGAAATAGACACGGCTGAGGAAGTGGCCGTGCTGGATGTACTCGTGGAAGAAGGGCAAACAGAGGGCCCCGTATTGGAGGGCAAGGCATACATGTTCAAGTATCCTCCGTTGCCGCAATACTCAGTGGCATTCCCGCCGCAGGTCATCGTGCAGTTTGTAGCCAATGATGAGACGCTTGAGCATGCGACAGTGTTTCCGCAGTAGCACTATTTGCGGTCAGCACTGGTGGGTATTCAAGACAGCCGAAGCTTTTACTTACCTCGACGCCATACTCCACGCCAAAGTAATTGTAGCCAGAGCAGTAGGCAGCGCAGTTCTCAACAGTCATTCCGGACTGAGAAGTGCTCTTGTCCGACAAAGCTCCACCGGAATTGGCCTCACTGTAGCAGCCCAAAAGCGAGAAAGAGCCAGCTTGAATAGGCGACACGGGCTTGGTGTCGATGGTGACGTTTCCTGCCGAAAACACAGAGAGACGATAACCGCTGCCACAGGCCTGGTTGGAGTTTCCGGAGCAAGTCATCGTGCAGCCTTGGTCCGCAGTCTTCCTTGCTTTGTAATTCATGGAATTCCCGCACCAGCACTGTACACCAGGTTAGTGATCGAGGACACAGCGAAAGCATGGGAACTCGGTCTGTCTTACCTCACTGCCAAATTCAAGTCCAGCAATCTTGTAGCCCTTGCTGGCACAGGTTTGCGTGCACAGATCAATTGTGTTGGAATCGCTAGAGTAAGCCTTCAAAGCCAACGATGATGGAGTCTGATCAGCGTAACAGCCCTGGTATGTCATTCCGTTGAAAGTTCCAGGGTTGACCGCAGCCACAGAAGAGCTTTGAGACGGGTCGGGGAACGGATCATCTCCAGCCTGAAGGCGAGGGTATCCGTAATCATAGGCTTTGGACCCGCTCCCGTCAAAGTTGTCGAGGAACAGACGTGCTTGACCAGCTGGAGCAGCAAACATGCCGCCACCGTCGTGACCCATCTTAACGTAGTCGATGGTGCAGGAACTGGTGGGCGGGAAGGCCTTGATGAAGTTGAAGAAGCGCTCGTTGCGTTCGGCACCCGTGGTACCGGGGGCGCAGCCGGAGGAGTCGTCACCAGTGTCCAGAGTACCGCGAGCGTAAGCAATGCTTTTGGTGTTGTAATTGGCCAAGACGTTGGCACGTCCAGAAGCGACCAGAGCAGCTCCGTAGGTGTTCGTATAAGAGGAGAGTCCATCTCGCCAGTCGTCGTAGGTATCACAGGAGGAGGAATCGACGGGTCTGTCTGTGCTCATCCAGCCAAAGCTGTTGGGATTTCCAACCCAGTACACAACCGGTGTCTTGGTGCCCAGGTTGGCGCCTACTTCGCAGTATCTTTGTACCGTCTGAGCTCCGAGAGAGTGACCGGCAATCACGATCTGTACAAGAGTATTAACGGTGAATAGTCGATGTATATGGGCAACGAAATTTACCTGGTTGATATTCGGAAAAGCAGTCTTGTTGTCGAAATACTGGGTCAATTGATTCAAGACGGCGTAAGAAGAGACAGTGGTCTGCGTCTTCGGGTACTGGTTGTTTGCACCCGAGGCCCATTGAGATCCCTTCCAAACGAGCACGGATGTGTATGAACCGCCCTTGGCAGTGTCCCAAGGATAGCCGACACCCTTATCATCACCGTTGGTGAAGTAGGGGGCCACAACAGCAACGCTGTCGGTGTTCACATCTGAACGGCCGGTAACTTGAGCCAAAGCCGAAAGCCTAAGTCCACTTAGTGGTGATCAGCCTTTTGAATACTTTCGGACTTACATGTTGCTCGTGTATGTGCCGGGGTCTCGGTTGAGTCCATGAACCACGATGACTACTCGCTTGAGTAGCTTTGGATCCGGTCTCTGGCTCTTGCTGTTCAGGGACATGTAGTTGATGAGAGAGGTGTTCTTGCTGTTGGCATCCTTGATGTTGAAGTAGGTGATTTCTGAGCCAGGGACAGCTGGTAAGGTAGTGTTGATGGTGGCTCCGACATACTGCTGAGCGCTGCTCAGCGAGGCGATGCTGAGGAGCGTTTGGGCGCCCAACAGCGCCTTCAGCGTGAATAGAACCATGGCAAAGCGAGCGCTCAGAAAGAAGGGCAGGCAAGAAGCCAAAGACTGAACGAGTGTCAGTGCACCCGAGAATGCAGCAAAGACTGTGTTGTATTTAAGGAATGCACGGCGAGCCAAAGCTCCTTTCAAAGATTGAACGTCGCGGTCTCGGCACTGGCAGAGCTCATGCCAGAGGCAGATTCAGGCCTGGAAACGGAGCCAGCCATGGGCGTGGGAGACATGTGGAGGAAAGTGCCGCACGCAGCACCCAAATGGGGATCTCCAGACTACCAGATCGAGTCTGAAACAGGGAACAGGCCACGAGATAGGCACCGGCACCAGGCTCGTGGCGAGCTGAGGCTGGGAGATAACGCTGGAGCGGGCGTGGTTGCCAAGCCGCCAGGGCGTAGCTGCGGCTGCTCCCACCTGCTCCAGCTCTAGGCCCTCGCACCTGCCCTGCGTCGCGATCTAGATCTTGCATGATCGTGCGTCTTCGTCGGCGATCTCTGCTGCGTCCACCAGCGTGCTGTTCCGGGCCGCTGGCATCTCGCTCGCTGTGCTGACGGGTGCTGAAGCAGGGCGCATTGGCCTGGTGGCGCCGGCGGACATGCCGGCAGAGCGTTCAATAGCGCTTCCACGCGGACTCTTGCGGCGTGCACGACGCGAAAGCGAGGTCGAAGGTGAGGGCAAGCGTGGCGGGAGGCGCGATAAAGGAGCGCGAGGGCGGCGCCAGCTGCAAAACGCCCGGCAAACGGCCGCTTGCACAAGCAACCGCAAGCACCTCTGTTGTTCCCGGGGTCAGCATGGTGCCGTGCCAGACGGCCAGGTGCAGAGAGGCAGCGGGCAGGCTGGAGAACTCCCGCTTCTGTCGAGGGTTGGACCTTGGCTGCGGAGAGAGGCGAGCTGCGGTCCAGACGGGGATTCTGGCGACTCTGTCTGTGTTCTGGTCGCCTCCCGCCGCGTAGCCGGCAGGCGCGCCCGCGTAGCGCCAGGGCGCCGGCGGCGTTAAGCCTCTTCTCCCACTTCATTTCCTGCATCAAGCTGCTTCAGCCTTCTCGCGCATCCCGGCCGCCTTCAGCGCTCTCACCAGCGAGCCCACCACCGCCCGCCGAGTCGTTCGTCGCTAGCCTCTTAAGCAATTTTCCACTCTTGTCTGGCGATCTTCACCGAACTGTGGCCCAGCCGCCGCTGATCGCAAGGGCCACCCCAGCAAGCAATCAATTCAAGCAGCGTCCCGGTCGAGTATGGGATGCCAGCTTCTCCCCCTCGCAACAAGGTGTCCTTCGGCAGCTACTGAATATGTGCCGTGCTAGGGCCAGCTGACGGAATCACATCCAACGCTACCTGCGTGAGCCGTGCGTACAGGCCTCGAAGGCGCTATGTATCTTAGCCGGCGTGTAAATCGCCAAGGCCTGGCAAGATCGATCACGATAGCCTGAGAGTTCCGCTTCTTCTTTTTTTCTTCCTTTTTTTTTTTTTTGAGAACGCCGATCCCGCGCAGCAGCCGTCCGGCAAAGTCGCCCCGCGCGGAGGTTTGCCCGTCCGCTAGGTTGGCCCCAGTTGCCGCCTTCCCGCTGTTGAGCGCAAAGACTGCCGTCTTGTACTCCCACCCGCTGCTGTTCCCGACCTTCGCTGCTCCAGCAATCACAGCCATACATTTACTCAGGGCTTGTCTCGTGTTTGGCGCATTTCTGGCACCAAGCCAAGGGCGCTCCAGCTCCTGTGCCACAAGATGAGCTTTACTCACCTGTTTGCGAAGATAATGGAGGCCAGAGAATAATGTTCTTCATATGTTTATTTTGTCTACGCAGTGAGAAGCGCATTGGAAGGATTCCCTGTTTCAGGTTAGCTAAATTGCTGGCGGAGGTCCGCTGGATTTGTGCCTTCTGTTCAGCTCCCCGAGCTCCGGCAGCTTCCCCGCATACGTCACCGGCCGAGGCGGGGGAGCTTACATTCCGCGCAAGGTAACCAGCTACCGGCCGGTTCCCGAGGCCGGGCGACCCCTCAGCGGAATTGATGCATCAGCATTCAAATATTGTTTTCCGCGGCACAGCACCTCCAGTCTCTCTCTCTCTCTCTCTCTCTCTCTCTCTTTTTCTCCCTCTTCACCATCCCTGGCAGTTTCCGATTCCAATTGCGAACCCCACCAACAATGGCCTCCGCCCAAGGCGTCCCCGCCGCCGCACCCGGCGCGCGCAAGTACGGCGCGTTCCAGAACGAAATCTACTTCAAGGGCATGATGCACGACGTCTTCCCGGCCGTGACGACGGACCCGAACAAGCTCGAGGCGCAGGCGGAGAAGGGCATGAGCGCGCGCAGCTACGCGTACATTGCGGGCGGAGCAGGCGAGCGAGCGACCATGGACGCCAACCGCGCCGCGTTCAGGACGTGGAAAGTAAGGCTGCAGACATGCCCAGCGAGCGATGCTGTTGTAGAGAAAAAAAAAAATGCCTAGCATGAGTGGCGAGCAGGGAATTCGTTCGTGCTGACGCTCATGTGCTGACAGCTCATTCCCCGCATGCTGGTACCGACCACAAACCGCGATTTGAGGGTCAAGCTCTTCGGCGAGGAGTACGAGACCCCCCTCCTTTTCTCGCCCGTCGGTGTGCAGAGCCTCTTTCACGAAGAAAAGGAAACGGGCGTCGCGGAGATCGCGGCTGAGATAGGCGTGCCGTACATCCTGAGCACGGCTGCCTCGTCGACGATTGAAGAGGTTGCGAAGGCGAGTGGGGCCGGGAAGAGATGGTTCCAGCTGTACTGGCCGCACGATGATGAGGTCACCGTATCGGTGAGTAGGGACTGATTCTGCTAGATGTGAGACTTCTGGGGGAAGGAGCTGATGCATCGAAGATCCTTAATCGCGCAACAGGCAACGGCTACACGGCGCTTGTAGTGACACTGGATACGTGGGCGATGGCATGGCGTCCATGGGATCTTGACCAAGCATACGTGCCCTTTGTCAAGGGCATTGGATGCGATGTTGCCTTCTCGGATCCGGTGTTCCGACGGAAGTTCAAGGAGAAGCACGGCAAAGAGGTTGAGGACGATATCATCGTGGCGGCTCAGGAGTGGGTGGCGATCTGCTTTTCGGGTGTAGCACACAGCTGTAAGTACTTTTTCACTTGGGGTGTGCTGGAAAAACTGCTGACAGTGCATATAGGGGAACAAATTGAGCTCTTGCGAAAGAACTGGGATGGGCCCATCATCCTAAAGGGCATCCAGCACCCCGCCGACGCTCTCAAGGCCGTAGAAGCCGGTGTGCAAGGCATCATTGTGTCCAATCACGGTGGCCGCCAGCTCGACGGAGCCATCGGCTCGCTGACAGTGCTTCCAGAGATTGTAGATGCAGTTGGAGACAAGCTGACAGTCCTGTTCGACAGCGGTGCCCGGACCGGCGTCGATATCATCAAAGCATTGGCTCTCGGCGCGAAGGCTGTCTGCATCGGCAGGCCGTGGGTGTATGGACTTGGTATTGCTGGTAAGGCCGGAGCGCGTGACGTGATGAAGGGTATCCTCGCGGACTTGGACCAGAGCATGGGACTCGCGGGCATCAAGAATATCGAGGGGTGTAATCGGAGCATTGTCAGGAGAATCGAATATCCTGGAGACAGAGCGGCGAACAATTGAGGCGTGGACAGTAGAAGGAAAGCTGGTCAGTCAAACAGTAGTCGTACACAATACTGCAATGGGGGAGGACTGACTTGCCCAGTCTAGTGGTGGTGTTCATGACTTAGGGGCACGCTCAGACCATTGATGCTCATCGTAGCGAGTTTCTCCTCCTGCTCCCCATCGAAGACGGGTTGAGTGCCATTCCACAGCTCCTCCAGGGCGACAGTGCAGTAACAAAAATGGTGGAGTTGTCGGGGATCAAGCACTTGATGGCCTCCTGGGAACGTCCGGAACAGCAAGCCATCTACATGCTCTCACTAGTTATAGGAGTTCAACACATGACACAGCAAGTTAGGTAATGAAACGATGCGCCCTGGCGCATCTGGGGGCGATCTCATCACTTGTGGCAAGGACAGACAAGGATGTTTCCATCTCACTTGGTCCAATTGGAAAGCCTGCATAGTCGTCGTAAGCCCGGCACTTGTGGTAGCAATACTGCTTGTTCATCTGTCTCTTTGCGCAGCAGACTTGTTTACAGAGGGTGGCCTTAAGGTATGCAGGGTTGGCATGGCCGGCGGTCCACAGTTGGTGGAAAAGCCCACCGAGCATGCCATGGGTACCGGGCTAGCGGGAGGAGTCGGTTCGAATTAGAAGCACGGCACTGGCAGCCGCAGCCAGGGTAACGCAGCCGGTGTACGAGAATGTCCGAGTAAAGCGAGGAGTGGATCCATGAGGTGCACAAGGAGACGTCGAGATGCAGTGGGTAGTATCTCGAACTGGTGACGGTCCTCAGCTTGGCTCTCCATACCTGGGACAAGGTCCTTTGGTTCACGTCGGTGCAGAGCAGACCGAGGCGTGAACCTGTCAGTCTCGGCCCATGCCACGGCAGCGAGAGAGGCGGTGTAAACTGAGATGCGATGTGAGCACACGAAGCTGGGGCGATTGAAGGTGGACCGCTTGGTGCAGGGACGAGAGCCAGGAGAGAAGTCGGGGCGATTCCGAGTCGGGTAGAACGGAACAGAAACAGATGAATGCGAGGCCGGCGTGCAGGGGCGCGCCGGGAACGGGATCACGCTGAGCGAAGGCCGGGGAAGACGACGATGCGCTCAAGCTGTGTCCATCATCGGCGGCTGGAGGGTGCAGACGCGAATCCCGCGTTTGCCGGAGGCCTGTCAGCCGGTCGGGGGCACTGGCACTGGCACTGCCGGCATGGTGTGGTGTGGTGTTGAGCCCGTGAGCCCGTGCAGGTTTCGCGTCCGACCCGATGGGAGCGCGCGGGCCGGATCAACGAGCCGGCGGTCAGCGCTCGCGGTGGTGGGAATCCGGGCCTGCAATCACCCTGTCGCCTTGTGTCTGTGTCGCGGTCTGGCCCGCTGCGTTTGCTGCACCGCTCTGTGGCTCTGCGCCAACGACTGCCGCCGCCGCCGCCGCCCCTCCGTCATCTGTCTGCTGCGAACCCCGCTCTTTGCTGGACAGAAGGCTTGGCTGGCAGGCGGCTGAAGCAGCGACGCCAGCATCTCAACACAATCTGAGCAATGCGCCAAGTGACGGCACACAAGCTCCCTGGCCAAGCACCATGTTTTGCCCTGTCGCCCAGGAAGGGGATCCCAGCCGGCCTGGTTGTTCGCAGCCACCGCCTCTGTCCGGCATCTCGACGTGGTGTCGAACTCCTGACCGAACGGGCGCGGCGGAGATTGCTCAGGCCTTCCTCCTCTCGTCCTCGACGGCCGGTGGCGTTTCCCGTGTACATCGTCCAGCGGTGAAAACCGTCTGACCAAAGCTACTCCATCGATCTCGTGTCCCCCATGGGTCTGCGGCCGGAGCGTCTGGCAGACAGCACGCCACCTCACCGACGGAAATAGGCCGGCGACCAACTCGACCTGGCTGGCGAGCTCTGAGCACCGATGGGATGTTTCCGTAAGGCAGGCGTGAAACGCGATCTCCCGGCCCCGCGCCCCTGCTCCGTTTCAAGCGAGTAAGGCAGCGCCCGTCGTGGTCAAACCTCCGCTGAGCCCCATCAAAACAAAACACGCCCAGCGCCTGCGCCGCGGGGCCGCAAATGTCCGCCGTGCGGGCCTTGACATGATTCTCGTATTGCAATATGAGGCCGCGGCCAGATACATATACAGGCGGCGAGCCAGCCGCTACTTTGCTCTCCACCCGCCTTCCTTCCAGCGTTTAGCGCTCGTCATTCTTTACAGTCATTCTTTGAAATCTGCCCAGCATGCTGGTGCCTTCCTTCGCTCTTCTGCTGCTCTCTGCTGTGCAGAGCACTACCGCAGCCCTTACTGAGTCCAACCTCAAGAAGCACGTCGACACCTTGGCTCTCGACTTTGCCTTCGGCCCTGTCAAGGAGGCCTACTGGACCAGCATCCCCCACCACCGCAGGACCCCCTTCGCTGTCTCTCCCGACGGCAAGTCTGCTTACCTTGCCTACCTGGACGGCAGCGAGACCGATGTCCACGTCCAGCAGGTTGACCCCTCCACCTTCGCCGCCACCGGCACCACCGTGACCATTTCTGGCGCCAAGGAGGCCGGTGGTCTCGTTGCCCACGACGATGGCTTTGCTATCATGGTGAACGAGGCCATGCCCTCTGGCACCACCAACGCTCCCCCGTCCGACACTCCCGTTGCTGTTGTCTACCGTTACACTTCTGGCGAGCAGACCTGGAAGACCTGGCTCGGCGGCCCTGATGTTCACGCCAGCGATGGTCTCTCTGCTTCCCCCGACATTAACGGTGATCTTGTTTACTCTTCTGCGGCTGGTCTCTACGGTGCCTACATCGTCATCACTGACTACTCTGGCGATGCCTCTGGCCACTACGGCGACTCCATCCTGTACATCAAGGAGGATGGCACGCTGACCACCATCGACGGCGCTTCCAGCTCGTGGGGCTGCTCCCACAACACCGGTATTGCCTTCGAGGCTGCTGACGCCGCTCCCTTCGCTTCCATCTGCGCTGAGGACCAGGGTGCCATCTGGCTCAACACCGGCACGACTGGCATGACCACCGCTGGCCAGAAGATCTCCAACGAGAACACCACCAACGGCGGCTCCGGTGAGCCCATGGGTGGCATGTCGGGCAGCTACAGCGGTCTCGCCCGCTTCGGCAGCACCTCCAAGTACGCCTTCTCCTGGGTCTCGCGCGGTGCCACCGACGTCACCGTCAACGACTGGATGGGTGATGGCTACACTCACGTCAACAACCGCACCAACAACCGCAACGTCGCCATTGCCGTCATGAGCGACAAGAACACCCTTACCGGCGAGCAGGCCACCTCCACGGTCGGCTCTGCCGACGGTGACAGCCAGATCAACTGGATCAAGCAGGGCGACAACGACGCCTCGAACGCCCACATCGCCGCCTTCGGCGACTCCAATGCCGTGGTCACCTGGGAGGAGGCCGCCAACCCCCAGTGCCCCGTCATCGCCATGGGCTGCACTGGTGATTTCGTCGGCACTTTCTTCCAGCAGGTCGACTCTACCGGCGCCAAGGTCGGCGAGGCTTTCAGCGTCAAGGACACCTTCGTTGCCGGCGACATGGTCACCATGAGCGACGGCCGCATCTGCTGGCCCTACGTCAGCATGACCTGGGATCTGTCGACGGCCGTTTCCTACGGTGGCTCTTCCGCCTCCACCAAGAAGATGTCCTTCGCCTGCCTGAGCCTTGACGGCACCACCACCACCACCACCACCACCACCACCACGGAATCGACTAGCAGCAGCAGCAGCAGCAGCAGCGCAGGTGCGTCTTCAGCAGCAGCAAGCTCATCCACTAGCCAGGCCCCTTCCAGCACCTCTGCCCCCGCTGCCACCAGTGCCCCTGCCGCGGAGTCCTCTGCCCCCGTTGCCGTTGAGTCCTCCGTCTCCGCGCCCGTCGCGGAGTCGTCTGCTCCCGCTTCTTCTGCCCCGGCCACCACTGCCCCCGTCAACACTCCCACCACCCTTCTGACGCAGACTCGCTCATCCTCCGCCGCCACACAGGTCGACGTTCCCTCCACCGCCGCCGTCTCGAGCGCCGCGCCCACGGCCACTAGCGCCGTCGACGGAGGTGCCGCTGAAGAGCCCACCACCGCCACCACTCCGGCGGCCGGAGGCTGGCCCGCGTACACTCCCGGCCAGGGCTGGCCCACTGCCTGGCCCACCGCCTGGCCTTCTGGCTTCCCGCACCGCGGCGCCGAGGGCTTCACTGGCTCCGAGGCCGAAACCGAGTCGACGGCTTCCGTCGACGGTGCGTCCGCCGAGGAGCCCGAGGGCCCGTGCGCCGTCGAGTACGTGTACGTCTAACGTTTCCTAGGAGTTTGGGGATAGAGGGAGTGAGGTTTTGAGGGGGGAAAGAAAGCAAAAAACGGGGGAGAAGAAAACTGATGAGGTTCGGAGGGGAAACTCGTGCGGATTGATAAGCTGCTGTGCATATCTCCGTGTGTGAACAGATTGGGAGGTTCTCTGTAAATATACTACTGCTTGTTCAGCACTCAGCTTGTTCATTCTCGTGCAAACTATTTCAAAGCACTCCTTCCTCCAACAAACATTCCCATGAAACTGGCGAAAGCCGAGTGACCATCAAACCCCTCGATTGAAGTCGAGGTGCGCATCGAGACAACGTACTCAACGCCACGACCACCTCTTTCACGCGACCCGCGCAGCCTCGCCACGAACAGGGAATCCCACACGAACGGCGCCGCCGTTGCATATGAGAGCCCGGAAAATCCTCACGCGATCTTCGCCACACGTCCGGGCCCGACCGATCGATCATATGTCGATCGGCAATCATACGCACGCCCTCGAGTCGCGCATTGCGGGTACGCATCCAGCCAGCTGGGATGGGTGCTGACGAGGAGGCCTGCCCGTTAATAACGGCCTAATATAAACGTACAGTGTATATACGTGGACGAGCACGAGCACGAGCCACGCCGCCCGTGTGGACCTGTCCTACCTGCAAGGAGCGGTGGTACCGCGGTCGTCGCCGTTCGTTGCGCTTTTGGTCAGTCGTGCGCGCCTGGTAAGTAGGCCGTGTCCTTTCGTGGCTGCTCGACAGCGGCGGACGAGGTAGCCGGGGGCGACTTTGGGGAGAGCAGATGTTGGAGCTGCTTCCGCGAACGCCATGCGCGAATGTTCTGGCTGCTCGTTTCGTTACGATTGCAACGCGCGTGTGCGTCGGACAGGCCGGTTCGCTGGCGTTGCCGGTCACGGAGGCTTTCTCACCAATGTCGACAATACGGTCCCCCGAGAAAGGGATCGAGTTTGTGAGATAACTTGGTGGATTCTACGAATTACCTCGCATATCCGCACCATGGCAGGTGTGTTTGCAACAAAAGAGGATGCAAGAACATCCCTTAGACGCATCATCAATTGTAACAAGTCTGCTCGTGTTCAATACAGCAACAGCGTCGAGCAGTCCAAAGACGCAAAACGTGCAATATCATATGCAAACTTCTGAAATGACACCGAGTAGATGACCGCTATACGCGCAAATGCTCGTCACTCACGCAGACAACCACTTCCCAACTCAACATACCGTGTCGAAGAGCTCCCCTCACCCTCCACAGATAACGGCGAGCACGACGACTATAAAAGCAAACCGAGCCACATTTCTATCTGCCACCTTATCTGAAGCTTTCCGTTCCGCGCAATCTTTTTGACGACGATGATGTTGTAGCCGATGCAGAAACAAAAAAACCAAAGAATCCCAAACACCGTGTAATCCCAGTAAAACAGCCCTTCTCAGAAACGCGATCCGCACCAATCCTGTCAGTCCACGATCCGGCAAACGTATGCCAATCCCCCTCCTCTCACCTCCCCACCATACGAATGAAACTTGTGATAAAAAGGGCAACAGTATGCCCGCAGGTATCTTACTTCCGCCGCCGATCCCACCCCGTCGAACGCCAATAATGCCGCTTTGGGTAAAAGCAGGAAAAAACACAAAAAAGATAAAGACATCGCGAGAAGCTCAATCCACCAAAGTATTCACCATGACCAGTAGGACATAATCACCGGCACGTGTAACCACCCATCGCGCCGAGCTCCCACTCAGCTCGCCGTACTCGCCGGGCTCCCCGCCGCTTCCTCCTCTTTTTTCTTCTCCTTCTCCTTCTCCCTGTCCGCGAACTTCTCGCTAGCATTGCTCTCCGACTTGGCCAGCTTCATCTTCTTCCGCTGCGGCGCCTCCTCCCCGTCCCCGTCCTTCTCCCGCTCCCGCTTGCCGCTCGGCGTATCCCCGTCCTTGCTCTCCTTGGGCGGCCGCTTCGAGTTGAGCGAGCTGGCCGACGTCTTCAGCTTCAGGATTTTGGTGCCGCCCTTCTCGCGCTTCTCGCCGTCGCCGTCGCCGCGGTCACGGTCGGCCTTCTTGATGTAGCTGCTCTTCTTCTTGACCTTCTTCGGCGTGTCGCCGCCGTCGTCGTCGCCGTCTCCATCGCCGTCGCCACCGCCCTTCTTCACCGGGCTGATCTTGCTGCCCTGGCTGCCCGGCACGGGCGTGCCGACCCGGCTCCCCAGCGGTGTGTTCCCGGTGACGGCGCTGCCGCTGCCTTGCGAGTTGAGCTTCGCCATGGCGTTGCGGCTGCTCTGGCGGCCCGAGATGCCCAGGCACTTTTCCGCGTGCTGGGCGAAGCGAGTGATGAGCAGGCTGCGCTTGCAGTTCGGGCACGTGTGCCACGGGATGTAGCTGGCGGGCTTGCCGCCGGCGGCCAGCTTCGACAGGCTGTGCTGCTCCTGCGAGTCGTCGCCCGCGCCCTGGCTGCCGGGCGTGTTGTCCTTCTCCTGCCGCTTGATCAGCTCGCGCTCCTTCTTCGTCTTGGCCATGTCTGTCGGGAACGGGTTGTTGTAGATGTCGTGCCCCGGCCGCGACACGAACGGGTGCCGCGTGCAGTACTGCCGCGACAGGTCCGGCAGCTGCGAGCCCGCGCCCGCGATCGGGTACATCAGCCGCGGCAGCTTGCAGTACGGGCACGTTATCTCCGGCGTCGTCTTCAGCGGGTTGCCCCGCAGCGTCACCCGCCCATTGTCGTAGACGGCCGCCGGCGTGTCGATCCTGACCGACGGCGGCTGCGGGTTGGACCCCTTCGCCACCTTGTCGGCGTTCTCCTGGTGTTCTGCTATGGCGGCTTGCTCGGCGACGGTGGCGGCGGACTGCATGCGCAGCAGCTTCTCTTCGCGGTGTGTCTGGAGGACGATGTCGTGGATGATGTTGTACAGGCAGTCTTCGACGATACCGGCGGCCTGGCCGTCTCTGTCAGCAACCCGTCATGGCGCAGCCTATGTTCAGAGCTCACAATGTCCGCAAAGGCGAGGCCGGCGCCTTGCGCCTTGTTGTCTTCAGCCATTCTACTGGCGGGCCTCGAGTGCTACCCGGAATGGATTCGCGGCTGCGCGCGAGCTTGGACGGTGTCGCGCGCAAAGGCAGGCAGGCGTCGTGGTCGTGTCGTGTCGTGTCGCGGGGAGTCGGTGGAGGTGGGCGCGGAAGCGCTATCGGACAGCGTCGGTCGGTAGCGATTGGCGCCACAGGGTCCGCGATCCAGCAGCGGGCTCGGGAGCGTGTCGAAGAGCGAGAGGAGCAGGTGCTCGAGGGCGTCGCAGGTGCCAGGCGAAAGCGAGTCTGCGTGACCGGGGGATCTGCAGCTGGGCTCAACAGCCCGTCACGGCGTTAGGCGAGGCGGCGCGGCTTCAGCATTCCCCGTCGGCGTGCGCGGCGATCGCAGCTGGCCTTGGACGTCACCTGTCGGACGAGAGAAGCGCGGTGCTGGGTAGGCAGGCGGGAGCCGGGCGTGTGGAGATTCGTGTCAGCGAAAGGGTCAACTTTACGAGAGATGGCCGGCTCGGGAAGCTTGCATTAGCGCCACCAGCCACAGTGCCACACCCTGCTGCTGCCGTGCCTGCTGCGCCTCGTCGACATTCGGCAGGCCCCTCCATTGTCCCACCACCCTCCGGCATCCTTCTTCGAGACACGTTATCGTCTGGCCTCGGCACGGCTCCCGCGATCCAACTCCTGGACGACCACATCACGTTCGAGCACCCATAGCATATGGTATTGGAACCTTCAATCTGGCCGCTCTATCTGCGCAGCATCAAGAAGCACCTAAAACCGCCGGAGAACCAATGGCTAAATGACTACCCATCCGTTTTCATAGCTCCCTCCCGAACGCCCATACCAAGCCTGGCCAAATCCCGCTCACGCCTTGCCCCTCACCCTCAATGCCACATCTACAAGAGCCTTGAAGTCCAGCTCGCGGTAGTCGGTCGGCATGTACTCACCGCTGGCAATGCAGTGAACCGTCATCCGGGGGTGGAACTTCAGCCCGTGAAGCAGCTTGGGCGTGATGAGGAAGTACTGCGATGTATGCTCCTGGCACGCAATATCAACCATGCGCTCGTGCACCATGCGTTCATTGCGCGGGTCCATGCCCTGGTTGATCTCGTCGACGACTCGGAATGGTGAGCGAGCCAGGGACTGAAGAGCCATTAGGTAGAAGATCGTGGACACGGCGCGTTCACCGCCGGACTGTCGGTGCGAGTCCAGGATGGAGAGCTGTTCTTGCTCACTACAAAGGCAATTAGCTCCGCGGACTCCCAGGATATCGTGCAAATGACTTACCGGAACTTGACTTGGATCTGAATCGCCCAATCTGCGAAGTCTTCAGCCTTGTAGATGCTGACCTGACCGGCACAGCCAATCTTGCTGAAATTGAAGGAGAAGGCATCGCTGATCTTCTGGACGAGTGCATCCAGTTCTGGCTCCCACTGAGACTTGATCTCGTCGATCCTCCCTTGCAACTCCTCAAGCTCCGCATCTGAATTTCGAAGTTTCTGTTCAAGTTCGTCGATCCTTCTGGCGCGCTTCTCGAAGTCCCGAATGGCGTTTGGATCGCCTCCATGGAGTAGCGTCAGACGAGCCTGGAAACCCGCGATCTCCGCTTCCAAGTCCTCAAGGGTGATTCCCTCTTGGATGTCGGCGACTAGTTCTTCTTCCTCTGGGCTCCTCTCGCCATGAATGCGGTTGACCTCGTTCACTAGCCGTTGCGCCTCATGCTTCAATCGGTCTCTCTCTGCCGATAGTCTTCTGATGTTTTCCTGGTGCTCTACAATTTCCCTCCTAATAGTTTGACTCAGTTCCTCGAGAATCTGGAGCTCCGACTTGGCTTCAGCAAGAACAATTTCGGCCTCGTACACGTCCTGGTGCAGATCGAGGAGCGTCTTGACAGCGTTCTGCGCGCGTATTAGAGAAAACCCACATGACAACTTGCGACGAAACTTACGGCGTAATTGATTGCAAGCTGGCCCTTCTGCAATATGAGTTCATCGGCTTCCGAGTCGATCACCTCACGCCGCTGTGCCATTTCGTCGAGCTCTAATTGTAGCTGATCCTTCTTCATCTGGCACGTTTCTAAAATAGCGTTAACGCGCTTCCAATTCAAAAGAAAAGTCACTGAACATACCCTTCTTCGTCTGCAAGCCCTCGAATTCACCACGGATCTTCTGTAAGTCGCTCTTCTCCCTCTCAATTGTGTTCTGCAAAGAGTCAGTCAATATCTCAATAGAAGCTGGGAGAAACGAACCTTCTCCGTATCGAGCACTTGAATGTTCTCCTTGTTTGCAGTGATTTGAGCTCCTAGCTCGCTTCCTTCGTTGTTCAATTCCTCCAAGTCGTGGTTCAACTCCCGAATCCTGGTCTGATGCTCGCGCTCAGCGCCCACATCTGCAGGCTGATCTGTCCAGATTCTTGCCGGCTTCACCTCCCTGACTACTGTCGATACAGCCTGGTCTCCATACTCCCGTCGTCGAGAGACCTGGTATGAGGATCTCCCAGTAACCCATCGTTGAATAGGGCTCTTGAGGATGCGCTCATACTGCTCATCACCGTGCTCTCGGAGCGTTGCGGCGCACTGGTGAAGTCTCAGGTTGTCGCAGAGCGTTGAAAGTACCGGGTCTGGTCCGCTGATATAGTCAATGAGCCAACCACTCAACTCGTATCGTCTCAACTCGTCATTGGACATCAATGGTCTCCAAGTGTTAAGTGGTCTGATAGCTTCCTTGATGTGGACATCTTTGAGGCCCATGTTCTGGAACTTATTGCTCAGGACGCCGAAGTCGCGACGGTTGAGGACTGTAAAAGACAAAAAATCGCCCTTCTGGAACATGGACTCGATGGCGTTAGCGAATCGATGGTCCGTGACGGAACAGGATACAATCGGTGGGCCAAAGACGTCGGCCGTAAACTGGTTCCGGTTCTTCTGGATCCAGTCCCAGGCTCTCCACGTGTCCTGGGATAGCTGCCTCAATTTGTTCGACTGCTGGCCAGCCTGCGACTTCAGATTCTCGACCTCCCTCTCTGCCTGCTGTTTCTGTCCTTCAATGGCTCTGATGCGCTGCTGGATTTCCTGGCGCTTCTGGCTGAGGTCCTGGTTTTCGGTCTGCAGCTCACGCACCGCACGCTGCTTCTCCCGCACTCTCTCGTTGTAGGCCGCAGGGTCGAACTCGGGCGGCCTTTCCTTCATCCTGCTGTCGATCAGGTCTATCTCTCGTTTGAGTCGGTCCCTCTGGTTGGAGCGCTCTCGGTTGCTTTTTTTCTCAACGTCCCTCTGCTTTTCTTTGTCGTCGATCTGGGTTTGCATATCATTCATTTGTTGGCGGACGTTTTCCGCGTTGCGGTCCATTCGTTCAGCCAGTTTCGTGCGTTGCTTTACGACCTGATCGACCCGGTTGTAATATACACGCTTCTCTTCAAGTGCTTCCAGGGTAGGCTGGTCTCTCCTCTGAAGGTCTCGGAGCTCTTGCTTTGCATCGGCCACGGTCTGCCGGGATTCGTCATATCGTTCCTTGGCTGTTCGGTAGTGGACAAAGGGGCGCACCCTCTCATAAGCATGGATCTTTTCGGTGAGAGTCTGGCGTTCCTGCATGCGTTCGACATCGGCTCTCTGCAGGTTGTGTCGATTTTGAAGGTCCCTGAGGGTATCCTGCTCTCTGCTACGAGCATCCGTCTTGGTCTTTTGATCCTTCCTCATATCCTTCAACTGGTCGTGCCACTCGTTCATTTGGTCGGCTGCCGCTGCTCGCTGTGTCTGTTCGAGAAGCTGGACCGGGTTCAAGGCCGCAAATTCGACGACACGGTCCTGCGGGAGAAATTGACACAAGTTGTCGATCTGGATCGAGAAAGATCGGCAAAGCTTGGTGACTTCCTTGTGAATGGTTGGCTGGCCGTTGAGGGACCAGCTCGTCTTATTGCCTTCTCTGCGGATGACACGGCGAATGACGGGATTTCTTTTCTGCCTGGATCCCTTGCAGAGCTCAATCTCAATCTCAGCTTCGCGTGCGCCATGCTTGACGAACTCTCCGAGCTCTTTCGCGCGTCCCAGATGCTGCGGACCCCAGCCGAGGCCAAGGCAGATTGCGCACACCAATGTACTCTTGCCAGTGCCGTTGGGACCAATAATCATGTTCAGGCTAGGGCCAAGCTGGAATTCGGCGGATGTGTATGTCACGAAGTTGGTGAGCTTGACGCGGACAATCGAGCCTGGCTGGTGCTTGAGAGGCGCATGATCGTCGCGGCTGCTGGCTCCGTTGCGGGGTTGAGCGCGATAACTCTCAGGGAGGACAGGATCATCAGACGCCTACAGGACTGTGAGCGTGGGACATTCTGTGGTGAGGTGGGCGGCAGAAACTCACTTCCGACGTGTCATCGGTCCTGGGCCGCTTCGCATTTCTGCGCGACTGTGAGACGTAGCTGTCCTCGGCGCTTTCGTCATCGTCAAGCTCGGAGCTTGAGCGAATGCGCGCCATGGCGAGAGTGAGAGCCTGTGGGGCTGAAGAAGGTGTGCGATGTCGTCAGATGTTGAAGGTGGAGCGACGGCCTTATGGACCCGCGTCTGCATTGGAAGACGCGTCCTGGTCGCGCCGCAAGGGCAAGTGCCGCCTTCTGATAAGATTAGATCGCATGTGATCTGCAACCAACCAGCGCGTCCTAGTCGTATGCCCTCCAAACATCACACGAGGCATCAATCTTTTCTTGAACGGCCAAGTGCAGCGCTATTCTTGATGGATACTTTTTTTGAGCGGCATAGAAACTGGCATCTGACAGGTAAATCTCGCATCCTATGTAGAACCTTCCCAACCTAACAGCAGCCCACCCTCCGCACTACTTGTAAATGGGCAAGCTTGTCAAGCACTTTATGGTCATCAGTTCCTCACTGCCCAAAGACTCGCTCGAGTTTGAAGCCGCCCATATATCATCGTCCCAGCTATACGACATCGCCGCATCCTGTTATGAATGCGGTATCGCAGCTACAGATCCAAGAGCATCGAAAAGAGGATGAGATTGCTAATTCCCTTCCATCGCCGTGGAAGCTAAACTTTTCAAAGTTCCGGTAAGACATCTCGCAAGCAGATAGCCCTTCTTCTGCTTCCCCTCCTTGCTTTCGTTACCTATTCTGCTGGATGCGGCGTCTATTCGACATCGGCCTTGCCCTCAAAGTTCTCGCCCGCAACGAGGTCGGGGATGTCATCGTCATCCTCATCGTCCTTCTTATCCTCCTCACCCTTCTCCTTCTGCATGCTCTGGTAGCTCTCGGCAAGCTTGCGGAGGGAAGCCAGCGAGTCGGGGCCAAGCTGGTTGAGGATGCCGGGGACGAGCTCGGTGAGCTCCTTGTCCTCACCGTTGCCGTAGATGGCGAAGGTGTTGGCGGGAACGGCGGCGTGCACTACACATGTAATCAACTCCAGCCCACTAAGCATCTGCGCGACCCGAAACTGGCGGGCTTTGTTTTGGCCCGAAGCCAAAGCAGAGCCACCAGAAGCGCGGGGCACGCCTGGTTTTCGACTCACCCTTGGGTGCCGCAAAGTGGATGACGTTGCCGTCGCTCTTGAACATGTTGACCTCCTCAATTGCTTGGATGGGCTGAACGTTGAGCTTCTTCAAGGCGCCCTGCAGCTTCTTGTCGTCACCACCGGAGCCCTTGTGGACCTTCTTGACCTTCCTGCGCGGAGTACCCTTGCCTCTATCACATTCATTGCTCGTTAGCGCATAGCTCTTGGTCGATTATCCAGTGCGAGATCATTGCCAGGCGTATTTGGGGCTCCAGATCGAGGGCAGGTGTTGTTGAGGAAGACAGAAAGCTTACCCTATTCACGTCATCGAGTCAGCGGAGCTCTTGAACCTCAATTTTACATGCTAGTGGCATTTCGGCGTGATATTTGACGGAAGCTGCACTTACCGATGCGCACAGAGGCCTGCATCCGCGCGAGCTTGGCTTGATCCATATTTGCGGTTTGTGGGTGGAGGGGAAGGTCGGAAAGGCTGGAGCTACGAGGACCTCTGTCAGCGGCCGAAACCAACGCTGCGGGGCGCGAAACAGCGATTGGCGACAATCGCGGGCGAGCGGCGGGCCGATATCTGGGGTCGGGCGTACCTTTGCGTGAGGATGAGGCGGTTGTATCGAGGTCGCGAAGTTCGTGATGGTTTCAACTTCGGCGCATTCGGCCCCGTGTGCGGGCTCGCTTAGGCAAGCAAAACACCGTCCTCGACCCTCCATGGCGGGGACGAACACACATCGTGCCTCACCTCACACCTGCGCAAAACGAAGCTATCGAGTTTGCACACGCCGTGGCAATGTCGTACTCGTCGATATGCTCCGACGGGCGCCGTAATCGAAAGCCACCCGCTGCGCAGTCTCGGCGATAACCGGCTCAATACACTTAGCTACGACGCACCAACACAAGCTGTGCGAGCGATGCATGTGTCATTCTGCAGCAGACAATGCACCTAATCTACACCATGGCGACTCTTCGCGGCCATTCCGGTCGACCGGTGAGGCAGTGGTCGGCTGTTTTCCTGTTTCACCATGGGTTTCGCTTCTACCTAATGTCGCTGCTACTGCGTCCCTGTTTACTTTTTCTTTCTTTTGTTTTGAACTCGGGAAGCATCCCGTGAATACTTTGGTTGCTTGTCGTCGTAAGTCACTGCAAGAAGGTAGTCACATGGTCTTGAGAACAATGAGATTCATGTGCTCTTGAACGCTAAGTAAACGCTATCAAACGGAGGGCGGGATCTTCTCCAAAATCCAGATGCATGAAAATATGCAAAACGATCAAACTGATTCCTCCATTGGTCCATCAAAGACCGCGATCCCAATGGACCTCCTGCACGTACTTCATGCTTCTTCTTGCCTCGGCGCTGCCAAAGTGGAGATCTGCCGCCACCAAGCTGACAATGAAAACGCTAAAAGCTACTATGAGCTCGAACATCTCGGACGTCTGCCTCGGAAAATGCGGAGTTCTTCCTAGACTGGTTGAAGCGGATTTGCTCGTCGATCTCAACAAAGGCAGCCGCAGTGCTGATGTTGAACTGAGCAGCTAGGTAAAGGGCGTAGCGGTTGCGATACTGATTGGTGATGTTCTCAGTGGAAGGGCGTCGAGCTATTTCAACATAAGCACTGATCGACATCAACGTTCCACGGCGCAGCTCACCCGTTGCAGCTTGGCTGTTCAGAATGGAGATTTCGCGAGCCTGCTCGGTAGGAGAAGACGATGCCGGCGTCAGAGTGATGGAAGGTGGAGGCATTTAACGGCGAGAGAGGAGTAAGAGCAGGAGCGCGCGCGTGATTGGAAGAATCAGATGGGCAGGAGCCCGGGAGGAGAACGGTTGCAGAGAGCAAGAAGATTCTGGTCACTGAGGAATGGAATCAACTCGCTTGGAGGTCAATATCCAGCGGTTGAGAGGAGACGAATATATACACAGGGCGCCACAACACCATCAGCATCCGGCGGTGAATATCCCGCGGACGACGGACAGTCTGGTCAGGAACCCATGGTAGACGACGGCGGCCGCATGCTGAATGGAACAATACATGGTGACGAGAGAGCCATGGCGGTTGGGGTAAATCACGCTGCCGATCGAAACGAGGCGCGGTGGCCCTGGAAGAGGGGGCAGCGCGGGTTCGAAACAAGGCCGTCTGAGCTGGCAAATGCGACTGCCTCATGTCTCCTGTTGCTCTGCCGAAAACCACGCACCGGCTGTAGCCGAATGGGGAGAAGCTTGGCCCGACGATCTCTGCGAAATACCTCAGATCTGCTTCGCGCACTCCCCACGCTGTGGCACGACTTGCAGCGAAATTGCGTCAATGTAAAAGGCGCACGTCAATAAAGTTTCCGGGAAGGCTGGGGCAAGAGCGCGGGCGCAGGTCCCTTGGTCCTCCTCCGCACTACTTACCATGGCCCTTCCTCGCCAGACCACGCGTGATGGCGCAGCGGCGCAATTTGGCAGTCCGGAGCCTCGAGGAGAGGTTTGAGGTCATTGAGCGCATGGCCCCGGAGGTGCTGCCGCGTGCCACGCATCACGGCCGTCGCAATCTGCAGGCCCGCCGCGCGATTTGTTGCTGCGACAAGCCAGGCTGCTGACGGCCCTTGGCCGTTGTTGCGGAGGGCGCTCGGAAGATCGCCGCCTGGAGCGTGGAGAGCGGAGGGCGACGAGAGACGATTGGCACGCCTCACTCTGCTCACCGACCATCACGGCCCCCTCACTCGCCCTCTCCGCACCCCCAGCGCCGCCTCGACAGGACTTGGCTGGATGTTTTCTAGCAGTTTGCACGCACCGCCCCGTGCTGTAGCGCGATCGCGCATCGCCGATTCCAGACTCTCTGTGTCGTCGTCGCCGGCTTTCTTTTTCATCCTTCGCGCCGCTTGCCGGCGGCTGAAGACTCTGCGAGACTTGTCGCTGACGTTGCGACGTATCCTGCTCGCCGCTGCATCTGCCGCTGTGCGATAAGCCAAGAGGGCGGGATTGCGGGGCTGTTCCCGTCCTGCAGCTGCAGCGCAACCTTCAGGCTGACGCGCTGCAGACGCCTCCAGCCCTTGTGAAGTTATTCGTGCGTCGTGCAGGCTGACGGCGCAGCGACGCGACTGGGCGGCGGCCGCCATCCCTCCCCGCACGGCAACCTGGGCCCCGACCGACGGCCAGCGCGACAGCGTGTCGGGTGGTGGCAAGTGGCCAGAAGGCTCCTCTTCCGGAAAGTCCACCCCGGGCCGGTACTCGCTGGTACACAACACCAAGGTCACTTATCCTGAGCAATGGCTGCCGCCCACGCGGCGGCGCCTCTCCCGTTCCGGCCCCTAGACCGGCCCAACAAGAAGTGGCTCGCCGGCCCTCGTAATTGCACATATATCGCGCACCACACGCTCGACAAACTGCGTCCAGCACTGCCACCGTCTGATCGCCGCCGCGATCAGATGCCAGAGCACACGCCCAGCACCTCGAACGCACCGTCCGGCCGCCGCCGGAGCGACAGCTGATCCCGCCCGCCGGTCAAAGGGAGTGAACTCGCCTTGCGCCTTGCGACCGCCCCAAATCATGCTCAGGAAATAGCGACGACCTGAGCATATCCACGCTAGACTCTCGAACGCGCTCTGTTCAGCCCGTGTCGCAGCCGTGCACCCGGCCTATCCTTGCTCGGCCCGCCGTCTCACCATCTTCCTGGCCACCTCGATACTGATAAAACCCGCACCGAGGCTCCCTTCGACACTCGACCACGCCCTTTCGATTTTCCAGACTCTGCCCCAATCCAAGTAATACCGTACCGCCTGTCTCGCTCTGCAACGCGCTTGTCAGACATTTACCACCGCACCACTTCTACCGTAATCCCACCACACCACCACTTCCACCACAATGGCCGGCTCTACCTGCGCTCCTGGCTGCTGGTACGGCAAGTACTTGCGCCAGCAGTGCCCCTACTGCAACCAGCCCGGACAGTCCGCCCGCGCCCCCTCTGCCAGGGACGCCTCCTCCCGCTACACGAGCAGCGGAGCGTCCCAGGACCGTAGGGGAAGCACCCAGGCAAGCGGCGGTTGGCTTTCGTCCCAGAGGAAGTCCTCATAACAGAGCCTTGTGACATTTATTCTTTCATGGTAAGCAACGCCATTCGCTGCCTTTTTCATCAGCCCATGCTGACATGCAGAAAAGACAACACACGACCACGAATTCCCTTCAACCCCACCTCGCACGCAGCACTCACCCAGGCTGCTTAGTGCGAGCGCTTATCACCATAATCGCCTTTACCGCCGTGTATAATATATATCGACAAAGACCTAATCGACTCTACAATATCGGTTTCGACAGCTGCACCCTCCGTATCTGCGATATTGGAGTTGTGCTGCAGCTGCGAGACTTCAATTAACTCAACGACCAACCTTACCACCTCTTAATCAGCGCACCATGGACAGACGACTCCCAAGGACCCTCCCTGCCATCTACTACTTCTTGTCCAACTACCGACCTCAACTACCTGAATCCTCGCCATCCGGCACCTCCACGCAATCAATTCCCAAATTTGGCTCGCCATGCGGACACGCAACGGCATCGACTGAACTCTCCTACATCAATCACGCGCGGACAACCAAAATGCAAAAAAAGTTCTAGACAGGTTCATCAAAATGGGGGGAAAGGCTAATGGAAAGCAACCAAAAGCAGTAAGCTCTCGGAAATTTTGGACACCGATGCCGTCATCCTTGGCAAGGGAATCGTCGGTCTTTCTCAGCGACTCTGGATGACGCGCATGATTTTGGTCATTATTTTGGGTT
The DNA here is from genome assembly GCA_029906385.1 of Neofusicoccum laricinum. Taxonomy (NCBI): domain Eukaryota; kingdom Fungi; phylum Ascomycota; class Dothideomycetes; order Botryosphaeriales; family Botryosphaeriaceae; genus Neofusicoccum; species Neofusicoccum laricinum. Next base: position 964,637 of record CP123716.1, on the reverse strand, counting down.
GCGTTCTTCTCACAGCAAGGGTCCAGCGTGTAGTCTGGTGTTCCTGGCGTTTACGCGCGTTGCGGACAGGGGATAGAGTTGGAGAAATGAGGCTAAAATTAGTAATGCACTTCTGGCTTTCCCGGTCTTAGCCTCACATCACTCTCTTGTGCCTGAGCTTTCTCCTGAGTCTTGCGTCGGGGATTATTGTTCCCCGACATCATGTGGCTGCGCTTGCATGCATCCGTGCATGCCCTTATCTCTGGCGGAATTGCTCCCTGTGGCGCTCCCGTCCCTCAATGAGCCCGCATGTCAGCTGGTGCAGCTGCCCGTGCGGCTGCTTCTCGCCGCGTGGCTCGAGATGCAGGGTCAGAAGACACGAAAGATAGCCCCACCGTCGGAAGCTCTCTGGCCAAAGTACTATATTTAGATACGGGAAGAAGGTGGTACGTTCGGAGACTGTGGCACCCACCGGGCCGGCCAGGCACCATCAACAGCCGGTACCTCCGACCTGCAGCATCGGGCTAACGGTCGTATGCAGGGACCGCACACGCACACGCACTGTACGGGAAACGACGATTGACTTTCTTCAGCCGCTTCCGATCGTCGTCGATTGCGTTGCCTTCTTCCGATGCAGCTACCTTTAGCAAGCTGCAAGGTACTTCTGCCTTCTTGGTTAGTTTCTTGAGGCGGCTTGATTCAATACTTCCTGTTGAGCCGCCTTCCCCTTTTTCTTGCGGTGTGGCTGTGGCTGGTCGCCTCACGACCACTGTGTCAGGCGCCCACAGCCATTCGGTCTAAGCCGAAAGGCAAAATGGAGCCGGCGTGAAGGCTAAATGACATATTTGGCAATTCACCTACGTATGTGCACTTCAATGAGCAAGTTACGGTGGAGGTGGTGCCTTTGCCGCCCACTTTTGCCTTTCGTACACCAAGGGTGAACACACTCATCTTCTCAATCAATTTTTTCTTCGGCCACAATCATTTCCCATCCTCATAATTGGTTCACCGGGCGCATGAAAGGCTGCCATGGTGACTCTTTTAGCGTCGAGCTTGAGCTTCTGGCTCATTTACGTTGATGTTCCCCGCGGTATTTTGAGTTTTTCCAGAACTTCTCAGGACGCCGACCCCCAACCTCTCCGATACTCAATGCTCAGGTGCTCCATATTATTCTGGATGGTTGTTGATTGAGCTGGAAGCTCCTGGTCCTACGTAACTGTCTATGGGGTCTTCTATTCACGCTTCCTGATGGCCGTTTTTCGTTTCATGTCTTTGCTCCAATAGCCCGGGGTTCGAGACCGTGTGCTAATGCCAGTCGAGACAATAGGGATGCAGCGCCTCCGCCATGCGTGTGGCTGGAGATCGCCCGCATGTACTCCACAAAAAGGTGACAGATCGATGTGCCCTCCATCACTTCCCGTTGACGTTTACCGTTCATGCCTTACGCTTTCAGCTGCCCAACTGGCCTCAGACATCCCCAACTCAACCCCCGTCACTTCTTCAGCATAAGTTTTATCGTTTGCCATGTTTCATTTCAGCAGACCCCCGCACTCTCCCATTATCTTTTCTGTAGCCATTCGACAATCCCACTGAGTCCGCTTTGCATGCGTTCCTCGTTCATGTTCCCTTTCACATCCACTTTCTTCCTAATGCAGCGCAAACTGTGCAATATCTTCAACATCAGTTTCTGTGTCAAAAACTTTGGAAAGCAGACACGTCAAGAAGACTGTAGTATCGGAGACCCTCTGACAGTTTTCGAATTTTTCTTCGGTTACCCAGAAATGGCGGAATGATGAGTTTGTTGGAGAATATCGTGATGGACAGTGCAAACACAGCATCATACGGGTATCATTAAAGCAGAAACGATTGTGAGCAAACAATAAAGCTCCATGCGGCCTTGCGGACTACTGTTCCGAGATTGTCTCCACGCACTTGCCTTGGGCCGGTAAGTATTCATGGGGAAAAATAACGATAATCACCTTGCTTAGAGATACTCATTAGCAACGTGTGTCAAATACCGGCTCTAACGCAATTATGCGGAGGCAATCCGTATCACACGAGAGAATGACGGCTTAAATTCAAAGCGCAATCCGAGTCACAAGTTCATCGAGACCCTCGACAGGCTCCTGCGTCCCTTCATCTCTGCAGGCAAGTACTTCTTCAGACAAGCGGTCAAGGTGCAGGAAGGACCTGCAGTCAAGCAATGGGGGACAGAGAGAGGCAAATAGTGGCAGGGAAAGCGGGTTCCATGTCTTCCGCAGACCACAGGATAATGGGATAGCCGGGTTTGGGGTTGGAACACTCTCTGAGCATGGAGACGCATGCCGGATACCAGGCGAACCAAATTCATGTAATCTGATAGGTATTGCACACGATTGAAGGCAAGAACTTGCTCAATGGTACTTCATCGCACCAGTCTGGAGATGATGATTTGCCTCGCGACTATAACGTTAAGGTTCGTCCAGAATCTTGTCACCAAGTCTACTACCCGTGCAACAATGCTCTGTTTTTTGCAATGTTATTCTATTTCCAGCTGCTGACCTGCGGGATCTCATCCGAAACAGTTGGAGATCACTACTAATATCACGCTCGCAGCTACGGCTCAATCATGTGAACTTCGAAAGCTGATGACGAACAAACGTGTCTCTTAGTCGGGTTTGGTCACTGCTTGTGGTCACGCAGATTGCCTCACTGATTCAAACAGTGCAGATTGGCTCCTTGAGAAATAGGATAGGCTTATTCGGGGCCATGTTCTCGGCACAGATAACATCCCGCGCTTTATTTTCGACAAGCTCTTCCGGGATATGCCCAAGCTACAAAATTCGGAAGGGGCCACTTCAGAAGATATTGCCAAACGAATCGTCTACTCCATATGTAAGAAATAAAACGAGGTCCAGCAAGCTGGAAGAGTAAGTTGCGGTTTCAGCCCGGCCTCTCTTCATCCATTTCCTTCCTCAGTCCCGGACCAGCACTGAACTATGACTACCTATAGACTTTCCAATCCCTCTGCAATGGTCAATTCTTTTCGACGGACATCGGATACATGACCAGATCGATTGTCGAAAGGCTAGACGACCTCCCGGAATACATTCGGAACTCCGAAGTGGCTATTATTCTGGAGCGTTTTATGTGCCCCGTTGTATTTTCCAACAGGCAAGGCCTTCCAGAATTTAAGGATACCCCAGCAGGTAGATCTTGGAAAGAAAAGAGCAATCTCGTGCGGGGCTGAAGTAACATGCCTGCGGAGATCATAGCTTCGCTAAAACTTGTGTCCCCCGGCAACGACTTGAGGGGGAAAACAAATGTGGCAGAGGAGCGACAAATACCGCAGCTAGTTAGCCAGCTTTCTCTTAATATCGCCGCGTTAAAATGCCGGTACGCCAGGTGGGCGGTGGTTCCAAGCATTAAACGATGGGCAGTCATGAAATCTCACACACATTCAACATGGTGAGGATGGCTCAACTAGTCTGTTCCCAAGCTTGGTACAATTCGACATGGGTTCCGGAGGTCGTGGTGCTTGGGTCGCTTAATCGGCGGCGCCCAAAAAGCAAACCAGCCACCCTGCATCTCGCATGCTATCTCAACCTCATGGGTGATCAACACTCTGCAGCGGGAACAACTGCATAGCCCTTTTCCGTGTGCAACCACCTGATCAATCCGGAGGCTGCCCCTCCTTCCATTTGCGCGCGTTAGAGACATTGGCCCCTCTTTGCTTCTCGCCATGTACTTCGGACGTACGGTTACGCAGCCATCCCACGCAGCGACGGTAGCGACGAGTGGGAAGATCCCACGCATTCGTGGCTACGATGTATGGTCGAAGGGTGTTTTGATCTCGTCGCAGACGAAAAATTACTGGATGCGGTAAAGACAGCGCCTCAGTGGGGGATCGGAGGTTCCGCGGCGAATCGCCTATTGGCCACAGCCTGCTCTGCCGACTCATAGCGGATCAATTAAGACAGTCTCCTTGTGATGATCTGGAGACGCTACTCGGCTGCGAACGAGTTCTTTGTGCCAGCCAGTCGTTCGCTCAGGCAACGCTATGGCAACGGGTGACACATTCTTCGGCAAGCGAGAGACAACTCATCACCTCTGACCGCGTCGCCATTGTCGTCGCGGGCAAGGGCTCGCGGGAACCTCTCGGTGTCTCGTCGCTGGATGGCTCTGAGCCTGGTCCCGCCGTGGACTCCCCAGGCAACGCGGGAGAAAATTCTGGTGGCGGCGGGTGTGACGTGTTGCAAGGGAGCTGCATGGCGCTCTTTGAGGCTGCACAGGCAGCTGGCAGGCAGGTTGCATCCGGCGATAGCAAACGGCGAGGAGGCATGGAGAGGCAGCGGCACGCGGAGGATGCGCGGGAGTCAATTGGGATCAGCAGGGCGGCGTCTGCCTGAGCAGCCCATTCTTATCTCATTTGCTGGCGCGCGGTGGAGACGTGGTAAGCCGGTTGCGGCCCGTCCCCCAGAGGGCCATGGTCATTTGCGTACCGCCGCCCGCCTTCGTTTCATCGCCGGTAGCACAGCCTCGCGTACAGTGGCACCAGAGATTCCAGAGAACAGCCCACAGCCCACAGCCCCTCCGCAACATCGGCCCCGTGGGAAACCTTATCTGCCCGGCCGTGGGCCCAGCTATATATGCTGTCGAGCCTGGCCTTGCGTCGCGGCCGGGCTTACTACGCCACCTCATCCTTCCCGTCGTGTGCGAACTGACTGTCCGTCCACGTCTTTAGCCGCGCGCACTGGCAGTCTCCATATATATCTGCTCGCGTGTCCGCCTCCCGCTTACCGCTCGACGATCCATCGTGCCATCTCGCCACTCCCACCGTCTCTTTTCTCTGACATGCCCACGCGACCATGAGCGCCAAACGCTGGTCCAGCTACGACGAGGACGCGTACCGTCTGCCCTCAGGCATGACGCGCGTTGGCTACGACGCCGACAGCGGGAAGTACACCTTCCGCGACGGCTCGGGCCAGGAGTACACGAGCGCCAGCGGCTCCGCCTACGGCAAGCTGGAGAAATGTAGGCCGCCTCAGCCTTCTCCCACCCAATTCCTCGCAACCAGGCCACTGACGCTCTTTTTTCCAAGCACCAGCCGGCTGGGATGGCGGTCCACTTCTGCCGCGCACCAAGCGGACCGGCAGTGCGTCGAGCGCGTCGAGCGCGGGCCTGAAGAGCCCTGCGACGGACTTCGGCGAGATCCTCAGCGAGCTGGAGGAGGACGAGGAGGAGAACGAGAAAGACAAGCCGAAGGAGAAGGCCAGGCCGCTCCCATTCCTTATTCTGGTCAGTTCGCTCCAGTGGTACCAGCATGGATCAACCTTACTGACATGCGCTGCGAACCCAGGGCTCGGTCATGTCCTTCAAATCCAAGCTCGGGTCGCGCCGGGCGCGCAAGGAAGAAGCGCCGCTGTGGGGGAAGATGAAGGAGAAGGACTACATGTGATGTCGTCCCGCATTGCGACTCATGTTCACGGACACTGGTGTTGGGGACCGTCTCCATTTCTGCCGGACGCTTACCCGGCGTTCATTCACGATACTCTATTTACGGCCTCGGGCGGGACCTTCAGCGAACGAGACACGACCCTAGCTTAGTTAATGACCGATCCCATCCAATCCCCGCATCGTGTGGTTGAGAGGCCGTGACGCTGCGACTGCGCTAAACAAGCGTTCCCGCAGGATCCGTGACGAAAGTGACGCCGACCGGTGGTGCAGCGTGGGGCGCGGAGGCGCTGGGCCCAGGCTCCGGCCCCGACCACAGGCCCGCGGCAACGATGTCATCTTCTTGATCAGCAACCCTCGCATCCCATCACGCATCCGTCATCATGCAAATCTCCAGCTGCGGGCCGGCTGCCGTCCTTCTTCTGTTCTTCTTCTGCGCGCCAGCGCCTCCGCCGTCCATCGCCAGACACGCCCCGATCGCCCGCACCCGCCCGGCATGACCTCCGCCTGCACGCCCCGCGTCTTCATCGTCCGCCACGGCGAGACGGAATGGTCGCTCAACGGCCGCCACACGGGGACCTCGGAGCTGCCGTTAACGGCCAACGGCGAGCGCAGAATCAAAGCGACCGGCAAGGCATTGGTCGGCGACGACCGCTTGATCGTGCCCCGGAACCTCGCGCACATGTGAGTTGGGCGACAGCGCTCCTTCCAATATAACGGCACGGCGGATCCTTCCCAGCCAGCACGTCTATTTTTGCACCCTTCCGCATGCCACCACCACCCCCACGAGACAGAACTCTACTGTTGCCCGTCCGCCTGAATCCTTCTGGGCGCACTCTACTGCCACCTCGGCGTGCGACCCCAGAACACCGTACCGCTTTGATCACTGACTCACGATGCGCCACGGCGCTCTTCTTCCAGCTATGTCTCCCCACGCAAGCGCGCCCGGCGCACGCTCGAGCTGCTCTCCCTCGGCTGCGCCGAGCGCATGCCCTGGCAGCACGACGCCGACCCGGCCGCGGCTGACGCGATCCGCACCCATGCGCGCGTCGAGGTGACGGACAAGATTCGCGAGTGGGACTACGGCGACTACGAGGGCCTGACCAGCGCCCAGATTCGCGAGCAGCGGGCCCAGCGCGGCGAAGGATCGTGGGATATCTGGAAGGATGGGTGCCCGGGCGGAGAGTGAGTTTTTGCGCCTGCCCTGTCCGAAGACCGCGAGGAGCGAGAGATCTTTTTTGGAGGCGGTCGGGGTTCTAGACCGGTGTGGTGATGACTAGGTGGTGTGCGCGAGCAGGTGCTAACCAGGGCCCTGCATAGATCTCCTGCGGACGTTTCGAAGAGGCTGGATGAATTGATCGAAGATATCCGCGCGCGCTTCCACGGCCCGGCGATTGGGAAGTCGAGGAAGGAGGTTGAGCCGCACGACGTATTGATCGTGGCCCATGGGCACATTCTGCGCGCGTTTGCGGCGCGGTGGATCGGGAGGGACGTCTCGGAAAACCCAGCTTTGATCCTAGAAGCCGGCGGTGTAGGCACCTTGAGGTCAGTGTTCTGAGTGCTACATTTTCCACAATCAGCTGACTGACTGTTCGTCATCGCAGCTACGAGCACCACTCCGTCGAAGAGCCAGCGATTCTTCTCGGTGGCGCCTTCGTAGTCGATGTCGTAGAGAAGGAACAAGAGTCGAAGAAGTAGACATCCAAAGGAGAAGAAAGCAATTTAAATATTTCATTCGGAAAAAGGCCGAAGAAAGTTCAACCAACGCCGCCCTCCTTTCCAAGAACACCAAAGACCTATACCCCTCCCGAACCAAACCAAGTCCCGATGTCAATGATATGTGGGTATTCTCGTTTCCGTCCGGTCCCAGCCGGGCAGGTGTACAGCAATGAAAGAACGCCCTCCCGAACGACACAACCTCCCACACCCCCAAAAACCTCTTCGTAATCCCCCCCATTCCTTCCCCCCTCCATCAACATCGTTCCCCCTCGAAACCGGGACCTGGGGCAGCCCCGCCATCACAAAATCACTCGTCGTCCAACACTCTGCGCTTCTTCAGCTCACATTCCCGAAACGGCCGGGCGGCGCCCTTGGGTCGGTGGAGGATGCTCACAATCGCGCTGCTCCCGCTCTTCAAGCTGTCCGTCTCGCTAGCGAAGCTCTCCGCCACGCTGAAGCTGTCCTCGTCGTCCCGGAGTCCCCTCGTCGCCTGGGCCCCCCGCCCCTTCTTCCTGCTGCTGCCGCCCCTCCTCCTCGCTTTCCAACCGCCGCCGTCGCTGGAACGGCTGCTGCTGCTGCTGCTCCCGCACAGGATGATGCGTCGCAGCTTCGACAGCTTCCGCGACCGCGCGTGCCGCGGCGGGACGGCCGACTTGTAGAAGGTGAAGTTGGACTGGTGCGGGTAGTCCAGCGCGGCTGGGGCCGAGGAGCGGTTGGCGGCGGCGGACGGCATGGCGGGCGACGGCCGATCGTTGGAGGGCAGCTGCTGCATTTCGGTGAGGAGGGGGATGCCTTCGAAGGGTTTGGCGTGGCGGCTTGGTCGGACGCCCATGGTTATGGTTGTGTGTGTGTGTGTGTGTGTGTGTGTGTGTGTGTGTGTTTTGTGTTGTTGTTGGTGGAGAAGGAGATGGGAGAAAGTTAGGACGGGGAGCGGGGTGGTTGAAGAACGGGTGGAGGAGAGAACGTGGATTTGTTTTGGTGGCGATTTCGAGCGAGTGCGTGTGCCCAACGAGCGTCTGTCGCTCGACCGCCGGTCCTGCCTGGCTTCTTCTCCGGTTGGCCGGCTTGCAAGCAAGCAAGTACTACGGCCAGGTTTTTTGCTTGCCAGTTGCTATTCTTTTTGAATCGGGGTTCAGGCAGGAGCGAGCGCGAGTTTACTAAATGAAGTAGCGGGGACCACTCATTCGAGCGGAGACGAGGGCCACTGAAACCATCCCAGTTGCATGATTTGCGGGGGTAGAGTTCGCCTGGCACTGCGCCTGTTAGAGAAAGGTGGTGGAATGCTCAGTTCCGGTTCGAGCCTATGGGGTGGTGTTTTTAGACGCGCGCACCGCGTGGCGCGGACGGGCGAGCATCAGACCACGCCACTCGCCTTCAACGCTGGCGGTCGCCATCCGCGCTGATCCTCTGGTTTCGGACACACCTGAATCGACACAGCCACCCGCCTACGAATGAGCCGCGCCGTGGTACGCACTCGCAAGGTGAAGAGATGGTGAGCTTGAAAATGAACTAGATTTCACACAGAAGCGCGTTCTGCATTTGAGTAACCAATAAGCCACACCAACCAAAATCAAGGCATAAGTCAGAAAGTACCATGGTATTTTCAAAACACCGTTATGAACCCATCCGTCAGAATCCCAGGAAGGGTTATCCCCAAAGAACATCAAAAGAACACCTGATCCAGAGGCTTTCCTTTTGGCACAGATACCAACACTCGCGTTTCTTCACGAGCACCACTACTAAGAAAATTATAGGCAAAGAGGCTGTGTGCCTATTTGCCTCTCGTAACATGGAATGCGTAAATGCTACGACCCCAGACTATAGCGCATGCGCAAGAAAAAGGAAATCGTCTTCGTGATTGCAGGCTTAAACCACCATCCAATAGGCGCCACCGCAAATGCCGATGAGAATTACGGCAGTAAGGAAACCAGCACCAGCCTTGTCACCCGTCGAGATGGGGTTTATGCCAGTCGGAGTCTTTGCGCTGTTGGACCCAGCGGATGGATCACCCTTGGAGGTACCACCAGTCGAGTTGGTAACAGGACCTTCAACACTTGCAATCATAGACGTGCCCATGATTTCAAGCACAGCCATTTGTTCGCCAACACCAGTGCTGCCGTCGAAAGAGCCTTGGGTCCACTTCAAGCCACATTGGTTGCCGTCATCACCACCCGTGCAGGTGGACACGGCGGCCACGCGAGAAGCGATGATTTTGGGTTCGAGCAAGTCCGTGGTCCAGGGCGCAACCTTGGTCGTAGCAGCCATCCAGCGGGACAGATATGCCTTGAACGATCGTTGATCGACGTTGCATTTGCCGTTGGGCTCGCAGGCGACCTCGTACATGATATTGGCGGGCTGCTGGAAGAAAACTTCAAGGCCGGTGATAATGCCGTTGAGGCGCTCCCTCCATACGCCGTTCTCGTCCCCACCTTCGGCACTCTGCAAGCGTGTTAGAACTGTTGAACTTCCCGATGGCACATTGGCTACTTACGATATTCCACATGGTTGCGGCGCCGTACAGGAAGACACCGGCGTTGTACGTCCACTGGATGTGGTTGATCTGCGTGCAGTTGATGGTGTCATCCGTACCGTCGTAGAAGTGGTAGTTCTTGTCCATCAAGCCGATGGCAACCGTCCAGTCCCAAGCGGTCTCCGCCCAATCCGAGTAGGTCGTGTTGCCGGTGTACCGTGCAAGGCGGGCGGCGATATTGAAGAAGCAGCCCTGGGAAATGGTGTTCTTGTAATTGTAGCCGTTATTGAAGGTGAAGATCTGCCACTTGAGGCCTCCGCCGCACGTCGTGTTGTCCCAGCGAGGCACTTGGGTGTTGAAGACAGCTTGTGCCAAGGCGAGCCAGCCGGGATTTCCGTCTGGCGGGTCGGGATATCTGTTCTCAGCGGCCGACATGGCAGACATGCCCCAGAAACCTTGGTCATCATTACCGAGAGTCTTAGACTGGTTGGGCGGCATGTAGTCGTTGTCCGGGCCGATCTGGTGAAGCATGGCCTGGGTAGTGATGGCATTGAATTGATCGTCTCCGGTGTAGTACCAGTAGTCGATCAACGAGCCGAACATGGCGCCGGCCTCCCACCAGTAGTAGGGGTCTGGTAGGTTGCCGGGCACGTCGCCTGGGTTATTTCCGGTGTAGTACTGTGTCATGCCTTTGGCGACGGTTTCCATGCCCGTCTTGACGGAATCTAGACGCGACGTCAGCGGAGTAGCGGCGTCGGGGTTGGGAGCGGCATACTCTCATCTTCCCATGTGACTGTAATAGCAGCCTTGACGCCTGCCGCGCCGAGCAACGCGGTGGTCGCGAATGTGGAGAGCCTCATGGCGACGATGATGGCGCGGTGACAGTGTCAGTACGGCAGCAGAGCACCTTCGAGGCGATCGTAGGCGCGTTGGGTGCGCAGCGTCGCCTCGTCCAGATGGTAGCGGAAAGGGCTCCGGAGTGCGCGGGAGCGGAGAGCGCGCGCGCGGCCGGTGCTGGAGGCGAGTGCTTGGTAGGAGCTCGGATGAACGAGTGAATGACGCCCTTGGGGGCGACGGGTGGAGATGGAGATGGCGGGTGCGCAGCGGAAATCCGGGGTAGGCGGAGGATCTAGCGGCGCTGGCAGGCAACGGCGCAGACGTTCGTGGGTGCTGGGTGAGGAGCGCGAGAGGCTTTCAGTAGTGCTGGGGAAACGAGCGTGTGCTGTCGGAGGAGTCTGGTCGTGAGGTCGCCGCCCGATGCTAGGGGGACGGGCTGCACGAGTAAAGCCAGGCGAGCGTGATGACCCAATACGACGCAGGCAGGATTGTCTCATCTTGGCCGCGGGCTGAGCCACCATTCGCTCTGGCAACAAGCATGCTCGGCGGCCTTGGAACGGCTCGATCGGGCGTGCCCTAAGCCGGGCGCGGCCGTTTGTTACACCGGCCGCGGCTGCCAAAGCAGCGTAAGAAATGCATCGGCGCTGGACACGGGCGCAGGAGCGCGGAGCACTGGGTTTCGCGGCTGGGAGTGTCTCGCATCGTGCTTCAGCGCAGCCGGCGAACAGCAGGCGCCGAGCAGCCGCGACCGCTTATGTAGCGACCCGCAGGCCACGAGAATAGCATCAGCCCCAGTGCCTACGTAGCCCTCTTGCCGCGTGCACGCGCAGCGTCGATTCCGCAGGTGCCGCGGCGCGCCCAACAATGAGACTCAGCCTTGCCAGCCGCCGCCGACGCTTCCCGTTGCCACGGCTGCGCGAGCTGCGCCCACGTGATCGGCCAGCGCGCCCAAGGTGCGCGCCATTGAGCAGTGTATTAGGTTGCTCAATCTCATACCGCTGCATCCTCCTCCAATCTTTCTTCCCATCGCCAACGATTTCTGCAGCCCAGCCCGCGTGCAGAACCCCAGCGTTGCAGCCCACGACCCGCTACGAGAACGAGACTCTTAACGACCTGCTCTCGGCGCCCACAGCTCAGCCTCCCTTCTCAGTCCAAGCCATCCTCGCCAACGCCTGCGCCCGACCACCTGTTCTCCGACCGACACCCACCCGTCGCTCACCACCTCTTTTCCACGACTTTCCATCACCACCACCGCTGCGAACACCTGGCGTGACCTCTCGACTCCTCGCCTCCGATACCCACCACCGCAGCCATGGCCGACCGCGAGCAGCCCTACGACCCCTACATTCCCTCGGGCGGCAACGCCAGCCAGAACAATGGCAACCAACGCACCGCCGCCCTCCAGGCTGTAGGTTTTCGCCCTCCTCATGGCCTTGGCCGACACTTTGCATCGCCGTGGATCTCGGAACGACGCGGCAGCGAGCAGCGTGGGACAGGCAGCAGCCGCGACGGAGCTCTGACACGGCAGCAGTCGCAGCACCCAAGCTACAGCACAAAGGCATCTTTGCGCCTGGGGGTTTGATTGCGAGGGACCAGATCTATCGCGCGACATTTGGAATCGCCCGCCAGCGACGGAAAGAGGCCTGCCGCCCGTCGAGCTCGAGCTGCCACACCTCCTTATATGTCGCACGGTCGCGTCATAAACATCAAGTGTCTCAGCTGCCCGCTGTCGCCGTCCCGAGAACCCCATCGCCGCTGCATCGCATCTGGAGAATTCCCCGGGCAATTTGCTGACTGATGATGCGCAGGAAATCGACAGCACTGTCGGCATTATGCGCGACAACATCAACAAGGTGTCGGAACGTGGTGCCAGGCTAGATTCGCTCCAGGACAAAACCGACAACCTTGCAGTCTCCGCACAAGGCTTCCGCCGCGGCGCCAACCGCGTGCGCAAGCAGATGTGGTGGAAGGATATGAAGATGCGCATGTGCTTGATTGTCGGAATTATCCTGCTGCTGGTCATCATCATCGTCCCCTCTGGTGAGTTTCGAAACATTGTTGCTGTTTGGAGCAGCCCGCTGACCGGCCTCGCAGTCGTCGCCACGCAGAAGAAGTAAAGACTGCTATGCATACGCGGAAACGCGACCAACTCGATGGCATGTGTTCACGACCGACGGACTCTCCGGGGAAACCACCCCTCTCCGGAGTGTAACTCTTACGTACTTGGCGAATATGGAGCGACGGGGTTCTTTCTTGCTGCATGCAGTTCCGGCTTGTAATAATTGATGGCTTCTCTACGATACACCTCTGCTAGGAAACTACCTGTTCATGTCTACCAAACGAATTGAATTGGCTGGTCCTCTTGGAAGTAGTGCATGCTTGTTTATGTATAGACGCCACAAGCATTGATGTCATTGTCCGAGCGTGATTTGTCGATGCGGCGTGAGTGATTTTCTCGCAGTGTTGCTTTTGGGCACGCAGACGGCGGCGTCAGAAGGCCTAGTGCGTCGTCTGCTGGAGTCCTTGTGGACGACGAAGCCTGATCTTCGCCGCTGGCTGATGCCGGCCGCGAGGCGGTTGTCATTCGTCCTATATCGGAGGATAGGTTCGTGTGCACGAACGGAGGTGGTCGGTGGAGCCGTCGAGGCCACGGAGAAAGGCAGCATAATCACGCAAAAGGCGCAGCACGAAAAAAATCGGCTCGCTACAAGAGCGCGAGCATGGCATGCAGGCCGCGATGAGCAGGGCTAGAGAGGCCGAAGCGACCCGAGGGGCCAGAGAGGCCTGGGATCTCGATGCTGGACGGCAAAGTGTGGGGAATTCGAGTCGCCCGATAACGCTGCCCAGGGAAGAAAAAAACATCATTGCGCGCCCGCCCGGTTGCTTTCCCGGCCACGCATTCTCGCACCACCTCCGCTCGCTCCCAATTCCTCTTCTTGCTGCGAGCTCCGCCTGTCCATGCGATTGCAGCGCGGCTAGCCGGCGTCGACTGTCTGTTCCTGCACGCCGCGTAAAAGCTCTCCAGCCCGCAAGGTTCGTTCGGTGACTCCGGCGCTTCTCACCCACGCTGATCAGATCAGATAAAAGCTGCGCTCCAGGACTCACCACACGCCCGACGAGAGACGAAAGAGCGACCTCCATCCCCCCTCTCCACTCCACCATGCAGCCTCTTCGTTCCCGCGCCGCCCACGCGGCCACCCGCTCCGCCCTCCGCCGCGTTCGTCCCTCGATACCGCGCGCTGCCCCCGCCGCCCTCCAGTCATCCGTTGCTCGCCGCTATACCACCTCCAACGAGGGCCGCCAGGAGGGTGCGAGGACTGCCATTATGAAAATCCTCAAGGACGTTGGATCCAAGCGTGAGATCCAGCAGTACCTGGCTCAGTTCAGCTCCGTGCAGTCGCAGCAGTTCGCCGTCATCAAGGTCGGCGGCGCCATCCTGACGGACCACCTTGACGCTCTCTGCACTGCTCTCCGCAACCTGACCACCATGGGTCTCTACCCCGTCATCGTCCACGGAGCCGGCCCGCAATTGAACCGCATCATCGAGGCTGCCGGCGTCGAGCCGCAGTTCGAGGAGGGCATCCGTGTCACGGATCCCAAGACGCTGGGAATTGCCCGCAAGCTCTTCCTCGAGGAGAACATGAAGCTCGTTTCGGCGCTGTGGGCCGAGGGTGTCCGCGCTCGCCCCATCACTGCCGGCGTCTTGACCGCCGACTACCTGGACAAGGAGAAGTGGCAGCTGGTCGGCCAGATCACCAGTGTCAACCCCAAGCCAATTGAGGCTGCCATTGCTGCCAAGGAGCTGCCCATCCTGACCTCCATGGCCGAAACCGAGGAGGGCCAGGTTCTGAACGTCAATGCGGATGTTGCTGCCAGTGAGCTTGCTCGCGCGCTGGAGCCGCTGAAGATCGTCTATCTGTCGGAGAAGGGCGGTCTGTGGAACGCCAACACCAACGAGATGATCTCCACCATAAACTTGGATGAGGAGTATGACGGTCTGATGGCTCAGCCGTGGGTCAAGCATGGCACGAAGCTGAAGATCAAGGAGATGAAGACGCTGCTCGATGATCTACCCAAGTCGTCCAGTGTGGCCATTATCCACCCGTCTTTCCTGGAGAAGGAGCTCTTCACCGATTCTGGTGCTGGCACGCTCATTAGACGTGGCGACAAGGTGAAGATTGCGGAGAAGCTTGAGGATTTTGAGGATGTGTCCAAGATCAAGGAGGTCCTTGTCCGTGACAGGAAGGGCCTTGATGCCGAAGCTGTTGTCGACCGCTACCTCCAGGGCCTTTCCCAGCGTCCCTTCAAGGCTTACTTCGACGAGAAGATGGAGGCTCTTGCCATCGTCCTGCCCCCTTCGAACGAGACTAAGACCGCGCACCTTGCTACTTTCACCATCACTAAGTCTGGCTGGTTGACGAACCTTGCTGGCAACATCTTTACCCGCCTTCAGGCCGATTTCCCTAGGCTCATGTGGACCGTTGATGTGCACGACGAGAACCTGACCTGGTTTGCCGAGCGTGCGGACGGTTCCCTGCGCCATGGCAGCGAGGTCCTCTACTGGTACGGCATTACTGACCTTGATGAGGTCCGTCAGTTGATGCTTGAGTTCAAGCAGCACGGCCGCTCCATGTTTGGTGACATCAACCTAGAGTCCCAGCTGAACCGCGCCGCACAGTACGCCGAGGGCCTCAGGGCGAGGGCTGCGCAAAACTCTCAGACGCGTTCCTACTCCACCAACGCCCGCACCCTTGCTAAGAGCTCCATCTTGAGCTCGGCTGCTGCTTTCAAGGCCCCCTCTTCATCCAGGGGATACGCAACCTCGACTAACCCCAACCCTCCCTACGGCATCAAGTTCAAGAGCAAGGACTGGCCGTCTAAGGTTGCCCTGATTGGTGCCCGCGGTTACACTGGCCAAGCCCTCATCGACTTGATGAACAAGCACCCCAACATGGACCTGAGGCACGTCTCTTCCCGCGAGCTGGCTGGCAAGAAGCTTCAGGGCTACACCAAGCGTGACATCACCTACGAGAATCTGTCGCCTGATGATGTGCGCCGCATGGCCGAGGATGGTGAGATTGACTGCTGGGTTATGGCCCTCCCTAACGGCGTTTGCAAGCCTTTCGTCGATGCCATCGATGCCGCCGGCAAGCCTGATACTGTCATCGTCGATCTTTCTGCCGACTACCGTTTCAACGACAAGTGGACGTACGGTCTCCCCGAGCTGGTTGACAGGTCCAAGATTGCCAATGCCACTCGCATTGCCAACCCTGGTTGCTACGCTACGGCGGCGCAAATCGGCATTGCCCCTATCGTAGACTTCCTTGGTGGCCAGCCAAGCGTCTTCGGCGTCAGCGGTTACTCTGGTGCTGGAACCAAGCCGAGCCCCAAGAACGATGTCAACAACCTCACCAACAACCTTATCCCTTACAGCTTGACAGACCACATCCATGAGCGCGAAATCTCTGCTCAGCTTGGTACACCCGTTGGCTTTATCCCGCACGTTGCCGTTTGGTTCCAGGGTATCCACGTAAGTTATGATTTTTCTACGAGTTGCATTGAACTTTGGCTAAGCAAATATGCAGCACACCATCAACATTCCCCTCAAGCAGGAGATGAAGTCCCGTGACATCCGCCAGCTGTACCAGGACCGCTACGCAGGCGAGAAGCTCGTCAAAATCACCGGCGAGTCGCCTCTTGTCAAGAACATTAGCGGCAAGCATGGTGTCGAGGTCGGTGGCTTTGCTGTCCACAGCTCGGGCAAGCGTGTAGTCGTCAACGCCACCATCGACAACCTTCTGAAGGGCGCCGCTACCCAGTGCCTGCAGAATATGAACCTTGCTCTTGGTTACGGCGAGTACGACGGCATCCCTCTTGATTAAACGTGATGCGACGATGCGAGTTGTACATCGTTTGGAGTATTGCTGTACCAGTAATGTCCTCTAGGGACTGCTATATGGCTTTTGGCCTTATACCTTTTCACCTCCCCTCGGCGGGTTTCCTTTTCCTTTTGGCACACAAAAAAGTGGGTGGCGAATATTCTACCGTGATTACCTGAGGTTCGTCGGCGGACGAAATCGATCTTGTTGATCGGGCTTTTTTATTGGCTGTTTCTTGGTTTGTATATACAGGCGCATTGCTGTTCGCACGTCTGTAACCGGACTTATTTGAGCGGAATGCTTTTTGCACGCCGTTGCTCTAGACAGGGCGGGCACACCGAAGATTCGTGGTAAATTTTCTCCTTGTCTTGCGCCTTTGGTGTGGGAATCATGTGAGTGAATGTGAGATATGACCTCCATGTAGTCGCCCTCTGGTACTAGTAATTCGAGTGCGTGATGAGATTTCTGTGAAAGGTTTGATTCTTGGTGATTTTGTCATCTACCCGAGAAGGCTTATCCAAGAAATCTGTGATGACAGCGAGTAGTAAAAGTGAGTCACCATTGGCAATCATAGCGCAACCTACCGTGTTCTGCTTTACAGAATCGAAGCGGACATGAGGCGACGAAAGTGAGGCCCATTGAGGTTGTATTTTGGAAGGATCGGTGGGGATTTGGCGAGAAGAAGTCCTCATGGAGTAGGGGTAATAACGGCACAGCCTGTTAAGGTCCACCAGAAATTCAAGGAGAGCCTGGTTTGAATTGTGGGCGATGAGGGTATAACTTATTGAGACCCTTTTCGGGTTATCAATAGAAATCTATTGAGGTACGTTTTAAGTCATCGAAAAGAGCATCCGTTATGTGATCGGACGACGGTGGTTGGCGGTATAACCCATTGAGACCCGTTTTAGGTTATCAATAGAAACCTATTGAGGTGTGTATTAGGTGGTCTGAGCGAGCTGATAGGTTGAGGCTGACGAATCACAGCCAATCAAGAAATGTCCTCAATAATTAACTTTTGTTTCCCGGTTGCTGCGCTTTGTCGCCAATATCTCCAAGCGTTAAGCGGAGCTAAGGCTACGAAATCGGCCTTTTATAGCGTTCAGATGAACAGCTCTACGCCTTGGCATTAGTCACTCTGCTCATCGTTACATCCCGTACACAGTTTTTTAAGGCTCTTAATAGCCTCAGCAAGCTTTGTTTGTAGTTCATTTCACTTTCTCTAGGTATAATTCAAGGAGTTAGATGCCTAGGTCTCTTCATAACCTGTTGCTATTTTCCAAGATCTTCCTTATGCAGTTGGACCAGTCTGAGCAACCTAAAGACTATGATCTCCCTTTTCAAAAAATTGGCGACGATCATGTGTGAGCACCGTCTGCTGGAGCGAGCGCGCAAAGCCGCAGCACCGCAGCAATGTCTCGTCATCAGCGGGCGAGACGCAGAGGAACGATATCTGCCGAATGCCACGTGCAAAGCGGACAAATTGGCCTCAAATTGTCCGGAATTCGTTTGTTGAATAACCCGACATTCTTCGAGATACGTCCGCCAATCCTGTCCTTCCACTGATGCTGACGCGGCCCACCGGGAGGCGTCCCAATGACTTGCAAAAGAACGAGATGGCCCAATGGATCACGAGAGATCAAACATGTTGGCCATGCTACTCAGCTTGATGGGCATCGGAATCGTCCTCCACATCCCTTTGTTCCATCGTACCGAGTGGCGATAATAGCGCGCTTCAAGGTAATGCAAAGCCATCCTCTTCGAGAATATTCTCCTTTGTCCAGTGGGATTAGCGGATGTATTTCGCATGCAGGCACCGGAAGAAAGAGGCGATGTTCCGTGGACCGGGTGGGGCGGAGATGTGGTGTGTTGGCTCAGTCGCATCATGGAACTTTCTCATCCCACTTTCATGTGACTGTCAGGGCCCCAGTATATTGACTGTCCAGGCCGTTTCCCAATCGAGTTGTTCCTTGGAACAAGTGGTAACGAGGTTCTGCCAGGAGGCTGGTTTTTGAGACGTCATGACGATACTCGCCATAAAATAGACCTGCAACGCGAGACGGGAGTTGTTGCGGATCTAGCTCCGAGGGCGCCAGGGCTGGAGGGATGTTCTTCGGTTGGGCACTACTTGGCTTATCGTGACGATACCAGGTCTAGGTGGAGTGGGGCCTTGCAGGAACATGCGCGTGATATTGCATGACGGGCAAGAAAAACAGCGCCAGAGCAGCTGCCCTATAGGTAGGGTTCTCAGTCCGTGGCCTAGGCCTTTGACGCCGCAGTCCGGCGTGTTTCGATTTCCGCGACCTTTCGCTCGAGGTCTTGTTTTTGGGAAACAAGGCGCGCTCGCTTCGTCTCAAGCCCTGCAATGCGCTCCTCGACGGGCAGTTCGTAGACGGTTTTGCGCGCCTAGATCTCTGTTAGTACTCTGCTGCGGCGACACTTGTTCTGAGCGCCGGAAAGCGTAGAAAGAAGCGCAAGCGCGGTTCCTTGAAGGAATGGAAATGATAGCGACGTCGGGTGAGGTCCGGAGCGGCGCGTACCTGCGTGTGCTGTTGCTGTGTCTTCAGGCCAGCGCCATACAGAGCGCCCGTGACTGTGATGGCGGAGATGGCGCCAGTGAGGGCAACGCGACGGACGGTCTGTTGCGACACCATTGCTGGATCGTGGAATGGAAAGCTGGAGGTGGGGTGGTAGCGATGGTGGAGGAACAGAAAAAGCTCAGGTTTCGCGGGCAGACCCCGGTCGCGCTTAATTTCGAGCGCCGCGGGGAAGGTAAACAGAGCCCGCCCGCAGCTCCAGCCCAAGCTCTGCATCGCAACAACAACAACAACAACAACAACAACCACCACCACCGCCTCGCAGGCCCTCACTCAAGCACTTTACGATCCACGATTCCACTTACCAAAGGCGCCAACCGCTTGAGCACTCCGTCCTGACCATGTCTGGGATCCAACGTCCGACCAGCGTCGGCTCGCGCGTCAGCTCCGCGCCTGCTTCGCAGAAATCCCGCCAGATGTCGCACCTCCACTCCCAGCTCGCACAGCTCACAGCGAACATGGCGGATCTGGAGAACTTGCTGCGCATGACTGCTGTCCAGGCGGAGAGCATGCGGGGACTAGGTGGATACTGCGGTGGGATGTACGTCTATGATTTTGTCTCAATCTCTCGCGGAATTCTTGCGGCTCGCATGCACGCAAATAAGCGCAGCAGCATGGAAGATAAGCACGGCTGCTGACCGAATCCCTCTTCTACAGGTTCATGGCAGCCAGCAAGGTGCTCGGAGAGGAGACCGTTAGCGGCGGAGGCGCGTCCAGTCCATCGGGAAGCCCGCGCGACCAAGATAAGAGTGCATCATGAGCACCGGCAAAGCGCTCTCGAACACTCCTCATACGCGGCCCCTCGCGGCCATTGTCTCGATTGGAGAAGCTGGGGAACACATGCACCTTTGCCTCGGTCATACGCATCTCCATATCTGTGTGGTTCCACTCTTCCACCATTCCACGGCGTGAAAGATCCCTCCCACGCATGATAAGACGCGCACTGCTTTAGGGTACGCCGTTGCTCCCATTTTTGCTGGGATGGCAGGACCAAGGGTCTTTTATCTGCACCTGTACCATGATCCAAAAACGCAAAAGCGTGGAGAGACTATGTTTCAGAAGGTTGGACGCATGTGATTGTCGGCAATGGGTCTGCTAGGCGTGGAAAGAAGGACACCTGAGTACCAGAAACAACAATACACTGATTCGGACTTGGCTCCCAATGAACTGTATCCGTTCCCCCGAGGCTGTGAAACCCCATTGCTGCAGTGGGAGGCACTCCGTCGCCAATCTGCGATCTCTCAGGTCCGACTCTTCCAGATAACAAGCCATCATGCACCCCACAAATCCACCCGCGCGGCGGGAAACTATCGTCCCATGTGTGGGGATGCAGCGAGCAAGGCATCCAGCTTATCACCGACCACTGCAGCGGTAACACGGCCACCTGCCACCTGTCACTCGGGCTTTATCAGCATGACAGCAGAAATGATGATCAGAATGCAAGTAATTGGATGCTCCCGCCGTCCCTGCAGGACATCGTTCCGCGGAGGGGGTCCCGAAGAGCCTTACGGAAAGATAAGATTTGCGGATGTGCTCCCGTAGGCTTGGTCGCCCTCCTATCTAGGAAGCTGTGAATATCACCGACAAGGAGCCTAGATTTGCGGTGGTACTCTGGCACGCCGCGTCGCCGGACCAACTCGAGATACGGCAGCGTGATGTGTCTGTTGACCGGTTTGATATGATCATCGCCTTGCATCCGGTTGCCTCGGGACACGTAGGGCAGAGCCAGTTTGACTGGCCGCTGGAAAGGGACCGGGCCGCTGGATCCGGGGCAAAAGGAAAGGGCGGATGGGGGAATGATAGGGAGCAGAGATGGCTGCGCGGCGCGCCATTGGCAGAGATGGTGCAATCTGGACGGATACAGACATCAGCAGCCAGGCCGGGCTGCTCGGGGCCACTTATCAAACGCGAGTTGTTTTTGGCCGCTGCGCGTGCGATCCGCTGGGCTGTTTGGCGCTCGGCGCGACACGACACGACACAAAGATAACGTTATCTGGCGTCGAAATCGCAAATCAGCAGATTTTGCGCCCATCGCGCTGCCTAGCAGCTTCGCGTTGGTCATTTTTTCCCTTCCCCGATCGCTTTCAGGGGTGGTGGGTGCAGGTGCTGTCGCCTCGGTATAAAGGTCGAGCGGTCGTCCGCCTGGCACGCTTCTGTTTATAGCGTCAGTTCTCGAGCCCAACGCCCCGGACCTACCTGGAGGAGCTCGCCTGGCAGCATGTGGAGCTGTTTCTCGCGCGGATGGCGCGAACCTGGACACCGGACCTGAGTGACGGCATCGACCGCTCGACGGATCTTCAACACCATCGACCAGACTTGCGCGTGCCCGACCTCCCAAACCGGAAAACCTGGAGAGCGGTCGCGCGCCCGCCCTCGAGCGTCATGGACGACGGAACTTGATTCAAGACATGGCTATGGACCGCACTCGCTTACATACCGCCCCGCCCGTTTGCCGGATGGTGCCATGGAGACTCTGTTGGGGGCCAACGGACCGCAATGGAGCCGCGAAGCGCTGAGGAGGGAGCGGTGGTGAGGCAGGGTGTGTGGGCTCTGTGGCTGACCGCCGCGCACGCACGCGCACGCGCACCCTTCTCGCCGCCTCGCGTGCGCGCAGCGTGGAGATGGATGAGACATGCCAGCCTCAGCAGCGTTGTGGTCGAAATCTCCGCCTGCTTTCGGGCGGTTCTCCACACAGCGGCCTTCTGACCGACCCATTGCGCCGCCGGGGATGACCTGGCTTCGCGCCCGCGGTGTGACCAACACCCACGCGCTTCTATATTCACCGCTCTGCTGGCAGCTGTCGTGGACAGCAGCGCACGTCGCCAAACGCGGTATCGGGCAGCACTCGGGTTAAAGGTTGAGGCGTGAGTTTAGGGCGCACCAGAACGTTCACGACACGGAGGAACCGAGCATCCCGGTCGAGGATTTGCAGCATACGAGAGATTGGCAGCCTGGCGTTTGGTGCACTACGTCTCTGACTTTGCGAGGCTTGGCCACCACGGGCCACGCGAGCATGGTGAGACACCGCAATGCAGGCTGCTCCGCTTCAGGAACCTCCGGACCCTTTTTTTACCGTTCGGCATGCCTGCGGTCGGAAGGGATACGTACTCAGGGCGATCCCGCGGCGCGCTCCAACCAGACGGCGGACGATTTTTTTCCATGGGGGGCGGGTTTGCCTACTCGATACTGGCGTTGGACCGGACGGCATCGGGATCGGGCCATGCCACTTTCTCGCCAATGCTTGCGTGGCGCATCCCATCATCGCGCGGGATGGAAGGGGACGAGGGCGGGAGGGAGGGAAGCAGGGCGGGAGGGAGGGAAGCAGGGCGGAAGGCCAGGCATGCAAGGTCAGGGTCCTAGGGCAGATTCTCCGTGCGAGGAACTGGCTCGCACGGGCGCACGCCGCCGCGGAGGCTCGCGCACACGACCGCCTTCCGTTCGTCCAGCGCGCAATTTGGGGCTCCAGCGGAGACGACGGAGACGACGGAGACGACGGGGACGACGGGGAAATTCGAACAGCCGGCCAGCGGGCGCGGAGACAATCCCTTCAATTAAAACGCAGGCGGAGGACGGCCAGCGGGCGGCGGAGGGCAGCGAAGTGCCGGCGCGGCAAGGCGCGGCTTTAAGAGCAAAAGCCGACGCATGCGGGCACACAGGCAGGAGGGCACCTGCAGATCTATCCCACGGTGGCTTGCAGGCGACCCCCACTCGACACGCTTGCTTTGCCCGAACGGGCATCGCTGCGTGTGCCGCGACCAGGCAATGCCGCTGCGGTCTGTTGACTGCCACTGCCACGGCAGTTGGCGCTGCGAGCGTGGGAGGCTGGCACGCTGGCACGGCCGGATCACCAGGCACCGTGTCGTCAAGGCACTAGGAGTACTGACGACAGAGTGCAACAGGCAGATTGCATGCGGTGAGCTGCAGTCTCCGGGCCTCCCTCTGGCCCACGACGAACGGGCGCGCTCGACAAGCGAAATCCGCTGCGCTGCATGGGACTGCATGTCGACTAGCATGTGAAAGGCCCACATGGGCCGCTTGCGATGCCTGCGCACGACACAATCCACGGCGCACGCTCGCCCAGCGGCGCCGCTGCTGCTGCTCTGTGCTCGCCAGCAACAGATCTCCTCCGCCACACAAAGCACCGTTACACTGCAGGCAGATCAACTGCCCGGGGTGCCTCTCATCCGACGAGAAATCCGAAACTTCATCCGACGGCCGCTGCTGCTGGTGATTCGGGGTTGATATCTCATCTAGGATTTGCGGCACCAATCTCGCGATCGCGATGTCGATGTCGATGGTGGACGTTTACAGCGATTTCCAGCGCTGTGGTCGCTCGCCCACAAACTCTATTTGACTGGGCGACACTGACAAATGGGCTGCTAAGCACTCGAGTCGATCATGGGAGTCCTTGCTTCGCGCGACTCGCGGACCGGCCGCCATGGCGACGCGTTGTCGTGCGTGCGCGCGCTGCCACGCGACAGCTCGCAACGGTCCGTCGCTGTCAAACATGTGACACGCCAGTGGAGCACTCGAGATCTCGAGGCCCTTCGCGCAGCGCTCAGGGCGCTTTTGCCGGTCGCCGGATCGATACGCAAACAGACCCAAGTCCGGGCTCAAGTTCAGTGCTGCGCGCCCAGCCAGGTCATTTCAGGTTTATTCCAAGCGGGCTAAGAAGACCCTGCATGACGAGACGCGTCGCGGCAAGCCGCGAAGTGGATTGCGGTGGTTCCTGCCTCCGGTTCCTTCGGCATACGGCCGCGAGCTCTGAAATGAGACGATTCTTGGTAGATTTGCTCAAGGGTAAAAGATTTCTCCACCGCACGGTGCCGCCAGTTGCAACCGTCGTAGCGGCGGCGGCGGCGGCAGGAAGAAGTGTAGGCGACGGAACCTGCCGGGGGGGCCTCGTCGAGCCTCACGCGAAGTCGGAACGAGGCGTTGGTCCGACAGCTGCGTTCGGATGATCCGCATATCGTTATATCCCTCCACGGAGCGCGCGCCGCCAGAGCTGAGAAGGTGAAAGAGCGTGCGACGTACTCCACAGCATTAATTAGTATTTTAGGATGAGGCACAGCAGCGGAGAGGTGGATCACTGAATGATTTGCCATGCGTCCAGCAGCGCGCGTTCATGTTTCCGCTCCAGACTCTGGTCTCAGATCCATCCCGAACCCTGGCCGCGCCGGCAAGCCGAGCTGCGACCGGGGTGGCAGGGACCGAGGCGGCCGGTGGCAGGGCATCCAAAGCGGCTGAGGGACGACGGCGGAGCTTGGGCACCTCCGCCTTCCCTCCGCTCGAGCACGAGTCGGAGAGAGCTTGGTATGGTCGGGGTTTGCAAAAGGCGGGTGCTGATTGGAGCTGGAATTAAAGGTTGGCCTGGCCGGCGTGCGACAGGCGCGCGTGCGCCAGATCTAGACACGAGCCAGCCCGCCAGCCAATGCCCGTTAAGGCCGTAGACCACAGGCCCAGCGCCAGCGTGGAGACGCTCGCGTGCCCCAGGGCGCGCACTTGTCGGGAAATGTAGGAAGGGCTGGGCGGCGCGGAGGAAAAGAGGGGAGGGGTCAACTTCGGTCAACGCTCGAGCGCAACGGCGCCGCCGGTGGGCCTCAGTGTTTATTGAAGACACCCATGGAAGATGCCGGCATGCGTCCGAGAGATGATGTTCTGCATGCGCGGTGCGGGGCGGCGGTTCTTTTTCAAGCAGTCTTCGAGGGGCGGCGGTCTGGAACTGGCGCCGTTCTGGCTCGCTGCAAGCATGTGAGAGTCAGCCGGAGTCAGAGCAGATGATGTATCTAGCAACTCGGCCTCCTGGAAAAGAAAAAATAGTTTCCACAATGCTTCCTTGCAGCACGAGTGACGCATTCGCGAATCATGGTCGCTGGACGCTGAGCCGCGCCGCCGTCCAGGCGCCGTCGCTTTCTGGCAAAGCTATGGGCGCGGCATGGAGACGAACGGCAGATCGAGCACCCAGCGAGAATCAACAAGGGGACGCACCCTGGGCATGGCACCGTGGGCAGCGAGATGCCCGCCGCGCCCGCCACCATTCGCCGCCGGAACGTGTGGCCGGCGACCAGATGTGGGAAGTGGACCTCTGGCGTCGCCGACGAGGGCGAGCAAAGTTGGCGCGCACACGAGCGAGGCCTCGGGCCTGGAGATGATGGGCAGAAGGGGGCTTGCCGGCAGCCGGGGCGCGCCGCGAGTCGTGTGCTCGTGAAGAGTAGGATCATCCATCATCGGGCTGCTCGTTGGCCGCTCTGACACGCGGAGCCGCGCGCTGCCGTCCCAGGCGGGCTGACCATCGCAGAGCACGACGTCGCCCACCACCACGGGCTGTCTGCCACCTGCTGCCACTGCGCGCGCGGCCGGCCGCCCGCGTGCCTGCTGCGCGCCCACGCTCTCACCACCCACCCACGCGCCGCTGGCGTGGCTGCCGCCCCCAGAGCATAGTCCGCCGGCGCGCGCATAAACCTCCCGTGCGGCACAGCAGCAATATCTGGCTTGCGCGGACGCGACTCGCTGCGGCATTACATCAATCGTCAAGCCCATCCGCTCCCGTTGCGCTTCCCGAAGGGTGTCGTGCGCCTCGCCCCCAGCGGCGCCAGCCCCCAAGCCCTTCGCGGCGCCGGCGCCCTGCGCTGCCCTGGCCAGCCGTTGGCCGCCGCGCTTGGCCAGGCAGACGGCTCCCGGCCGCCAGCTGCGCATCATCGCACCGCAGGCCTGCTGCGCTGCGGTTCGTCGCTGCGCGCACGCGACGCTGCTGCTCCGCATACATCATAATCCCGCGTCCAGCGGCCGGCGCTGGGCGCGCTCCCTGCACACCCGCGGCGGCGGCGCAGGGCCATCCTGGGCGAGCTGCGCGCCACATTTGCCGGGCACTGTTGGCTCGTGGACGCACTGGCGGTGGGCGTGCGCGAGTCGACGACGGGGCTAATTCTCGCTCGCGCCCGCTAGGCCCGTCTCTGGCATCCCACACAGCCCAGCAGGCCACTCGCGCCCGGCAGCGCAAGCACCACACCACCCGCCAGGGCCCCAAAAGGCCCGAGTCCATTCACGGCGTCGCAAGCATCGTCCGGCCAAGGATCGCTAGTCCAGCCTCAGCGTCTGCCCGCCCGGTGCTAGGCCATCTTCTGAACGCTTTCCGACCGAGCGGCCTCCCCATCACGCCGCCTGCTGCCAGCCATAGAAGAGCACTGTAACTGAGGTCGCTCTCCAGTGGCCGCACGCCCGTGTCCATACAATTCAGCCCTCCCCAAGCCTGCGGACGCTGGGAACAGCCAGAGGCAAGACCGCGCTCAAGCACGAAATCCTCCCGCCCAGCTCGTCTGCCACACCTGTCCCGCACCCCCGTGCGCTGCGCAACGCTGTCCTTGCCAATGTCTGGGGCGCAACATGGGGAGCGTGGGGGAGGCGTGCACGCCTCTCCCCTCTCTTCCGACTTCGACCACGACGCCATTGGAGCGATGGCGGATCTACACTCCTTCCACACATCATCCTCGCCGCGACACGTCCGATTTCCCCAAGACCACCACGACGACGTCTCCGGCTCCTCGTCCGCCGTGCAGTCCCTCACCTCGGCCAGCACCCTCGACAGCAGCAAGCTGGATCTCTCACCCTCCGACAGCGCCGCCCGCGAGGGTGTGCTCCGCGACACCTTTTTCCCGCGGCTCAAGAACGATGCCGTCGCCGAGTTCGACGACCCCGAGGGAATGCAGAAGAAGGACCCAATCGGCACCCAGATATGGAAGCTGTACAACAAGCAGAAGTCGCAGCTGCCCAACTCCGAGCGCATGGAGAACTTGACCTGGCGCATGATGTCGATGAACCTGCGAAGAATGCGCAGGCAGAGTGCACAGTCAGTGGCCGATTTTAGGTTTTGCGAGATTCTGCGTGTCTAGGATGGTGTTGACAAAGCATGCCGCTAGATTATCTCACAGGCCAACCAACGACGATAAGAACTCGAGCTCGAGACCCACAACCGCGCCCAGCGGTATCGCCCAACTGCGAAGTCTGTCTCAGGACAAGCAGGCCCAGCAGGACTTCGAGGCCGCCAAGGCCGAGCCTATGAACCTCGACGACTTCATCGTCCCCTCCTCTGTCGCCTCTCCGGCGGGCATGCACTCGCCCTCTGCCTCGGCCGACGACCAGCCTTCCTCGACGAATGCCACTGCTCCTGCCATCCCGATAAGGAAACAGAGCCAGCTGAACGATCAGACGCTCCACATTTCGCGCGCCTCTGCTCCCCCCGTGCAGCCGGCCGTGTTGAGAGAGGATGAGTTTGCATATGTGCAGAGGCACGTACGCAAGACGAGCATCGACGAGCGAAGAGTAGGTCTCGATGCTGCCCTTTTTGGCGACTGCTATCAGGTTACACCCATGCTAATCCTTATCAGCCTCCCAAGAGGAAGCCGGACGCGTCCCCGCAGGTACCCGCTGTGAACAGCATTATGATACCCCACGACCCCGAGGACCAAGGCTTCCATTCCTACTCTCTGGACCAGCCACACCCTCCGCAGTCGCAGAACCAGTACTCCAACCCCGGTCAGATCCCTTTCAACCTCAACACCTTCGACATCGACCACGACCCCATTATCAGCTCTGCTGGCCCCTTCCAAAACCAATTCACCTTCTCGCCCATTGGATCGCCCATGGTCAGCCAAGGAGGCCCCTACTCGAACATGTTTAACAACAACACCAACTCGATGGCGTCGTCGCTCAACTCGACCGACTACTACAACTCACCTCCAGGTTCTGCATATCCCTCGACCGTCTCGACGCCTCAACCCATTCCTGAAGGCGAGCAAATCTTCTTCGGAGATCGCAACGGCGTGGACATCAGAGGACGGATGGGAAGCTTCAATCCTCCTCACGCAAACATGTCTAGCTCAATGCAGCCGTTCATGTTCAACCCTACTGCGAGCGAGACGCTTTTCAGCAGCGTTTCGACGGCGGGACCCCCACCGCCTTTCTCCGCGCATTCTTACCACCAGGCCGGCCATGTGGACCCAAGCCAGGTCATTCACCCGAGTTTCCCTGGGTCCACGCGGTCGCCCAGCATGGATTTGTCGAGACACGACAATATCTTCCAGTTCGGAGCTGACTCCGACGACAACGAGGACGAGGGTGGGGCTTTTCCCGACCGCACAATGCCCATGCAGTCAGGGTACTCTCCCATGGAGGATCAATCCCTCGACTTCAACGGTAGCAGCTTTCAGTGGGATACAAACCTGTCGAATCAATTTAACCCAACTGCCGCTCGGTTCCCGGCAGGACCCCCACGCAAGACGGTTACCATCGGGCCAACCGAAATGGTTCCTTCACCGCAAGATTGGAATTCTGGGGGTAGTTTGGGCCGCACTCATGGCTCTGCCGCTTCTGTCAGCGAAATCCGGAATCGTGGGAGCGATCCGCGCCGTCAGAAAATACCCCGCACGAGCTCCACGCCGAATGCAGCTGCCTTGGCCCATCAGGCAATGCAACAGCGGCCGCAATCCTCCCCCAACTCCCCCCCAGAGTCGGGTTTCAGCTCGGCTGCGCCATCTCGGCCGACTAGTCCTGGAGGCAGCAAATCAGGCGGTCAGAACGGCGTGCCCACGACATGCACCAACTGCTTTACGCAGACCACCCCTCTGTGGAGGCGGAACCCTGAAGGTCATCCGCTCTGCAATGCGTGTGGTCTGTTTTTGAAGCTGCATGGCGTCGTGCGCCCGTTGTCGCTCAAGACCGATGTGATCAAGAAGCGCAACCGTGGCAGCGGTAATAGTGTGCCTGTCGGCTCCTCGAGCAGGTCGAAGAACAAATCTTCGCGCAAGAACTCGATTGCGGCCCAGTCCACTGTGACCACGCCGAACTCTGGCAAGGCTAGCGGAGGCGATTCCGAATCCCCCAAATCGACCTCGGGTTCCGGACCGAGTGCGACTGCAACGAACACTGCCAGCAACGTCAGCGCTACTGCGTCCAAGAGCGGCGTCGTGCCCATCGCCCCCGGTCCTCCCAAGGCGCAGTCTCAGAACTTGGCTGCATCTGCTCCCGCGCGGAATTCTGCCGTTGCACCCAAGCGCTTGAGGAGTACTAAGCCCGGGAATCAGGATACTGAAATGGGCGATGCAGAGGACACCACTGGCAAATCTGCGCCTTCTGCGAACAGCAGCAGCCAGCGGAAGAACGAGCCGAAGCCCTTGGTCCAGGCTCCTTCCACCATGGCTACGCAGCACAATCCCATTCAAATGGGCTCCATGGGACAAGGCGCAATTCCTGGGTCAGGAAGTGGGCCGCAGGAGTGGGAATGGTTGACGATGAGCTTGTAATCCACGAGCCGTGCCACGCAGCGACTTGTCGAAACTCAATTCATCTTCACGCCCATTCTCCACGCATTGCGTCCGAATCTTTTCTTCGCGTGCGTTCTTTTTGGCGAGGCTCCACCCCAGGCGCATCCGGCGTTCGTCCATTGTTGTTTCCATCTCAATCAAGATGATACCACGGGCGGGAGTCGTTGGAAGAGGGACCATTTCACTCCCTCCCTCGCGTTTTGGCGATCGCGCTTTTCCAAGCTTTCGAGCGATGATTGAAAGAGACATTGTCACATGGCTCTTGTAGAGTTTTTCTCGTTGTATGACGTCCGATAAGCGCCAACCCCACGTTCTTTCGGGCCTGGCAATCAGTGCGGACGAGCCAGGCTCTCTGCACAGCAAAGCGGGCCGTCCACTCGTTGACCACTCGAGGTGGTACGATGAGTCGGCGTTTGTTGCGATACTTAATCCGGTTCGTTTAATACCTAGATTGACAGCGGCGGAGGAGGCAGGCGCTCCGCCGTTGGTGTGTGGATGAAGAGAAGAAGTCAAGAATGATGATGCGATGGCGACTCGGAAGAAAATACGATGGACGCCATCCGAACGGGAAACCTACCGGGTGGAAGCAGTGGAGGCAGGCGCTCTGCGAAACCTCGGTACCCGTCTTTATTACTTCCTGGTGGCTTGTTCTTTTTTCCCTGGCTCTTCTTTCTTTTGGTGCTCTGTTCTCCATCGTCTCTTTCTGAATTTATTTTTTTTGGCCACGAGTTCACGATGTGATTCCCTTGTTCCTACTCGTTTTTCCATCTCGTCGTCCGTAGGGCGGCATGGCGGAATGTAACGGGTGTCGGATGCGTTGCTTGACGTGTATAGACGGCGGTGTTTGCAGGAAGTGCGATTCGCAGAAGCTTCGATTGCCACGGCGGTTGTAGTAGTCCGTAGTTGCAGTTGGTCTTTCGGACTGGTGCGAGATTCAAACGCAATAACATGCGATTAACATGCACAATTGACCCATGAGTTGCTTCCTGCGTGTCCATGGTGATCCGGGCAGAAGAAGAGTGAGAGGTGCCTGAAAAGCCTCCTGGGGATCACGGGATATTCAAAGCATCCGGCCGGGTACCTGCGTGGCTTCCTTATCATGATCCTTTACTCCATCGGAGTAGGGCCGAGAACGGGCGAAGGTGGCACGGCGGAGGTAATCCCTCGAAGCTTCTGGTCGCGGTTCCTGGCGTCCCCTGGGGGAGATAAGGCGAAAGCTTCCCGATGTCAATCATACGTGTGGTGAGCGGAAGTAGAAGGTCTTCCCGACACGCCGATCTGGACCCGTACATTCGTGATGCAAGCCGTCGATGGCGCAAGGTGTCGTCGCCATGGGAAGAGGGGTAGGGAGCGATGAGGCGGCGCCTTTGGGGGGTTAAGCTGAGGTTTCTGAGGTGTCGTGGGGGGTTTTTAATGGCCGGTGTATGGTCCATGTTGTGACTCTGTATCAAGATTCGGGTCCGCATCCGGTCCGCATCCGTCCGGGAGGAAAAGAGGCGCGGGAGGGAAGCACTAGAATGGACCAGTCAGGAGGAAGAGGAGCTGGCGAAGACGGGGAGCTTGCGGCTTAAAGGCGGCCCTTTTCGCCCTGATGGGAGAGGGTGCATCGACAGCAGAACTGCTCGAGAGAAATAAGCTAAGAAAGACGTGATCCCCGCCTGACTTGGTCTGGGGGTAGGGCTTTTTTAGTAGTCAGGACGGAGGAATTCCGAGTGGAGAGGGAGGGGGGATGGTAGGGATGCCGTGACGGACTGGCCGAAGCTTTTTTTTTTTTCTCTTCCTTCGTCCTGGTTCTCGATCTTGCCATATGGTCCGAGAGCGAGCGAGAAGGATGGGGCGTGGGCTCTGACAGCAGAGTGCTCAAATCTCAGCATTTCTCTTGCTAACAGTTACTGTGTTTGGTGCGGCCGGGTGGTGCGCCTTGGCAGGCCGCTATCAACCGGATGACGCCAATAATGGGCGGTCTCTCGCGGGGCTGGCGCGCCCTCGGCCGCCAGTGCGAGCGAGCGAACCCTTCCACCCTTCCTCCCCGACGTCCCGAAACAGGGGGGCCCACGCACCGCCGACGCGCTGCTGTGCGAAGCTTGCTTGCCCAGCGGCCAGCCAATGCTCCTCGTGCGATTGCGGTACGCCACGCCTCCGTGCGCCGCAGAGGGCGAGAGAGAGACCTATCTCGTTCTCGTCGCTCGCGCTGATCCCCACCGCGCGATTGTCGTGTCGTGTTCCACACCGGTCAGCCAGTTTCTGGCGACATTTGCCGGGCAGCGCGGGGATCGATCGTCTGGCGACGCTGCGAGTCGAGCGGCGAGCGGAAGACCGGAGATCCGGAGAAAGCGCGGTGGGCGCGCGATTGGCGGCGGATGGAGGCTGGTGGTGGAATTGGACGGACGTAATGGGGACGCCGGGCTGATGGGTTATTAGGTAAGTGTGGCGGATGTTATACCTCTAGAGGCACCACCTGGTCGAGATTTCTTGCAATCGAGGTCCGCGCTGAGAGATTTTCTGCGGTGCGGCGATTTGCAGGGTCTGCGGTCCTCGTCGGCCATGGTGAGCCTGCGCTTGGCGGGCGCGTCGTGAAACTGTGCAGAGCTGGTGGTGGGTGCTGGCGGTGCTGGCGGTGCTGCTGGTGCTGCGCTGGGTGCGTTGCGCAGGCTGCTGAGCAAGTTTGAGAGGGAAAAACCACCACCACGGTCCGCCAGACCTGCTGGGCACTGTGCAGCCGCCAAGGGCTGCCGGTATAAAGCACACGATGCTCCCAGCGCCGCTGCACGTCAGTATGCGCTCGCTTGGGTCTTCGGCTGCGTATCTTCGACAAAGACCACACCTGTGCCGCGGACTAGCTCGCCCATCATTCGATCGAGGGCCTCACCTGCCTCTGGGGGCAAGCGGGCGCCGGATAGCGGCAACAAGAGCTGGGCGCTGTTTTCATGCCGTGGCCCGTCAGTCCAGTCGCCCTGGAAGAGTCCCCGACAGCTGAGCCACACGCAAACCGAACAACACATCGCCGTCAAGCCTCGCCGTCAAACTCGCCGTCAAACTCGCCGTCAAACTCGCCGTCAAACTCGCCGTCAAACTCGCCGTCAAACTCGCCGTCAAACCTCGCCGCGAAACCAACCGCTCCACCAGGAACTCACCTGCGACCGTGCCGTCCGCGGACATCCTGGCGCCAGCACGAACGTAGCCCGTTCACCTGTGCCGCCAAGTGTCGAAGCTGAACCTCGCCGCCGCCGCCGCCGTCCTCAGCCAGCGCTTACCTCCAGCAACGCTGATGCGAAAGCGACCTTCGCTTGCCACGATGGCCTCAGGCTCACGGCGAGCGCGACGTGGTGTTTGAGAAGTGCCAGAGCAGCGTATGAGACCTGAGGCACGTCTGTAACGTTTCGGATAGAGGCCTATCACGCCCACGCTCGGCCTGGTCGTGTATCTCAGGTAACACGCCCAGCCGGATCTCGACCCGCCTCCCAATCCGCGGCTGTGGCCTGCCCTTAAGCTTTGAGTTTGCGCCTGGCGCCCGTGAGCTTGTCGTTAGCCTGCCGCTTCCAGCAATGACAGCTCGCGCTATTCCTGGAGTCCAGATCCCTGCCGCGCCCCAACGCGCCTCCGCATGACCCCTCAGGGCGCCAGCTCCTACACCTCAAGTGCCTCAGCCTCCACAGCTCAGGCCCATTTTGGGCATTTCGGGCGTCTCACAGACTCTCGGCTCAGCCCAGAGAGCCCGCGCCAATGCAAGCACGGTTCCTTAGCCGGTCGATCAGGGACCTCGAGAGATCCAGTTAGATGTGAGATGCCAGCCCGCCGGCGCCTCGCAGTCCGGAGTACAGCAAGCGTTTGGGCACGATGCCATGTAGGACGCGCTATGGCTGCGCGCACATGGAACAGACGGCGTGCGAGCGCCTTGTAGCCGTGGCGTTCCACACAGCCCCTTCGCTGCCGTCCTTCCGCCTCGTGTTGGCACAGCACATAGTGACTTTGCAAGCGGGGAAACGAAGGTTTGCCGGAAAGCATAAAGCCGGCGACTCGTCCGCTGCTTGGAGTGTTTTCTCCAGCATCAAATCAACCACCTCTCACCAAAAGATACCCATTTCTGCTTTTGTTCCTGTTCAGACTGTTTGATACAGTTCCCATAAAGTCCATCTTCTAATACCAAAACCACCCCAACACCACCAAAATGCATTTCTCGACCTACACCCTCTTGGCCCCCACCGTCCTCATCTCCCTCTCGCAGGCCGCCAACATCGACATTATCGTCGGCAAGAATGGCCTGACCTTCGAGCCCAACAGCACGACGGCGGCCGAGGGCGACACCCTGACCTTCAAGTTCTGGCCCATGGCCCACTCCGTCGTCCAGGGCGCCTTTGGCTCTCCTTGCACGCCCAGCGACACCGGCTTCAACTCTGACTTCGTCCGCACCACCTCTGGCGCTGCCAACCGCACCTTCGTTGTCACTGTCAACAACACCGACCCCATCTGGTACTACTGCTCCCAGGGCAAGCACTGCCAGAGCGGCATGGTTGGTGTCATCAACCCTCCGTAAGCCACCCTCATCTATCACTCTTCACTCGTATACCAGCATATGCTGACAGCCAACTGCAGTGCAAACAACAACCAGCGCACCCTCTCCGCTTACGCCTCCGCTGCCGAGGACGTCTCGGCGGCAGAGACCCCCGAGGAGATCCGCGGCGGTGTCTTTGAGGCTGCCTCGTCGTCCGGTGGCTCCTCGACCACGCCCTCCGGCAGTGCGTCGACGCCCGCCTCGTCGACCGGTGCCGGTGCATCCATCATGGGCCAGGGTGCCGGCGTGGCTGGATTCGTCGCCATGGTCGCTGGTCTGTGGGGTTTGTAAATTCGGGGCTTCAAGTGACAAAGCAAAAGCCAGCGACGGGAACCGGGAAGGACGGATTGGTGAGATTGTGATATCCGGTGAACGGGAAGAGTCTAAATGACTCGGAGGAAGGGAGCTGTGGATCACGCAGAGATTGCAGGCAGGAGCTGGCGTCTTGATGGCGCTGTTATGGGGCTTATTCTTTTGGATAATATCCTTATTTTTTTTTTGGAGGGTGTCGAGGGCGAACGACTCAAGTCGCTAGACGATGCATCTGTATAATGAACGTACCGGATGTTGAATGTCATCCTGCATCAAACTCGAATTGTCCCGCGTTGATCATTGGTCGTGCAACTCACCTGAAACGCAAACGTGGGAACTGTTCTCTATTCCTTACCTTCGATAATCCTCCCTGACGAGAGAATGTTTTTTCTATTTGTTGGAATTAGCTCTGCTGCTTACATAACGACGCAGGGAAAGGAGGTCGTTCTAGGAATCTTGCTGATACCCATGTTGGTTTTCGCTAGAGGGGCGTCTTGAATGAGTGGTACTTGAGCGGAGTATTGGTTTGGAGTGTGTATATGGCGAAGGGAATTTTTTGCATGAATCTGGGCGGTTGAAAGCTTAAATACTTTCCCGCGTTTGAGGATCTCACACGCCACGTGGAGGACTCCGGACCCTTTTACAAAATAGATTCTTTGATGGAGAGACAAACAAAGGCGAATGATCTGTTATTGGTTGTAGTCTTAAAGAAATAGCACCGAGCAAACCCCTCGAGACAAAGAACAGTCAGTGATCCGAACGAAAATCTCCTTTCTTTATGCGATCTTTGAAATCAAAGTCGACCAATCACCGATTGCTGTCCACTTGCGTGACTAACCCGGCTTCTAGAATATTTGATGGATTCTCACTTCTGACTAGATCCTCCTGTATGCTGCACTTTACAGACGTGGCACCTGAATCCAGCAACACCGAAATCAGGTCTCGCGGGTAGATCGGCGAAAACAGAAAAATTGCTCCGTTCCGACGTCTGTATACCTTGACCGTACCTAACCGCCAAAGCTGCTCTCAATTCAGTAGCCCAAATTCATTCACGACCCATCGGCCCTCTTGCATGAAGAATAAATTAAATAACGCCCCTTCAGCTAATCCGAACGGGCAACGCGCAGCAATATGAACCCCACCTCTGCATCATTCCGTAAATGCTCTCATCGATTTCACATGCCAAAATAAGAACAGGAAGTGGATAGACCAGGCATAGACTGATTGACAGATTACTCTACCCGACCCACACACTTCTTCGCCTCTCCTTTTTATGGCTTCGCCAATCCGCAGAGTGACGCATTCCTGTACCACCCACCGCGTGACATTCGAGCGTGGTACCTGGATCTTCATTTTACCGAACCAGTTGCCCGATCCGACAGCCAAAGCCGACTGGC
Organism: Neofusicoccum laricinum; assembly: GCA_029906385.1. Lineage (NCBI taxonomy): Eukaryota > Fungi > Ascomycota > Dothideomycetes > Botryosphaeriales > Botryosphaeriaceae > Neofusicoccum > Neofusicoccum laricinum. The sequence goes on along the minus strand of CP123716.1, from coordinate 929,146 downwards.
GACCACCATCAGCGACGCTTGGAACCGCAGCGGCGGGAGTGATCACCAAAGCAGCACCAACACCGGGTACATCCAAAGGCATTTTCTCGTGCTACCCTCAGCTCCCATTATGTAACGAGATACCGTGCCTCCCAACGCCAGATAACCAGGTAGGCGTGATGATAAACCCTGACGCCAACCTCAAGCCATTTCGAATAAGAAATCCCGCGCAATCCAGACGCCACTACCCTTTTCTTTTCTTTTTCCGTAAGCGGGCATCTTTCAATCCCCTCAGGCAAGAATGTGAGATGTCACAGCGTTCGGGTTGTGCCCGTTCGTGCTAAATCGCTAAGGGAATCCAAGGCCGCGGTAGTCGGGATCCGACGGCGCGGCTGAGAAGTCTGGTGACCACCTCCGACGCTGTTTGTCGTCGTCTGTCGTGCTCCGCATCGACTCTCAAAAATCACGCTCGCACCTGCCGAGGTCGTGCCATTTCTCCCCTCCATGTGGAGCCAGTGGACGGGACGATGGTGTAGAAACGGCACGTGCCGAGACCGAGCCAGGGAAGCAGACGGAGGTAGGAGGGGGGGAGGCGAGGGGAGGAGGGGGCCAAGAACAAGGCTCAGCTCGTCTCGGAACCCAATCATGGTAAAACGACTCGGACCAATCACAGGGCAGCGGCACAACCAAATGGTGTGAGGGCCGAAACAAAAAATAAAAAAAAAATTACGACTTCATTACAACAGACGTAGGGCCTTGACAAGGTAGGAGAGCGGTGAACACGCTTCGGCCACGACAGGCCAACCGGAGACATTTCAAGACACGCTTCGGATATGTCGGTAACATAGGAACTTGCATATCAACGGAAATGGGGTATATCCCTACATCGGGGAGAGGCAAAACGGAAGCCGAAAGTTTAAAACTCCAGATGAACGCCCACCCTTGAGCCGCGTCGCACACCGATCTTTCGTGACAAAAAACAAGGAAAAATAACAGTACCCGCTAGAATCGATTTTGTGCCGCGAGGCATCCAATCTTTTACAATGTGTCTGATCGAAGGTCTTAACTTCTGCGACAGCTGACAATGCCTGGTAGTATATGTGGGTATATGCCGGCGATTTTTTTGTTTGTTTGTTTGTTGTGGTTCATCGTGGGGCCGTGGCCGTTGGGACGGTAGGTAAATATGTTGGGGGAGATTGGACGGAAGAGCTTAAATATGTCGGAGGAGGGGTGTAGCGTCAATCAAAAACGCGGCGGTGGCTGGGCGGAGGGAGAGGAGGGACCGGTGAGGCCCATGTCTCAGCGGCCGACGCGGCGGTCAAGATGCTCGACGCGGCGGCGGTATGCCTTGACGATCTCCCCAATGCGGCGGATCTTGTCGAACTCGACCTGCAGCTCGTCGATTTGGCGCAGGATGTCGTGGAAGCGGGCGATTTGCTGGTCGGCGTTGGAGATGACGTTGCCGGCGCGGTCGTACTGCACCTGGGTGGCCGTCTGGGTCTGCTCGGAGAGCTGCGGGCGGGCGTGTTAGGGAGCTGGACGGCGCGCACGCGTGGCTGGCGGCGACTCACATGGGCCCAGCGCTGCTGGATGCTGTGCAGCAGACGGTCAAAGTGGGTGCTCAATGCCTGCAGGCTGGTCGGGTCGAGCAGCAGGCGGCCCTGCGACGAGGCCTGGCTGGCGGCGCGCGACGACGAGCCGCCGTGCTGCGAGAGGGCGACCTGCTGGTGGTAGCGGAGGGTTTGGATCTCGCCCTGGGTCAGGCCGAGCTGGCTGTCGGGGATGGAGGCGGCTGGGGACGCCATTGTTCGGAGCCATGCACGGCGGCGGCATTGTCAAGCACTCACTGCCCGCCGCGCGCCATGGACACGGGGACGGAGATGCAGCAGGTGGAGGAGGGGAGGGCGGGCACGCTGGGGAGCGCGCGGGCGACAGCGCTGTAAGTAAGGTCGGTGGCAGTGGTAGCAGTCAGGCCGTAAGGTGAGGGGCCAGTGCGTTCCATTTGACGCTCCGCTGGCCGTCGCACCAGCGAATGAACGACTCCTCGACGCGTGCCCGCCGACCCGGCCGCCAGCGTCAAGCTGCAGCCCTATCGCCCGCCGACGTCCATGCGCCGCCGGCAGTGGCAGGGTCGACATTATGCTCGCCCACGCGCGGGCGCGCCGCAGCAGCAGCCGCGCTCAGCTTCCGGACGACGGGGGCGCCGTGCTTTAAGGACCTTCCCCCAACCGCCCGCACGCCCGGGCGGTAACGGCTCTGGCTGCGACCTGTCCACTCACCGCGCGCTCTCGCACACCACCGCGCGCTGCGGCACGACTCCAAGGCGTTCGCCCGGGGGCAGCGCCGGAAGATCGACCCCAGCGGCAGTACGCGCGGGTACAGCTGCAGGTCCGCAGCAGCATGTCATGCTTGAAACTGGGCTTGATGTCACCGCCGTGGCGCTCAAAAGCACCGCCGCGCGCGAGCACCTGACGCCTGCTTGGCCGCCGCCTCTGACTCCAGCGCGCCCGTGTCCGCCTTCCCTCTTTCAGCCTGAATCCTGGCGACGTCTCCGCCGGCGATCCCCAACACTGTCCGGAGCGCGCTCCCCCGAGCACCCTCCTCTCCTCGCCCCGCAACTTTACTGCTTTGCTCCCGGAGCCCGTCCTGCCATAGTACCTGCCACTCTCTCAGGGCAGCCAGCGGACCATGCGGAGCCCGCGAGCTCCTGGCTAGTGTGCGCCTGCCGTCATGTATATATCGTGGTTGCGAACCGTGTTTGACGTCGGTCTCCGTCCGAGTCTCTCGTTTCGTGCATCGTCGGTTCGGCAGGGCGTTTGAGTTTCGTCGCCATGCGTGTTTCAAGCCTCCTCCTCGCCGCACTGTCTCTGGCCTCCTCCGCCTGTGCAACCATCCTGCAGAATGGCCAGGTCCGTGACGTGGACTTCCCGGACACGGCCATTGTGCTCGACAATGCCGGCAACTCCACCTGGAAGAACTACCCCCCCAACGCTACCGAAATAGGGTACAAGGGCCGCTGGGATAGCAAGCATATCTCCTGTGAGCTCGGCTGCGCCGGAGACGCATCAGCATGACTAACACTCGACCATCCAGGGTGGTCGTAAGTTCCCAACCAACCAACGCCAGCAAACCGTGAACAGAAGAAGACGTGAACAAGCACTCACCAACCGCAGCGCCCCGGGTCTCAAGTTCGGCTTCACCGGCGACCGCGTCGCGATCAGCTTCGGCGAACACACCTCTCCCGGCGTCCTCGTCGGCTACCGCCTCGACGGGCAGGACTGGCAGTTTACCAACGTCACGGCCAACAGCACGCACGCGCTCGTGACCAGCGCCACGCCCGGCTTCAACCTCACCTCCTCTACATCCCGCACCTTCGAGCTCCGCGTTACTAACTGGTCCTATGGCGTGCAGATCGCCGGCGTACACACCAGCGCCGCCGGCGCGCTCCTCGCGCTGCCGCGCGCGGGCCGCACCCTCGAGATCATCGGCGACTCGCTCTCGGCGGGCCAGTACGCGACGTACGAGGGGTTGGCCAGCTACGCGTGGGGGCTGGGCGAGGGCCTCGGCGGCACCGAGTTCAGCATCACGGCGTACCCGGGCATCTGCCTGGTGGACGCGGACTGCTGGGGCAACCCGCGCGGGCAGGCGCACCAGTGGCACTACGCGTCGGACACGTCGTGGCGCGCGCAGCAGTTGTACGGCGACGCGCCCGAGCCGTGGGACTTCGCAGCGCACCCGGCCGCCGACGTCGTCGTCGTCAACCTGGGCACCAACGACAACAACACCGCCAACAACGTGTCGGCCGCGGCGTACCTGCAGACCTACGTCGACTTCGTCGCCGACGTGCACGGCGTGTGGCCCGACGCGCAGATCGTGCTGGTGAGCCTGTGGAACGGCTTCAGCCCCGTCGGCAGCTCGTGGGCGCAGGGCGGCGCCTTCGTCGACGAGATCCAGGAGGTGGCGCGGACGTACGAGGGCGAGGGCTTCGTGCACTACTTCAACACCACCGGCATCATGCAGCACAACGACATCGGCCCGCAGTGGCACCCCACCGACGTCGGCCACATCAAGCTCGCGAGCCACCTCATGCAGTTCATCAAGATCAAGTTCGGCTTGGACTTGCTGGCCACCGGCCCCGAGGTCCAGCACGAGACGCTGTACTGGAACGACCAGGCAAACTACTGAGGCGTCGGAGCGCGTTTGGCAGAGTGGTCGGACGGCGGATTCCGTGTATATGGCGAAAGCAGTGATAAAATCTGTGATTATAAGATCATGTAGTTCTGGGTACTCTTTAAATAAATGCCCTTCACCGTGGAATGCGCGCTGTTGATCTATCGCTCCAGACACTCGACGTCGATGCATGCTCGGAACAGTGACGACGCGCTTTAGTATGCAAAGAAATCCCAGAACCGAATTGGGGAATCTTGAAAAAGCACCACGGGATACGGGCGACGCATTATGTATGCAACTGAGGAGAGGTTACTGGAATCCGAGAATGATGATTAAAAAAGAATAGGCGGGGGGTATAAAAGGGTCGTACAAGGCAGACGACCAATCTTTGCTAAGAGTCTTGAAGAAACGCACACAATTCAACGCTCGCTTTTTGTGCAGCGACAAACTCGCCCATTAAAAAACAAGGGGATATCAGGTATACAATCTTGTTCAACGATCGCTCGCTCTATCGATGCCGCAAAAACACAAAGAAAACGGGCAGGAAAACATAGTAGCCAAAATGCTGCAAAATCGGATATCCCAAATCAAAACCAATCGCTCGCTTGCTAAAAATCATTGACCCGCAATTTGATGATACAGAAAACAGTGGGGGAATATGTCTTTCTATGGAGTTTTCGGTCTTCTTTCCACCCTCTTTTTAGACGCGGATGACGATGCGCACGCCCAGCGCTCTCGCCTCTCTCACGCAGCAGGCCAGGCAAGTCCGGCCCACGCGCCCAACAAGCGCGTGCTCGCCGCGATCCGCACACCACGCACGAGCCAGGAGCGCCGCGTCAGCCCCACCCGGGATGCCAGAGACAGATGTCGTACTATCGGTGGGGGGCTTGAGGGTCGAGGCGGAGTCGGCGGAGATACGCGGTGCGCGAGCATCAATCACGAGAACCTCGCCGCTGGCCGCAGTCTCATCAAGCAGGGAGATCGATGAAGAGGTGGGTGTAAGATGCGGTGAGCCTGCAAGCAACTGCGCCGGTGTGATGACGCGGTACCTGTGCGCAACGTGCAGCGGGTGCGCGGAAACTGGGCCGCTCCTGCCATGGGTGGAGTTCCTGTTAAGGCGGCGCAGTTTCTTGTTGGTGGCAGAAGATGGCGGTGTGCACGGCCAGGCGGTGATAAACTGGATGTCGTAAGTCAAAGAGAGGGTAACGCTAGTTTCCGGCAGATCGAAAGTCAATCGCGCAGTGTAGCTGGGGTGCGATTCGACGTCTGTCTCTCCGTCTGACTCCTGAAGTTCCGCCAGGTATTCTGGAAGCAACTGTAATTCGCTGAGAGTAGCGAATTTCGTCGGCGGCTCAGCCGTGTCCTTGGGTAGAGTCAAATCCTCGCCAGTAACCTGATTGTCCTCTTTCCCGGCCAGAAAGTTCGAGTCATGTTCGATCTTCTCTCCACAATCGATCCTTGCCCTCGATTTCTTTCCCGGGCTCGGCGGCGTGGCGCCGTTGACGATGTCGATCCATGAATCTTGGAAGCCTTGCGGAACATAAGGCACGCTGATCCAACCCATGCATTCTTTTGCGCCATCCAAGGTAGCCAGTACTCTACCAACAACACAGCTCTTGCTCCACCAGCTACGTCCACCGTATAGAAAACCACCGTACAGATTGGCCGTTTCTCCAAGAGCAGCGATGGCGATTTTGTCGTTCTCCAGCAGGGTAGAGACCAGGAAATGCGAAATGGCCTCACCAGGAAGGACGAGCCCAGTGAGATACGTTCTGCTCAACCAACCGCCAATGTCTGTAGCAGCACCGCTGCCAGCCGAGCTTGGCTGCGAACTATCTCTCCGGAGCAAAGAGGGACGTTGAGGTGTCGAGGGCCCGGACGTGGCCGACGGCTGCAACTGGATAGAACGTGAGGTGCTCATGCGACTCGGGTGCGGGCGACGGAAAGCATCATCGAAGTATCCACCTGCGTCCTTGGTGACACGCGGGGTCGCAAGAGGCGAAGCGAGCGGCGTAGCGTAAATACTGGGAGACGGAGGTGTCTGTGTGTCCTGAAGCTTAGCTGTCAGATGGATTGTGAGCTCCTTGATGCGTGGCCAGTTGAGTGTTTCCGCGAAATGAAGAAGACCAGCCAGTTGACGCTCCCGATAGCGCGGTCTCAGCCAGTATTCGGTTTCTTGTGGTTCGTCCTCTTCCTCGGCAGGCCGTGCCATATTGAGCGTAGCAAGAAATCCTCTTCTCTTGGGCGTAAGGGGTGCCGGTGCTTCCTCGCTGATCTCAATGTTCTCCAAGAATCGTCTTGCGAGAACCAAGTCCCAGTCTGTCTTGCGAGTTTTCATGCTGGCAAAGCTGCGGACTTCGGCCTCCGTCAGATGCAGCTGCTCTGTGACTTCCTTCACAGTAAGGCCAGAGATTGCATCCAGTCGAAGGAGAAGTTCCGAGGCCAGTAGAATCTGTAGCAGCAGCATGTCTCTTTCACTCGGTCCAGCGAATTGCTCCGGGTCCTCGGGCTCTGAAGCACCGCTGTCCCACAAGATCCGTCCGAGCCGTATCCGCCATTCCACGAGACTGAAATCGTGCCAAATGCCTTTCAACCTCAGAATTCTGATCAAAGTCTCTATCTGCACCTTGAGTCCGGTAGGGTCGCCAGTCGAACCGTCGAACCGGGGTGGCATCAAGAACTTTCCGAACAAGTGGGCATACATTTCTCCAGGGGATTGCGAATCCAGGATAGTCGTCTTTCCAGCCGTTTCCCTGAAAGTCTGATGGACCTGGCTGAGTTCCATGAGTCGTTCGTATATCAACCGCTGGTCGAGCCACTTGATCCCAAGCTTTTCCGGTGCCTCCTCCAACAGCTCGCGGTTCACGATCGATTCGTCGTCGTTGTCCTCCAGGCGAAGGTGATCCGATCTTGGAACCTTCAGGAAATGGTCAAAACCAACGGTACCAGGCTCCAGACCTTCCTGGCTCAACATGCTCGGAACCTCGACCACGTTGATGTCGTAGCCAAGGGGCAATCCCTTCTTCTCATCCTGATGGCCAACCTGGCAGAGATGCGGCCGGAGCGTAGCAGAGGAGAATGCTTCGTGGGACAGCTGCGGACTGTCGCTGACATCTCGGATGATGAGCTCGTCGTCGTAGGGGAAATCTACTTTCGGAATGCGTCTGCCTCGGATTTTCTCGACGGAGAAGAGCGGGGCGCCGGAGAAGAGGTTGGCGATGTCCTCCTCGATCAAGTCTGTGAAATCCATAGTGTCAGCAGTTGGAACCTCCCGGCATCCCTTGACTTAAGGGCCAGTTCCCCTGAGGATCCGACCGCATAGCCGTAGCGGTGAATAGGGCAGATCGTGATCACGCACCGCTCGGCTCGCGAATCGAGGCGTCGTCTGCTTGGGCCTCTGACTTTGCGTCGTCGGCGGCCTCGCTCTCAGGCCGTGGTGTAGCCGGGGCATCGGGGGCGGGTAGAGCGGCAACGGGCTGATCGTCGTCGGGCTTTACGAAGGAACGCGAGCGGTAGTGCTTCTTGAGGCCTCTGAAAGACTCGGGAATGCGGCTCTTGCGCTGCGGGGCCATGGACATGTCAGCAGACGCGCGGTGCGGTCTGTGGGCAGGGGGGCTGCAGACCTCAGGCTCAACGATACTCGGGATGCTGGGAGCGCGTGGCTGCCGCGTTTCTCTGCTGAGAGGGGAGAACAGCTGGCGCAGGAGGTCGCGCTTCCTCACGCGCGAGACCTCGACCTTCTCGGCGGTGGCGTCCTGCTCGGGCGGCTGCCGGCGGCGCCAGCCAAAGGCCATGGTGTCGGGTGGCGGAGGGAGTGGTCGCGGAGGGCGGTGGTGAGGCAGGTGCTAGGGACTCGGAGGGCGGCGCGGAGTTCTAAACGGCTCATCACAGACACAGCCAATATACACCGCTCATTGCCCGATATCGCGCGATCGTGAAGGGACGAGCGTCTTCTGGCGAGGGAAATCAAAGCTCGAGGGCCTGACTCGGCGAGCGGTGGCATAGTGTGGTGCAGCAGAGCAGCGAGTGTGGTGGAGGAAAACCCGGGCGCGGGCAGCCGGTCAACAAGCAAACTGGGCCTAATCCCGGCAGCAGATCTTGATAGATGATAGCATGCCTGCAGGGCTTCCCGCTTGGAAGCCGGCGTGCGCGGGCTGATTGGTGCACACCCTGCAGGCGCCAGCTCATCCGGTGCCACATCGCAGCCAGGCCCCGTTGGCGAAAGAGGGGCGGCGGTTCGCAGGGCAGGCGCCGGGTGTGCTGGACGCTGTGCTGGGCGGAGGTCAGGCTGGTCGTGCGCGTGCGATGGTGGAGTCGCGCGGGTTTCTGGAACACGCCTCGGCGTGGTCGGGTGAGGGCGCGGGCGGGCCCGGGGAAATCACTGCCTTCGCTGAGCCTTCGAGAACGCGCGGGGGGCGGCGCGCGGCCTGCGCGTCTCCCCAAGCGCCCCGTCGCCAACAACTGTCGCGCACTGATAGGGCCGGCCGCCCAGCTGCTGCGCCCTCGTTGCCGCCGCCGCCGTCGCAGCAACCACCACCACGGGCCCCGCACGTGTCGGCTTCGGCCCGTGCCATGTATCCGCCGCGACGCTGTCGCCCTCGTCGCTGGCATTGCCTGTGTGCCTGCTTGCCGCTGGAGGCGCGACTTGGCGGGGTGCGTGGGTGCACGGCTCGGGTCGGTTCACGGTCTGCTTCCGCGCAGGATCGCCGCCCTGAGCCTGAGTAAGCGTTTCCCTGCCTGATTGGGTACCTTCCCCAGCTCGAACACCGGCGCGCGGTTTGGCACAGCGCCCTTCGCAGTGCGGAGACGGCAGCTTTCTTAACCTAGTGCTTATTGCTGCCGTGGCTATAATGCGTTCTCACGTCGCGTGCGTGCTGGCCAGTTTGCCCCTCCCGCGCTCTCCTGCACTGCTTAGCGGTCAGCGTTCTCGACATCCTGTCCTTCGCCATGTCGTCTGAAACGTACGATTACGTGGTTTGCGGATGGGTGTTCTCCCCGGACTGCGCAGTGGCCTCTCCTCACGTTCGACCCACAGCGGAGGCACGTCTGGCTGCGTCATTGCGGGCCGCTTGGCCGAGGACCTTAACGTTACCGTCTGCGTGATCGAAGCGGGCCCCGACAACGCAGATTTGGAGAACGTGCACATGGTAGGCGGATGGAGCCAGAATTTCGACTGCGAGACCGACTGGAACATCACCTCGGAGCCGTCTCCTGGGATCAACGGCCGGCAGGTCAAGAACAGCAGAGGCAGATTCCTGGGCGGCTGCAGTGGCGTCAACGGCACTCTTTGCATCAGAGGCAACAGGCAAGACTATGACGATTGGGGTCTTGAGGGCTGGTCCGGTGAGGACATGTTCAAGAGTATGGCAAAGGTGAGCCGACCGTCTGGGACCCCCACAGTATCCCTACCCCGCATCCATTTTTGAGCAGGGACCAAGACAGCAAGTCGACCGCACACCGGGAATTGAAGACACCGTCAGAATGGCGTTGGCGAACTACGTGTTACCTGGTTGCGTTTGGGCGAACGCTCCGAGTCCCGTGCCCTACGATCTCCTCGCAACTCCCTACACGAGTATACCCGTAGGCGGTGAAGCCGGGAATATGCCCCTCTGAGTTCGTTCTGGGCTTGCAAAGTCGCTTGTTCCGTCACTTGTCTGGAAGTTGCTCATGCGATTACCTGCAGGCAGAAAATTTTCATCCCAAGGATGGCTTTGAAGCCGACCTCAGCGTGCATGGGACCGGTGGACCTTTGCATACGGAACCTCACGATCTTGCTCCGATCTCCCAGCTCCTTTTGAAGTCGATGCAGAGTCAGGGCATCCCATACAAGCCGGACTTGTTCTCTACGGGCTTGTCTCCCCAAGGCTGCAGCAACACCGTCCGCACTGTCCACCAGGGTATTCGAACGACTGGTGCTGACTTCATCACCAAAGGATACCGACGAGACAACATCACTATCATGACCGAGAGTGTGGTTGATAAAGTTATCGTCGAGTCCGTCGATGGGCAGCTCACAGCTTCAGGCGTCAAAATTGTAGCCAAAGATGGCACCAAGACGACTGTCAATGCAAGGAACGAGATAGTCTTGAGCTCAGGTGCCTACTGTAGCCCTGCCATATTGCTACGGTCAGGAATCGGGCCCAAGGCTGAACTCGAGAAGCACGCGATCCAACCATTGGTCGAGCTTCCAGGCGTGGGGAAGAATCTCATGGACCACGCAATCACTTTCGTTTTCTACGAGGCGAGCAACCCTAAGCTCACGAATGATCACTTGGCCTATGTGGGTTTCCATATCCTTATTCACTAATGCCCATGCCACCTTGCTGACTGCTAGTGATCCAGTACGAAGGTGCTTTGGCATCTAGCTACCAGCTCTACAAAGACAAGAAGAGCGGCTTTTTGTCCACCTTCCCATTCGGAGCCTTTGGCTACGCACGTGTGGACGACCGCCTCAAGAACCTGGAGTCCTGGAAGAATGCTTCGCCCACCAACGACCCACACGGTCGACCTTACGGCGCGGAGCGCGATCCCATGGGCCTCCTTCCGACGCAGCCCAACATTGAGTGGTTCAGCACGGAGTGCTACGGTGGACCCAAGCAGTACAACAAGTTTCCAACCGACGGCCAGGGCGCCTTCGCCTTGGTGAACATGCTACTCTCGCCCCGCGCTCGCGGAAGCGTAACGCTGCAGTCGACGGACCCGACCGCCAACCCGGTCGTAGACCACAACTACCTCGGAGATGAGCTGGATGCCCTGGTCATGGCCGAGGCGTGCCGCTGGGGTAACGAGATCGTGATGAAAGGGGAGGGTACGAAGGATGTCGTCAAGGGCGCTTGGCCGCCCGGAGAGAAGCACCACGAGTACACGACGCGCGAGCAATGGATCGAATACGCAAAGGAGCACTCGACCACCTGTAAGTTCCGCCCCCACCGGTACGGTGGACTAAAAACTACGATTCAGTGGAGCCGCTGACTTGGCTTGCCAGGTTATCATGCCGCTGGCACGTGCAAGATGGGCAAGGATGACGATCCTCTTGCTGTGCTGGATGCCAGGCTCCGCGTGAGAGGTGTGGAGAAGCTGAGGGTTGCAGACTGCAGTGTCATGCCACTCATGAATCAAGGCCACAGTTAGTAGCGTGCAGACTGGACGGCCATCCCATGCTGACGAAATGCTAGCCCAGATGCCGGCGTACGGAATCGGTGAGAAGGCCGCGGAGGTGATCAAGGAGGATGCCAAGAACTTACCCAATGTGTAAGTATTACCGATCTCGGTTCCGTTCCTAGTGCTTTGGTTGACGCAGGGCAGGCGGCCTGACTCGGCGGTTGCTACCGTAGCTTGAGAGGATCTAAGCAGCTAGCCTGCTAAGGTGATCCTGGCCTGGCCGAAGGTAGGTGGGCACTCATGAATCAATTCTGTCCATTACCGTTTCAAGAGAATGCCAATGGTATGATCAGACATAAGAGATCTTTATGGCGAGATCTAGACCACATCCTTATCGTCTCTTATAAGTATCTCCTGTGAGCTTTACCTACGATTCACATTCATTACGAGTTTGGGAAAGTTCCACTACAATACGAGAAGTCGCAAAACCATGCCAACAACGAAGTCTCGCTTTGCACCAAGTGATAATCTCATCGAAATTGTCTTGTTTTGCAATTTGGAGATTAGGGATCATAGGATCAACATCGAACACTTAAAGTAGCGCTCATACGCTGAAGACCGCAAGACCCTTGCTGAATACTCCAAGGCTTGGGAAATCTCTCTACCAAAACCAGAAGAAAGACCCTGGAAGACACAGGGACAGAAAAGACAGGATATCAGTCAACCAAACTCACTTTACATGCTTCAAGATTTAAGAATACATGTCTTTTAGACCGCCTCCGATTTATTTGGGGTATCGCTCCGACGAGCCCTGCCTACCCTTCTCTAGTCGAATCACACCTCTCCTGCGGGGAGCATCTTTCTTCAGCTTCGCAACCGCAAAGACGTCGTCTTTTTAATTTGCGCCATGACCACGCCTTACCTTATCATTCGCGTCTATACCAGCTCTTTAGTTCTTAGTGGCATCCTTGGCGGCGGCGACGGGGTCCTCGAGGATCTTCTTGCCAGCAGCAGTCTCCTCCTTGGCGGCCTGCTTGGCCTCCTGGGACAAGCTGTCGCCCTTTTGAGACGAGCGCCAGATCAGGATACGGGAAGTTTGGATGAGACCGACGCAGCCAAGGAAGAAGTTAACGGCAGCAAGGCTGTGGTAGGACATGTTAGCCGAGTTGAAGTCCACCCCTAGTACTCATTTCGAGAAGGACCAGGGCAGGTGTACGTACAAAAGGTTCCTGGGCTTAATGATGAAGCACCAACGAGTCCAGATAACACCAGTAGCGGTCAAAGCCATGTTCTGGGACAGAGAGAGGTTCTCGGCGGGACGGAAGAAGTCGGCAACACCTGCGAGGACAAGACCCCACTGTATGATCCATCAGCTTCTCTTGTTCGTGGGACAGTCATAGCTTGGCGGCAACGAGAGTGCACGTAACCGGACGAGGGAATTGGCGGATAGGGACTTGAGTGAGCGAGAGCGCACCTTCATGACAGGAGCCCTGTAGATAGAAAGTCAGCCCATGTGGTCTGTGTGGAATTCACCCCATTCAACATGATCGCGCGACGTGCAACATTTTTTTGCCAGGGCACGCGCGCGGCGAGCGAAGCCGGAGATGATAACGTACCAGAAGTGGACGGTCTTGGGCCCGACGGGGCTGTTCCACACCTTGGCAAAGACACTCTGAGGAGCGGCATTGGCGTCGGCAGCGGTGGACTGCAGGCGGCGTTGGGGCGCTTGACGGAAGGCCGGGCTGCGGAGCAGGTTGCGCGAGAAGTTGAGGACGCGGGTGGTGGGGCGGAAGGCAGACATAGCGGCGGGCTGGCGAAGGAGCGGAGAGCGAGGGCGCACCGGAAAGGCAAGAGAGTGAAGTGGGAGCGAGAAGGGTGGGCGGGGATAAGAGGAAAAGGCACGGAGCTTACTCAGGCCGGGTGGTGTTGAGGCGCGGCGAGGAAGAGTGGAGTCCCGAAATCCCGCTCGCGCCAAGCCCTGCTCTCCGACAACGACGCCATTGCACTGCACAGCGTAGCTCCCATCACCGCGCGCGCACCCGCTCCTCTCGCCGCTCCTCTCGCCGCTCCACAACCCCGACCGTCGCCATGGCCTCCAAGTACGCATTCAGCAACGCCGTCAAGGAGCTGCGCTTCGCCCTCTGCCAGTCCTCGTCCCACAGCGCCGCCGCACGGTACAATGTCCCCCTCCGCCGCCCTCGCCGCTTGGAAACGACGCAACGCTGATTGGACCGTCCAGGAATTTCCTCCTGCGCGCCTACCCGACCATGAAGAAGCACAACCCCCACACCCCGATCCTGATCAGGGAAGCTCTGAACGTTGAGCCCAGGGTCTACGCGAGATACGGTGCGTCGCACCCGCCCGCGCCCGCGCATTGGAGAACACCGGCTGACAGGAGCACAACAGAGTTTGGAAAGGAGAAGATGTTGCCATTGAAGGGTGAGTGGTCTCGCTGCACATGGCAGAAGACCGACAATGTTGCAGAGTGCTGACGGATTCACGTAGGTTTGGATGACACGACGATTGAGAGCAAAGTCACCGAGCTGGTCAAGTCGTCATAGATGCCGTGGATTAGACGCCTCCCTGCCGAAGGGCTGTACAAATACAAAGGCTCTACACTAGAGGAGCATTAACGAGTTGCCGAAGTTCATATCACGTAGTGTCCACAGACGACATGCAGTTACAGTCTTGCCGCAAGCGTCCCGTTGCCCGTCACATCACCGAAACGATACTGCGCCCAGCTCATGCTTCCCCCGGCCATGGTGAAGAGACGAGTGCCAGCATCGTTGCCAGCGGCACCTGCAGCAATATGGATGGGTAGAAGATGGTCAAACGAGGGATGGGCTTGGCGGGCGTCCCCTCGCTTGAGAAGCTCTGCCATCTTCATCTTTCTTTGGCTCGGTGCCGCCGTGGCAGCGTCCCTGAGAGCACCGTCAAAGCTGCTCACGTACCTTTGTCCTCGTCAGAATACACTACTCAAGAACCACGAATCCAACGAGATCCGACGAAGAGTACTTACGGCATTGGCTGGTCCTGGCCCATGGAATTCCAAAGATCTCTCAGATTGTGCACTGCCATTCCGGACGCCAAAACCAGGATATTCTCTTCTCTCAGAGCCGCAACAGCTTCTCCGAGACGATAGTGCTCATCCGGATTCTCGTTCTTGAATAGAGAGACCTGAACGATGGGAGCGCTGAGAGGGTTCTTCTCAGGATCAAATGCTAATGTCTCTCAGCTCTTCTTGCTCAATTCTTGACAATGCTTCTCTTACCAATCAGCAAAGGAAGCCAAGCACCATGGTCGAGGCCTCTTTCTACCGGCGCGTATGCAATGCCGGCGTTTTCGAGCTTCGACATGATATTCTGCGCAATTTGCCGGCTTCCCACATGAGGATATTTGACGGAATAGTACCAGTCTGGAAATCCGTAGAAGCTACCATACGTCAGCGACGCCTTGCTCTCAATCCCTCTTGCACTGACTCGTAGATCAAATCGGTAATCTCGGCGGTGTTGACAAGCACCCTATCATTCTGACCCTGCCAGTGTGCGGAGAAGATGACGACGGCTTTTGGCTTGATCCTGCTTGTAACCTCTTTTCCTATCTCTTGTAGCTTGTTGTATGCCGGATGATCCGGCTCTTCGATGAGATTGGGCTATTCTGTCAATGGTCTGATTGTTTGGGGTGATTTGGTAAGACTTACCCCCCCGTGGGACAAGAAGTATACAGGGGTTTTGGGAACCGGACTAGCCATATCAAAGGTACCAATTGTACTTTCTTGCGACGGCGACAAGCCGGCAGCTGACAATGCGCCTGAGGCCAAGTGATTCTTGATGGCGCGAAGCAGATCGTACGATGATGCAAATATGCCGATTATCACTGCCAGGCCAGCGACTATGAATGAAAAGCTGCGTACGTGGGATTCGGGCATCGTATCAACGACAATCTGATAATGCAGTTGAACATGAGGAGGAAAGAGCCTAAATGCAAAAGATGCAATCTTGAGCGAGTGCGTGAGTGCATTTGTCAAGCAGCAGTGGAGCAGTGATCGGAGCTTCACCGGAGCATGCCACGTGCGGAGGGGTTCCGCGGTTCAAGGCTCGGTCACACCAGCCACAGTGACGCCTCAGTCGAGACACGCTTCCCTTTCGCTTTCACCCAGCGACGCGGCAACAAACGCGCTGCCTGGTTCAACATCCCAACGCACTCTACCACGCCATGCTTCGCACCAGCTGACCTGCCACCGTCCGCGACTCAAAAGCCTACTCGGGCTTCCTCCTTCTCTCCCTCCCCGACACCCGTCGACAGCTTACGCCACGCTCCTCCACCAACGACCATCGCAGCCATGTCGGACCCCGGGCCCGTCTACGAGCTCCTGGGCAAGCTTGCCTTTGCCTTCACAGAGGTGCAGCCGCTCATTCCGACCTATTCGCACCTCCTCGTTTCCGCGCTGTTCCCCATCTACGCCGGCGCTCACTCGTCGCTCACTCGGCCGTCCTCCGCTGCCAAACCGAAGAAGGCGCCCAAAACCGACGACGATGAGGGATACGTGTCCGAAGAGGACGAGGAGGACGATATCCAGCAGATGGAGGGTCTGTCCACGCGCGATGCCATCATCTTCCCGGTCATGGCAGGCGTGACGTTGACCGGCCTGTACTTCCTCATCAAGTGGCTGCAAGATCCGAAGCTTTTGAACAAGATCCTCAATGCCTACTTCTCGCTGTTCGGCGTGTTGAGCGTCAGCCGCTTCATCACCGATGGCATGGATCTGATGCACAGCATCTTCTTCCCTCGCCGGTACATTGATGGTGGGGTTCTATATGACGTTCATTCGCACGCCAAGATCGCGAAACCGAGAGTCGTGAAACCGGCTGGACAAACTGCAAGGACCTCTCCGCTCCCTGGTGCATTCGCTCGCATCCCTCTGCCAGACTCGGCCAGGAATTTCCTCTGGACCGTCCGTAATGCTCCCAAGCAGAAGTGGACGGTCAAGTTCTTCCTGCGCAACGTCGCCTCTGCCCGCGGCCACCTTGGCCTCCATGGTGTCGTTGGCTTTGTCCTGGCGGTGACTGCCGTGGCGTACTTTAATTTTGTAGACAAGCCCTGGTTCCTGACCAACCTCATGGGCTTCGCCTTCTCATACGGGGCCCTCCAGCTCATGAGCCCTACGACTTTTGCTACTGGGACTCTGCTGCTTTCCGCGCTCTTCTTCTACGACATCTACATGGTCTTCTTCACGTAAGTTCCAGCGCGTAATTCTCCAAACCTTCGTCTTCTTCTAACGGACCCAGGCCCATGATGGTGACCGTGGCAAAGTCCCTGGACATCCCCATAAAACTGGTCTTTCCGCGCCCAGACATTCCTTCCGCTGATCCGGCCAAACCGCCGATCAAGCAACACGCAATGCTTGGTCTCGGCGACGTGGTCCTCCCGGGCATCATGATCGGCCTTGCTCTGCGTTTCGACTTGTACATGTTCTACCTCCGCAAGCAAACCAAGTCCAGCAAGAGCACTACAGCAAAGAAGGAGGGTACCGAGGCAACAGAAACACCGCTAGAGCAGCAAATCCAGGTTTCCAAGGCACCGTACATTTCCGTCTCCAACAAATGGGGCGCGTGGTTTTGGGCGCGCTCCGCAGAACAGTCTTTCCCGAAACCTTACTTCAAAGCGACCATGGCTGGATACGTTATTGGTATGCTGGTTACCCTGGGGGTCATGCAATATGCGAACCACGCACAGCCTGCACTTCTCTATCTTGTTCCCGGTGTGCTTATCACGGCATGGGGCACTGCATTGGTGAGGGGCGAATTGAAAGAGATGCAGGAGTTTAGCGAAGCATTCGAGGACGACGAGGAAGACCTCCGACACCACAGCATCCTCTCCAAGGAGCGGGCCAGGCGCGCGGAACAGAGGCTGGAGAAGACGACCAGAAAGTACGTGGAGATTGACACGGATGAGAGCAACGACGAGAAGCGAGCTGGCACCAAGCCGAAGAAGGAGAAGAAGCCGGATCCGTCGCACAACCACGACCACGACCACGAGGTTTTTTCCTTCGCCATTACGGCTCCGTTCTCGTTCTCCAAGAAACAAAAGGACGTTAAGAAGAATGCCGGAGACTCTTCTGATAGTGAGTCAGGGAAGCGCGAGACAGGCTGGCGCTCCGCTAGCGCGACAGAGGTGGCGGATGGGCAACCGGCAGAGAAGAGGAGGCGCACTAGCTGAAAAGAGAAATGGCTATTGCATCAACATGGGCATTGTTCGGAGTGGAGGGCTCGGTACGGCATGGAATTGGCGTTCACATGTTCACGGGTAGATCTTGGGTTCAAGAACGACTAGAGATCAGCAGCACAAATGGAGATTGGCAGACGCCCCCGGTCTACATGTGAATCTTGATAGCCCCGCGGCGGTGCGCTGCTGCGCCCCCCGAACAGTGGACTGTCTTTGCTAGGAGTAGACGATGGACGCGCACGGGCCCGTGGGTTCGGTAGTGAGGCGTGCGCGTCTCCGCGCCGGCAGCCGGTCCCGAACGGCGCTGCAACATCGACGAGTGCCGGCCTTCGATATGCACTTCTCTCACGATCCCCAGGCACCTCTCGCCCACACGGACCATGCCCACCGCCGCCGCTTACCACCGCCGCGTGAGCACCCCCCCCGCGCAGGCGACGCTCAAGTCACCGGGCGCTTCACCGCGTGGAGCAGCAGACACGGTCCCAATCGGGGCCGAGAACCGGCGCAAGGAAGCGCACTCCCCACGACCGCCACCGAAGCACGCAAGCTCAGCGGCTCGGGGGGGGTGGAGGCTGCAGCCCAGACCCGGCCGTAGCGCGGGCTCTGCAACGGGCCCCCCGGGCGCGCGCGTGGCGATGCTTTTGCGGAGGGGGGACGAATGAAGCGCGGCACCAACGGCCAGCATGTCGTCCCGCGCGCGCAGCACCCTCCAATCGGCAGCCTGCGAGGGGGCGGTTGAGCCTCACGAAGCCAGTGCCAGCGCAGCCCAGCCCGCGTGCCCGCGTTCTGGAATGTGCCCAGTTCCGTTGACGCTAGGCCCGCCGCCCCGGATCCGGGCCCTCCCAGTGGCTGGCCGAGAACCCCGACGAGAGGGTCTCGGCGGATCGGCCGCAGGATGCATGTTTTTTTTCGTAAGTCTGCATGCGACCGGCCGCTCTCGCCTTTTGCCCGATCGGGCCTTAGCCGGGTTTCCGCCGCTTGGAACCTTCCTGCTCCAACACGCACGCCACACGCCTCTCTTCTTCCCCCGCCCTTTCCTTTGCGGCCGCCAATGCGGTCCAATAAAACAGGGGCCGTTTCGCCACAGCGCGCACCACGCGCGCACTCTCGCCGGGCTAGGTGTACACGTCCGCCCCCCCGTACATGCGGCAACGCGGCTGCGTATCTGATCGAATCTTGTGTTTCTGTCGCAGGCGGTCTAGATCCGTCAGATCTGATGCCCGCCGGTCCTCACGAATTCCCATGACTCCCCCGCCCCTCCAATGCCCTCTCAAGCATCGTACCACATTCCCGACCATCTGCCCTTTTCTCTCATCCATCTCCGCCGCAAGCAACACCCGGGCCGTGGCGTGACCTGGGGCAGCGCCGTACACGCGAAAGCACGACTTGCCCGTTGCACGTTAGCTGTTTTTATTCATGCAGCTCCTCCTGTCGTCTTTCCGCGTTTGATACGATCCCGTGGCGGCCAGTCGTTGCACACGTTGCAGGGGGCCGGGAGGCGCGAACTTATCCAAATTCTCCGGGCAACTGCTTGAACAAAGTGTGTACAGAAAAAAAACGCCACATGAGAGCGCTCCCTTCTTCCTCCAACCAAGCCTGGCGGAGTAGATGACAAGAGACCATCCCCGAGGGTACTGACACATGCGGCCCTAGCCTTTTGCTTCTCGCCATCTCAATCTCTGGCTGAACCTGACTCGGACACACGTGAGGAGGCAGACAGCTTGCCTGATCCGCATTGCCCTTTCCCCTGCAAATGGACCCAGAATACCCAATTTTCCCTTACCAAGATCCCGGCATTACCAACGGCGCCGCCCCTGAAGCAGCCACAGCCAGTAGCAGCGACCGCCATGGAGCCACCACCACCACCAACTGGGCGCGCATCAGCGCCGCGGTGCTCGAGTCGTTGCGCGACCTCCACTACGTGCTGTCGCTAGCCGGAACCATCGAACATGTCTCGCCCAACAGCGCCGCGCTGCTGGGCTACGCGCCTGAGCAGCTGATTGGCACCGTCATGGCGGACCACGTGCACGAGGACGACGCGCCCCTGTACAGGGACGAGCTGCGCGAAGCCTCGTCGACTGGCCGGCCCTTTCGCTTCTACTGCCGCGTTCGAAGCTGCCATGGCGGAAGCAACAGCAGTCTCGTTGCGGCTGCACGCGTCGCGGACACCACATTCCCCGGACAGGACGAGGCAGCAGCAGCGTGCCATGCAGTCGCCGACGGTCAAGGCACGACCGCGATGCCGTCTTACTCGGTCTTCGAGGTCAGCGGCCGCTTCCACGAAGCCAATCCACCCCGTCCAGTAGCCGTCGGCATCGGCTTGGTCGCCACGCCCCCCTGCGACGAAAGCATGTTCGTCCTGATGGCGCGGCCGTACCCGCTCGCCCAGAGCCGCAGACTCGACTCCTTCCTCTCGCTGAAGATGGAGAACGAGCGTCTGACGCAGCAGCTCGCGGCGCTGAAAGCCGAGAAGCAACGCGGCGGCGACACCGAGCCCGACCAGCTCGACACCGAGCAGCAGCAGCAGCACGAAGCCGACTATCCGCACCGATACGCCATGGCAGCACCTTCTTCCTCATCGACCTTCATGACCAGCACCACGTCCTTCAACAGACGCCAGAGCGAAGGCTTCCCATGGTTTGACGCCACACCCTCGACCATCACCCGGACGAGCGGCTCCGCCTCGTCGTCGGCGCAGGAATCCGTCTTCAGCAGCGTCAGCACCCCCTTTGGCCCGGCCAGCAGCAGCAGTAGCACGAACACGAGCGTCTCGACCAAACCGGGCACGCCCGTCACCTCGGCGCCCGCGACGACGAAAGCGACCGTCCCGTCGGCCTCGACCACCATCATACCCAGCGTCAGCAAGAGCCCGACCAACACGCCGACGGTCATGGAGGGCGACGTCGGCATTCCCTTCATCGTCAAGGCGCTGACGGGCGGCGCCGGCATCAAGAAGCGCGCCAAGCACGTCGAGGACTACGTGTGCGCGTGGTGCAGCACCACGGCCTCGCCCGAGTGGCGCAAGGGGCCGGGCGGCCCGAAGAGCTTGTGCAATGCGTGTGGATGTAAGATTCCCTCCATCTCTCCCTCTCTTCCTATGCTTTCCCGTTCCTCTCGCTCTGACACTGAAACAGTGCGCTACGCCAAATCGCGCAGGAAGACTGCCGGCGGCAATGGCAGTGATGGCAGCGGCCCAGCAACCGGCCCAGATGCCGGAGGTGCTTCCGCGGCGGCTAGGGCTGGGGCTGGCGGGCCAACGGTCGGGCCTGTGATTGCCTGATTGAACTGCGTGTGCGTGTTTGTGTGTCTGTCCATTTTTCGATCAATACGTACGTCTGTGTTTGCGCACGCCAGCTTTTGGGTGGACATCTCTTGTTTACCTCACACAAATGAAACGACGGAAACGGCTGAGAAAGAAGATTTTCATGTCTTTTCATGCTTTTCATTTTTTTGTCTAAGTTTCCGTGGAGGAATATCCCTGCATTGATATCATCTGGTTGGATAGCGAAGAAGCATCAGCGAGGTTGAAGAAGAGGTTTCGTTCCATTGCTACTGCTCGATGATTATCCGGTGGGTGCTTCTGCCTCAGAGCGATTAATGATACTGAAGTGTGTATGTGTGCGTGTGTTTGAAGCGATGCTTTTGGGAGCCAAGAGATGCTCCTTCCTATCATTACTTAGGCATTCCCTGAGTGGAAATCTGTACTTGCGCACCTTCTGTTGGAACATGCCTCAAAAGAACCTGGTCTCATAGACCACGCCATTGCTTTGCAGGAACGCAGAGTAATCCTTTGGACGGGGTTTACACTCTGCTCGCCGCATCGCAATTTCCACAGAAAGGAGAGCCTCAACTCCTTGTGTTCAGGGACGATGGCCCGTGTGGGTGGCGACGGGAGCTTGGTTATGCTTGGCTCAGAAACATGCGTACTAAGGGGTGAGAGCGGATGGAAAGCCTGGACCGACAAATTCTCCAGCTGCGAGCTTCAGCCTACAGGACAACCACGTTGAGGTTGCGATTCGAAGTACTGGGCGATACCCTGGTCTAGCGTCTTCATACTCATGGGCTTGACGAAGAACTCATCCGCGCCAGCTTCCTTGGACTGCAACGTGTCTTGAGGAGAATCTTGACCGGTGACTATGGTTGGGTTAGGACAAGCTAATTCGTGTTTCTTAAAGAGGAAGCAAAGAATGGACTTACTCATGAAGATGACCGCCGCGTGGCGATTCGAACTCCTCTCGATCTCGCGAATCTGCTTGGTGGCCTCGACTCCGTCACAGTTCGGCATCTGCAGGTCCATGAGGATCAGATTGAAGGGCTGCGTCTGCATGTGTGATTTGTATAGTGCGACTGCCTCGTTGCCATCGACGGCCAATGCGTGTGGTATCTGCCGTTTCTCGCAGTACAGCTTGAAGATGCGCAGGTTGATGGCGTTGTCGTCAACGAGAAGCGCGCTGACGGGCTCCAGTATGCGCAGCTTGCGTGCGAGTACGTCATGGAACTGCTCGTTCGGGCCGACAGGGACGCCGTTGGTGACAGCTTGCAGCACAGGTTGATGCTTGAGCTTGGCGCACATGTCGTTGACTTGCCGCAGGATGTCGTAGAGCCGGGTAGAGAGGAAAGGACCTTCGAAGAAAAGGATCTTGCTGTACTTTGATGGCAGTCGTAGCGATTTGGTGCTTGAACGGGAGGGAATCAAGCAGACGCAAACGGCGTTGGGATCCACAAGCTTGAGGTGTTCTTGGAACTGCCTCTCGTCGTTGTTGAAGCTGACTACATTCAATGCATCTGCTGACGTGTCTGACTTGACGTAGCCGCGGTGTTCCAGGTAGTTGAGGAAATGCCGGATCAATGGCAAGGCTTCTTTCCCAGTGAGGACTTCGCGGTATCGCTTGGGAAGATCTTTCATCGCGGGGGGTTCAAAGGGGCATCGATTCGTGGGACAAGCGAATCCGGGATCGCGGAATTCGACACGGAAGTGTGAGCCTTCGCCGACTTCCGAAGAGACCAGGTAGACGTAGCCGTTCATGGAGTTGGCGATCTTGGACGAAATTGTGAGCCCCAGCCCGACTCCTCGGGTATGTGAGTCACCTTTTTCGTACGCCTCAAAGATGCGCCGTTGGTCCTCCTTGCAGATACCAATTCCTGTATCCATTACATCGAACTGCAGTACGGAGTAGTCGCTCATCGCAGTTATTATGACCAGGACGCTGCCGTTCTTTGTTGTTGACTGAATAGCGTTCAATATGAGAGATTGCAAGCATTCCTTGAGGAGGCCGATGTCGATCGTAACAATGCTGGATTCGAATGTGAGCTGATTGTCGAACAGGACGGATGTTTTGGAAAGTTCCTCCTCCGGGAGCATCAGGGAAATATCTCGCAGGATGTCAGCTTCCAATTGATTGAGCTCGTACAGCGAAGCCGGCTTCATGCTGCGGCTAGATTCTGCCCAGCGATTGAGCATCAGCATGTTATTGACGGTCGACATTAATTCACGTCCGGAGTTTGTTATAGACTGGAGATAGAGTCGAGCATTCTTAGCAGTGCGAGGATTCAATACATGTAGGGGAATGCCAGATCCGTTTGTCGATCCATTGGCAATATCCGATACGTGCAGCTCTTCTTCCAGAAGCTCCACAGAACCTAGGATACCGTGTAGAGGTGTGCGGAGTTGATGTGTGATTCCTCGTAAGAACGTCTCCTTTGCCTTGAGCGCTTCACTGAGGAGACGCTCGTGGTAAAAGTCAAAGAGAATGACGGCGCATGCTTCAACAAACCAAGCATCCACGTCGTCAAATACCAGATGGACTTCCTTGGACGACACGACTACGTAGCGAGGGACGGGGTGTTTCCGACAGCGTGCTATAAGGGCACGTACAGTCTGCTCCGATCTGAACTGCTGGTGATTTCGGGTGAGAATCAACTCCTCCAGGAATTCAGAGTCCTCCCACAAGCCGTCCGGAGCGCTAGAGAACAGAATGTGCGACCGTTTCTCGAGCCGGATCGTGTCTTCGTCTGAATCCTGTAGAGATATGGATGCGTTGGGGTAAATTTCTTGGAGAGCCTGTTTCACCAGGTCCTTGACAGTCTGCTGAGTAGCCCAAGACTTCACTCTGGAAAGGACGTCGCTCATGACCTGACGCTGACGCTGACGGTTGATACGCGACCTATTGACGATCTCTGCACTAAGGATGTCTGCGAATCGAGAGAGGGCAGCTTGCTTGTCGGCGCTCAGTCCGTCTGTCTTGGAATTTGCGGTCACGCACAAAGAGCCAAGCACGACATATTGGCCGTTTTCGGTTTCGCAGCGTAATTGGGCCCCAGCGTAGCTACGCAAACCTCCTTCTTCGACGCGAGGAGAGTGACGGAAGCGCCAGTCCGCTGGCATATTTGGGAGCACGAATATCTGGAGACAGTTTAGTAGACACAGAGAGATAAGGCAAGCGTACGCACCCCGCGATGCTGGGTGATAGTATGGGCGCATGTGCTCTCCCTACGGGGAAGCACCGCCAAGGGAACCCCGTCAGTTACCAGCCTCGTGTCTGTGGAAGGCGTGTTAGGGTAGTCGGTAGCTTGCAGCCAGGCTGAACGTACACGCATCTTCGGACATGATGCCCATAATGACAAACTCCCAGCCAATAAATGTGCGCACCAGTTTGATGATGTCTCGCAACTTCTGCAGCAGCTCTTCATCCTCGCTGATTCCTCTTGTATAGTACCATGTCATTGTGAGGCGAAGGCGTTCGTTGCGGGCCAAGCTTGGAAACAGGTAGGCGCTGGAGAAGTCGGCGGGCCGCGGCGGCAGTGGGGTTTCGAGCAGTCCCGCGGCGCCCTCTGCATACTTGAGGATGTGCTGGGTCTCATCGTAGCGTGATAGTGGCTGG
Source organism: Neofusicoccum laricinum (assembly GCA_029906385.1). Taxonomy (NCBI): domain Eukaryota; kingdom Fungi; phylum Ascomycota; class Dothideomycetes; order Botryosphaeriales; family Botryosphaeriaceae; genus Neofusicoccum; species Neofusicoccum laricinum. The sequence goes on along the minus strand of CP123716.1, from coordinate 904,790 downwards.
TCGGCGTGGTCTAGGTCAAAGATGGGGGCGAGCTTGTACGGGCGGCACGGTAGAGTTGGAGTGTCGGAGTCTGTTCGTTTGAAGGGACGCTCGACTTTGGGAAAGTACGAGACGGAGCGCCGCGGCGGAGGACTCACCATTGCTGTGTAGCCAGGGCGGGAGCAGCCTGTTGAGCAGATGCGGTGGTTCCGTAACCAGCCAGCATGGGCTGGCTCGGGTGATAGTTGTCGAGCACGGACAGGAGCTGGAGCTGGCAGTGCAATGGTAAGCAAAAAAGCAGCGTAGCGCGGTCGCAAAGGGCCCGGGCTTCTCTGACGGCACGGCGGGCGCTGGACGGGGCGGCCGCACGTTCAACGGCGTTAGCTGTCGGCGACTTCTCGAAGGGTCATGCGCGCGGTATGGAAGCCAATGGTGAGCGGAGGATGCTGCTGGCCTCGGCAGCGGGGCGGAGCGCAGTGCTCTTTCCGGGGAGGTTTGGCTGGTGTAGTGCTATGGGCAGGATCCGAGAAGGTGAAGATCAGGGAATTTTGAGGTTGGCGCAGACAGGCATGTGGCGCAAGAAAGTGAGTCGCGAGAGCGCGAACGGCAGCTCGGACAACGACAAACACCGCTAGCTCCGCGCAACCAGCGCGAGCGCGGCCTGCCTGAAACATCTCAGCTTGAGGCTGACGCGCAGGCCACAAGGCGACGGGCCGAGGGCGCCTGCCCGTGCACCCAACGGCTTCCCGCTGCAAGCCGGACCACGGGACCGATCCAGGCCAGTTCCACGCTAAAGCCAGGTTCTAGCCGGGCAGTCATATGTTGCAGCGTGCATGCCATTCACATCGCGTCGTTATCAAGTTCTACATACTGCTGTCCCGCACACCTTGCCTGAGGCCGTTCCTGTTTGCTCCACACTGGCGCCCTGCTCTTCTCTGGACGCTCTCATTCGTAGTTCGCGCTGGGATCCCCGTTAAAGTCAACAAGGCTCTGCGGCTGCGCCGTCCCGGGAGCCGCGTAGCCGCCTACGTTCGTCACCGCTGCTGCCAGCTCGAGGATGAAGTCGCACTCGCTCTTTGGAAACTGGTCGTCCGTTGTCAACGAGAACCCCAAGTCGCCCACGTTCAGAACGTTGCCGACGTCCTCGCCACCGGTCGTGGGGCGAGGCCAGGTGATTGCCGGAGGGATATTGATCTTGGTCGAGTAGGTGTTTGGGTCGCCGGAGCGCGCGTGCGAGGTCAGGTACGATTGGTAGGCCGTTGCGAACGTGCCGAAGCCGGGAAGAAGAGGAAAGGCAACGTCGCCGCCGAATGATAGATAGATTTGGTAGAAGGTGGGCAGGAGGTCAGTGCCGTGCCAGCCGGGCGTGACACTGTACTGCATGTTCCACGTCTTGCCCGCGTACGTGTCGGTGAGGAAGCGCGACCAGCAAGTGAAGGAAGAGTCCCGGACAAATGCCTTGGTACGCTCCGTAATTGTGTTATACGTGTCGTTGGTGGAGACCGGAGGATAGAATTCCTCAATAGCAGCGTTGATGCCGGCCTCTTTGGTGTAGTTTGGGAAGACCGAGTCGATGAACTCGTTGAACTGTTCATCCGTCTGGATGTGTCCGTCAACAAAGAGCTCGGACTCGTCGGCAGTGTGGCTGATGATCAGGGATTCCACGTCCCAGTAGTTGCCTGATGATACGTTAGCACAAGTACGGCAGACAGTCAGTCGACGCCTAAAACTCACCAGATGCAAGCTCCAGCATGGGAAGCTGACGCACGTAGTCGCCATCTGCAGCCGGTCCGATGTTGAAAGCACTGAGGGGTGCTGACCTGATGAAGGCCTCATTTGCCGTGTCAAGAGTTGCCGCATCAGCAGCGCGAAGGCAATCGAGACCTTGACCAGCACAGCCAGCAAGCGCAGTGAAGTTCTGGAAGAGTCTTTCTAACCCGCCCTTCCGATCCCACATGATTTGGAAGGCTGGACTTTGCACCACCGCCCTCTTGAAAAGGGGATCGAGCGTCCCACCTTGAGCGGTGAGGTGGTGGAGAATGGATCCAGCACCGGCACTCTCACCCCTAGAATGTGTTATTACCACTCTACACAAGGAGGATGAGAGCAGCTTACCATGCACTGACGTTTGTCTTGTCCCCACCGACGAGGCTGATGTAGTCCTGAACCCACTGGAAGACCGCTGTCGATAGCATCAGTCCTAGCCGGATAATCGACGCATGCCGGCTACTCACCTCTCTGATCCCAAAAGCCAGCATTAGGCAAGCCATCGTTTTCCATGGTTTCGCCAGCCAGAAACCCGTAAGTTCCAAGCCGGTAGTTACCGGCGACATAGATGACTTTCCCTCCAGTCTGTTGGATCAACCCAGTGCCACTGTAGAAGCCAATCAGATCGAGGGCGTCCTTGCTGCCGAAGACTGTACACCGTCAGACCCTTTCGCTAAAGCTCGATAAGAGAACATACCGTATGCTCCTCCATAGACCCACACAATCACTGGGAGGCTTTGGCTGTCGGGATCTCTCACAGCATCGCCAGGTACGAACAGATCCAAGAAGAGGCAATCCTCAGAACCACCGTCGAAGATGGGGACAGGGATACCTCCGAGGAACTGGTTGATGGCACCACCAATAGAAGCGTTGTTACCTGGGCCGAGAAGGTTAAGTCCCTCGATCGGAGCTTGAACGCAGATCGGTCCGTAGCTCCCGTCCTGGATGGTGTCATTGTTTGCGGGTGGCTGAGGTTTCCGCCAACGGTTATCTCCGCCTGCTGGTGCCGCAAATCTGATGTTCTTGAACGTGTAGACCTGGGAGGGGTCAGCCAGCTGTGTGTGGAGAATGAAGTGATTCGCCCACGTCGGCATCCGCATTGTAGTCTGACGCCGTCCACGTTCCGTAAGGCAGAGTCAGCGTGGGGAGCTCATCCTGCCGTTTGTCGAACTTGACGCCAGGCTTTACGCCTAGTGGACCAGCCGCGGGAGCAGCGTGCGCGGCTGTGGCTAGCAAGCAGATCAGGATATTGGAGGGGCGCATGTTGGATCCGATTGGCTATGAAGACCAAGACTAGTCGAGGGAAGCGCAACACACTACTGATCCACAATTAGAGGTACAGATCTCCATAATATAAGTTTGACATACCATTGAAACCCGAGGTTTCACGAGACAAAATGATCACTTGGCTTTCTCAGCAACTAATCAAAGTCGCTCATCAGGCATCCCAGGCCTCGGTCCGTTTACGTTCCACCGCAGTTATTCGGGTTCGTCTTTGCATTGAACAGGCGTTCAAAGGGAATGGTACCTCTTCGGGAGACTTTTGCGAGTGAAAAATGCAGTACGCCATTGACAGCACGGAAGGAACGAGGGGGGGGTCCAATGAGAACATTAGCCGTACGAAGACGTGCAGTTGGCACGATTGTCGATGTACCGCTGAGGCGCCCGATTTTTCGGCGGTCGTGTTGAGGTGCAGCCTAAACGGGAAACTGGGGTACAATGCGGGGTAGCCAATCGGACACGCAGAGCATAACCGAGAACGCCGTCAGGCGCATAAGAAAACTGGGCTGATGAAGTGGCTTATAGGCCCGTTTCTCCTACGGGAAAGTACTCCTGGTTGTCAGATCGGCATCGATAGAAAAAAGGCCCAATTGAGCAGCCGCTCCGGAAAACAAGACAACAAGCGGCGCTCCGCAGGTCTGGTGACTGAACAGCATTTCGGCCTGACGGCTGAATGGACGAACCGTAACTCCGTTGGCTGACAGTGACTCCGGCGGCCTTGGTATGCCTGAGATCAGCGATTGGGCGGCATTGTCCGGAATGCGAGATCTGGCGTCACACTGACCGGCGTCTCCGGGCTGGTCAATGCGAATTAGTACAAAGGAAGCGAGAGTCCCCGGCAGCGACGGTTTTGGTTGCTGGGGACAGTGTTCAAAATGCGGGGACGATTCTCGAAGGCGCACAGATCGCAGTTCAAAAATCCTTGCGGCGGATGTCAATACGCGAGCACGTAAGGCTTAACGACACCGGTCACACCCTCCGCAATGCAACCGATGCTCCATACCCTCCATATGCTGTCCAACGGCTCGGTCGTCGCGCCTTCAGGGAATGAGCCCGGTGAGGTGCATGGTGACGGGAGGGACTCCAGCTTCTCTCCAGGCAGACTCCGGCGATTCCGATCAGAGATGCGAGAACCAGCTTGGGGATATTGCTATCCACCGGACCGCGGATCATCCGAGATATGTGTGCTGGGAGGCCAGGTTTCCGGAAATAGCCTGGAGAGGCCGGTGGTTTGGTGCCAGGCATCCCAGGCGGCCGTCTTGGCGTAATCATGTCTACGAGGCCTGGGAAGGCCAAGGCATGACAGAGACTGACCGTGATGGTGTACAAGGCGCGCGTGGGGATGCTGGTGAGGCTGGACGGCGAGATGGAGAGGGAAGGGAACGACCCGCGAAAGCGGAGAAGCTCGCTTCGCGTTTCCCGTCGGCTTGCCGCAGTGTCGGACGCGTTTCCCGTCTTCCTCGTCGCCACCATGGACACCACACCACGGCCACGGCCATACCGCAGCCATCGCGTTCCGGCCTGCGACAAGTGCCGCCAGAGGAAGATACGTTGCAAGCTCGATGTTCCAGGACAGCCGTGTCAACTCTGCAGCGAGAAGGGCTTCGACTGTCTTTTCTCCAGCACGGGCACTCCGCGCCCATCCGCCGTCAATTCCGGCAACGCCGCTTCGGAACGACCGCGGAAGAGACCAAGATTGGAGCATGTCAGATCAGCATCTACATCTGGAGCGCGGACATCCAACAGCACTCCCCCCGAAGGTGGGCATACTGCACTCCGGCCCAGCCTCAGACCCCTCGTAGCAGAATCCGCACGGAGTACCCCGATCACCGAAGCGGTTGCTTCGACTTCTCGTCATGATAGTCATGGCGCATCGGCTGCTGCTGGGGAATCCTCCATCATTGTGGGGCCAATGGTCGCTGAAGATGTCCAAATTCTGCAGCAATATTTGACAGCCGAACCCCGGTCTGAACCGCAATCCAAACAACCCTACAGTGTCGTATCAAATACGCCGGGAAACCCCATGATATACCTCGCGGTTCCAAGGTATAGAGAAGGTACGAAGCTGGCCAAAGATCCGGGACGCGATCAACGAGAAATTCTTGAGCAGATCCTGGGGCCGAACAAACAGGATGTCATCCGGCTCTACTTCAAGCACATTCATCCAGCCTTTCCCGTGCTAGATGAAGAGGCGTTTGCTGAAAATAACGGACGCATGGTGTCTTCGGCTCTCTTGTGCGAGATTTATGCAATCTCCTTGACTTTCTGGAGCTACTCGGACACGCTGAGACATCACCACTGTCCCAGTGAGCAGTACTTTTGGAACCTTGCCATCGCTGCCCTTCAGGAGGATTTCCTTGCGCCAAACATGTTCACTCTGTATCCTTCGATGGTAGACCTGCTTGGGAGGCCCGTCGGGTCTGTCCAGGGAAACGTCGTGAACTCTGGCAGAACGATGGCCTTGGCGCACAGTTTGGGCCTGAACAGGGACCCAGACGCATGGAAAACCGCTGCACGGGACAAGGGGCTGCGGGTTAGATTGTTCTGGGGGTGCATGATTCTTGATCAGTGGTAAGGTTTTATTATCTCGGCAGAATACCCCGTGAGCTGAAATGTTGCCTCAGGTCGAGCTTTGCGCATGGTATTCCACCCTCATTCCTCCGCGCACAATACGACGTTGCTCTTCCGACCATTCCAATGCTCTTGACGCCTGGTAAGGAGGATGAGGAGAGGACGAAAGCAGCAGAATGCTTTATGCATCTTTGCAAGCTATCTCAGATACTCGGAGATGTCCTCCCCCTGGTCTATGATCTAAGTGAGCCTCGGAAAGAGATCTGGCGAGAGTTGCGGCGTCTCGAGTGTAATCTTGATGAGTGGGAAGAGAATCTACCGGAGTTTCTTCAAGCCGGTACTCCCGAAAACGGAATATCTGTATCGGGTGCCAGTAGCCTTCGTCTTGGCTATCTGTCAGTAAGGATGCTCCTTTGCAGGATCTCGTTACGGGTGAGTCTTGCAATCACGGCACAACTTCTGGGCTGGAATCCGCCCAGCGTCCTGAAATCTTCACACATTTCTGTGAAATTAACCAGAGGGGTTCGACATGCTGACTTTGGACAGGCCGCAACCAAGGAGAACGGCCCAGACAGCACTGACATTTGCCAGTACCATTTGACAACCCTCCGCCGCGCAGCCACCAGAATAGCTGATTTTGTTTGCTCATTACAAAGCTGCCACTTGAAAGAGTTTTGGCTCTCCTGTGAATATGCTACATTCCGAATTACTGGATGGACGATCAGCTGACAGTTCTGGGCAGTCACTGGACACTTACTTGTTTCCGCTGCCACCATATTGCTCCGATGCGCCATTGATACAACGGACATCAACGTTGCCGAAGCATGCAAGAGCTCATTGAAGTCCCTTCAGGAAAGACTTCATTTGGCGAAAGAGCAGGACAATTGGGACCTCGCAGACATGTTCATCAAACGTTGTGATGAGCCCATCTCAAGGATTACAGCAACATCCAACTTGGAAGCGAGGGCTCAAGAAGCCGGTGCTACATCGGCAAGACAAGATACCGAAGAAAGCCAGCAGCAAATGTTCGTTCAAGAACCACTTGATTTCGGGCTGAGTACTTTATCCGAGCTGAACATCCCGATAGGCCCACTGGATTACCCATGGGAGTCATTGTGGGACATGCTCGAAGGTCCCCAGGGCAACATTTGATCTCTATCGAAATCAAAGAAAAGTTCTTCCAATTACGGACAAAGCGGTCCATGTGCGATACCTGCAGACCCTCCTGCCTACAACCTACTAGAAACTTCAGTCTCGGCACCCAAATCGTACAACGGCATCGTTCCAGGCGTAATCCGTAAAGCCTCCTCCATGATTGCCAGCCCATGTTCCATCTGCTCCTCGGTGATGTTGATCGGCGGCGCGATGCGGAACACACCGCCAAACGCGGGCAATGAAGACAGCTGCGCCCAAACTCCCAGCTCCGCCATCTTGCTGGAAATCCGGAAGCCGAGCTCCGCCGCGCCCTGTTTCATCTCCCGATCCGACACGATCTCCACGCCGGCCATGAGCCCCCGCCCCCTCACATCGCCGAGGCAGTCGTACCTCTCCTGCAGCCTCCGCAACCCAGCCTGCAGCTTCGCGCCCAGCCTCTTCGAGTTCTCCACCAGCCCGTCCCTGACGACGATGTCCAGCACCTTCAGCCCCACGGCCGCCGGCAGCGGGTCGTTGATGTGCGTCGTGTAGAACAAAAACCCTTTCTCCTTCGTCACACGGGCAATCTCGTCGCTCGTCACCACGGCGGCCAGCGGGATGCCGTTCCCGAGCGTCTTGCTCAGCGTCAGAATGTCGGGCACGACGCCGCAGTGCTCGAACGCAAACATGTCGCCCGCGCGCCCCACGCCCGTCTGCGCCTCGTCGACGATCAGCAGCATGCCGCGCGCCTCGCAGTGCGCCTTGGCCGCCGCCAGCCAGCCGTCCGGCAGCACGAGCATGCCGCCCGACGAGAGGATGGGCTCGACTATCAGCGCCGCCAGGCTGCCGCAGGACTGCTTGTCGATCATCGAGAAGCCGTAGTCCAGTTCGGTCCGCCAGTCGTGCGAGCCGTCGGCGTGCCGGAAGATGCTGCGGTAGGAGTTGGGCGCGGGGAGCATGAGGCTTCCGGGCATCTGGCGGGGCGGGTTAGCGTGGAGATGCGGATTGCTGCGAGGAGAGCTTACCATGGGGCCGTGTCCGGTGCGGCCGGAGAGATATTGTGCAGCGGCGGCCTGTCTGTTGTCAGTGTCTGGCAGCGCTGGCTAGGTGGGTTGTACTTACGACACCGGTCACGCCGTGCCAACTCGCCGACAACCCGACGATCTCGAACTTGCCGGTGTACGACTTGGCGAGCTTGATGGCGGCTTCGTTGCTCTCGCCGCCGGTGCTGAGGAAGAACGCTTTGTCCAGACCCGGAGGCGTCAGGCTGGTGAGCCGCTTCCCGAGCTGGATGACCGGAGGGCTTAGCATGCCGCTGAACAGGTGGTCCAGGCTCGATGCATGCTGGGTGATGGTTTCGACGATCTCGGGGTTTCCGTGGCCGACGAGACAGGACTGTGTTGTTCAGCGCCTGCGTTTCTTTGGAAAGCAGCGACGTGGATCGGCAAAACGTACCATCTGCCCAGACGTCCAGTCCAGCATTCGATGGCCATCTGAGGTGTAAATGTAACCACCCTTGGCATGCGTGATGATGTCAGGATGGAAGGCCGAGCCGAAAGAGAGCATGCAGTCCTCCGCGTCCGCCTTCAGTGCAGCCGTGTCGATGTTGGCGTAAAGTTCCGTCATTGTGAGACCCTTGCCCGAAATGCCGTTCTCTGAGAATGTTCGGCGTTGGTGGACGAGCGTGCGGCTTTATACAGTCGGTGGTGGACGTTGGATTAAGCAGCGCTGCAGCAGGAACTCGGGCCCCTCGTGCCCAGTCTTTGAAGAAATCACGTAAACCAGACCCTTCGCGGCATGCACAGACCCGAGGGCGTGGGTAGAGGCGGGCGTTGTGCGTCGCCCGGCGGGGAACGGGAGGCGCGAGTTTCCCGTCGGAGTCCCTTATCGCGGGTGGTGGCCGGTTTTCCGTCGGCAAGATAACGACTTCTCCGCACGCCGGGTCGCCCCTCCCATGACCAATTCCCGGCTACCTGCTGCTGGCTAGACCCCATGTGTGAGGTCTGGAATTTGTGTTGATTGAGCTTGCAAGTTCGTCGATAGGGAGTAGTGCTTTGGCCAACAAAATAATATGTGAAGGAAGCAAACTACCTGCATGGGCAGTTGAAGCATTCATCCGGATAGCTTTGGTAATTGGACTATAGTACATCTACATCCGGATGAATGATTCAGCTGCCCATGAGCGAGGTCTATTTGAGTTGAAGCGGCTCATTTCTTTTGCGACCCACTGCAATGATTTCCCTTGGCCGACCCACTGAATGCGATGCTTCCTGGCTTGTCCTTTCTTGAGCTCGCTTTTAAAAGCCTGCGGTCGGAGTCACTGCGTAAGGCGAAGAAGAGTGCGCTGGGTGGTGTCCATACGCCATGGAAAACTCTCCCTTTGCCGGTCAGATTTCCGAACCCAGGCCGCCGTGGTTAAAATGCCTGACTCCTTCTAGCAAACATAAAGACCCTCTATTTCAAGGCTTCAAGCCCGCAGTGAGGCAGAGAAGAACCAGTTGATTGCTCCCTCAAAAGGGCTGTGACTACCGTAATCACGAGAACCTCGAGAATCCCGCCTGTAATGTCCGATTTTCTCCGAACCTGAACCCCTCCATCCAGTGAAATCCTTCACTCTCAAACCACAGAAGACTCGCGGGATTCCTGCGCGTCGTTGCTGTTCTCGCGGCGGTGGGGTAGATGGTTAACATCGACGCCGTTGGCCGTCAACGCTTCCTGGAGTTTGAGGGCCGCCACCAAGGTGAAGAAGAGGAGAACAGCTGCAAAGATGCTGCTGGGACGATTAAGGGCGAAGCTCAGGCCTGTGTTGCCGGGACTGCGATTTGTTTGCGGGTTGTGCCAAGTTTGAAAGTTGCGAGGATTTATTGGTTTGGGGCACTGATGGGTGTTTTGGCAATTTGCTTTCGAGACAGTGTTGATTTGAGTTTGAGATGATCGCTGGTTATGATGGAACTTTTTACTCTACTCATAGATTTCAGCCGTGGTTGGACATTGTGCGAACTGTGCAGCCTCCAAACAGCAATACGTATCCCTGAATTGCAGCCTTGATAGCACCGAAAGAAATGGGGCGGTATGCCTGCAAGCTACATTCTTGAGAGCAGCTCTTGGTCAGCACTAAGGATATACACCACCTCAACCGCTATATTGGAGGCAACCGTCATGACAGCCATGAGAATGGGCTTCCAGGAGCTGGCACAGGCGCAGAATCGCGTCCATTCGTTACCAAGTACGAGCTGCAGCTTGCAGACAGCCGCATGTGGTTAGTCAACACCTTATCAAGCATTTGACTCCCATCACGAATTCTAGGTCGAGGATTGCTAATGCAAGACGAGTGGAAGCCTGGAAGAATTCGCGGTATAAAACCACGACAACAGCCCCTCATACCACACAGCTTGCAGCTCATGATCCCGCTCCATCCTCGCTTCTCCGTTATCGGACTCACCCGGCCACTTTAAGCGAGACCATCCAACCCCGTCCGCCTCAACCCAAACCCACCTCCACCATGAAGCAGGCCCAAGTCACCACCTGGGGCGAAACCCCAAATGCGTCTCCGTCCCTACGCCGCCCGTCCCCACCGCCTCCAGCGGTCAAGTGCAGATCCGCGTCCTCGCCGCGGGCCTGCACAACCTCGTGCGCGGCCGCGCATCCGGCAAGCACTGGCAGTGGCAGGCGGCTGGTTCAAACTTGCATATGCCTAAAACATGCCAATCACCATGCGTAGTTCAGGAACAAAGGTGGATGTTTGAAAAGGCGCATACGTCGAGCAACTCCGTTTCCAGCGGGTAATATTTTCCCAAGTCTGTCTTCATGAACACTTCGTTGTGGAACTTTTCGTGGTGCTCCTGTTTCCACTGATCCTATGGCAGATCCCAACTGTCTAAATTTCGGGCTGTCCCAAAGATGCTTTCGAAATCCTTCAGCGCACGTGCGGCTCTACGCAGAGCGAGTCAGCCGAGACGACGTGTGACACAAAAACCATAGGCCATGCGTTGGAAGGTCATGGCCTTACCTTGCGCATCTGACTTCCGATGGTAGGCTAGGTGATGTGTCTTCTATCGGGAAGTTGATCCACATGAGGTATATGGAGACACAGTCACGGAGTTGAGAATGGAATGCCCACATAAAAGTATCCGGTTGAGTAAGTCCTCGAACTTCTGACGTGCTCTCCAACTGAGCGGAGTGTATGTCTTGTACATCATGATTGTCATGGCCAATATCGTGGACTCTGCTCTGCTGAACGCGTGATCCTGCATCTCCGGGCTAAGCAGAGATAGTATCTCTCAAGCGCGATCGCTTGCTGCAGTTGCACTCGGCGTCATGTGCGTTTCCATTGTTCTTCCTGAGCTCGTTTTCCAACCAGCGTTTCTATCCGGGATCAGTCCTGTCGTAACAATGAAACTGGCTTCCGGCATCGAAAGGAAACGCCCAGTATTCGTCAAACGTGAGGTCAAACTGCTGAAGCGTGTCCTGTTGAGAAGCGGGCAGACGGATGTTTCATTCGTATTCAGATACAAGAGCCGAATATTGCGGTTCCCGGGCAGGCGTTGCCGTGCTTGAAACGCCAGCCCGTGGTGTGGAAACTGTCCCTCGAGTTTCTGGAGGAGTGGATCGCCACCTTCGCATTGGTTGCCTCTGTAAGCTCCTCCAGCGCGGTCCGGGAGGTAAAGCCTTGGTACGTTGTGATAAGACGAACTTGGACGCCTCGGTCCCGTAAAGAACTGAAGCTTTGGCCGTTTCTGAGCAGCGTGACACCGGATTTGTGGATGAATGCACATATAAAGTCGACGTGAGTGAGGGAGGCTTTGGAGCATTCCGCTTCGATCACGTCGAGAAGGGCTGCTCCACTTCTGTTGGCGATCAGCGACGTGGAAACATGAGAGAAGCGTCATCATCAGTAGATGAAGAGATTCGTATTTTCACGAAAGAACTATAACAGACCACATGCAAGCAGTCCGCGCAAGCGTCAACTTGGTTATCCATGGTGGTTCTAAGGGCACATGTCTTGACGTTATGCTGCAGCCGGAAAAGTTGACTTGAAGGCTGAGCGAGGCTGTGCTCTTAAATGTGATAGCTCTACTCTGCTCAAATTATTCCTCTTTGCCAACCCCCCTGCTTCTGTCACGCATAAAGGCAAGTTCGCACTGACCATTGGCTGAAGCATCTGTCTACAAGTCACTACGCGCCGCCCCGCAGCCCACGTTCAGGGCAGAAGGTGGCCGGTACGTATGCGCTCTGCATATATGATCAACTCAAATCCCTGTGCACGTGGCAGCCACAGAACGTGCGCCGCTATCCAATCGTAGGTACTGCGCCGCATTCAACCGAAAAGATCTACAGCCATAGAAGCAAGCAAGCTGTGCAACCTATAGAAAAATAATGTGTATCGACGAAGCTAGCATGGTTGTTGGATGCATCTGCAATGCTAAACTATGCTTAAGCTGTACCGTAAAAAACGAAAAACTCATTATCATGACCGGGTATTTCACACCTTTCCTCTAGCATCACCGCCTACCCTCCCTCCCACCTCAATCCCGCATCCCCACCCGCACCCTCCCACCTAATTCTGCGTCCCCATCGCCTCCCTCGCACTCACACTCCCCTGCGCCCTGAACAGATACGGACTCCTCACAAACTTCTCATGCATCCTGAACTCGCCCTCCACCTCCATCTCCCCCACCTCCTCGGGATCCCGCCCGTACCCGCCGCCCCCGGGCGTCATCACCACGATCCGATCGCCCGCCCCCATCACCGTCGTCGCGCGGCCGCCCATGCTGATGGTGCGCGCGGCGCCGCCGGCCGGGTCCTGCCGGATCCACAGGTTGACGCCGCGGCTGCCCTCGCGGCCGCCGGCCATGCCGTACGGCGGGTTGACGCGACGCTCCGACAGGATCGAGACCTGCATGGGCCGCCGCAGCTCGATGTCGCGCACGCAGCCGTCGCCGCCGCGCTTGAGGCCGGCGCCGCCGCTGTTGGCGCGGATGCTGAATTCGCGGAGGAGGACGGGGTAGCGCTTCTCGAAGGTTTCGGGGTCGGTCATGCTTGGGAGTAGACTGTGGTCAGCTTTCGGGGTCGGGGCGGAAGGAAGAAGGGCTTGTGTGGTTGCGGTGGGGGGAAGGTAAGGACTCACCGAGTGTTTGTGATGTGCGTGTGCACGCCGCTCTGGCCCTCCCAGTCAGCTCCGGCGCCCGAGCCGCCGGCGATGGTCTCGTAGTAGCCGAAGCCCTTTGTGACGTTGCCGCGCTCGTCGCGGCCGCCGTAGCCGAACGTCAGGTTGTTGCAGGTGCCCTGGCTGGCGGCGGCGGCGCGGAAGGCCTTGAAGATGAGGTCGACAACGCGCTGGCTGGTCTCGACGTTGGAGCCGACGGTGGCGGCCTTCAGAGACGGCGAGAGCAGCGTGTTGGGGGGGCAGTATACCTCGATGGGTGTCAGGCAGCCTTGGTTGAGCGGAATGTCCGAGCTGATCATGCAGCGCAAGCAGTAGATGATGCCGCTGTACATGATGGCTGGGGGTGTGTTGAGGTTGTTGAAGGCTTCCGGGCCAGTGCCGGTGAAGTCGAACTTGGCGGAACCGTCGGTGGGGTTAATTGTGATCTTGAGGGCAAGGGCGGTGCCGTCGTCCATGTAGTCGATGGCGGAGAGGGGGTGACCCCTGAAGCGCTTGCTGAATCCCTTGAGCAGCTCGCGAACGGATTCTTCGGCGTTCTTCTGGATGGCCTCCATGTAGAACTGGACGACCGGCCAGCTGTACTCTTTTACAAGAGAGCTAATGAGGTGGATGCCGCGGTTGTTTGCTGCGATCGAAGCTTTGAGGTCGGCAATGTTGTCGCGAAGAGTGCGAGTACCAGAACAACCGGGGTAACTGCCAGGAACGTCGTAGAGGTGGTAGACGAGACCTTCTTCGTCGAAGACACCCTCCTTGACCATCTTGAAGGATTCAATCGCGGCGCCTTCCTGCCACAGCTCGGTTGAGTTGGGAGGCATGGAACCAGCGGCAATACCTCCGATATCTGCGTGATGGCCGCGGTTGGCAACGAAGAAGAGAATCTCTCGTGGATTCTCCTCATCATCAAAGACAGGGGTGATGACAGTGAGGTCGGGCAGGTGGGTACCGCCAGCGCAAGGGTGGTTGGACAGAATGACATCGCCAGGCTTCAGCTCTCCCTTCTTGTATCGATTGGCTTGATAACTGATGGCAGTGCTCATCGAACCAAGGTGGCCAGGGATGTGAGGAGCGTTGGCCACGAGGCCTCCGGTAGCCGAGAAGACGGCGCAACTGTAGTCCAATCTCTCCTTGATGTTGGTCGAGATCGAGGTCTTCTGGAGTGTTTGGCCCATCTACAAGACGAAGCAGTCAGCTAGCTGGATATATCTCGGGAAGCAAAATGGACAACTCACCTGCTCCGCAACGCTCATAAACCTGTGGCCAAACACACTGAGCTGAATGGGATCGACCTCATCAGTTCCGACCTTGACCTTCTCCGTGTCGAGCAGCTCAATTACGAGATGCTCATCCAGGACAGTGGCTTCACTCGCAGGATCAAGGATGATAGTCTGCGTAGCATCAATTGCAACAGCCGGTCCCTTGACTTTGCAGCCCTTGGGGAGATCTGCAATGTGGTAGACGTGCGAGTCAACCCAGCCCTCCTTCTCAAAGTATATCTTACGAATGCTCTTTGCCTTGGTTGGGTCGACATACGGAGCCTTCTTCAAACTCTCGAGCTGAGCGAATGGAGATGAGAGGTGCATATCCATGGCACGGCCAACACTGCGAACACGAATATCGTCCACAAGGATATCACGAGGCTGGGTGAAACCAAACTCACGGTGATGTCTGGCGACGAAGGCATTGGCGAAATCTCCGTCCTCGGGCTTGGCGATCATGAGTGACGTGTCAGCGCCCTTGTAGCGCATGTTCAGGAAGAGCTCATGCTCGATGCGGTGGGGGAGGAAACCCTGTTTCTTGAGAGACTCCTCGGCTTGGGAGGACAGGGAATCAAAGCGGGCGGTGATGCGGGGAGTTGCTTCTGACATGTAAGCAACGGCCTCCGGCTCCTGCCTTTCAACAACGACATCGGCAAGGGCCATGCCGTAAGCAGACAGGATACTGGAGAGCTGGTGAATGAGAACGCGTCTGATTCCCAGGTCGCGGGCAATGGCTGTAGCATGCTGTCCGCCTGCACCACCGAAACAGGCGAGGTTGTGAGAAGAAGTCTCGAAGCCGCGGCCTTCGCTAAGCGTACGAATAGGCCTGGTCATGGTAGCGTTGGCGACTTGGATGAAACCCATTGCGACCTGCTCGGGGGTGAGTCTGTCATCCCCATGTTTCTCCTCGTTGACAACATCGGTGAGCTTGAGGAAGTCCTTCTTGACCTTCTCAAGGTCGAGAGGACGAGGGAAGTAATCCGGTAGGATACGACCGAGGAAGCAGTTGGCATCAGTGATGGTTAGCGGCCCCCCGCTGCCGTAACAAGCCGGGCCAGGGTTGGCTCCAGCGGACTGCGGACCAACCTTGAACAGGCCGTTCTGCCAGAAGAGCATGGAGCCACCACCTACGGAGATCAGCCTCGTCTTCAAACGTGGGAGGCGTGAGTCTTACCTGCTGCAACAGTATTTATGTCCAACTGCGGGCTTTGGATTGTGACCTCCGCTGTAGTGGACTCAAAGACATGTTCTAATGACCCGCCGTAGCGCGAAACATCTGTGCTGGTGCCGCCCATGTCGAATCCAAGAACGGGGGTGCCCTCAATAGGATCGTAGCAAGTTCTCGCGTAGCCTACAACACCTCCAGCCGGACCAGATAAAATGGCACGAAGGCCGGTAAAATCAGTAAACGGAGTCAGGCCGCCGTCGGACTGAGACAGGAGCAGTTTGTTGGCATCGGCGCCTTGCAGCTCGCCCTTGAAGCCCTTCCGGAAGCTGTCCAGATACAAGGCAATGATAGGAGACAGATAGGCATCTGCCGTTGCAGACTGTGCTCTGGGCACGAGCTTGATCATTGGCTGAAGCTGTGAGGAGAGAGCAACCTTGAAGCCCATCTCGCGTGCAATCTTGCCAATCTCAAGCTCATGCTCCGGGAAGGTAAACGAGTGCATGAGAGCCACGGCCAAACTCCGGTAGCCCTGGTCCCATAGCGATTGGAGCTCTGTTCTGACCGCATCGTAATCTGGCTTCTTCAGAACCCTCAAGGGCTCTCCGGTGAGCCCGCGAACGAGCTCGGGATCTGCACCCACGTCGATGGGCTGGGGCTCTGGGTCCTCCGAGAAGCCTTCGACCGTCACACGCTCGTCCACTTCCCTGACCGTCTCATACAGGCGGTCGAGTTTCCGGACCGACAGATCGAATAGATGCGGCCGAGCCTGGTTGCCGATGATGAGAAGGTCCCGGAACCCCTTGGTGATGAGCAGGGCGACGCGTTCTCCCTTCCGCTCTAATAATGCGCTGCGTCATGTCAGCAAAACGAGCTCAGCCAAGGTTGATATTGACGGCAGTCTGGCTTCTCTTATCCAAATTGGCTAAACTGATCAGGAGAAACACGCCGGACTTCTCTCCGAGGTCGACGTACTTGGTGGCAACTGTGGTCCCCATGCGAATCGACTCGACCGGAGCAAGATCGATGGGCTCTGCCTTGGGGACGGGCTTTGCGGTTGCTATTTCCAGGATCTGGCGAATGCCTTCGGTTGGGGCATCGGGGTACTCGTCGGGACAGACAGACAGCAGCTTGAGGACGACATCGTCTTTCCGGCCTGGGATGCGAGCCCAGCTGTTGTCGCTGTCAGTACACGCCCAAGGCAGGCTTGGGACTGGAATACTAACAAGTCACAGAAGGTGCCGCCGCGGTCGATGGCTATCCGGACTCCTTCTTGGGCGACCGACGGCATGGTGGAGGGCTGGCAGAGCGAAGACGGAGTCTCAATGGACGGGAGCGCTGTACATGCTATCAAGGGAGAGGCGGGCGGATATATGGACGGCAGGCGCACGGCGGAGCTACTATCATGGGATCCATCATCGGCAGATGCCCCTCTCAACCCCTCTTCCAGGAGCTGCGAGCTACGTGCTAGCAGTGGCGACCTGATAGATACGCGAGTAGACCAGTGGTGGACGCGGTCGAGGACGGATTACGAGCTGCAATTCCGTTTCGCAGCCGGCCAGAGATGGATGCGTGCAGTTGAGGACGGCCGGCTGGGCGGGGCGGGGACCGGCGTCACGTGGCGCGGTGGTCGGCACGCTCGGCAGGTTCCCGAGGAGCCGAAGCGCAGACGCCGCGGAGCCAGAGCGGGCGTCCGCACCAGCCGCGTAGTTCCCCAGCATCGCGACGTGGAGACAGTGTTGCTGCTGCATGGTGTTCGCCAGGCGGCGGCGGCGACGGGTGCGCGTTCCTGCCTCGCGCCTCTCGCCCGGACGGCCGGCACCCCGGAAAACACAAAAACGGGCCGACTCGACTCGAGGCCAAGCCGCTGCGCATTATCGAGTGCTGCGTATCGTCCGCACCGCAGATACGCTGTTCGCTGCTTGCTACTATCTCTGTATCTATCATGCCTTCTCCTTAACGGCTGCCTCTCACTATCTATAGCCGCCGCGTCGACGTCACGCCCGTCGCTGTGTCCGCAGCCCTGGTCTATTTCTTGCAGCGCTTCCGCCGTTTGCTCTCGTTTTCAGTGAAACACACCCCCTTCCCGCTGCGTACGTGGCGAACACCGCGCTGACCAGAGCCCAACAATGCCGTCCGAAAAGGATGCACTGCAAACTTCGAACGAGATGGGCCACCAAGACCGCGAGCTCAGCAATGGCTCGAGCTCGACCGCCCTGGACCCCGTCAAGGAGGCCAAGATGATGAGAAAGTTCGATGTGAGCCGCCCCGGACCCTGTGTTGCACCCGCTCCGCTGACGCCCGGTGCAGATTTTTGCAGTAGGCATGTTGGGTATTCTGTATCTGCTCGCGAATCTCGACAGGTATGCCGCAGTGTGCTAATTGTGCGTCTCACCTCTGAGGGCCATCCTCTTATGGCTCTGTAGGTCAAACATAGGAAATGCTCAGATAGCCGGCATGCCCGACGAAATCGGCCTTACGGGGAACCAGTACGGCAATGCCGTCACGCTCCTCTACGCCACCTACGTCCCCTTTGAGCTGCCCGTTGCCGTCCTGCTCAAGATCATCGGCCCCAAGTACCTGCTGACTTCTTGCGCTGCTGCTTGGGGGCTGGTGTGTCTTTGCACCGGCTTCATCCAAAATTGGCAAGGGCTCTACACCTGCCGTCTGCTGATTGGCTTTTTCGAAGCCGGACTGATCCCTTGCATCAACGTCTATCTTGGCATGGTGTACAAGAAGAGCGAGCGCGGGAAGAGGTGGGCCGAGCCGCCCCACAAACACGCGTTCAGGCTGACAACCCCAGATCGTCCGTTATCTTCGCCTTCAGTGCACTTGCGTCTGCCTTTGGCGGCATTCTTGCCTACGGCCTGACCCAGATCAAGACGAGCACTCACTTCACCGGATGGCGAGCCTTGTTCATCTTCGAGGGAGCCCTCACTCTTTTCTGTGCTCCCTTCTTCTACTTCGTCTTCCCGCACGAGCCGCGCAAGGCATGGTTCCTGACGCCCGAGGAAACGGAGATGATGCGGCTCCGGTACGAACTGGAGCCGCACTGGGGCATCGACGAGAAATTCACCTGGAACGCCTTCTTCAGCGCCTTGATCGACCCGAAGTGGCACGCCTTGTAAGTTGCTTGGTCCGCGATTGCCGCCTTGGCCCAGCTTGAACTGACGTGCCTGCAGCTGGATCTTCCAGTTCTCGGTGGACGTGTCGCTGTACGGGTTCACGACGTTCCTGCCCAAGATCATCAGCGGGCTGGGATACAGCTCGGTGAATGCGAACCTGCTGACGGTGCCCATCTACTTCTGGGGCCTGTGCACGTTCATGTTCACGGCGTACATGTCCGACCGGCTGCAAAACAGGGGGTACTGGATTGGAGGGCCGCTGGTGTGCCTGATTATTGGGTACGCAATCCTCATCTCAGTGGAGTCGGTTGGGGTGCGTTATTTTGCCTGTTTCAGTAAGTTGACGAATCCTTCGGGGCGCACTGACGCGCGTGCTGACAAAGGACCACCAGTTGCGGTGATGGGGATCTACCCGACGACGGGCATGAGCATGATGTGGCTGCAAGACAACGCCGCGCAGCACTTCAAGCGGGCGACGATGGTGGGCGGCGCGCTGACGCTGGGCAACACGGCGGGCGTGGCCGTCGGGCAGATCTTCACGACCGAATCTGCGCCGCGCTACATCAAGGGCTTGTCGATCGCGCTTGGACTTGCAGTGGTTGCGCTGTGCATGGTGGCCGGGCTGATGATTGGCATGGCGCAGGCGAACAGGCGGCGGGCGGAGCTGGTGCGCAAGGCGGAGGAGGCAGGTGCGCCGCTGCGCGCGCAGCCGGAGAAGGGCGATATGGACGTCCACTTTGTGTACAGCCTGTAGTGTGGGGGGGTTGCTGCAGCGGCGGCGGCGGCGGCGGCGGGGCCTGGACAGGCAGACAAACAAATGCGGAGTGGTCAGAATCAGAACGCAGAGGGCTGAACAGAAGCAACAATCAAGCGGAGGCCGATAGCCTGGCCTGCTGGCCGCGGGCGTGTGGGCGCGGCGGGGGCCTGCGGAGACCCTGGCGCGCCGGCCAATCAGCGCGGGCGCGAATCAGCGAGGTCGGCGGGCGGATTGCCGATTTGCAACAAGCCGCCGCCGACACGCTCGCCGGGTTGACTCGCGGCGGGTGCGATCCCGGGCGAGCATCGCGCACGCGGTGCAACGGTTACTTCAACGGGCTGCAGTCCGCGCCCGGCGCCCGCAGCAGCAGCTCGTTCCGCAGGCGGCGGCGTCGTGCCTTACGCTAAGCGCTTAGTGATGCTCGAAGAGGGTCTCCAGCTCCCCGCGCCCGCGCCCACCACGCGCGCCGTATCAATTTCGGGCGCGAGCATGAGCATGGCGCAACCACGGCCCCGGGCTATCGCTGCCCTATCAGAGCCGGGCCAACTCAGTCAGTGAAGTTGCGGAGAAGTCGGCGCTGCCGCCCCAAATCCATGTCAAAAATGCCAGAGCCCGCCCTTCGTGATGCGCCAGCCGCCCGCCGCCCGCCGCCCTCCCCAGCACCATGGACAAGCAGGAGAACCTCCTCGCCAGCAGCAGCGGAAAGAAGCGCGCCGAAGCCAAGATGCAGCACAGCAGCAGCCCCGACGACCACGCCGCCCCGGAGCCGCCCACGAAGAAGCTGCGGCGGAGCTATGTCGCGTGCGTATCCACTCCCCGTCCCGGTGCGTCCCAGTGCGCAGGCCCGCGACGCTGCTGACACCGGGCCCGCGCAGCTGTCACAGGTGCCACTCGCACAAGATCAAGTGCTCCGGCGAGACGCCGTGCCGGAGCTGCAGGAAGAGCAACAACCCGAGCCAGTGCGTGTACCCGGTCCGAGATCGGAAGGTCGTGATTTCTGAGAGGTGCGTCCGCCGTCCCGCTCCCCGCCCGCCCTGCGCAATTGGCTGACCCGTGCGCGCGCGCCGCAGCTATCTCAAGAAGCTCGAGGCCGAGAACCAGGCGCTCAAGCGCACCTCGCCCACCCCGCCCTCGCAGGAAGACTCCAAGCCGGACGCCACCGACGACGAGAGCGATGTCGACGTTGCCAACGTGGACGTCGCGAACCCGCTCCTCGAAGAACACGTCCAGCAGCAGCGCCCCGCGCCCTTTGACCGCGTGTCGGGCAAGCCCTTGTACATCGGCGGCGCCGCCTGCACCGCGTTCGGCACCCGCCTGCGCTTCTACGTCAAGGGCAATGACATGGTGCCGCAGCCGCGCCGCATGGTGTGCTACAAGCACCGCGGCCTGCTGCGGATCGCCAACAACGAGTTCCAGCTGCCGAACAAGACATACGCCCGCATGCTGGTGCAGGTGGTCCTGCGCTTCATCGGGAGCGACTACCACCTCATCCAGCGGAAGAGCTTCCTGAGACGCATGGAGGAGACGTATACCGCGCAGACCCACGACGACCCTGTGTTTCTCTGCAGGCTGTTTGTGGTCTTTGCCTTGGGCGAGCTGTACTCGAAGAAGACGACCATGTCTGGCAACAGGAGAACGGTACCTGGAACGGCGTTCTTCCTGCAAGCCATGTCGCTCTTCCAAGACCTGCACGAGGAGGCGGACGTGGACTACATTGAGACTTTGTTGGTCATGGTAGGTTTTTAGGCACGACGCATGCGGGCAGCATGTAGCTAACCGTCTCCGCAGTCGTTTTACTCGCACGCCCTGAACCGTAAGAACACCGCATACACGTATGCTGGTCTGGCTCTCCGTCTCGGTCTCACCCTTGGCCTGCACCGGAACATCACCTACGACAAGAGCATCAGCGCTGTCGAGATTGAAAACCGCCGCCGAGTATGGTGGACCGTGTACACTTTTGACCGCCTGTGCAGCTCGAAACTGGGCCACCCGGTCATGCTTCGTGATGAAGACATTGACGCACCTCTGCCGTCTGTCGACGGTCTCTCAATGGAGGAGCGTGAAGAGTTTCTGGACGCTGAGCAGCTGGTTGCCAACGTCAAGCTTGCACGGATAACCGGCAACATCCTCAATCTCATCTACAGCATTCCCAGCGCCCAGCAGGAGGTCAACTTTGTCAGGAATGTGCACAAGATCCTGAACAGTCTAAAGGAGTGGGATGCCACTCTACCACCAAGCCTGAGACTTGATCCTAACGTGTCCCCCCCTTACAAAACGCGCTCCATTGCTTCGTTGCGACTACACTTCAATCAGGTATGGGCGACAATGATACATCTTCGAGGCTGAAGGCTGACGTTTACTAGTGTATAATTCTCACGACCCGCCCCATCCTCCTCTACGTTTTCAAGTATCACGTCCGCCCCGCAGGCTCAGTTGCTCCTCCAAACACAACACGACCTCTATCGCACATGACTTCTGCCCTCAGCGAAGCCTGCATTCATGCCGCTCGCAGCAGCAATAAGCTTCTCGCCCAGCTCTGGATTGACGGTGCCATTGCAACCTTTGGGTACTTTGATGCTCACTACATTTTCAGCAGCACCATTGTCCTGCTGATGGCTAACATCCTCAACCAGTCTGAATTCGACAAGGATTCGATAGACTTGGCTTGGAGTCTCATGCAATCCATGGCTGATGATGGCAACCTCCCTGCCAGCGAGTACTGCGAGCGTCTTGCATTGCTGCAAAAGGACCTTGACGAGATGAGCGGCAATGGAGGGGAGGCGCCTCATGATGAGCTCAACGGCACAGCAGGTGCAACACCTCAAACCCATCGTCACTCGTTCGATGCTGGCATGAAGATTGAGCCTCATGTGTCTCCGGGACTCTTGCACAAGACATCTCCATCTCACTCACATCCAAGTGCTCACCATACTCCTCCGAATCCGGAAGTGAGCCTGGCCAATGGCGAACGGACCCACATAGCGCCTTCGATCAACCAATTCATCAAGAGCCTACAAGCCACCACCAATGGCGGTGCTCCTTCTCCTGGTCCGGCGGGTAGCGATGCTGGGGCGGCTCCTCTGGATGATCCGTATATCCAGGATTTCCTGACGCAACCGGATCACCAGTGGAGTCCAGGGACTCTAGGGATGACTGGAGAGAATTCCGCGCCGTGGGCTTTTGCGTGGGAAGCCGGTGAGTTCCAGGGAGGATTTAATGGACTGTGAGGAGAAAAAGGATAGGATGGACGAGGAAAATGACGAGCGATGAGCAACATGGAAATGACTCTTGGATACCCAAAATACGACATTTTTTTTTTTCGCCTTGCAAGTCCGGCTTCCCACATGCTTCCTGTCCATTGCCATGCCGGGAGGAGGTTGCACATCAGCAAGAACGTCTGTCAGTTCACAACCGGCACCTTTGACTTGTCGCCGTAGAACCACTCCTCCAGGTTCTGAAAAGTGACGCGGTCGAACTCACGCCAGGTCGTGTTGGAGCAGACGCCGATGTGCGGCAGCAGCGTCGTCATCCAATTGTCCCTCAGCTTCGGATTCACGCCGGGCTCGTTGGCATGGACGTCCAAGCCCACGCCGACGACGCGCCCGCTCTCCATGGCCTCGAGCAAGGCGTCCTCGTCGATCAGCCCGCCCCGGGCGATGTTCACCACGCGCACCCCGCCCTCCTTGGTCAGCGCCAACGTCCTCCGGTTCAGCACATGCCGCGTCGCGTCGGTCAGCGGCGCGGCCAGGCACACGCAATCCGCCACCGCCAGCAGCCCCTCCAGCGTCTCGTGCCACACCGCGCCGCCCACCGCCTCCAGCCTCCGCTCCCCCTCCTCGCTCCTCCGCCTGTTGTGGTAGTGCACCGCCATGCCCAGCCCGGCCGCCGCCTTGCGCGCCAACACGACCCCGATGTCCCCCATGCCCACGATCCCGAGCACCCGCCCCGCCGGCTCCTCCGCCCTGCGCCCCAACTCGCGACTCCGCTGCCAGCAGAAGCCGTCGGCGCCACCCGTCCCCCGCGCGCACCGCTCGGCGAAGCTGAAGTAGCGGTAGCACCCGAGCACCAGGTACAGCGCCGTGTTGGCGACCGCCTCGGTGCACGTGTCGGGCGTGTTGGCGTACGCGACGCCGCGCGCCCGCAGCGCCGCCACGTCGGCCGCGTCGTGCCCGTGGCCCGAGCACGTCACCAGCTCGACGGCGGCCGGCAGCGCCGCCACCGCCTCTGTGCTGAAGCAGCGCAGCGAGGCGTACGGCCCGGACTTGAGCCAGCCGGTGCGGACGACGGCGCGGAGGTCGGGGTGCGCGGCCAGCGCGGCGGCGAGGGCCGGGACGGTGGCGGCGCCGGCGTAGCGGTGGATGGTGAAGAGGTGGTTGAGGCGCGTCCAGGTGGCGGGGGGGAGGTCGGGTTCGGGGGTGCCGGTGCGGGGGGTGATGAGGAGGAGGGGGGGTTTGGGGGGGGGGGGGGTGGGGGGCGTGGAGGTGGATGAGGGTGCTGAGGGCGTCGACGACGTGGGAGCTTGGGAGGCCGAGGACGCTGGAGGCGTCGACATGGTGGGAGGGCGTGTGCTGCTGCCGTAGGTCGGGGACGAGAGGGAGGGCTTGGAGGAAGGGTGGTTCGGATGACAGCCGCGCCGGGTGAGCTGGATCAAAGACGGGACGACGGCATTTCCAGCTGGCTTCTGCGTACGGTGCGTCGGAGAGCGCGAGAGGACAGAAAGACTCTCCAAACGCCGGGCTGCTGGCGGTGGTGGGCTTTTGTTTGCAGCACGGGGACTTCGGATAGCCAGCGGTCCTCCCGGGCTGTGCATGATCGGTTGGATGGGATGGCCAGCCGTGTGGCCTCGCTATCTAATCGTCGAGCGCCTTCGGCTCCTTCGACCGCTGCGGGACGCTACGTGAACAACACCATGGCCGTCTATACCGGCCTCCAAGCCCGGCCGCATCGCGACCCCAGGACCACGGCCATCACGACCCGGTCGTCGTCGTCTAATCCGGACTTTGCCCCCGCTTAACGCCGGCACCCGCTCGACGACGCGCGCAGCCGACGACGAGCGCAGCCGACAGGCATGAACCCCGCAGCGCGCCGATGTCGGACGACGCTGTGGAGCTCCACCACGCAGGCAGGTGGCAGGGTTCGGCGCGCTTGACTGACAGACGGCGGGTGGCGGCTTATCGGTCACGTAAAAGAGGCGCGCCTACCCCGCTCCGGCGACGGCGATGATGCCATCGCAGCAGCGATAAGCCAAGCTTTGTCGTCTGGGCGCTATCGTGTCTCGGTCGCCGGAGATTATTTTTCTTTCTCTCGTCACGCCAGCCGTTGATCGCGAAGGCAGGGAATGGCTGCTTGCAGGCTCGCTGCCTCTGTATTCATGCGCTTTAGTCACGCCCTGCACCGGTGCACCCCGAGAATGGAGGGGGGGGAGGTCATGTCTTGGAATATATGGATGCCCGCTCACCGCCGCTTGTCCTCGCGGCGTTGAAAAAGTGAGCGGTTGGCGTCGTTTCTGCACGCATCGCCTCCTCTACATCGCGCGTCGTCATCCGCTGCTCCCCCACCCCACCCGCCAAATACGAGGTCGTCTTTAACGCTGCCTACTTCCGTCTCTCGGCCTCTCTGATTGGCCCGCAATGGACGCCTACTCTCAGTCCCTCGTCGGCGACGTCGACTTCGTCGCCCCGCTGTCTTCGTTCCAGTCGCTCGTCTGCAAGTCCGCGCTCTTCCTGTCTCTGCACATCCTCCTGTTCATCCTGCTCGTCCCGCGGCAGGAGAAGAAGAACCAGCGGCCCCACTGGTCGGAGAGGAAGCACCTGTCGGCTCCGAGTGTCCCCAGCAAGCCTGTCCTCGTCGGCGGGAAGCATGAGAGAAAGGACAGCCTCATGTGTTGATCCGTCCCCCTGCGCTGTGGACTGGGTGGCCAGAGCTGTGCGGAGAGGAGTGGAGGGGGCTTGGCCTGGAGAGGCAGGGCTGAGGAGCACACGGCCGGTGTCGATCTTGAACCTTACTTTCGTTTACTGGAACCACATGAACGGATCCACTCCCGCCGACGGGTAGCGCGACGGCAACACTCTCTCGGCAGGGCAATTGAAGCCGTCGTCCGGACAGCCCTGTCGTCCGGATGAAGGCTTCAACATCGAGAGCTGTGGGAGGGGCCAAGACAACCACCTTCGCTTAACAGTGCCGCAGCGGGGAACCGGATGGGTGGCCAGGTATACCTTCACCTCTGCAGCACCACGTCAACGAAGTTCTGACCGGTCAAGACCCTCGATCGGCCTGAGCAGGCGGGCAGGGACGAAAGAAAAAGAACTGCTGTTCTGGACATGCGGCTTATCCTTGCGTAGGATTCGGTGCCGACGGCCCGCCCATCATCCTCATGCACAGCATCGATCCCGACGGTTTGTGGGAGGCTTCCTATTGGCTCCGGATGCGGGACGGTCTTTCATTGGCGAGTCTCGGTCTCGCTCAGACCTCCGGCCCGGTTTGCCGATCTTCCTGGTGCCCGATTGGGGGACGTTAGCGATTTGCGACGAGGCTGAAGGAGCGGTGGCTGGGTGTCGAACAGACGGGGCAACTGAGTTTCAGGGCCTGGCATCACCAGGAACCGAATGTGCACGGCAGACTTGAAGGCAAATCTCGATGTTGAGTCTTGGAGGGCAATTAGGGAGGAGAAGGCCGCAATCCTGCGAATCTACGTCACACAAACGGCCTGACTATTTAAATCCAATTTATCATCGTCAAACTGTCATCGCTTCCTTTCCACTGCCAGCCGCTTTGCGCTTCTTTCAGATGCTTAGGATGCACCCTTCACGGCCTTGTGTCCCTTGACTTTACACATCTTTGTGTCGCATGACCTGCCAGATCATGGCTCTCAGTCGCCTTCAAGCATCTCTCGTTTCCGCAACCAACGAGGTCACGGTTGCGGCAGCGAATATCAACTTCGACTTCACTCTAATCAAGAACGAAGCACCCAAGGAATATCATGACCTCGGAAGGACGCTGTCAAAGAGGCGGAGAGAGGAGGCTGAAACAGGGACTGCCCACATCACAGCAAGAAGACTCGGCGCCCTCTTCCAGGACATCTGCCCGCAAACACCGATGCTTGTTCAAGCCTACGGATCCCGCGTCTCAGAGATTGCCAAACAGGCGAAGATGAAGACGGAAACGGACACGATGAATGGAATCTTTGCAGACCACGCCGGAGTCGGCGGCACGTCCATTTGGGCGGCAGCAATTTCTTCCAAGCCGGCATTGCACATGCAGCTCCTTGCCGCAATGCTGGCCCGCATATGGACCGCCCCTGAGGCAACGTCGGTGTGGGTTGAGCTGGTGAAGGAGCGGAGGAAGGAGACAGCAGGGAGATTCGAGAGGGGGGAAGAACTACCTTACTCGACGCTCACGGCTGCCGCGCAGGCAGAAATATCCCGGGCACAACTTGCGGAATGGGATGCCAGCGCACGGGCCTGGCTCAAGACGGCGGACAGCATCAAGCGGCGAGAACAAGTGCAGCTGATGTTGATCCTGAACAACATCGAGGTATCCGTCAACAAAACCTCCGAAATGTTGACAAGCATCATCGGAGCGTGGAGGTCGGCACTCATGTCGATGGAAAGGCTGATTGGTGGAATGGCGCAGCAGAACGACAGCGGTCCTACCCTGCTTGCACTCAGCTCCTGGCATCTATACCCGGACGTCCTCGTCGTCGCTAAGGAAACCAAAGATTTCCAGTTCAAGGGGCGATCTTGTCGACCCGGGTGGTATACTGACCGTTGGTCTGGAAAAATCACACTCGATCAAAGATGGAAATCGCGGGCTCCACTGGTCATTGTCGCTTGCGCACTTGAGGTACTACGGACGTCCTGTCCAGGCCAATGGTCGCCTCGCTCCAGACTCCGGCGGAATTTCCTTCTCTCAATCCGTCCATGTAACTTTCGGCTGTTTCTTGGGATACTGGAAGATGGACAGGCAGAGAAAGCTCGAAGGAGTCGCAAGATTCTTCGTCTCTGCTCATGCAGCCATTGAACGAGCTGCCGCCACCAACGACAGAACAGACGCCTCGGATAAAGCACGAAACTTTCTTTCGAATTCAGACCATTGGTGGAATCTCTTCTCCAAGACGGCTCCTAATCTTATCGGTGAATCCAAAGACGAGGACACAGACAAGCTGGTCAAACTGGGAATACGGCGTTCCTCGAAGTTCCTGTCCAGCAATTCTTCCGCCAGCAATCATTCCGGAGAACCGTTCACATTCTTTGGCCTGATGGAGGCAAAGACCTTCGTGTATTGCCTCAAAGGCACTGAGGAGCGGATAGCGTACTTGAGACATTACGCGTCGGCTCTTCACTCATCCAACAAGTCCTTCATCATCCGGTACTACCGCAAACCAAACCTTGATGAATATGCGACAGCTTTCCCCGTTCCAGTCTCATCCAAGAAACGAAAGGCCGATGATGGTGATGCCCCGGCAGTCTATCGGCACAAACGGTGGCTCAGGTTCCTACCAGATGAGAAGACCCTCTTGGAGGAAGAGTGTCACGACGTGGACACAAATACTTTCGACCCGCAAGATGAGACCTGCTTTTTCATTCACGACAGGAACTGGACCAGCCAAGCGCGTCATTTGATGTTCGGAGATCCCAACACTGCGGCAATTTTCCAGGAGACTTCGCATCCATCAGGCCAGCCGTCGATGGAGGACGTGATGCGGTCTTTGGATGAAGACCTTTTCTCCATAAAGAAGCTCTTGAAGGTGATTGACGAGTATCACTTTGTCCGCTACTTTGAGGCTGCAAAGGCTTTGGTCGCACTTTCGGCAGCCTCAACGATATACAAGCTTCTTCCAGAGGCGATGATATCACCCCAAGTTTTCGAGCGTCACATAGCCAGCAGAAAGTGGGCAGCATGCCTGCTGGAACTTTGTGATAAGTCGAAGAAAGGCAAACACCCAATTTTCGACAGTCATTATCTGGTCCGGGAAATTGCCATGTCTTGCGTGGCGTACATGGACTCCGGGTCACAGGACATCAAACCTTCGGTGCTGGAGAATGTCATGGCCATGTCATTCGGGGATTCCCTATACATTGCTATGCGGGTAAGAAAGTCTCCTGTCTCCTGTGTAATGGGTAGCACAAGAAATGAACAGCTTCAACTCGTTCACGGGCAGTTGAAGCATTCATCCGGATGCCAAAGTACTTCCATTTAATCACCAAAACCACCCGGATGAATGCTTCAACTACTCATACAGGTAGATTGCTTACTTGATTGGCAGCTGACGTGTTCTGTCGGCTGGAGCACCTCTTGCTGTACTGTCCTTTCTTCCGCAACCCGCCGTGTCTGCGTCAACACCAAAGCTGACCCAAGTTTTCTACAGCTCGCCTGCGACCCCTGGGAAGACCCCGCGGAGTACGAACTCAAGCGTGTTCTCGGCAACGTCGGCCGGCCTGGCATAACGTTCCTCGTCCCTCCAAAGAACCCGATCCTGCGGGAAGTAGATCCCAGGTCCTGGAAGATCGTCAACAACGCCAGCTTCAACTTCCGCGCAGAGAACCACTTCCACAGAACCAGCCTCCACCTCAACTTTACCGACTACTATTTCCCGATCGCGAACGAACAGCGCCACGGAAGGGACTCGGAGGCGTTCTACCTCGAGGCCGTCGTGTCTGTGCACGAGTCCGGAGAGTGGGTCGGGGATCTGGACATGATCAAGTCTCTCAACCACCTCAACATCCACATCACGAGGCCGACCGGGCACTTCTGCAAAAACCCTCGGGACCACGCCTCGGCTCCTGAAGACGTGCAGGAGTTGGACAGCGAGCTCATCTCGGCGGAATGCTGGGACGAGATCCTGGATCTTCCCAAACGGGGAGGGTTCGTGGTCCGTGCGAATGACAACTGGAGCGGCAGGCTGGCCGTCACTGCTATGTTGTCGCAGCTCTTGGCCGGCTCGGACCGCCCGTCGAAGGAGATTGTTGTTTGTCCGAATAACTTCTGCTGGCGTTGCAATCCATTCCATCAAGGGAGGATCTTCATTTTTTGAACAAGGCGAATGGGATTTTAGCGGCCATGCGAGAAACGAAGGTCTCTGAGAATTTCAGCGTTTGGCCTCACAAACAGGTGTAAGATCGGTTCGGAAGCAGCTCAAACGTGTATACTTGCATGAACAGTTGAAGCATTCATCCCGATGGATTCAACATTTCTTTCATTGCGCAGTTGAGCTCGACGAATCCTTCAACTGCCCACCTGTGAATCTTCTGCAGCTGACCATGTAGAATCGCAATCGCATCACGTGCGGATTCTACCTTCTGCTCGCTTTGCTGGAGAACTCACCGCTGCTACCTGAAGATAGCTTCGCAAACGTATGGATTGGCCTTTTCACCCATTATTGGCAATCTCCTCATCGTTAACCCGAATACACGGCATACACGGCGTTTCCCATAGCGCCGGCAGCCTCAGCAACGCTTCACCCACGGCTCACGATCCCGGGCCAATAACAAAAAAAAAGGCGAACGAAGACATCGCCGCAACAGGCAGTCCGCGCACCAAGTAGCATCAGAAACCGCCCGCGCACCGAAAAAACCACGCCGCCGCCGCCGTCCCCGACCCGCAACACCACATGCCGTTCGGGTCTCGGAAATACACGAACCCGCTCGCGCGCCTCGGATTCCCAGCCAGCCAAGCACCACGACTTCCAGGGTCGAGCCCAAACTCCCCCTTCCCTCGCGTGAGACGCCGGTGCGCGCTCTCCCACACCCCCTTCATCAAGCGCGGCGTTAGTTCCATCGGACTAAAGGCGGCGCCCCGCAGCGGGCAAGGCCGCAATCGTGGCGCCACGTTGGTCGAATCGATCGCGACGGGACCGTTGCGAGCCTCGGGCGGGCGGGTTTTGCGATCAAAGAGATTGATTAGCGCCACACGTTCGTCGTTCGCGCGGGCGGCCGCGGCCGTTTTGGTGCGTCGACGGGAAAGTAACGATGCTTAGTTATTCCTTTTTCGCGCTGCGTACTGCTGTCCGAAAAAAGGATGAAGGGGGGGCGAAATTGTTCAGGCGCTCTGGCGCGCGGATTTTATGGAGACCCGGTATCTCCAGGCCTCGGTACATGCGCGCACAAGAAAAAACTGGGCGGCGCAGTAGTTGTCCAGGGGTTGGGAGGGGGGGGGGAAAGTCTGAGTAGTAGCGCGGTCGACGAGAGGGTCGACTAAAAACAGCAGCTGAAAAGGGTCAGCTGCGCGAGGCGGCGCAGACGAACAGACTTTCGTTTTCTTCCGAACGAGAGTCAGCAGGCGTCACCCCGGGCCTGCATGTTCCTGACAGGTGTGCTCCGGCTCTTTTTTTCTTCTTTTCTATTCTTCCTTGCCCGCCGTCCTTGCTGCTATAGAAGGGGGGGGGGGTGGCAGCAACGGCTTGCAGCATTGCATGACGGGCGCGCGTGGCTGCGAAATCGGTGCCGCCGTTGCGTTCAGCTGGCTGGATGGGCGCTGCGTCGTGCATACGCAGTACATACATACATCTGGATCAGCGGCTACTTTTGGCGAGGACCGTACCGGCCGGCCGGCCGCAGCAGCGCACGCACGTTTTATCAGGTCGCATGGCTGCTTACCATGCGCCGCACCGCAGGCGCCTCTATTGGCTGCAGCCGGCCACTGCACTCGTACTCCGTATAGTGCGAGAGAGAGGGGGAGAGAGGGGAGGGGGGCTGTTGACCAGCCAGGCCCAGGAGGTGGCGAATTGTGGTGATTGGGATCAGGGCCTGTGCAGAAGGTGTAACAGTGGGCTAGAGTATTGCGATTTCCAAACCCCGCGCCGTCTGCGGTGCTTTTTGCCCATCCTTCCCTTCCTTCCAGGCGTCAAGCGCGCTTCGACGATGCGGGCATGCGGGCGCAGTCGCGGTGTTTCCCGCTGCGGGCGCTGCGGGGGGCGTGAGTGGTGGCCGCAAAGCTGTGCATGCCGGGCAGACCATGGCACCTTGTGGTCGCGGCGTGTAGTTGAAATAAAAACAGCGGTAGTGGGCGCATCGACAACTCGGTCGGCGGTACGTCGAGGGCGTGGCTGCTCGGCGGAGCTCGCTCCGCCGCTATGGGCATGCCGGTGCTGGTGCTACTTGGGGGGGGGGGGGGGTTTGGGCCAGCAAAAGGAACGCACCGGCGATCGCCAACAGAATGTCAAGCGCCCGCAGCAATTGGACCGCCACCGCGCCGCCGCGCCGCTGGGTCGCCCGGCTAAACGCTCTGGCGAAGCAGATCTGGCGCGCGTCGGCACTTCCTTCGCGACGCCTGCCTTTCTGCTAATCAAACCCCCAATCCACGACCACGCGCATTTGCCCTTCGCGGGTCGACGGCCGCGCGGGCCCAGAGCCAGCAGGCCCAGCGCTGCCCGTAGCGCCGCCTGCGTTTGAGATGCAGATGTCCGGCGCCGGAGCCGCGCTAGCTCGCGGGCATTTTGGCTTCTGCTGCAGCGCAATCGCGTCGTCTCGCGTCGCATCGAGACTATCCGCGCTCGTGGGATTGCGTCATCTCGCTCTTCCCAGCGCCCCAGCATTTGCCCTCTGGCACAGACTCCCACGCCGTGTTCGGGCGGGCGGCGCGCAAAAATCTCCGCGGCTGCGCGGCCCGGCCGTGGCTCGGGTGTCCCACTGGCACCCTTCCTCCATCCGTCGTCGTGGGCGGCGCTCTGGTTCCCGGGAAATTAGGTTTGAGAGCTTGGCTCCCCAGGAGTTTCAGGTTTCAAACCCCATAAACTATCGGCGTGCCTTCCAATAAGCGGCGTGTTTTGGGAGCTCCCACCGTTCTGGTCGCCCGCGGACGAGCCGCGACGCATTTGCTCTAAATTTAACGTCCCAGACGTGAGGACTGGCGTCCGCCGCGGACCTTCGTTCGCGTCGTGAGGCACTCTGCACGCTGCCGGCTGAAGCAGGTAGAGTGCCCGCTGTGGTCCCCGTGTCCCCCTGCTTTGGCGTCGCATCTTTCTGGTCCCCAAACCCTAGCCCCCTGATCGGGGCAATCCCTTGGAGCCCAGCGCACCTGTGCGCTGCTGTCCTGGCGCAGGGCACACACAAGCGGGCGTGGGGCAGAGATGCAGAAAAGCTTGTCTCCCGACACCCGACCAGGCTTTCGTGCGTCCGTCTTCCTTGTCTCAGTTACCCACTGAGGCAATTCCCAAGATTTCGCACCTTGCATCCTTCAGAACTCAAATACCCGGCCAGGATTAGTCGTAATCGGACAGGCCTTCTCCGTGCGCTGGCTGTGGTCATCTGCGCAGATGGCGACGCATATACCCGGCCCATTACCCAAAGAAGAGGAAGGCCTGGACGATGGGTGTTTGCATGATGTAAGGTCATGGCAATGTGCCTTGAAGGGTTATGTTCGAAGAATTCGCGCCGATCGACCAAAAGAGCAGGCGTACCTTCCGTTCGGATTTGCCGAAAGTCGACGCGGGGAAGTCCAGAGGGTCTACTCCTACAGCAGCGTCATCATTGAGCATCATGAAACCTGACGGATCACTGAAATGCTCCTCGTCGAAATTTCCGATCCCACTTCACACGGCAGTCCCATTCCGATGCTGTGGATTCCTGCGTTGGCGCCTAGCTTGTCTGTGAGCCTCCGAGCTTCTTGACGGTGGCGAGAAAGTCTGGACGGCGACGTGTGCTGTAGAGCTTAGGAATGAAATTGCACAATTTCTCTAAGAATTACCTGACCGCAAACCACCAACTTTGAATTGGCATACAAATTAGAAGCTCACCCATTCGATTCTTAAATCTTCGCGAAAAATCAGACGGCCGCCCTCCTGATGTACATGCGTGCGATAGAAAGGATCCAAAGCAAATTGCAGTAATGAAACGCACTGCGTGAAGTCGTGAAGCCAATGCTATTGGAGGCTGTATACGTCCATCGGAGAGGGCCCAGAAACTCGCAGGAAACGTCTAGACCGGCCGGTTGAAGGCTTTGTGCCCTGTTGGCGGGGAAAACAGATCGTGGTTGTCTCGAGTCGGTCGGTCCATGTGCTCTAGGCCACTACGACTTTGCCACCGACCAGTTTCATCGATATGACCCCACCAAAGTCCTGCTCTTTAGAGTGTCCAAAAACCCTTATTCTGCTCTGCTCACTCCCAATACCAGATCCTTTTTGGGGTATCATAGAAAACATTTGCGCCGGATGAAATTTTAAAATGTCTCATCAAAAAGGGTTGTGGTACGGGTTGGCGAGATGATGCTCCTCTTCCACTGACCCCAAGGGTGGAGGTTCACCGTACCACTGGCCATTGTTGTATGGCTGAACAGGGCCGGGCTGCATTCCTTCTGAACCAGGTGGCATGTAAGGCTGCCAGCTAGGAGGCATCGAAGCTTGCACCGAAGCATTTGAAGCTCCTGAGGATTGGCTCATTGACGAAGGAAGTTCGTGGGCCGTGTGCCGTTGGTGTTGGACAGCCAAATGGTTAGAATTCTGGAATCGGTAATCGGTAGGCATTGCGTCGGGGCCACCGTAAGACATTGATCTTGCCAATCCTCCAGGCCACATCTGTTGGTCGGGCGGATGGAACTGCTGGTGAGGAACTTGGACGTGAGACGAGTCCTGAATGCCGACAGGTTCGGTAAAAAATGATGATGACACAGGCGCGCCCGTCGTAGACCAGTACGCGACCGAGGAGCCATCCGAATGCCCATCGGAAGGGGTTTGGCTTGGATAGTTTGGACCCCATGCGCCCATGTCAAAGTTTGGAGAGTAGGGAAATTGGTTTTGGTGTGGGGCAACTGGGGCGAAAGTCAGTGAAAAGTGCCGTGGGTGCATTGGGCACGACGTACTGCCGCCAGACTTCACGTCAAGAGGGCCGTCTAGCTCTGGGGCGACCGCAAACCCAGGAGGTGGCTCACCGGCAGGCATTGGCTGAAATGAGCTGTACTCTTCAATCGCATCATGTCCTGAAGTGTTTGAAGCGCGAGGTGATGACGAAGATGATGATGAGGGGACCTGCGAAACACTGCCTCTCTTTGCAGCTTGCGACCTGGATTCTCCGGGGTTTTGCTGTTCGACGGGGTAGAAATTGCACTCTTTCTTGAGCCTAATGCAGTTGGAACAGCGCCCTTGAGGGTCATCCGGAGCTAGGAGACATCGTATCTTGCGCCTGCGACAGTGTCCTGCAGCGCGTTAGCATGGAGAGCGGGGCGCGAAGTGCCTGCGACGTACCGCACGCGACAGAAGTTCGGTGGTAGCCCAGCTTGTTGCGCCGTTTGTCCGAATTGGGGGAGATGGGACTCAACTCTCCCAGAGCAAGGGCGCGCATGTGAGGCGTGGACGACGAGCGCTTGATGGCAGGCGGGATCTTTCCTTTGGAGAGCCTCCGCTTCTCGAGATGGTCCTTTGGAGTTGGAGACGGGTAGGCGCGCAGTCCAGGAGCAAGTTCAGGGCCATCCAGCTGTTGGGCCAACGGTTGTGCGACCGCAGTGCCTGAAACCGGGGCGGAAGGATTATATGACATCCCGTGTTGCGAGGACCCCGGAAAGGCGGTACTAAATCGAGGACTGGCTGGACTGTCCCTACGAAGGACCTTCTGCTCCTCCCGCGACCCCACGGCCATGTACTTGATCAACAGGCGGTCCTTCCAGAAGGGGCGGGTCTGCTGGCGATGAGGCGGGCATCCGGGGGGTTACCGGCTGCGTGGGAACGCTCGCAGTTCTCAGATCTGCGGCAGGCGCAATTGATAGGGGAGCGTTCAGGAACAAGGCGCGCGGCGGCTCGTCGCTATTTCTCAGAGTCGGCCGCGCTCTGGCGGCAGCGGGGGGCGGAGATCTAACAGGCGTCGAGATTTAGGCGCGTGGGCCCAGCGAATACATGGGCGCCGGGGCCAATGGAGATTGTGTGCAGGAACCCTGTGCCAGGATGGGTTTTCGTACGATGTGCTATTATTACTGTGCAAGACCCAGGAGAGAGCAATTGGTAATGCGTACGTCAGCGGGCGCGCTGCACGCACCGACTCGCCGCCGCCTCCGAGTGGGAGGGCATGCTTCCAGCTGGCCGTCGCCAGGGAACCTTAAAGTCACTGCAGCGCGCGCGCTGCTTCCTTCGCGCGCGAGGCCTCTGCGAGGTGTTTGGCAGCGCTGGCATCGTGTGGCAACAGCTCAAATGCGAGCCCACAGGCCCCGGCCCAGCAGGCCTAGCAGGGCAGCCCGGCCCCGCGGCGGCGGTGATTGGGCGGCGTGGCGATGCACCGGGCGGCGGCGGCGATCTTGGCCTGCTGTGGCAGGCGCGGTGACACATCCTTGGCGGTGGCGGCGCCGCTGCAGGCGTGATGTGCGGGATGGATGGGCGCGGGCAGCGGTGCGGTGCAGTGGGCGCGCCTGGTGCGTGGCCGGTGCTGGTGCTGGCGATGGCGATGGCGATGGCGATGGCGACGCGAGGCCGTCGCCGCGGGCGCGCTGCACTGCGCTGCACTGGCACTGGCACTGGCCCCGGGAGCGCAGCGCCGCCGCTGCCCGGAACATCCCTTTCGCCGGCCGCAGCCCGCTGCCCGCCGGCTGCACCTCCTCCCCCGCTGACAGGACCACAGGAGCAACACCTCTGCCCGCCGGCTTGCGACTCAGCGCCCGCAGCGGCAAAGCCCGGATCCAGCGTCGCCAGAGTCGTGACGCCCGCCGCCAGCCCCTGCCATGCGGCGCAGCGCGCCGCCTCGTCGTGCCTCTCACCTGGAGCCTGCCGCACCAGGATCGGATCCTCCCTCAGCACCGTCAATGCGCGCCGTTGTCCGGTCCTGCGCGCTCCCTGGCGCCGCCTTTTTCTTTTGCCTCGCCCGCCAGGGAGCTGCCCGCGAGCGCTGCACATGTCACATGCCGCGTGCGACCGCGCGACCTTCCAGCCAGGCGTCACAGTCGCTCTCGCTTCGACCGCCGCCCAGGGGCCCCTTCTCCACAATCCTCATCTTGCCGCCAAAATGATCGCCCACTTGGCCCGTTGCGGCATGTCTTGGCTCAGCTAGCTCATTTCGCGCCCTCGGCGGGGCTGTCTGCTCGTCCTCACGCCCCAAACACCGCGACCGGTGGGGTTTGCTAGCTGCCAGATGCAACCTTGGCTGCTGACCGTACTCGCGTTCGGCCCAGCCGCCTGCCCAATGTCCGGTCGCCGCTCATCCTCGTCGAGGCCCACGTTTCATGTCTTCGCGCTGCCCAGAACCGGTCCATCACGATGCTCGCAGATCGATCCAACGTCAGCCGTTGGGCCCATGTCCATGACTGTGGCCTCGGTGCTCCCGTGCGTTCCTGCAGCTCTGGATCCGAACCCGTGCTTGGTCTGATATCTCTCCGTCCCCTGTATATATGCAGGCCGGGCCAGCCTGCGGCCCTTCGGTCTGCTGGTGATCGTGAACTCAATTTTGCCTCTGATGATGCGGACCGCAGCGACCGCTTTTTCTGCGGGAGATGATGGGTCGTATCGGGCGTCCTGTTCGCTTACTGGCCCAACGAAAAGCATCGCCGCTGCTCTGCTCGTTATTCGCCGGACCTGAAACGTCCCTCGAGAGCCCAAGCTGTCGGCGTGCCAGGTAATTTTTCCGGTCGGGGATGTCGGACTTAATCTTATTAGTGCCTTGTCGTCGCCTGCCAGTCGTCAAAGTGGTGCAACTAACCCCAACCATCTCACGTCACGAACCCTGCTCCGATTGTACAGTGGTGTGATGGCCTCCATTGAGCCTAGGCTCTTGGTACCGCGCTGGCGCTCGGCGCCCTTATCCGCGCGCTCGGGGTAATCTTCGCCATGAATAATACCACACACATCTGGTCGGCATCCCACGGAAGGCCTCGAAAAGATCCAGAAGCCCGCTGGACTTCATCGACTGTTCCATGCCAAGCGCCCTGCATGGGCCATGCCGGGGCCCTCGAAAGACTGTGAGGCCGGAACTCCTTATCCTGGTAGACAGCTCCTAGTGCTTAGCCCGGGCCAGGGACAAACACCGACGTCACCTTCCAGGGCCCTGCGTCCTGAGGCAGCAACCAAACGTTCCACAGCGCTCATTCGATGCCAACAGCCCACCGTGCGTACGACGCGCGACAGGGCTCGGGGAAATATCCACTACTCCATGCGGATTTATCGACGGTGGCCCCCGAATTCCGAGATGACTGGCCATTGGCAGGGTGTGGCGCAGGTTTTGCTGTAATGCAGTGCCCTCTCCACCAACGAAATCTTGGCTTTTGGCTGCCTCGGAGGACCGGTCGATCGCTTGCAAGGGTCCTTCACCCTTGACCGTTGTCGTATAGACCGATTGGAAGTGCCGCGACGCCTCTTTTCAGCGTCTTGCATCCTCCAAGGCTCTCGTGAGGGGTTTATTTTCATGTCGTCAATTCAATATACACCTGCCACTCAACAAGACACTTGGGCGCGATTAGTCTTTTGTCCTGGCTGCCAATTACACGATCCCCACAGGTAATAGATACCACTGACTTTTGCCGATAGGCCTCCAAACAGATCATCTGAATGGCCGCCAACAGGCTTGAGTGGTCGTTGCCGAAAAAAAGATCTTCGCACTATCTATCGTCGGAACCAGCGCCGAGGCTCGTTGGACAGAAAGGTGGGGAGAGCAAGAATTCAGAACACCGGGTTTCCACTCGTCCTTCTCGCCCGGCTGGTCCGCTGCACATGAAGAAGTAAGCGCCATGGTGTCGCTCGAGTTTCGCTCCGCATCCGAGGCATTGAAAGTCTGGTCTTTTGCCATCTTTTCCTTCCTGAAATAGTCGTCTATTGAAAGTTGAGGGCTGCAGCCGAGGGCTGCATCAACATCCACCTGAGAACAAGCTTCTGCAATGCAATGCGGCGCTAGATCTGGTCTCCGCGGGTCTGCGTTTTTAGTCAACGTGACCCTTTCATGGATCCTGCCCTAAATGGCAGCTTCTCCGACCACCCATGACGTGGCTTGGGGCGTTACCAAATCGCAAGAAGCTTCCCCTTTCGGGGCTTATTCGACCGCATATTCGTCACGGCTTGCCTTTCTTCTCGACACCGCTCCACCTGAGACACTTATACGAATTTCTCACTGGATGCATGCTATAGATTCCTATCTATAGCAGCTTCTAGCGACAGCCATAAAATAATGCTCACCGGTACCCTTCGGCAAATCCGGGGAATCTCCCTGCCGTACTGTATTTCAGACACTTTCATCCAACATTTTCCCACAACTCTCGTGCGACTTGGTATCAGTAATCTTCGGTGTACCAATATCACGCGCACATTCACCCCTCAGCTACTGCGCGGGCAAAGTCCTTGTAGCTGTCGCAAAGTAGGCTGAGGCTTGACTCGTGCGATCCGGGGAACAATAACTTGACTCTTGTTATACATATCGATCTAGAGATTCATTGGATCTGATTTCAATCCCAAAAACTTTCACAGCTTCGTCAAGTAACGATGATGCTTTAGAGTTAAAGACGCTCGTGTATACAATGCTGGGAGCGCACCTTCACTCTGCAAACTTTGACGCTCAACAGATCCTCAAGTGTCTTCACTCTTCAAGACGGTCGCTTCTATCTCGTGCCTTCTGTCCTGAGCTCTTTCTCTATCCTGTCAGGTGGTCTCTGGGTCGCGGCCTACGGGACCTGCATATAATCTCGTTCAAGCTCATCCACGGACTCTCTACCTTCAGCATCTCCGTGGCCGCCCGCCTTTCAGCCTTCACCTTCTGGCCTCTGAGGCCTCTGGAACTCCAGCTACGTGAGGAGATTTCACCCGCTCGTGGTGGCGACAGCAACAGGTTCGCCTCCACAAGCGTCATCAGCTTTCAATGCCTTCTCTCAAGTTGACATGCGCTCACGATGCAGAGCAGACAGTCTAGCCATCCTATCAGCAATCACCCCACCGACTCACTCGCCAGCCCACTCAGCACCCAAAAGACGATTCACCTCGGACAGGCTTTTTCACTACCGACAAACGAGCGGTATCCGTCACTCCAACTTCGCCATGGCAGCGCAGTCTTTCTCTGAGGGCCTCTTTGTGACCCAGGACGAAGGCCTCAGTCATGGGTCCGAACATCATATTGCGAGCAACGATGAGGGCATCCGCAGCACTCAAGCCGCCTCGAAGTCCAAAGAGAAGAAGCCAGGTTCAGAGAAGAAATCAGACTTCGAGAAGAAAGCAGGCGTGAAGAGGAAGGCTCCAGAGGACGTGGACAACGAAAACGACACAAATGGTGAGACTGAGCTCGAGAGCAAGTGGGGACCGAACATACGTGCTCCAAGGTCAAAGGTAAACCCGAAAGTCAAGATTATTGGCAAGATGGCTGGGTCCTATAAGATGTGTGAAATTCGGAGGATATTGCAGCATTTCAACCGTCTTGACCGAGTTCCTCCGGACCCGGTGAAAGACGATCTCCTCCACTTGCTGGTGGATCTATCCAGCGACGAGGATATCACGGCCAAGGATCGCTGCTGGATTTTACGCCAGCCACTTGGGCCCGGCGGTTTGAGGCATCAGACACTGAACGCGGATGGTACCCCAGCTCCCGATTCTTATCCAGCGGGTCGCGCACCGAGGAACAGAGCGGCTGCAAATTCGATGGCTCCATCCAGCAAAATCCCCAAGGGCCCGCCACGCAAAAGGGCATCGAAAGCGATGCCTCCCCCTCCTCGGTTCTGTTCTTATACTTCTGTGTCCGCGCCGATACCCAAGGCAGATGGCAAGAAGTCCATGGCCGAGGCTACCATGACGCCGCAGCCCGTGCCGGCAGAGGAACTACTGAAGATGATCCTGTCATGCATTTCGCCTTTGATCCCGTCCCAGATCCAGTCCCGCTCTCGATTTGTACTGGACTACGACAAAATAGCTGATCTCGTGTCGGAGAAGATGCACGACAATGCCGGCGTGAAGTTTAGCAGTTCATCGGGGTTCGAAGCAATCGTGGGTGAAACGATGAAGAGACTCAACCTTAAGAGCCAGAAAGTAGATTCGGGTATTGATTCGACCATCTCGCCACCTCCGGATTCACCAGGATCTCCTCTTATCACCCCTCAGGCGAGCACGATGCCTAATCTCTTCGAAATCGACAATGACGATGAGGATGGAGACGAGGACCCTGAATAGATGCCACCCTATCTTCTATGAAGAGCAGAACAAACCAGAACTAACCAAAATCTTGGAGCCGTGAAAAAAAAAAAGATTGTCCTACTTTCACGGCAGAACATCATTGCAGGCTTCTCGAGGTTCGAAGATTGGACAAAATGAGCATCAACGTCTCACAGATACCAACTCTGCATTACAAAAAAGTCTGAACGAGGCGTCGACTGCGAATCCGAAGTCTGGAATTTTCCAAACACATCACTAATCATGACCTCTTACAGAGCGGTCACATGTGCAGCAATCGAGCGAGACAACGGTACACATTCATGGAGTTTACTTTCACATTGCTACCCACCATCTGCACATACCCCACATATAGACATTCATCAAATTGCCCTCACCAACAGCACTCTACTGTTGTGCAGCTCCATTATTCGTACACCAAAGAAATTGGACTTTTCCCGGGGCTCTCTCCTTGCTCATGTGCCTTCTCTTCCACGTTCGCCAGAAAGCCCTCGGCATTCCCATGATCAGACAGCAGTCGAGTTTCCTTGCTTCTCTCTTATTGAACGTGGGGGTTAACTTCGGGGGTGAGGATGATCGCAATGACTGAGGCTAAAAATAGATCCTCACGGTTTCACCGTGGCCGCGTTCACTCACATTCTAGTACGGCTTTGAATTCTTGTTCGGTTTCACAAGCGTGTGGAAAACGAAGCATAAAATGTGGGGTGTCACTGGCAATAGTCGCTATCAGGGAGTTTCCTTAGTATATCGCGTGCCAGAGTGAGCTGGACAATGGTGTTTGCCGCATTCGGGAACGGATTAGCCGGTGTGGCTGAAACGTAAAACAGCAAAATACGAACCCGAAAACCACTGATTCAATCTTGGAGCCCAGATGACGCAAGCCGCCAGCAGGAGCACTCCCTCGAAGCAATGCTTTGGGCGAACTGGGTCATGCGGAGCGGAAGGCCGGATATGCATTTTCTGCAGTAGTTGAGACCCAAAAGATTCGGAGGGGACTCCAGGCCCGGATGATGGAACGCCTCGAGGATACCCGATTACCTTGGCGTTCACTAGTCTCGAGAGATGATCGCCAATCGCCAAAGATCATTGATCGCCGACCTGGTCTTTGTCGGTTTTAGCCCGACCACTCACACTCCGCAA
Source organism: Neofusicoccum laricinum (assembly GCA_029906385.1). NCBI lineage: Eukaryota > Fungi > Ascomycota > Dothideomycetes > Botryosphaeriales > Botryosphaeriaceae > Neofusicoccum > Neofusicoccum laricinum. The sequence goes on along the minus strand of CP123716.1, from coordinate 863,406 downwards.
CACCACAAGTCCGAACGTGTTGACTCGCGACATCCGACGGCAGAGTTACCGATCCCTGGTAGACCGTGCCATTACAAACGCTCACTGGCGCAGGTAGCTTGCATGAGAAGCATCTATTCATACTTCACTCTCGTCCCAAACAACTGGAATCAATTCTCCACCAGAATCTTTTGCTTTTGTGGCTTGCTTCCAGTGACTCAAGGCCGGACATTTGCCCAGTCTAAGGAAAACCACCGTGAAGATTTGAAGCGTATTCAGCGCCCGTCTCCCGGGAGGTTGGGACAGATGGACGAGTGGGGCTCTTCACTAATCCTCGTGATAGAGGCCCTCCTCAGGAGGCTTGACCCCATACCAGTCGAGGCCGAGCTTGTCGTCCGGGTCGGGGTCTTCCATCTGATAGTAACTGGCATTGACTTCCGTTAGCATGACAGCCGGCGCTTCAACGCATGCAAGGAGCAACAATGACGCACCCATCGTACCTCCACCACTTCCGACCCTGCCAAACGTCTTCGACCGGCAGCGCGCCCTCCCGCGCCATCTGCTCCCTGACCTCCACCACGCCTCGCCACACGCGCAGCACGTTCTCGCCCGCTACCTTGGCCAGCTGCTCCTCCGTCGCGCCGCGATCGAGAACGGCCGTCAGCAGGCCGGGATAGCAGCGCACGTCTTCGAGGCCGGGGATGACGGACGCGATGCCGTCGAAGTCCGAGCCCAGCCCGACATGGTCCCAGCCGATGCGCCGGGCGATGTAGAAGAGGTGGTCGAGCACGTCGTCCAGCCTGGCGTCGCGCCGGCGGGTCGCGACGTGCTCGGGCACGAAGGTCACCATGACGATGCCGCCGTTCGCCGGAACCATGTCCAGGACGTCGTCCGGCACGTTGCGCGGGCAGTCGAAGACGGACCGGGCGTTGCTGTGCGAGAACATCACCGGCGCGCGCGTCAGCTCGAGCACCTGCGTGGCGCAGGCCGGCGAGGTGTGCGAGGCGTCGATGATCATACCGATGCGGTTCATCTCTTTGATCGCGGACCGGCCGAGGGCAGACAGGCCGCCGTGGACGGGTCCGACCCTCGAGGTCGAGGAGTCGGCGAATGCGTTGTTGCAGACGTGGGTTAGGGTACACTGGCGGATTGTTAGCCTACTGGTTGCTGGGTGCCAGCCAACAGCGGTAAACCGTACGTATCGGACGCCCAGAAGGTAGAATGCACGGATGATGCCAATCGAGTTTCCCGCCATGTGGAGCCTGCTCGCACGTCAGCCATGGCCTGCGAGGCGGAGCTCGGGATGTGGCAAAATTGTCCGCAAAACACCGAAACATGGTTCATTGTTGAATGCGCCGGAGACCGTACTCGCACTGCTCAAACAACAATCAAAGCAACCTCTTGCTCGAGAGCTACCTTGGACGGCGACACCCGTGGCTGGATATGTACAGCACTTACCCTTCAATGCCTATCGAACAGGCAATTTTTCCTTTTGAATACGCGAGTTTGACATCGTCGGGCTCTTTGATCAATGCGAAGACGTTGGGATATGACTGGATCAAGCGCAGGGTAAGGTCGATCTGCTCGATGGCGTCGCGCGCCATGTCGCTATATTCTGGTGTCGAGAAGTTTTCCGCTGATCTCAGGCATCTGCAGTTTTGGCCCGTCAGCGGAGCCCAGTACAGATTCTGCGGTCAGCCTGAAAGTGTTACAATATGGAATGACTCCATGGGGAGTTGAAGCGTCCGTCTGGATGAGTTTGATGTCTTCCCGACCAGACACTCGCGTCCGGACGGATGCTTCAGCTGCCCATGTGCGCGTTGCAACACTTTACAAATCAATCGCAGGCCTAGAGCTGAGGCAAGGGTTTCTGGTGTACGTACGGCACGCATATCGACCAGAACTGCGCTCCGACAGCACCCTCTCTGAGCCGTGGGATGTCTGTCATGCCTGTGCTTTTCAGTGAGGTTTCCATATCGGGCAGGACGGCCGTGCGCATGCAGAGCACATACCACGCTGGAACCCCTTCTCCAGATCGAACTTCTCGTTGTTGTGAATCTTCCCTTGGAAGCACGCACGCGGCTGTTGCGGAAGGTCATTGTGACCATCGAACAAGGGGGTGTCTTTGAGGACCCTCTTCACGCGCTCGTCGATAGCGAGGAGTTGGTATGGGTGGGTGGCGTCGCTCATGATGTGCTTCTACCATACACTCGAGCACGAATTTCCAGCTGCAGCCCTGTGATAATATATGTAAAGGTTTGGAGCATCGCGAATTCTTCTCCGCACTCGTTCCCATCCTGCTGCCCCCCCCCCCCCGTTGGGCTATCTGAAGCTGTATCTCGGCCGCGGGCGTAGATGGCCCGAGTTGATACAGTCGCGGTCGCCGATTGGTCAAAAACGTTTCCCGACGGGAAACTGCTGCACGTCCACACGGACCCGGATCAGCAACCCGAACCCAACAACGACAGAATATCAAGATAACAGGTTGGTAGATGATATCGAGAGTCCATAGTTTGTCACACCTTATAAGCCCGTTGAGCTCGGATATGCCATCGAGGCCCCAGCTTCGCTGTTGTGGAATCCAAAATGGCGGACACCGAGAAAGCATCCGCCGAAAAGACCATTGACACCAAAGCTGCCGATGCGGCCCTCAACCTGTACGAGGAAGTCCTGGAGGGACATGTTTCTGGGACTGTCGACAACTTTGCGCTTCTGTGGAAGATCGACTTCCGGCTGATCCCTCTGCTTTCCCTTACGTACATGCTGCAGTCCATCGACAAAACAACCCTCAGTTATGCCGCCGTCTTCGATCTGCGAGAGGACACGCACCTGAAGGGCACGGAATACTCTTGGCTTGGCTCCTTGTTCTACTTGGGATAGTAAGTGACGCTCCGCAATGTGTACTTCTTCACTTGCTGACGAACGAAAGCCTGGCTTGGGAGTATCCAACCAGCCTTCTACTACAAAGGCTTCCCGTGAACAAATTCATGGCTGGAACAGTCATCGCCTGGGTACGTGAGCCCTTTAGAACTCCCTGAGAGCATATAATTAATGCCAAGGTACTACAGGGCGCCGTGTTAATGTGCCACGCAGCATGCAACAACTTTAGCGGACTTGCAGCCGTCAGGACTTTCCTTGGAGTGTTCGAAGCGTCGGTCAATCCGGCAACCATGATCATCTTCTCGATGTGGTACAAGCGGATGGAGCAGCCGCTGCGCATGGGCATCTGGATTGGAAGTGCAGGCATCGGGTACGTCATTGCCGGAATAACCAGTTTCGGTATTGGTCACATACACGGAGTCGTGAGCTCGTGGAGAACCATGTTCCTGATCTGGGGAGGTGTGACAACGGCATGGGGTGCGGTTCTATGGTTCCTGCTTCCTGGATCTCCTGTGAATGCCAGCTTCTTGACAGAAGACGAAAGGGAGGGCGTAGTTGACCGTATCAAGACAAATGGTACCGGCATTGAGTCAAAGATCTTTAAGTGGAACCAGGTGAGCCTCTCTATCCTTTCCCCAACTGGAAGCTAGCTGACAGCCATTAAGTTCAAGGAGGCCATTCTTGACATTAAGACCTGGCTGCTTTTCATCTTCGCCGTGACCTCGAACAGTCCAAACGGCGGCCTTACAACCTTTCAAGGCTTGATCATCAAAGGAATGGGATTCTCAACAATGCAGACTACACTGATCCAAATGCCTTCCGGGGGCGTCCAGGCCGCTGTATGCATATTTGCCACGTAAGTTTTCGAATGAGATAAAATATCCGTGGATCAACTAGCTGATCTTTGCAGGTTCCTCGCTTCCAAATTCCCCAACGCAAGACTTTCTGTCATGCTTGGTTGCCTGATACCGTTCCTCGTCGGAGTCATCGGCTTGTGGCTGATTGAAGACTCCAAGCCTTACGGCCGCCTCGCTTGTCTGTGGATCTCCTTCTCGTACACCGCCACATGGACCTTGAGCATGTCTGTGGCAACTGCGAATACAGCCGGACATACGAAGAAAGTGACTACCAACGCCCTGCTTCTCTGTGGATATTGCCTCGGCAATCTCATCGGGCCATTCTTCTTTGTTTCATCCCAAGCCCCGACGTACAATCTTGGCGTTGGCATGATGTTCTTCTGTATTGGAATACAGGTGGTGTCGATCTTGGGGATTTGGTTTGTGTTGTGGCGGCGGAACAGGTCGAGAAGAGCAGAGTGGACGGATCACGACCCGCGCGTGTATGAGATTGGCTTCATGGATCTGACGGATTTGGAGAATCGCCAGTTCCGTTATGTGTACTAGACAATCCTGATTCCAGCTCGGAGTCGTCATCTTCCATCTACCATCGAGGGGGCTCTCGGATTCCTTTTTTTTTTCGAACCTTCTCTCTTCTGTTTTAACACTAGCTGCCTACACTGAGAGCATATATTTCAAGCCAGTTTAAAGGCCGCGGTTAAATGAATGGTTCCTGCAAAATTCTGACGATTCTTCGTCTTGAAATTCCTCATCCTCTGTCGTCAATCCCTCCCAGTAAATGACGACGTTCTCATGACAACGACTAAAGGTCTGAGGATACATGTGCAAACGTTTTCTTCTTCAAGGGGAGAAGAAGCATTCATACGGGTGGCCTTGTACTTGCATCCATTGCAAATTCCATGAGTGGGTTTGTCCATTTTTTCGCTAGAAATTTGCGCCTGGCCGAATGTTTCAACGGCCCATAAAGATGACCACTGTCGATTGGGCCGAAAGTGTAGAAACATGGGCATGACTTCATGGGCAAGATTTGATCTTTACTTCGGTCGGGAACACGGCTGTCATTTGATCTTGGTGATCTCGATGCTTCCAATCGTCGATCCCTGTAAGCTGGCCAATCTCTCCACTTGAGCAAGCATCAATTGCCCATCGACGGACAAGTTCGGCAGCAACGGGTGCTCAAATGGCTTCACCTCATGCGCCTCCATCAAGCGCTTGTATTCGGCAATGTGTGCCTGCTCTTCGGTCGACTGCCTATCGATCTCGGCTTTCTCCGGCTGCACGCGCATGCCCATTAGCAAATAAAAAGTCTTGGGAGTTTCTGAAAGACTCACCTCCTTGTCCTAACCGTCAGAGCGCATCTTGCCAGTGCTGTTCTTGTTCTTCCCGACCTCGGGTCCCGTGAGATCTCTGATCGTTGTTCCAGGCGGCTGTGAGTTCGGTGAGCACATGTTCAATGCGGTTTCAGGGCTGGGGTTGGGGCAGCATACCATTGCAATTGTGTAGGGGATGTTGGGTGAGGTGGTCGTAAGGTTGGTGGTCGGAAGAGCGAGGCATATATACCAGGACGAGATGATCGGTCGCTGGCAAGGAGGCTACGTTGCCCATGAAAATTACTGCTCCGGAAGGACAGAACAGCTGCAGCGCTGGCCATCAGAGAAGCTTTAAGAAGCACCACTCGGACATGGACCGTGTCACAAGCCATACAGCTGCATTTTGTAAGCAGCCTCGAGCCCGCTGATGTCACAAGTGCTTGAGCAGCGAGCCTTCTTTAGCTCAACTGATCAGCAGTTCCTGTCCCTTCTGGCGCACATCTTAAGAAAGCCGTCTCTTACTATAAACTATAGGGTACTTATAATTTATCTAGCGCATCGAGTGATGCGTTGAGCAAGGTTCAAGACTGAAAAATGGCGAGTCAGTCTCGCATTTAACCAACTATTAATTAGAGACGTGTTCGCCCAACTCACGTTCTTCCGAGCAATCGCCTTTGCCCTGTGTAATGCAATCGTTATACTGTCTCCTAGCCGGTATGCACTGTTCGGAATTGATACAGCCTGGGGAACTTTGTCAGATTTCGCCCCGAGTGTTAGAGTCCAAAGGACTTGTACGCACAGTACTAGTTCAGGAACATCGTTTCGCCGCGCTACTATTTAGTCTCTCATTTCTCGTAGCTCTCTCCACTCCTTAGCAACTTCTTCTTGTAAATAGAACATAGCTGAATGTAAATTCACTATCGATTCCTAACATGATGGGTCTGTGGAAGACAGTGCTCGAAGCCAAAGACGAAATCACCGTCGATGACAGCTTCGTCAAGCTCGGCGGCGACTCTCTCGATGCCATGATGCTTGTGTCCTCGGCACGACGCGAAGGCATTGAGCTCACTGTTGCTGATGTCTTCACTCACTCAAGATTGACTGACATGGCGCTCGCCGCAAAGAGCGTGGAGAGCGATACGTGGGACCAACCCGTGCCATTCTCCCTTGTGGATGCCGACTCGTCTTCACTAACCGCTGACGCCGCCAAAGCATGTGGCATCGACATCGATGCAGTGGAGGACGTGTACCCATGCACCCCTCTCCAAGAAGGTCTGATGGCGCTTTCCAACATGGAGAAGGGTGCCTATCTTGCTCAGCATGTCGTCTCCGTGTCCCCGGAGGCTGATCTTGACCGTATGAAGGCCGCTTGGGAGCAAGTCGTTGCCGATACACCCGCGCTGCGCACACGGATCATCCAGCCATCAGTTGACGGAGAAATGCTACAAGTTGTAGTGAAGGACCCGCTAGTCTGGTGCGCTGGTGACAGCCTCGATGACTATATTACAGCGCGGAGGGAGAAGTCCATATCGCTGGGCGATCGCCTCAGTGAACACGCCATCATCGCTGATGGCGACAGGACGCTCATGGTTTGGGTCTGCCATCACGCCATCTTCGACCGTTGGGCGTGGAAGGTCATCATGAAGAGACTCGAGGAGGTCTACAACGGGTTGGATCCTCGCCCGCTGCCTCCTTACAACAGCTTCATCAAACATCTTCAGGATATGGACATGGGTGCTGCCAAAGAATTCTGGAGGAATTACCTTGACGGCGCAGAAAAGACTGTCTTTCCCCAAGCCCCCTCGTCCGTCCGCACGCCTCAGCCAGCTGCCATCGCTGAGCATCGTATCACTGTATCCCGGTCCACGGACTCCAGCCTGTCGGTTACGATTTCGAGCGTGCTTCAGGCGGCCTGGGCTCTACTCGTCTCGCAGTACGCCGAGACCGAAGATCCGGTCATAGGCGTGACTCTTTCAGGGAGAATGGTGCCCATTGCCGGCATCCAAGAGATGGCGGGCCCTACCATCGTCACCATTCCCGTCCGCTTCCAGGCCGGGCGGGAGCACAAGGCCAGCACGCTATTCGCCCATGCTCAAGAGATGGCGCTCAAAACGGCCTCGACCCAGCACATCGGATTACAAAATATCCAACAACTCAGCTCGAGCGCCCGCGCCGCATGCTCTTTCGACAGCCTCCTCCTGATCCAGCCGCAGGTGAAGGGCGATGACCTTGTCGACAGCCCCTTTTTACATGGCGCTGAGCCCGAGCTGTTCTCATCATTCAACAGCTACGGCCTGCTTCTCAACTGCGAGCTTCTTGCAGACGGAATCCATGTGCGCTCTCTCTTCGACCCGCGTATCATCGAGCCCTCACAGGTTCAGCGGATGCTGTACCAGCTAGACCACGTCCTGCAGCAGCTCTGCAATAAGGAAGACTTGCTTGTGGCTGACATTGAGTTCACCAGCCCCCAGGACAGGCAGGACATCCAGCGCTGGGGATCCTCCGTTGGTTTCGCAGATGCCTGCATCCACACACTCATCGAGCAGCAAGCTGCCACTCGCCCTGCCGCACCCGCTGTTTGCTCTTGGGACGGCGAACTATCCTTTGGCGAGCTGGATTCTCTCGCCTCTGGCCTCGCGGCACACTTGCGGAAGCAGTTCGGAACGGGCCACAACGAAGTGGTACCAATATACTTTGAGAAGTCTATGTGGACACAAGTTGCCATCCTGGGCGTTCTCAAGACTGGAGCAGCATTCGTGATGCTCGATCCGGCGCACCCGATGAACAGGATCCGGTTAACGTGCGCAAAGGTTGACGCGCGTGTTGCGATTGTGTCGAGCCGCTTTTCTCAGCGCCTCATGAATGTCGCCGACAATCTTGTAGTCTTGGATCAGTCCCTGGCAGATATGTTGCCGGCGGAAAGAGCTTCGAGCATCGCCACCAGTCCGAGAGACGCCGCTTATGTCATTTTTACCTCCGGCAGCACTGGTGAGCCCAAGGGAGCCATCGTGGAGCACAGGTCGTTTGCATCGGCGGCACGCGGCATGGCTGCGCGTACCCTGATCGATGACAAGACACGCAGTCTTCAATTCGCATCTTACAGCTTCGGCGCGGCGCTGATGGAGGTTCTCGTCACGCTGATAGCAGGCGGCTGCGTCTGCGTCCTGTCCGACGAAGAACGCATGAACGCTATGCCGCGGGCCATGAACGCTCGCGGTGTGAACTGGGCCTTCTTCACGCCGTCCTTCTCCAGCCTCCTGAGCCCGGAAATGGTGCCCTCCCTCGAGACTCTGACACTCGGTGGCGAAGCAGTCAACACCGAACAGCTGCGCATCTGGGCCGGTCAAGTCAACCTCTTCGCCCTCTACGGCTCCGCAGAGCAGAGTGTCATCTCCCTTGGATCCCAGCGTCTTTCTCTCCAAAGCAACAGCAACGAGATCGGCACCCCGTTCCCAGGCAATCGCGCTTGGGTTGTCGACGCGAAGGATGGCAGCAGGCTCGTGCCTGTGGGCGCGGTGGGCGAATTGGTCATCGAAGGACCGGTCGTCGCGCGCGAGTACATGCACGATCCGGACAAGACTCGTGCGGCCTTCCCGGCCAAGTTCTCCTGGAGGCCCCTCTACCCCGGAACGCCTGAAAGGTTCTACAAGACAGGTGATCTGGTCAAGTTCACCCCGGAAGGAGCTATCCTGTATGTTGGACGACGTGACGGGCAGATCAAGCTCCGCGGCCAGAGAATCGAGCTGGGTGAGATTGAGTACCATCTCAAGCGCGCTGTGGCGTCGTGCGTTTCCTCGCTGAGCGTTGAAATTGTCGTTCCCCACGGCGAGAAGCCTGACAAGGCGGCGCTTGCTGCCTTCGTCGCTCTGGGCGATGATTACGAAGGCGAGGACGACGTTTCAGTTCCGAGCGCGTCAAACAGGAAGACGCTTGTCGCCAAAATCGGCGAGGACGTCGAGAAAAGGCTTGCCGAAGTGTTGCCCTTGCACATGGTGCCGCACATCTTTTTCCCTCTACGCCAACTCCCCCTCACCGTGTCGGGCAAGGTCAACAGGAGGGTTCTGCGGGAGATGGGTTCAAGTGTTCCTGCTGCTCAGTCCGCTGAGCTCTCCCTGAGGCCTTCCGCCAAGCGTCCGCCAGTCACCCCTCTGGAGAAGACCCTGCAGTCTCTCTGGTCCCAGGTCCTTTCCGTTGATCCCTCGGACATCAGCGCGGATGACGCATTCTTCGATGTCGGCGGTGATTCTCTCAGCGCGATGCGGCTGTCTTCGACCGCTCGGGAGGCGGGTCTTTCCCTTAGTGTTGCCGACATTTTCGCAGAGCCCGTACTGTCGGAGATGGCGGAGAAGTGCTGTCAGACGCAGGAGACTCAGGCCACTTATAGACCCTTCTCAAACCTCCAGGACGTGGGTGATCTGGACTCGTTCCTTCGCGGAAATGTGGTGCCACAGGTCAATGTCCGTCTGCCTGCAATCGAGGACGCAGCGTGGGCTACGCATCTACAGACTCAGATGGTGGCAGCGTCTCAACTACAGCAGCGCTACACGGTTTACTATCTAACCCTGGACTTCTACGGCGATATCGACGCGGAGTTGCTCAAGGACGCGTGCAGGAAGGTCGTTGCTCACTACTCCATCCTTCGGACCGTGTTTGCCTACATCAACCAGCGTCTTCTCCAAGTCGTCATCCGCTCGCCAACCCTGGAGATCGAAGAGAGAGAAGTCGACACCAGCAGCGTAGAAGAGGCCTGCACTATCTACGTCGAGGAAGACAAACAACGAGAGCTGCATATAACCCAGCAAGGCGTGCGCTTCGCCCTACTCAAGAACAGCACCACCAAGACCCGCCTCGTCATCCGTCTCCCGCACGCGCAATACGACGCCGTCAGCCTTCCCATCATCCTCGACTCCCTCCGCACCGCCTACACCGGGCACCCACTGCCCCCCTCCCCCAGCTTCCCAGCCTTCCTCCATGCCACCCAGCCGCTCCAACCCGCCGCCGCGCACTTCTGGCGCACGCAGCTCTCCGGCGCGCCCATGACCGAAATCGCGTCCTACCGGTCCCGCATCCGCGCCAACCCCCCCACCTCAACCCTAACCCGGCGCCTCACCCACCCCTCACGCCTTCACCACCGTCCTCAAAGCCGCCTGGTCCGCCGTCCTCGCAACCCTCTCCGGCACCGACACCGTCGTCTTCGGCGAAACCCTCGCCAACCGCGCCGTCCCCCTCGCCGCCGCCGACCGCGTCGTCGGGCCCTGCCTCACCGTCGCCCCCGTCGTCGTGCGGCACAGCAACACCGCCACCAAAACCGACCTCCTCAACCAGGTCGCCCGCGCGGCCCGCGAAGCGGCACCGCACCAGCACGTCCGCTTCGCCGACCTGGCCCTCGGCGCTCCGCGCTTCGCCTCGACCGTCGCGCACATGCAGCTCGACGCCGTCGCGCTGTTCGCGGACGGCGGGTCCGGCACGGTCGACGGGTGGGGTGCCGCCGGCGGCGCGCGTGTCGGGTGGGTGGGCGGACCGTGGGACTCGGCGGACATGGCGGTCGAGACGAGGCCGGCGGGCGACGGGGGCGTGCGGGTGGAGCTGCATTTCTGCGAGGCGGTGGTGGCGAGAGGGGTGGCGGAGGGGATGGCGGAGGAGCTGTGGCGGTGGATTGGGGAGCTGTGGGACGGCGAGGGTGGTGACGCAGGGGTGGGGTTGGAGGTGGGGCGGAGGGCGGGGGTGCGGATACCGGTGCTGGCGCCGGAGGGGGGTTGAGACTGTTGCTGCTGCGGATGGCGCGGCGGCGGAGGTGGTGGGAGAGGAGGAGGTGTTGGTGATGTGTCGGGAGGTGCAGAGGAAGGTTTTGGGTCTGGACGAGGCGCTGGCGCCGGATGCGTCGTTCTTGGAGCAGGCGGGCGGAGATTTGCTGGGGGCGGGGGAGCTGGCGAGGTTGTATCGCGAGAAGGGGTTCGATGTTAGCGTGGAGGACGTGCTGGCGAGGCCGAGCGCGAAGATGCAGGCGGGGATGTTGGGTAGGAGGTGATTCGTATGATCTGGTAGAGTGGTTTTAGATAGCTTTTCTCTCTTTAGATCTTCCTTTTGTATGGGCAGTGTAGAGCACGGTGGGTAGAGAGAGGTCGTAGGTTTCCGGATGTTTGTGGATTCAGTATTTCATTTGCGGCTTTTCAGACTTGCTTACCCTGACTTCCGTGATCTGTACATTCAGCGAATAGACCTGAATCTTCCACCAAAACACGAAGGCCAAGTATGAAAGAGCCCGAACCCGTATGTGCGAACGCATCAAGCCCCGAGCTATGTTTACTCAATGATTTCAACGCTTTAAGACAAGACATCTCGTATTGTCTTCTCTACATTTTCATCATATGGATCAAAGAGCATCGCCAGCATTGACAGACCTTGTGATGAATGTCCCGCAACACACACACAGCCCCTCCTCCGGGCAAATCCCTTTCGATGTGCTGTTAAGCATCGACCGACCATGTGATATCTTGCCCATCGATCAAACTCCGCCTTCCTCCCAAACCAGACTCATTCCGACGGGCCAAAGCCCCTGTCGGCAGACCGTGTGATGATATGGGTATCTACTCTTTTTTCCTTTTCTATAACCTGAACAGACTCCTTTCAATGCAAAAGAGATGGTGCTTTGCAGCAGGGGGAAAAAAAAAAAAAAGAAAGAAAACAACGGCAACCGCATCGACAGACCTTGGGATGTTCCTCGCGCCCAGAAAACGCAGATCGAGGCAAAACTCCTTCCAATGCATGTTGCACCCAACAAAAACGCAAAGCAAAAAAAAAAAAAATAAGCCAGGAGACGCGCAGCAAAGACAGCGAACCACTCACGCCTCCTTTTCTTCCACCTCCACCTCAGCCCTCACCACCGCATCGATCGCCGCCGCCGCCGCAACCACATTCCCGCGATTCAGCCCTGCAATTGACGCCCTGCCCGAGCTCATCAGGTACACGTGGTGCTCGTCCCGCAGCCTGCGCACCTGCGCCGCGCTCAGCCCTGTGTACGAGAACATCCCGATCTGATCGACGATATGGCCCCAACCGCCAGGCGTGCCCCTCAGCTCCAGCTCCGCCCTCAGCCGCGCGCGCATCTCCCTGATGCGCGCGCTCATCGTCCGCAGGTCGCGCAGCCACTGCTCGCGCAGCGCGGCGTCGGCCAGCACGGTGGCGACGATGCGCGCGCCGTGGACGGGGGCGGTGCTGAACTCGGCGCGCACGAGGCGCACGAGCTGGGCGAGGGCGGGGCGCTGGGCGTCGGCGCGGGCGAGCAGCACGTGCAGGGCGCCGCAGCGGTGGGCGTACAGGCCGAAGTTCTTGGAGAAGGACTGCGCGACGGCGAGCTCGAGGCCGCGGGCAGCGAAGAGGCGGACGGCGGCCGCGTCGGCGTCGAGGTCGCCCGACGCGAAGCCCTGGTAGGCGGCGTCGAAGAGGGGGAAGAGGCGGCGGCGCGCGCACACGTCGGCGAGCGCGGCCCACTGCGCCGGCGTCGGGTCGAGGCCGGTGGGGTTGTGGGCGCAGGCGTGCAGCAGGACGACGTCGCCGGGCTGGGCGGCGTGGGAGAGCGTGGACAGCATGCCGGCGAAGTCGAGGGCGCGCGTGGCCGGGTCGTAGTAGGGGTAGGCGCACTGCTTGACGTCGGGGGCCGCGACGGCGAAGATGAGCACGTGGTTCGCCCAGGTCGGGTCGCTGATCCAGATGCGCGCGGGCCGGAGCGAGTCGGCCAGGAAGCGCGCGGCCAGGTGGCAGGCGCCCGTGCCGGAGATGGTCTGCACCGACGCGATGCGCGGGGCCAGCTGTGGGGTGAGCGGGCCGAAGGTGAGGTTCTGCGCGTGGGCGACGAAGGGCGCGTAGCCGGTCATGGGCTGGTACTCGTGGTCGACGGTGGGGTCGGAGACGATGAGTTGCTCGGCCTAAGACTTGGTTGGCGGTGCACTCCCAATGCGGCAGGAGCGTGGTGTTGCAAAAGAGAATGACAGTGACAAATATGGAAATCAAAAAAGATCGACCAATTGAAACCCAATTGACTGGAAGACCTTCCCAGACACTGAAGAGAAGATGCCTACCTTCCTCACACAGGGCAAGACCCACGGCTTAGCCTCGTCATCACGATACACCCCCGCACCCAGGCTAATCTTCCCCGGCGCCTCGTCCAGCGCAAAGTCGCGCATGATCATGAACGCCTCATCCATGGGCACATCGTCCAGATGCGCGAAGCGGCTCTCGGGGATCGGCAGGGAACCCATGACGTCGGCAGTCGAAGATCGTCGGCTACCAACGGCTTTGTCTCAGGGAGAAAAAAAAAACGGTTCGGCCAGTCAGGAACGAGATGGGCGTTGCTGCGGCTCAAGCAACGACAGAGCGCGGCTCAGGGAGAGGGGGAGGCAGGTCGAGGAGTGTCACACGGGCTGACAATGGTGAAGGGCGGGAGGACTCGTTCTTTTATGTCTAGTCTCCCCCATGGTGACTGTGCCATAATTTTTTTTCTCCCTTGCCATGTGAGGCGCTCCGAGCCGACGCTGTGCCGTGCTGGCCTTCCGCGATCGCGGATAGTGAAGGATCCACACGGAGGGGCGTCTCACGCGACGGAATGCTGATGTACGATGGGGTCGAAGGCTCAATCGTGAACTCTGCTCTTTTCAATTGGTCCATCTGCTCGTCCTGCACGCCTCAAGGCGGATGTCTTGCTACCTTCGGCCTCACAAAGCCGTGCCGAGATACAGCGTCCATTGGGGGCATGGCTGGAATGGCATTGCTGTCACCGACATCGCACTGCGGAAGACGCTGGTGTGCCGTGCTCGTGAGGTCTCGCTCTATTGGTGGCTATGCTATCCCGCTCGGAAGAATCCCACTGCTCGTCACCGTTAAGATCACTACCGCTCACTCACCTCCACCCTACGCCGCCGCCGCCGCCTCCTTCACCAACTCCTCCTCGATCGCCTGAATCTCCTCCAACGCCTCCAGCGTCGCCTTCTTCGCCGCCTCCGCCGGCTCGACGTACGGCTCCCTCGGCGCCGCAATCCCCTCGGCGCCCTCGATCCCCGCCCTCCTCCCCGTATACCTCGCCGCCACGAACTTGACCATCGCGACGCCCGCCTTGCACGGGTTCTCCGCCAGCGCCGCCTTCTGGTGCAGCCGCAGCGCCTCCTCCGCGCGGCCCGCCCCGTACAGCTCGTAGATCCGCACCAGCACCCGCGGCGCGACGTTCGCGAACGCGGCGATGCAGCCAGCCGCGCCGCTCGCCAGCGCGCCGAGCAGGAAGTCGCTCTGGCCGCCGAAGGTGGCGAAGCGGTCGGACGGCAGCTCCGCGGCCAGGCGCACGACCTTGGCGACGCTGCCGCACGTCAGCTTGACGCCGACGATGGCGCGGTGCCGCCGCGCCAGCCGCGCGATCGCGTCCGAGTCGAGGTCGACGCCGTTGGTGACGGCCGGGAAGTTGTAGATGACGATTGGCAGCGGGCTGCGTGCCGCCACCGCGTCAAAGAAGCGCTCGACCACCGCCGGCGTCGTCGCCTTGCCGAAGTAGGCCGGCGGCAGCACGAGCGCGTAGTCGGCGCCCGCCGCGGCCGCGTCCGCGATGTGGCCGAGCACCTGCGCCGTGCTGTGCGCGCCGCAGCCGGCCATGATCGGGAAAGAGGGCCCGACGGCCTTGCGCGCGGTGGCGATCAGCGTGGCGCGTTCCTGGGCGGTGAGGAGGAAGGTCTCGCCGTTGGTGCCCATGATGACGAGGCCGGCGAGGCCGGTGCGGGAGAGGTAGGCGTAGTATTTGGCCTGCGCGTCGAGCGTGAGCTGGTCATTGTCGAAGAAGGTGACGGCGGGAGCCCTGGGGAGAGGTTGGGGTTAGTGGACGGTGCGTGACTGCGCGGATGGTGTTGAGGCGGCGGCGGGGCAGGCGGCGCGGGGAAGTGGTGGCTCACCAGATGCCGCTCGGCGGGACCTTGACCTGCTGCTCTGAACCCATTTCTGCGATGCGACTACCCAGACGTCTGGCTGCTCGAGTCTCTGGAGTTCGACTGCGGCTGAGCGCTGGCAGTCAATTGGGATTTGCTGGTTTATAGGCAGAACGAGCGGAGGTGTGGTGCTGGGCTGCCCCGCCATGCGCGCCGCTTTAAGGCGGTACACACTTCGCCGGCTCGCGCATGCAGATGCCGACTTCGGCTCGTCCATGGACCTACCCGGCCGACCCTCCACCTGCACTCCTCCACCTCCACCGTCGTATCCACTGGGAATGGTTTCCGTATCCGTCTTGCTGCCTACGTGTATTAAGGTGCCCGCTGGGTGAGCGTGCGCCATCGCGTCTCACAAGCTTTTACCTGGGTCTACGCGTCGGATATTTATCCGTGATCCCTGCCTTGTACCTCAGTTGAACCTCGACTCCTCAGATGAATTCATGTGAGGCTATCAAGGTAAACGTTGTTGCGGATAAAGTGCAAGAAGTTTAGGGTTGAAAGTTAAGAGTGAGGAAGATGTTCCTGCTAGGTACTTTGCCGAGTTTGGCAACTCTAATATATTCCACGAGATTCGAACACGAACACGCTACTGGCTAACATCCACACAAGAACTAAACAGGTGTTCCTGTCGACTGCGCGATAGGCAACTGTTGCATGATGGCCCGCTCAGTGCGCCGTTGGCTCATGACAGGGAGATAGTATTCCTATTATCCCATCTGGACGGCGTTTCCGCAACGCGCATGCTTAGGCTGACCCAAAGGTAGCATGTGTCACAAGGCAAAGTATGGATCGGCAGGTGTTGGTTGTTCAAGGTCGCGTTCTCAGCGTATCCATTGTCTGGTAGGGTATATAAAGTACACTCTGTCCACCGCTCTCATCCCTCCTCAACTCGAATCTCAAGTGGCCATAGGATTATTGGAAGGTGAAAGTAGTAGTCGTCGAGGAATCATCGTCGAAGAGTCGTCACCGTCGTGAAGCGTCTATTTCTTGGCGCCACCGGTGAGGGTGTCGGAGACGGTCTGGGCAGCGTTGCCGATCGCCTCCTGAGCGTTTGCCATGATGCCCTTGGACTCGTTGCTGGCGTCGTCGGAGCCGCTGCGGATGTTGTCCGAAGCCTTCTGGGTGGTCGACTTCTGGTCACCGGGTTGGATGGAACCGGCGGCACTGAATGGCGGAAAAAACGTGAGATGAGCACAACTACTCCATTGACGCCGCAGCAGTGGTGCACGGAGACGACGCGGGGGTGAGCCGCTTTGCGGGAGGGGGAAAGGTGTAGTTGTGAGGCTTACCGGTCGTAGGCGCCAGTGACACCCTCCTTGGCCTGGTCGAGCGTCGACTTCTGGGAGTCGGGAGTGATCTTCTCCGTAGCCTGGTCGAGAACACCCTTGCGGCTGTGAGGCGAAGAGGGTTAGCAGGTTGTTTGGGTGAGACGGGCTGGATGGTTCGCATACCCTGCGTCAGACATGATGATGGTTGGTTGGTGAAGGAAGTTTGGGAAGTTGAAGTTGTTTGTGGAAGTGTCTGTAGTAGAAGCTGGTTGTTGGAGCTGATGCAGAAGAAAGGACTGACAAGCAGCGGTGAAGGTTTTATGTAGCGGAAGTATCGCAGGCCAAGACCAGCAGCTGCGCTCTTGTCCAGTTGCGTCATGCTGTAGAGCAGGCAGCTGCACTGCTTGCGGCTGGAGCAAAGGGCGAGCGCGATGGTTTCCCAATCGGGTAGGCGGGGCCACAGGGCCTTGGGCTGGCGGCCTCTTGCCGTCGCATCGCGGCTCGCTCATCATGGCGTCACCCCGCGCCCATCCACACTCCCACACCACCGTCTCTGGCCCGCGCCCGCCTGCAGCGACCGCACTGATCAGATGCCCCACCGCCGTGGCCCTGTTTCACATCCACGGATTCTGGCGTTGCCCGCAATCTTCGCAGATGCGGCGGTGCTGCTGCAAGGACCAGGGATGACGTCACCCCCTCAGATCTCGATGCACACTTTCCCATCGGCCATCGTCGATTGCCCATCCGGTGCTGCAGCAACTGTGGCACCCCCGATGATAATCCAGATGCGTCCAAATGACATCAAACCCCCCATCCTGGTTACTCCTGCCCTAACAGGCCTCACTCTGCTCAGCCGCAAATACCCCGCCTCGAAGAATGCAAGGAAGAGGGGCACGGAGGCCACCTGCCCGCCACAGCGGAGCAGGAAGTCTACTTCCACGCGCCGCTATTTGCTCGCCACCGTTCGCGGCCAGGAGGTGTGTCCCATTCCTGCGGACGCTTGCGCGGAAGTTCCTGCCCACGCGCCTGGTTGTCACCAGATCTCCCCGCGCCCCCTTTGTTTCTAGCGGGGCACCAGCCTGAAAGCCGGGAGAATTGTTACCTGCTGGTTTGCACGTGCAAATTGCGTTCGTTTCCAGGGTGGCTGCATCATCGCCAGCGAGCAAGTTGAATCTAGGAGGAGTAGTGGCGGCACGCGGGTCAGCACGACCAGCACATGCGTTGGGCTCCCCCCGCAGCTGACGCTTGTGAATCCCAACGAACCAAGCTGTCTTAGGGGCCTTTGATAACGGAGACTTTTGTTGCTTCCATCCAGCCAGTCGGAGCAGAGACGGAAGCGCGTAGGCCAGCACAACATGAGTCTTAGCGTTTATGCAAGGTCATCTCTTCATGTGCGAGCATCATCAGCGACAGGGTTCATCTCGACAACCTGCCAGATGATGCAAGCAGAGCAACAAGGCAACGCATCAGGACGTGCTTGAGGGGAGAATGTGGGATTTGTGGATTGCTACTCCAAATGATAAGCCCCTCTTCATCACGGACCATCGCCGATCCCTATCGTACGCCAAGGAAATGAGGTAGTGAAGGTTGTTTTCAAAGAAAAAGGAAGTATGTTGGCACATAGTAAAGTTGGCTGGACTAGCGCAAGCCCTACGTGCTCCTATGGAGCTTTCTGAAATGAGAAAAAACATTCAATCTTTCGTCCACACAATGTCTAACAAGCTCAAAGCTCACCCCAGTCAAGCTCGATGTCATCGGACTCGGTGTCATCAGACTCAACGAAAGGTGCGAGCCTTTCCTTGAACTCCTCGACGCTCATAGACTCACCCCTCCAGAAGTCCTGTGCTTCGGCAGTCTTCGGCGGGATCAGAACGCTGCTTACAACTTGGATGACGCCATCCTTGGCGATGCCGTCCTGAATAGCAACGGTAGTGAAGCCGTTGATCTTGATCTGGACGAACGGGCCGAAAGAGCCGACGTCAACGCTCAAAGCCTTGTCGTCAAGAAGAGTCGCCAGGTCGACGTGGAAGCTCCTGCTGTGCTCCTCATCGTCCTTGGACGGACGGTAGAAGGCATCGGAGTAGAGAGTCTGCTCGGGAACAACGTGGTACTTCAGCAGCGCCGTGAGGTATTTCTCGCCGTAGGAGCTGAACAAGAAAGCGTTGATACGCGGGCCGAGCTTCTTGAAAGCCCAGTTGGATGGCGCAAAGAATGTACCGCCAGTGCGGTCGGTAGTGTTGAGAGCATCCAAGAGACCAGTCTTGTCCAAGCCGAGTGTGAGGGTAGAGAATTCTCCCGGCAGAAGAGAGATGATGTCAATAGCCTTCGGCGGAGGAATGAGAATGGTGTCGATACCGTGGATCACGCCGTTGGTGCCGAACTGAATCACGTGATTAGTCCTGTGGTTTCTCACGCGTTGACGTCAGGACTTACAATATTAATGGCAACGACGCGGCTGTAAAAGTTCAGCGTCAAGCCCCGCAGGCCAACGTTCACGCTCAAGCGCTGTGCGAAGTCCTCACCCAACGCGAGCTCCTTGTACAAAGTGGGAATGGTGTGGGTCTTGAGAACACGGCCGGCAGGGTAAAAATCAGGCGAGACATGGTACAGTAGGAGCTTCTTGATGAACTCCTCGCTAGGTTCCTTGCCGTGCTTGGGGATCTTTTCAAAAGCCTTGTCGGTGGGAGCGAAGACAGTGTAGTTTGCCGCGGTGCCATTCAAGACCTTGACCAACTCAGGGTCGTCATTGATCAACTTTGCAAGCTTGGTGGTGTACTTGGACTTGGAGATCAGTTCGTAGACAGTCTGGTTTGGCTTTTGGTGGTGCGGCGGGTGGTGAGGCTTGCCCTTGTGCGGGGGCTTGTCGTGAGGTCCGTCGTGAGGAGGTCCGTGGTGGGGAGGTCCATCATGCGGAGGCCGGTCGTGGGGCGGCTCGTCATGGGATCCATGCCGGGGAGGGGGCGGCGGTGGAAGTTCACCATCGCGGTTGCGATGGAACGGCGGAGGTGGTGGGTGCTCACCATCGCGGTGGTGACGGAACGGCGGAGGCGGCGGGAAGTCATCCTTGGAAGGAGGCGGTGGGAAATCATCATCCATGTGAGGCGGAGGTGGCGGGAAGTCATCCATGAAAGGTGGAGGCGGTGGACGCTTGCCGTGAGGGCATGGCCCCCGAGGACCTTCATGGTCGAATGGTCGAGGGTGTTTCCGACCGCGCGAGGAACCACTCTGCAGCCAGCTATCCACATCGAAGCCGGTCTCGTGAATCTTGTCAAATATAGCGGCCTCGGCGTCAGTGATTCTGTCAAAGGCATCGTCCAGGGCGTTATGGGCGTCGTGGTATGAATCTCTCAGGCCGAATTCGACAGACTCAAAGTCGTCCCTCGCGTCGTCGATGAATTCGTCGACAGAGTCCTTCAGGGTGTCGAGCGGATGCTCCGGAACTGCGAGGTTGCTGTGCGACTCGACCTGAGCGGCAAGCTCATTGAGCGTGGCCTCGTCGGGAATGACGATGGCGGAGCTGAGAGCAGCCAGCGGAACGAGGCTGGCGAGCTTCATGATGGGCGGATGGCTGTAACAGAGAATTGAGGAGAGCGAGACGGACGGGAGGGGTATATGGGCGGCGGTGGATCGAGTGATGGATGCCGAGAGAAGCTCTGTGGCTCGACTCGATGGCGTCAGGACCGGCGCTGGTCAGCTAGCTCTCACCCGCGTTTCGGGTTTTCTCCGCAAACTCCGACGCAGCGTTGCTCAAACGCAAAAAGTAACAAAGAGACTTTGCCAACAGCGCGGGTGCCTGGGGCACTTTAAGGTCGGGCGCCACGCAGAGGCAGCAAATCGCTGACGACGCCAGCGTCTATGAAGCTGACGACTGCTTCGGCGCCAAGCCGAAATGAAGTGACGCGAGGGCCCGCCGCGCGTAGATCTCTCGCCAGCGCCGCGTTGCGCCACGAAGAAGCTGCCGTCGCAACCGCCATGGTGCGCGCGGGATGCTGCTGCCTGGGCGGCAGCGGGACGGGCGGAAGCTGGATGCGCGGGGCGGGAGTGAGGGGAGCGACGCCCAGCGTGTCGCAGAGGGCGCGCAGCTGTTGGCCGGCCGTCGTTGGTTGCAGGACGCGCGCTGCGGCCGGAATACGGAGGCCGCGCAACGCGGCTTTTATGATTGGGCCTGAGCCTCGCCTGCGATGCCGGACGGCGCCGGGGCGATGATGTCAAGAACAGGAAACTCCTCCCGGACACAAGCTTTACCAAGCTTTGCTCCATGTCGAGCTCCCGGCTGCCAGCCTCTTCCGCCAACGCTCAATGGCCCGTCGCCCGCTGGATCTACGTCAGTCTGCGCTACTGACGGCCCTGCATGCAACAAGATGGCTGCTCTCAGCTTCTCCGGCGCCGTCTCGCCCTATATTTACACGCCCTCTCGCCCGCAGCTTGCACCGTCTTCCAGCTTCCCGCACCGCATTTTTCTTACCAATTGGACCAATTGAACCGTTCGCACACTATGCTTGCAAGCCACGTTGATCCCGATGAGCTCATCCAGAAGTTCCACGATCACCCTGTCCACGCCCGCGGTTTCCATTCCAGCAACGCCGTGAACCACAACACTCCCTACTCGAGCCGTTATGCCTCGGCCACCGAGCTTTCCAAGTTCAAGATTCCGCACGATGGAGCTCCTGCTGATGCTGTGCACCAAATGCTGAAAGATGAGTGAGCCTCCCGCCAGTCCGTCCTGAGAGACATTGTGCTGACATGCATAGGCTCGACCTTGATGGCCGTCCCAATCTGAACCTGGCCTCCTTTGTTGGAACATACATGGAGGAGCAGGCCGAGAAGCTCATGATCGAGAACCTGTCCAAGAACATGTCGGACGCAGACGAATATCCCGCAATGATGCAGATGTACGCAACAGACTCCTAAAAATAGGTCGACCTCGGAACTGACTCGTCCAAAGGCATGCTCGCTGCGTGTCAATTCTTGCACACCTTTGGGGTGTCCAGAAAGGGGAGAAAGCCGTGGGAACCGCTACGACCGGCTCGAGCGAAGCAATTCATCTCGGTGGTCTCGCCATGAAGCGACGCTGGCAAGAGAAGCGGAGGGCCGACAACAAGCCCACGGACAAGCCCAACATCATTATGGGTTCCAATGCACAGGTGGCTTTGGAGAAGTTTGCCAGGTACTTCGAAGTCGATGCCCGCATCCTGCCAGTCAGCGCGAAGAGCCGTTACCGTCTGGACCCGGACCTCGTCCGTGAGAATATTGACGAGAACACCATCGGCGTATTCGTCATTCTCGGATCAACCTACACCGGTCACTACGAGCCAGTGGAGGAGATTTCCAAGATTTTGGATGAGTACGAAGCCAAGACTGGAGTTGACATTCCCATCCACGTCGACGGCGCGTCTGGTGCGTTCATCGCGCCTTTCACGCACGCCGGTGTCGGTGGGCCCAAATGGTATGCCTGTCTACTTCTCCGGAGTACGAAAGTTGCTGATTGGTGCAGGAACTTCGAGCTTCCTCGTGTGAAGTCCATCAACGTCTCGGGCCACAAGTTTGGTCTCGTCTACGCTGGTGTTGGATGGATTATCTGGCGGGACGAATCCTACCTTCCCAAGCATCTCATCTTCGAGCTTCACTACCTTGGCGGCACAGAGGAATCATACACCCTGAACTTCTCGCGACCAGGTGCTCAGATCATTGCTCAGTATTACAACCTGATTCATCTCGGCTTCACGGGTTATCGCACCATTATGGAGAACGCCTTGTCAAATGCCCGATTGCTAAGTCGAGCTCTCGAGGCCACCGGGTGGTACGAATGCATCAGCGATATCCACCGGAAAAAGGGAGAGTTCATGTACGAGGAAGGAAAGAAGCCCTTTGACGAAGGCGAGAACAGTGCTGCCTACAACTCTGGGCTGCCGGTTGTTGCATTCACTTTGAGCAAGAAGTTCAAGGAACAATATCCACACGTCAAGCAGGTCTCCATCAGCAACCTGCTGAGGGCAAAGCAGTACATCATCCCGAGTATGTTCAGGCCTTCCTGTTACCGAATACCCGCTATGAAGCAAATGAAGAATATTCCGCTGACTAAACGTTCTTTCCAGACTACCCCCTTCCACCAAACGAGGAAAAGACGGAGATCCTGCGCGTCGTCGTACGCGAATCCATGAGTCTTGATCTCCTGGATCGCTTGATCACGGATATCTGCACAGTGACCGAGAACGTCATGCAGAGTGACCAGATCGACCTTTCAGCATGGCAGCCATTCAACAGCAGCGTCGAGAAGACTCATGGTAGTCGGGGAGTTGACGGCAAGGACAAGCACAAAGCAAAGAGACCGATGCATCACGGTGTGCACAGGGCTGTGTGCTAGACATGGATAGTGCAGTATACCAGGACGCAGTTCATCCTGACAAGGAATCGGAGTTTTTCAAAGAGTTGGCAGTCTAATGATCGGCCTCCGTGACCCAAAACCGGTTCGCACATGTGCTGATGCTTCCAATGCCAAATCCTGTGCGTCGTGTCTTCCCCGCAACCGAGCCTTGCACCCTAGCTCTCCAACAATCTTTCTCGTCAAGTACTACCAGCTGTTAGAGAAAATGCGTGGGAAGGGAATTCCGTTGTTCATCACGACAGCCCAGCTCTCGGGGACTTCATCCGGATGGGGTCGGCGGCTTTTCTGCTACACTGTCCTGTCGGGTGGAATGCTTCAACTCCCCACGCTCCTCATCCTGCCAAGCCTCTGGCGGCCAGTATTGTAGTGCGCGACCTGGCAGTCTGCCAAGAGGGCATGTCCCTCGCTCAGACGATGCAGGGCGGACACATCGAGCAGGGCCAAAGGAGAAGAGTCCAGTCGTTGAATGTTTAAGCATTATCGTATATCATCGGCGGCCCATCATCGCCGCCGCCGCGCTCCCACTCAAAACACACGCAGCCACTCCCTCCACATCAATCACACAATCGTCACATCTCTCCTCCCCCCACTCTCAAACCACGCCCTGCACCGCGGCGCCCCGACGAAATACCCCACGCGCTCGAACTCGTCCCCGTTCAGCGCCAGCGCCAGCCCCCACACCGTCTCGATATCCACCACCTCGTCGTCCTCGGCCGGCGTGCGCGTGAAGCACCGCGCCAGCATGAAGCACCAGTACACGCCCTGCGACCCGCGCGCCCGCCGCCCCGGCCGCCTCGCCGCTTCCCCTTCCCCCTCCCCCTCGTCCACAACCGGCGTCGGCGGCACGTCCAGCCAAATCGTCCCGTACGTCCCCTCCGCCGCGCCCGCCGCGCCCGCGTCCCCACTGCCCCCCTCCTCCCCCGCCACCGCAAACGGCGTGCGCGGACTCAGCAGCCCCGGCACGTTCGGCCGCACGCACCCGTGCAGCGTGACGCAGCCAGCCACGACGCGGCCGAAGGGCGCGACACCGGGACGGGCGGGCTCGACGGCGGCGGCGACGACGGCGGCGACGGGCTCGTACCAGGAGCAGGCGTCGGCCTGGAAGGCGATGGGGGCGTCGAGGCTGGCCCAGCTCCAGCTGGGGGCGCGGTAGACGGGGGGGCGGGAGCGAGGAGACGACGACGAGGGGTGCCAGGACAGCTCGGCCAGGAGCGGCTTCGCCCACAGGCCGGCGAGGTAGACGTCGTCCATGGGGGCGGCGAAGTAGGCGGCGATGCCGGCGAGGGCGGGCAGCTTGTCGGGCGGGGCGGCGAGGGCGCGGGTGGTGTAGTCGTGCACGACGAGCTTCCAGGTGCGGGCCAGGCGCGGCACGCGCTCGGATTGCTGCGTGAACATGCTGTGCGGCGAGTGCGTCGACAGCCGCGGCTGGTGGATGCGGCCCTTGGGCGAGAGCCGGATGGTGGTGAGGCCGGCGCCCGCGCAGTAGCCGTTCCAGTCCTGCGGCGGCGCCGTCGACGAGCACGCGTGGGCGCGCTCGCCCGCGGTGCACCGCCACACGGCGAGCGAGCGCCCGTAGATGAGGAGGCGCGGCGAGAGCACGATTTCCTGCAGCGCCCAGGCGCGCTCGTGCAGCGGCTCGCGGGTCGGCTGCGAGACGAGCTGCTGCTTGCGCGGGAGGAGCAGCATGCGGCCGACCTGGCCGCTGGCGCAGAGGACGGGGAGCTTGACGAGCGGCGCGCGCGAGCGCTCGGCCTGGAAGAAGCCCTCGTGGCAGGAGCGCGCGCGCGCGGCGACGATGGTGACGTGCGAGTTCTGGAAGACCTGCTGCATGCGCGCCATCTCGCGCTCCTTGTCGTCGGCGCTGTCCTGCAGGATGCAGAGCGCGTCGATCCAGAGGTACCGCAGGCCCAGGGCGCGCGTGGTGGTGACGGCGTCCTGCAGCGTGCGCGGGAGGCGGGCCACCTCCAGGCCGGCCATGTGCGCGGGCAGCGTGGCCGTCGTCGTGACCACGGGCTGCTGGGCCGTCCCCCAGCAGTAGCTGAGCGTGGCGTACGGCTCCGGCGCGATGCCCTCGGCGTCGACCAGGCGCACGATGCTCTGGTGCTCCGACACGTCCAGCACGCGCGACGGCAGCGCTCGCCGCTTGCGCACGCAGGCCCGGTGGCCGCTGTCGCACCAGTCCACCCAGCTCTTGACCAGCGCCAGCTCCTCCGGCGTGCCGCGGTCCGCGTTGATGCTGCACACGGGCAGGGAGAAGGCGTCGCCGTCGCCGCCGGCCACGACGGGCTGCGGTTCTGCGAGAGGATCGCCTGGGCACAGCTGTCAACCACCCCCCCTCCCCTTTCAACACCTCGTGCATACGTACCGTGCTCCGTCGCCACGTCAAACTGCAGCGTCCCCGAGAACAGCGTCCCCAGCCGCGACACCCTCAGCACCGGCACCAGGCTCGACCCGTCGCTCCTCGCCGGGCTCCCGCCAAACGACGTGTGCGTCGCCCCCGGGCTGCTCAGCCCGTCCGTCTCGAACACGAACTCGAAGTGCAGCTCGGCCTCCTCGCCGCTGCTCCGCTGTCCCGTCTGCTCCCACCCCTTCAGGTTGGACCGCCGCTTCTCGCCCGTGACGGCCGACTCCAGCAGCACCTGGCACAGCCCGCAGCCGGCCGCCGCGCTGGCCGCGAGCGAGCCGCGCCGCCGCGAGTAGACGAGGCCCGGCGAGAGCGAGCTGCACAGCAGCGACCACGGCGGGTACTGGTTGACCCGGTCGGACGGCAGCGACTGCGGCTGCGTGAAGAACGCCGCGCAGTGTTGGCATGGCGACGCGGGACTCGGCGCAGGCGCAGGATCAGGGACGGCCGGGGCGGCGGCTTTGGTTTGTGCAAGACGGGCGTACGTGTAGGCGTGGGCGTGGGCGTGGGCATGGGCGGGCGCCGGACTACTCTCAACCAGATGCATGGGGGGCTTTCAGTGCCTGCAGCCGCGCAGCAGGCGCATGCCCCTCTCTATCGCTCTCTCTCTCTCCTCCGTCCGCTAAACGCCGGTTGCTGGCAGCTGCTACTGCTGGGGCGAGGGCACAAGGGGGGGGGTGCGAGGGAGAGGCAGCAGCGTCACGCCCGGGAGTCGGACCGATGGCCGGCGAGAGGTTCCGTGGTACACGCACAGCGCGGTTGGGTGGAGATCAGGAACAGCGCAGGCTTGATGAATGGTCCCCAGCTGTTTTGTACCAGGCCTGTGGCATCGGGGGTGGGCAATGGCTTGGACATCTCACCAGCTGGCGGGTTCGTGGGTTCCTGCGGAGTATAGGTGCGCGCGGATTGACCCATCGGAGGCAGCAGGAGGCGGTGACTGACGCGCCCCATGCGGCCAAGATCGGCAACCACGCTTACTCGCATGATTCGCCTTTTTTTTTCCTTTACTTCCAGAAGGCCACATACGAATCAGCAGCCGATACGAGTGTTGTGTTCGTAGCAGAGTGCCTGCGGCCGCCTTTGCGAGGGCGACGTCAGCTGTTACGCGTAGATGGGTTGCTCGTTAATGGATACGACCACTCGGCCGCCTCGTGCCGCAGGGAGCCGTCTCGCCTGCGCTGCGAAAGAACAGAAAGTGATTCTCAGGGGAAGCGGGCTAGATGCTGGGTGGTGGAGTCACCTTTAGCAAAAAGAAACGCCTCTGCTAGTCGTGGGCAACGCTCGGGAAAAATGTAAACGCCGAGCTTAGGGCCGTGGGCTATAGCATGGCCAGTATAATCCAAGCTGGCGGCCGTGATGGACGGTGATGTGGTGTTGAAGATCAAACACGTTGCCTTCGCACACCGCGTGTAAACATCCGAAATCCGTTGACATTCATTTCGCTCTACATCTTCGCTTTTCTGTGATATCATAGGCCTGAAGAAGCCGCGGCGTGCCCTACATCCGTGCCTCTTTTCTTTTTTTTTTTTTACTCTTTTCATTCAACTCCACGCCTCACAAATTCTCGAAGTGGAATGTCGGCGCGCCAGGCACCGCGGCTTCTGCCGAAGGCGGCAGATTGTCCTTGGTCTCACCCTCACCGAGCAGGACCTGGCCAACCTTCTCACCCTCCTTCACCCCCACAATCTCAACAACCGTCAACTTGGGCACCGTTTGCCTCAGACCAGGCACCATCTCCTTCAGAGTCGCAATCTCGTCGAAGGGCAAACGGCGGTCAAAGACCTCGGTAGCCTTCTCGCCACCGTCAAGACGCCTCTTCAAGCCTTGAACGAAAGGCATCGCCTTCTTCATGTCAGGCTTGGCAATCTCCTTGGTGAGAGTCTTGACATCGACGAGGCCAAGCTGTTCGAACTTCTCGCGCACGAGGTCGAGGTACTTGTCTTGCCATGCAGGGAAGGCGGCCGCAGCAAAGATGGTGAGCTTCTTGTCCTTCTTGGGGTCAAAAGCAACGTTCTTGCCCTTGGCGAGCTTCTTGACCTGCTGACCCTCGGCCGACGTGATGTTCGACGTCGTGTTGCGCACGTACTCACGGGCAGCGGTAAGGGCCGCGTCGGGCGAGGGAACGGTCGGGTATAGCGCCTTCTGCACCGTCTCGGGCTTCTTGAGTACCTCGAGCCAGACGTACTCGGACCAATGAGGAGCAATGGGCGTAAGAAGGAGAGCCTGGAGCTCGATGAAGCGCTTAGCAAGCTCGTGGTGCATGCCAATGCCGGCTGCCTTGGTGACCTCGCGGTAGAAGTCACGAGCAGCTGTGAAGTCGTAGAAACCAGTCTTGAGAGCAAGCTTGTAGAACGTTCTAGAGAATTTGTCAGCCTTGTCTCCAGTCCATCATTGCTCTCTGTTGTCACTTACTTCTCGTAGTGCTCCCGCGTCTCCAGGACCAAACTGTTGAGCTCATTCTCAAACATCTTGTCCCAGAGAAGCTTCCCACCAGTGCGTTGGATTGTGTCGATGTTCTTGACCTTGCCATTGTCACGGGTCTCCTTGTACAGTGTCTCGCTGTTGACAAGGCATGCCTCGGTGACCATCTCTTCGCACCATTTCCTCAGCTCAAACAGCTTGAGAATAGTGCTGTTTGCCACAGTCTCCTCGAAGTTGGCATCTTCAATTCCATCGCCAGCGTCGGCAAGAGCCAGTCTGGTTGCATCGGCACCGAACTTCTTCACGGCGTCACCCAGAGTGAGGAAGTTGCCCGTGCTCTTGCTCATCTTCTCACCGTTCAACATCAAGTGGCCGTTGACACGGAAGCCCTGCGGCCAGAGTTGTTGGGGGAAAAGAGCAGTGTGGATGTAGAGAGCGAAAGTCAGGTGGTTCTGGATCAAGTCCTTGCCAGACACACGAAGGTCGAGAGGGTACCAGTACTCGAACTCTCTCTTCATGGAGTCAAGGTCTTCCTTGAGAATGTCGGTCTTGACGTCGTTGGTGCGGCAGAAGAGGTAATCCCAGACTTCATCGGTCATCTGCTCCGGCGCGATCCTCTGCTTGGAAAGACCTGGAGTCTTACCGAAGATATCGCCATGAAGGTAATGAGCAATGGTGTAGTAGCTCATGTACACCGTGCTGTCACTCAGAGACTCGACCAGCTGAGAAGCATCCCACGGAAGCTTGGTACCGAGACCGTACGATCTCGAGCAAGCCCACTGAGACAGCCATCCAAGGGTCATCTTGAAGGCATGCTGCGCCTCAGGGTAGAAGGTGTTCATGCCCTTCTCAAGGTGGTTGAGGACAGTATCGCACCATTCGCCGTCGCCCCCGTTCTCGGTGGTACCGTAGTTCATGTACCACTGGTCGAGGTATGCAGCAACGCACTCGTCACCAGAGCGGGACATGACCATGCCATCGGGCTCACCGTAGGCGAAAGCATCACCGGCGTCGATAAGCTGCTTGCGGACGAGGGGCTTGGCGTCCTGTACAGACTTGCCAGAGAACTCGCCGTAGACCATCGTGCCCTGGTAGAAACCCTCCTTGTAAGCCAAGTCCTTGGCCTCGGTGAGCTGCTTCGCATCCTTGGGCGAGTTGATCTTCATCTTCTCGCACAACGTCTTCGCAGTGAGATCGCCGTACGTAGGGGTCTTGATGATTGGAAGAATATCAAGCTCCGCCCACTCCTTCTTGATGCCGTAGTAGTCGGCCTTCTTGATGAGGTCCATGGTCGTAGCGTAGTCATCGGGGCTGTCAGAAGGTACGCAAGTGACAACGCCAGTACCCTTGGAGGGCTTGACCGACTCCATGAGAAGGATCCGGACACCGTCCTTGTGCACGGAGAGCGGAGCATTGACGAGGGTACCAACAACGTCGGAGCCTTGCAGATCAACGACATGAGGGAAAACACCCCACTGGGGGAAGATGTTCTGGAAGGCCATGTTCCTAGCAGCGCGGTGGGATAGGAAGAAGTAATCGTTGTCAGCGACCTTGAAGATGCCGTACGTGACCTTGGGGCCGACGAAACAGCAAGTCTGGCCGTACATGGTCTCAGGACGGAGAGTAGCTGGGACAAAGTACACGTTGGCGCCACTGGGAATCTTGTCACCGATCAGAGAGCTGGCCTTCTCAGGCCACTCGAGGACCTTGAGCTTCAAGGCGGTGTACTCCTGTACGGTGACACCCTCGCCGGAGCTGCGGTCGTGGTCGAGGCAGGCCTGGCCATCCTTGGGCGAGTAGACGGTGTAGCGCTTGCCGAACTTGATCTTCCCAAGACCCTTCAGACGGTTCATCTGCCAGCGGACGAAGGCATCGTAGTATGGGTTCGCGTCGGTGGTGACCATGGATCTCCGCCAGTCCACACGGGCGCCGATGGAAATCAGGTCCTCCTGGCAACGTGGAGGGAAGAACTCCAGCCAGTACTGCGGATCGGCAAACTTGTGGATTTCCTCGAGCGGGATGCCGAGAGACAGCATGATCTGGAACTGGTATTTGGTCTTGATGGTCTTCGCCGCCGCCTTGCCCTTGGTGGCCTTGAACTTGGTGATGTCGGCCTTGGAGGTCTCCTCGGTCGGCGCAGGATTATCGCCGGGCGCGGGCTCAGCGATATCGTCCTCCTTGCATCCCTCGAACTTCTTGCCAAAAAGCTCGACCTCACGCACCAGCTTGTCGGCACAAGCCTTGATGGGCATGCCCGTGCAGTGGTAACCCTGGGGGAACAGCGCGCGCTTGCCCTGCATGCGGGCGAAACCGGTGGCAAACTCGACCTTGCTCGCGGTGAAGCTGTGGCCGGCGTGCAGCACACCGTTCATGTATGGGTAGGCCATGGTGCCGAAGAACTTGGGTGTCTTTTCGCGCAGCTGCTCGGCGGAGACGGAGCCGTAGGGAAACTCCTTGGTGGAGGGCGCGTCCTGCTGGAAGACCTTGGCGTCCTGCCATTGCGTCTGATACTTCTTCTCGGCGGCAATGAGGGTGTCGCGCTTGTCGGTCTGGGGAGGGGTCAGCGGCGGAAATATATTTGAGGCGGGGCAGGCCGGCGCACGTTCTCGATCTTGAGGGTGTTCTTGGAACTGGCATTCGGGTCCAAGGCCTCGAGCGTCGCTTTGGCGGCCGACATGATTGCGGATTGTTCGCAGCGCTGGGTGCGAACGGAGGCCCGGCGAACTCTCAACAGCACAGGGTTGAGTCACGGTGGCAGTGGGGAGCGTGGTGGGCTGTCGCCGCCGAGAAAGCTGCGGCGGGAATGACGCCCGGGCGGTGAGCAAGCGAGTGCCTGTGCCGCCTGCAAGGGCTCGCCCATCGCATCGCATCGCGTCTGCCACCCCCGGCCACACATCGCGTCCGACCCATCGCTCTCGCACCATGCTGCGCTCCCTGGTCCGTCGCGCCGCCGAGCCGTCGAGACCGGCCTTCGACATCCATCGCAACCCATACAAGGCGAAGCGTCTGTGGCCGCCCGATTTCACCCAGCTCCCGCCGAAGCACCAGTTCCGCCTCGAGCGCAAGTTCAGGCGCCGATCCCAGCTGAAATGGGCCCGTCCACGGTGGAACAAGCTCGTTAAGCTGACGCAATGGGGAACAATATCATGTGAGAGGGCTGCTTGACGTGGGCATGGCGGTGTTGCTAATGCGACAACAGTTGTCGTCGTGTACGGCGTGCTCTTCATGGATTGGAGAGACGAGGTCAAGGCTCAGGGCCGCTCCCGCGAGGAAAACGCTCAGCCATTCCAAGGGGTACACTCCCGCTGCAGTGTCTGATGTGGTTTGCATATTGACGTTCCGAAGGTCCGCGACTGGTACAGGCGCACTATGGACTCCATCTGGTCCAAACCCACGCCGCAGTCCGCGAAGCCTCCATCCTCATCCTCCTCGGCCGCTTCGTAACCACTCCAGGTATACAAGTGCGGGCGGACCCCGGCAGATAGAGATCTCCACGCAGTCAAGGCTCAACAGGTGACGGGGAATCACCGAGGGATTGGGCAGAATGCTGCACGTACATGATAGGCCCGCAATTGCGGCTTATGGGCGTAGACGTGCGACAACGCCCGGCGATTGACCAGAGAGAGTTGTAGCTTTGATCTGGCTGTGATGTCACGTCAGAGCATTGTGTGATCACCTCGAAGCGATTACACCGAACCCCACTCAACCGGTACTCGTATTCGAAACGTCGGGGCAGAAGACTTCCATGTAAGATCCGGAGGAAGCAGTGCGCATGGGATGCATTTCGGATTATGTCAATTCAAGCCAGCTGAGGCTTCACTCGGATGGGACGACTGGCCTAAGGACCTTGAGAGGGGATCCTCCATTGGTCTCGAAAGCTAGCAAGAGCCCATGCTCATGTTTAGTCCGAGCGAGGAGGACTTGGCAATGCAGTTATTAGACAGGATAATGCCTGGACGCTCAAGTGTAAAGAATGGCGTCGACGCATGAAGCGTGCTTGGCCTGGGCCAAGGTCAACTGAGACTGATGGATTGGGCAAGAGATCCCGAGGCCTTAGCAGGCTCGGACAATTCAGCCGCAAAGACCGAGCCTCCCCTTCCTCGGCTGCCGGTTCACTTGCAATTTCCTCACAGCAATTGGTCGGTCCACCAAAGCTCTGCGCCAGTAAACAGGTTCCCGTTTGTCCAAGACACATGACAATCGGTGATTTCTCCAGGCGGCTGTGCCCTCCGCCGCCGGACCTACCTTACACGCCACAAGCTTCGGAAAACATAGCCCATCTTGACTTCCCCACACAGATTCATCGGGACGGCCCCCTCATTGGCTCCCTTTCAACGCCGCAGGCATAATTGCCCCGGCCTTCCCCGCCCCAGCGGTACTGCGTGCCAACCTTCCCGAAACGCTCAAAAAGGTCATTAACGCCGACCTGCCTGCTCCCACACCACGCCCTCTGCTTCATTCTCTCAGACCCCTTTGAGGATTTTTGCCCAGCTTCGGCCCCATGTCTTCGGTTCCGCGAACACGAACAGGCTGTCAGGTATGAGGACTATCCGTCGATCGTGGTGTGATTGGTCGCCGGTTGCTGATGTAATCATTTTTCCAGAGCTGCCGCGTAAGGTGTGTAGGCGGAGGCTCCAATCCATAATACGTGTGCACCTACTGATGGAACTTTCGCCCGGCGTAGACATCTAAAATGTCACGATCCACGCTCTGCATTCTAGCGGCCAACCAGCTAACGTGGACGATGATATGCAGGCGATGAGCAGAGACCATCGTGCACAAGATGCGCAAAGAGTGGCACTGAGTGTGTTCGGGGCTACAACATCCGTTTTCGTCATAGCCTGAACCCGAGGTACCACTATCTGCATTTTCATCTCCTCGCGTCTGCGGAACACCACCTAGTCGACTAGACCGTTCTGCGCCTCCCCAGCACTTGATCACTGACAAGTTCACAGTGTAGCAAACTTCAAGGGGTCGGGAGTAGGGAAATGCGAGTACGACTTCTCCAAGACCCAGCCATGGTGCAAGACAACCCATAGCCTCAGCTATGTGGATGAGACGCCCGAGTTGCGCAACATCTACGATCACGACGGAGACTCGGGCGACAACATCGTCGTAGCCACTCCTCCGGGATGGAGAGACCACGCAGCCTCGGGCTTGTCTGAGACTCTCCTGACGTCGACCGTAGCACAAACGCGGCATGTTCTGCCTTCCCCGCCAAGTTATCACAGCACCAGCGAGGCAGGCTCCTCGCCAAAGCGTCGCAAGCTCGATACACCTCGCAAATCGGATGCCATATGGCCAAGACGGTCCGCTCAAGCACTCTCTCTACACAGCCGTCCCATCAATAACCGAAGATCAAGCCAGCCAACACAACCCACCCCACCAATTGCGGCAACAGACAACGAAGTGATTGGCCCGGATGATTTCCCGTCGCTGGAACCGACCACTTCGATATCGAGTGACTTCGGGCCAGACTTCCCTGCCGTGTCAGAGTCTGCACTAGCCCTGTCAAGCATATACACAGATGCACCAGTATGGCCGTTGAAGGAGAAGGAAGAGGCTGCCCTGCTGCGGTATTTTGTCGACAATCTGGCGACGCTGTTTGATCTCTGCGACCCAGACCGGCATTTCCAGCTTGTGGTGCCACACAGAGCAGCAGTCTGCCCACCGCTGTTAAATGCGATCCTGGCTGTTTCTGCCAGACACTGGAGCCGCGTTGGCGACTACGATCCTTATGTCGCCGAGCGGTACCACCACGAATGCTTAAAGCATCTCATTCCCATGCTGAACGAGACGGCAGCGCTGATGGATGAGAACCTCCTCGCCGCGACCGTAATACTGCGTTTCTTGGAAGAAATCGACGTGCCAATATCTGGCAACGACTCGCAAAGCCACCTCTTGGGGACCCAAGTGTTCCTAACGGCGCAAGAACGGTCTACTGTATATGGTGGGCTGAGACAGGCAGCGTTCTGGGTGGGGCTCCGTCAAGAGGTGTACATGGCGTTCGTCAACCAACGTACAATCATCCCCGTTCTGGAACACTGCAACATAGACCGGTCCTTTGAAACAGCGGGCGACTGTGTCTGGGCCAACCGCATCGTCACGCACTGTGCAGATGTGCTCCGCTACTGTTTCGGAGACGCGGAACAAAGCGCAGCCAACTACAGCCGACTGCTGGATTACTGCGACGGGTGGTACATGTTCAAACCCGCATCATTCTCGCCCATATTCTACCGAGAGCCTGATGGCAAAACGATCTTCTTTCCGGAGATCTGGCTCCTGAGTGATGCCGTCACCACCGGTCTCCAGCATTACCACCTCGCCAAAATCCTTCTCACGGCACACAACCCGAGGGCTCCACGACTGGGCCCAGGGCAAAAGCAGGCAGAGGCCAGAATAGATGTACACTCGCCGCTTCCTGCAGCTCCGCTGCTCTCACTGACATGCACCACAGGAACAAATCAAAGACGACGTACGGGCACTATGCGGCATGGCGAAATCCAACTCACGCTGCCCGCCAAATTTCGTGTACGAGCCGTTCTCCACCAGATACCCACCGAAGTTCGGCCCAAGCCGGGTTAACGCATCTCTTAGAACCGCGTCCATGGCGATAGCACTCGCTGGAGAACGATTCACCGATCGCGCGGAACAAGAGGCCGTGATGGACATCCTTGAGAGGTGCGAAAGGGACTATGCGTGGCCCACACTTGTTGCGTGAGTTTCCGTTGCGTGAGCTACGCGAGAAGATGGCAGAGCTTTGGCTGATATCGCTGCAGACAATCGCAGCTCAAGGAAGCCTGGGGCTGGCCAGCAGAGCCTCAGCTAGACGCAAGCAGAGTCAGTATTGACGGGTTGGTAAACGGGCTGACGTAGGTCCCCCTGTTTGTCTCTAGAGAACCGCAGGCTGTATCGCCTCCTCTCAATGCGCATGGTGGAATCTGCGGCTCAACTGATGCACGCCCATCTTCCTTTCTCTCTTGCGTACCCTGTGATCAATGATTGCGCCGGTATGATTGGACACCCACGACATAAGTGGCACCCCGATCACGCACTACAGGCACGGGTGCGGGGATGCTGTGCACTGATAGCGCCGCCAGGGAAAATAGACAAGTCATCCAACGATGACGGAACGTGAAGACCGAGTGCAGTCCCACTCCTCACTTCGCCGGAAGCAGAACCTCTTTCCGTGGGAGCCGATAAGCGCCGTTTTGGAGGCAAACCAGATCCGAAGGCACGTCGGCCTCGATTTCCCGTTCCGTCTGCTGCATAGAAGCTGCGGACGAGGTGTTGCTTGGCCTGAGCCGCAACAGGCAAGTGGCGCGACAGACAAATACCCGACCAGGAAATTTTCCCCGACATGTTCCCCAGACCAGAGGCGCATTTCTCCACAATCTCAGCCCCGGACTGACGCACATGCTCCCGCCGCCAGGGCGGGACCCAGATCGCGGCCGGTCTGCGGAGGGGAGGTGGGGTGGAGGGGCTGCCGTTTACAGCACCTTGTTCCCGGCGCGCTAAAGCGGAAAGAAACGCCCGCTGGTGGTTTTGTATATCAGCGTCCGCCAGCCCACGTCTTGCTCTCGCCAGATGGCATTGAGCGCTGTGAACTTTTCGTATCCTCTGTTCTTCTTCAGCTCCTCCACTGCTGCACCGCCTTTTCTGTTTTCTTTTCTTGATACCCGCCCACCATGGCACAAATCCTCTCCAACCTTGCCTTCCAGGAGACTCTGAAGGAGCTCTCCCAGGCAGCAAAACCGCAGTCCGCCGCCGATCTCGCGGCACTGGGTGTCCTCGTGCTCGGGTCGGCCGGGTACCTCCTCCGCGGCGTGGCGTGGGACAAGCCCGACCCGTACGACCACATCTGGTACGAGCGGCCGCAGCTGAAGAACGGCGGCGTCTTCAACACCAAGAAGGAGACGCGCAACATCGCGCAGAAGCTCGACGAGTCCGGCAAGGACCTCGTCATCTTCTGGGGGTCGCAGTCCGGCACGGCCGAGGGCTTCGCCAACCGCCTGGCGCGCGAGTGCCACCTCCGCTTCGGGCTCGAGGCCATGGCCGCGGACCTGTCGGACTTCGACGCCGAGACCATTGCGCTCATCCCCGAGTCGAAGCTCGCCATCTTCATCTGCTCGACCTTCGGCGAGGGCGATCCCAGCGACAACACGGCCGGTCTGTGGGACTGGCTGCTCAAGAGCAAGGATGTGTCGCTGGCGAACCTGCGCTACATGGCGTTCGGCCTGGGGAACAGCAACTACAAGTACTACAACCGCGTGATCGACGTCGTCGTCGACGCGCTCGACAAGCTCGGCGCCCGCCCGCTGCTGCCCGTCGGCAAGGCGGACGACGCCGAGGGTGGCACGGAGGAGGACTTCATGGCCTGGAAGGACGAGCTCTTCGCCGTCTTCAAGAGCGAGCTGAAGCTCGAGGAGCGCGAGATCAAGTACGAGCCCACGCTGGCCACCACCGAGGACGAGTCGCTCGAGCCGATCGACCTCCACCACGGCGAGCCCGTCCACCCGCGCGACAACCCCAAGGCCGCGGCCGCTTGCTCCCCCATCAAGGCGCTGACGATCCAGCACGCTCGCGAGCTGTTCCACACCCCGGACCGCAACTGCGTGCACATGGAGCTGGACCTCACCGACCACCCCGAAGTCAAGTACAAGACGGGCGACCACCTCGCCGTCTGGCCCACCAACCCGGACGACGAAGTCGAGCGGCTCCTCGCCATCCTCGGCCTCTCCTCGCGCCGCGACGTCCCCATCACCATCAAATCCCACGACCCGACCGTCAAACTCCAGGTCCCGACCCCCACCACCGCCGCCGCGCTCTTCCGCCACTACCTCGAGATCTGCGCGCCCGTCTCGCGCGACACCATCCTCTCGCTCTCCCCCTTCGCGCCCACCCCGGCTGCCCGCTCCTTCCTCCTCGGCCTGGGCCAGGACAAGGCCGCGCACGCCGCGCACCTCGCCCACACGCACCTCAACCTCGGCCGACTCCTCGCGCAAGCCTCCTCCTCCGCCCCCTGGCCCGCCCTCCCGCTCTCCTTCGTCCTCGAGTCGCTCCCCCGCCTCCAACCCCGTTACTACTCCATCTCCTCCTCCTCCGTCCTCGCCCCCCGCCACCCCTCCCTCACCGCCCTCGTCGCCACCACCCCCTCCCCGCGGCCCCCACCCCCACCTCCATCCCCGGCCTCGCCTCCACCTACCTCCTCGCCCACGCCCGCGCGCTTTCCTCCCCCTCCCCCATCGCCGGCGGCAAGCTCCACGCCCACGTCCGCAAGTCCAAGTTCAAGCTCCCCTCCGCCGCCACCACGCCGCTCGTCATGGCGGCCGCCGGCACCGGTCTCGCGCCGTTCCGGGCGTTCGTGGCCGAGCGCGCGCGGCTGGCGCGCATGGGGCGCGAGATCGGGCGGATGCTGCTGTTCTTCGGGTGCCGGCGGCGGGACGAGGACTACATCTACCGGGAGGAGGTGGAGGGGTGGGAGGAGGAGCTGGGGGGCCGGCTGAGGGTCGTGACGGCGTTTTCGAGGGAGGGGGGGAGGGGGGATGTGCAGGGGAGGGTGGGGGGGGAGGGGGGGGACGGGTGGGGGATGTTGGATGAGGGGGCGAATTTTTATGTGTGTGGGCGGGCGAGTATGGGGAGGGAGGTGGGGAGGGTGGTGGGCGAGGGGATGGGGAGGAGGCAGGGGTGGGGGGAGGCGGAGGTGAGGGAGTGGAGCGAGGGGATCAAGAGGAGGGGGAAGTGGTTGGAGGATGTGTGGGGTTAGGTTGTGCGTTTTACGAGAACGGTTGGCGGGTCGAGGGATAGAGGGTGGGGCTTGGCGTTGTAGCTTGGATTATTCATTAGACCTCAAATTGTCCTCCCAGAAAATAACATATATATATATATATATACATACACGTGAGGAAACGCCAGGTCAGAGTACCTCCCGGACAGACTCTTCCATTACAGCCCCAGCGGATTCGACCCCGACTGCTCCTTCCCGCCAAACGGCTCCTTGTCCTGCTGGGCCTGCTTGCCGAAGTCCTCGGCGCGCTTGTCGCCGCCCATGAGCTGCGACCGGTCCTGCTTCTCGCCCGTCACCGGGTCGAGCACCGGCTTGGTCATGCCGCCCACGATGCCCGTCACCGGCTGGGTGACGGTCCCGACGACGGCACCGACGGGCGAGAGGACCTTGCCCAGCCCATTGCCGACCGGGGTGAGGCCCTTGGAGAGGATGCCTGCCGGGGCTCGTCAGTCAGTCCGCCGCTGTGTGCCGTGTTTGGCAGGTGGGTTGAGCTTACCGCTGGGCTGGTTGCCGTCGTCCTCGTGCGAGTTGTTCGGGTTGGCGGTGTTGGTCTTCACCTCGGCGGTGTCGACGGGGATGTGCTGCTGCGACATTGTTGGCAGTGAGTGGATTTGCGCTCGTAGCTCGGGCGAGTCGTTGTCTCGGCGGGTGGCTTCGGGCTTCTGGGTCCTGGCCGGGCTTGCAGCGCGCGGCTGGCTTAATATCCTATTGCCGACATGGATGGCGGCCCTGTTGAGCGCCCGGCCTGCCCAGGCGTTGCGTCAAGTGCTGTCTGCTGTGTGGGCGTGGTGGCCGCGGGGCTGGGCGACTGCAGGCCGATGATGTCATGCGGTGGGATCCTGAAACAGGGAAGACCGTGTCGTGCTGCATCGCACAGCGCCGCGGCACCGTTGGAAACGGCCTTCGTGAGATACGCGCAGCCTAGAACGGTGGTCTGAGGAGACCCTGGCACGGTTCATTGGCGGCTGACGACTGCTGGGGCGTGGGTGTTGGGAGGCCTTTTCTAGACCACCATCTGCGCTCCCATCGCCCAGCCCGCGCGCTTTGTGGGCCTATAGCAGTGCGATAAACCGGCCGCTGAGCCCTCCGGACAGCTCGCTCGCGTGCATCGCATGTGCGACCGGCCGGATCGGTGGCTTCAAACGTCATTGGGCAACTCGTCAACAGGGAGCAGGGAACCTTGTATGACCTGCCATTTTTCTGCTCCCTACCCGTCGAGTCGAACGGAGAAAGACTACCCAATCCGTGCTCGCATGCCCATGACCCGTCGCCATCCCATATGCACAGTAACCCGCCGTCGTCAAAAATGTACACCGCACACAAAACGGAAAACGACGAAAACCAGAAAATAACGGGGCTTGCAATCAGTGCTCGCAGCAGTCCGGCCACCCAGCCTCACTCATGTCGTGGGCCTCGTCTTCCGCTCTCAATTTCCCCGTCTTACACGCCTTCTTCCATCCCGACGTTCCGCCACCAGGCCTCTTTCAGCCCTTCGTTGACCATGCTCTCGGCATCTCCGACTTGCCGCCTCTCGCTGACCTCCCAGTCCTTGGTGTTGTCCATTTTGAGGCGCTTCACGCGGAATGCCATGGTGAGAGCGGTGCTCTGCGCGCTGATCGACTTTCCCGACTGCCGCGTCAATCCTTGGAGGATGGTTTTCTGGTGTTTAGTGCTGCTGCGCGCGCTCCTATTCCATTCGCTCCTCATGACTGGCAACTGTCATTGCAGAGGTTCCGATGACGACGACAGTCTGTTGAGGTGGAGATAGACGTCGGTTCCGTACCTGCATGAATCACCCATGTCAGTTGGGGGCTTGTCACGAACTCTGTTCGGCGCTGTTCCGAACTTACCCCTCCATGCTGATCAACTTCAAGTCGCCGCCAAAGTACCGTGCGTAGAGTCTACTGATGGGCAATCCATATCCGAAACCGGCCATGGGCGCCTTGAAGTCGCTCTTGTTGAAATCCGGGTCCAAGTTGGGGGTCTGGTCTACCGTCGTGTACATGTACGTCCAAACGAGCGGAATGGCGCTGCGCGGGATGCCCCCTCCTTCGTCCGAGATCTTGATGGTGATGTCCTCCTTGCCCTCTGCCACGATGACTTTCGTCACGGGGAATTCCTCCTTGTCCTGGCCGTGTCTCTCAACAACCGCACGCAAGGAGTTCTTCAGGGTTTCGAAGAGCATGTGCGACAAGTGTCCCGGGACGTACATGAAGTGGATGTTCGGGTCGCAGATGAGCTGGATCTTCGGAGCGTCGAATAAACCGTAGTGGTCCTCGCAAACGAATCGCGCGTTTTCGATGGCTTCCATGGCCAGGTCTCGTACGTTCGTCTTGGTGCAAATGATACCGACATAATTCGGGTCACCCCGTTGCCGTTGGTCCGTCAGCGCAATGTGTTGTCCGATGAGCATGCGTATACCAATACGCGACATGTAAAACCGGTCGAGGAAGGCCTGGATGTTGTGGTCGATTTGCATGCGTTGCTGCTTCCGTTTCCATTCGAGAATGCCCTGAGCTATTTTCACATGTCAGCCAAGCAAGCAACACCTGCAGGACTCAGCATGCCGACGTACCCACTGTAGTCACAACACTGTCGTGCCGCCTCTTGATCCTCTCCAGAGCCTGAGCAAACTTTATGTTGTACTGGTTCAACTCGGGGGGCCACTCCTGCCCGTCGTCTGCGGCGACGTAGTATCTCTTCGCAGCAGCCACCTTTCCTTGCCCGTTGCCGTTGCCGTTCTCGTCATTTGGTCTTGGCTCAGACCGGTATTGCCCTTTCGTGATGCTCGGGTTTTGGGTGGTCTGGCTCAGTATTCTCGACTCCTTGCCGGCCTTCTTCGCAGGCTTCAAGAGGCGTTCGCGCACCTCTGTCGACAGCTTCGGCCGGGGAAGCGTGACAAGCTCCTGATCATACGAGCGCCGTCAGAACGACCGGGACGCATGAGGTCGTGAGATGTCAGGCCGGGTACGTACCTCGAAGGACTGGGCGTACCAATCCTGCACCCTCTTGATCGAGGGCATCTCGTTCAGGCCATCGGGCAGCTCCTCCAGCTCCTGCACGCGGTGGGCAAGCCGGATGGGGAGCTCTTCGGAGAGGAACTGCGACGCGCGGAACAGCGTGCCTGCGGATGCGACTCAGCCGGTCAGTACTTCGCCCAACTCTCGTCCAGGGGGCGCGGCATACCGGTGGAGGGGCGCTCGCCGAACTGGACCATCTGGCGCAAGCTGACTCCGGTGGCGGGGAAGCCGGCATAGTGCCTGATGGTGCTCATGAGCTCAGCCGTCTTCTTCCAACTCATGATGGGGGGCAGCTGCGCGGCCTCGCAGCGCGCGGATGGGGCCTCAACGCGTGGGCTGGGTGCTCCAGGGCGGTCTCGTGCGCGACTTGTGACGATGACTGTCTGTCGGCGAGCAGGAGCTCGGCGAGGGCCGAGGTTGCAGCGAGCGCAGGGCGGGCGGCGGGGCGGTCTGCGGGCTCCAGGGGCGCGTCGCACGGCGCAGCGATGGACGTGAGGCTCAATGACGGTCTGCTCAGGAGCCCGGGAATTGGGGAGCGTCGGCGGGAGGGGAGGGGCGGGCGCTGGGAGTCATCGGCTGCTTTTTCTGGAGCTCGACTCTCCACCGAGGCGAGAGCGCACCCCAGAATCGCTCCCGTCGCCCGCATTGGCTTCCCCGCCTTAGCCGCCCCGACCTGGCCGGCGTCCAGCTCCCTTCTTCACGTGCCCAGCCCGCGGCCAGAGCTTGAGCCAAACCGCCCAGCCGACGCGCAAAGCCCCCATGCAGCACGGCATCTGCGCGAGGAACGCCTCTGGGCCCGCCGTCGCCGGCAGCCTGCGCAGCCAGACGGCGCTCACCTGCACGGCGGCGAGCGTGCGGCGCGACAGCAGCTGCTTGCACCTCCTCGGCATCCACTGCCAGGTCGGGTGCGCTCGGGTCGAAGGAGGACGACGGAAGCGGTAGCCAGCCGCGCCGCTGGCGTCCCGAATACTTCCTCTGCCCGCCGCGCTCTGGACGCCTCCAGCTTCCAGGAGCTCATTTCCAAACTACTCGCTCCAGATTAGCCCGAGCTCCAGGCCTCACAGGGAAACAGAGCATGCGCGCAGCCGGAAATTTCTCCCGCACGCCGCAGGAAAATCCCGCGCAACTAAAACCGAAATGCTGCGAGGCAGGCCACGCGTGATGAGCCGCATGTGTACTTGAAGAATTCGCCCGGACGATCGCTCCACCATGGCCGCTGTCCTGCTCGGTCGGGCGGCTGCTTCGGCATGCTTCATCTGTCATTCGGAAACTGCGGCAGCATGAGTTTGAGTACAATACACATGTACCCGCTCGGAATACCTCCCGAAAGTATGCACACTGACGCCACCATCGCCAAAGTGTTAGCGTCCGCAGATGGCGTGTTCTCCGCGCACATAGTACAACATGCCTCGCGGAGATCTGCGTCCACCCAGGCCCTTGGCTCGTCTGTACGACATGGTACATCATAGTTGCGTGCTCACGCAACGTGCTCATCATTGCGCCCAGCGTCAATGCATTTTCAGAGCCCACCACACCTACTCCTTCTTCACCAGATAACCCGTACAATACGGAATCACACTCCAGGACATCAAGAACTTCAACTCCACCTTCGACCACCCATCCTTCCCCCCGGCATTGAGCAGAATCCCCTTGGTATCCCTATTGATATGGCACCCAAGGAAGACTGACCATCCCGCCCAAGCATAAACTGTCTGCAGACACCTCGCCAGCAGGCTCCCGCCCTCCTCCCGCCACGGATTGGCGACGTGCTCGTGCACGACGAGCCTCCCACCCGGCCGGAGCAGCCGGTACAACCCCTCCACCGTCTCCGCCGGCCGCGGCACGCCGCACAGCACGCGGATGCAGCAGATCTCGTCGAACACGCCGCCGGCCGCGGCGCCGTCCGCCAGCAGCCCCGCGTCCGCCAGCGCCGGGATCAGGCTCTCCGGCTGCGCGCCCGCGTGCAGCACCGCGTACCGGCCCTCCAGCCCCGCCTTGGCCGCGTTCGCCCGCAGCTTGCCGTGCAGCGCGAGCGCCGGCTCGGCGCCGTAGACCTGGTGGATCTGGGATGGGTTGAGGTGCGTGAGCTGGTCGCCGCTGCCCGGGCCGACGTCGAGGACGGTGCCGCGGACGGTGTGGAGGAGCTGGACGGCGTCGTCGGCCATGCCTTCGGACATGAATTCGCCTGCCGGGGGAGTTAGTGGCCGGTGCGAGAGGGGTGCGGTGGCGGGGTGCGGTGGGGTCACCCACCGTAGGCCATCCAGAAGCGGGAGAAGGCGCGGTCGCGCAGCTTGGAGAATTGGAGGAGGACGCGGGGGTCGTGTTGGACGGCGACGATGTCGATGACGGTCAGGATGAACTCTGCGGTGGGGGACAGTCAGTTTGGAGCTCCGGGAGCGAGATGGCCGTGGAAGTTGACGGACGGTACACGCCCAGGCTGATGAAGTAGGCGGGTGCTACGGTGCGGAGCACCTTTTCCTTGAGGGTGGTCTGCTCCATGGCGATGGTAGGTCTGAGTGGTCTGTAGGACAGTCTGTAGGATGGTCCGTAGGATTCGCGAAAGCGTCAATGGGACGCCGTCAGTCCATGGCTTAAAAAGAGTTGCGGTCCTGGGAGACTTCTCGGGGACA
Organism: Neofusicoccum laricinum; assembly: GCA_029906385.1. Lineage (NCBI taxonomy): Eukaryota > Fungi > Ascomycota > Dothideomycetes > Botryosphaeriales > Botryosphaeriaceae > Neofusicoccum > Neofusicoccum laricinum. The sequence goes on along the minus strand of CP123716.1, from coordinate 820,503 downwards.
AATGGGAGCGCGGAAGACACGCGTTAACCAGCAGTGGGGGCTAGCTCCCGCCCTGTCGTCGAAAAGCCCCGGTTAGTCGTGGCCGGCAGCCGGGTGGCAGCGCCACGATTGACTCGGCCATGCTGATGCTGGACCCTGGCATGCGAGCACGGATACGTCGGCGCTCTGGAGCTTTGGCCATTTCGCCAACTTGCTCACCCCGCCACCACTTCTGTTCTTGCGCAAGTTGGAGCCAGAATAATGCAGACAGCTCCATCTTTCTACCCATTTGAGCCTGGGCCCCAGTATCTAATACCCTCTCCTCTGTCACGGTCGGACGGCTGGGATGCCCTCATGCAACATCGTCTGTTCACATTGGATCTGCCCAAGGAAGGCATACCAGAGCCACAGCAGTCCCCGTCAAAAGTGCAGGGCTTGTCCGCCATTTGAGTCCCCAAAATACGCAATGCTCACGTCCAGTGCCAGGTAGAGCCCGCATCCGGATGCGCCGGAGGATGTAACACCGTTGGCTTTCTCAAGGCTCACCGGAGATAGCCCACTCATAATCGTACCAGCCCAGAGCTACAGGCCGCACTTCCGGTGTCCGAACAGCATCTGACTACCAATTCAGCCTCGTGCCCTTCCACATGTTCCTTTAGGATGATTGCAGGTGTCAAGTCACACATTGGCCGCAGCAGATGCGGCACGGTGTAAGAATCAGCCTCGTCGGGCAAAACAAGGCATTGGCGGCAAACTCTCGCTGGAGATTTGGGCAAACCCCGCTCCATCAAGGCAAAAATAGTCTTGAGCACACCGGCCAACCCGAAATGTAAAGGAACGGTGGCGCCGCTCGAGAGAGCCTCCTCCTCAAACCTGCACAGAGGGAGGCGGAGTTGTCTCTACGTTTAGTATGGAGCGCCCACGGTGGGGAAAACGTTGATAAGCGTCCGTAAGGTATGTGGCGCACTCTTTCTCTTTTCTTCGATTTCCGTCTCCCGACGAGTGGCCCGTATCCCAAAGTCCGTGGCAGTCCTAATACTACGTCAGCATGTCGGATTTCAATCTCGGTCTTTTCGGCCCAGACAGCTGGCTGTTGGAACAACCTTTTGACAACACAGATCTAAGCCTCGATACCCAGCCAAGCAACACAAGTGGCATCCAAATACCTCCACGCCAGACCAATCATCACCGTAATGCAAGTTTAAATCCACGCATTGTCACCGACGAGCTCGCAGGCTTCCCTCCTCACCGGGCAGTTAGTAGGGCGTTGATCTATAGCGCTTGTCCGAACAACTGCGCTCAACCCCACTACCAGAGACGAAACAACCATCATCTTTCGCCGCTCAACCATTTTGGTGACTCAACCCAGCGCGGCCTATCAAACCTCTCGGGCCAGTTATTGCCTTCGCAACCAGTAACGCAGTATACGACTTTATCTGCGGAGGATTCCATGCCTGATCTCGGATATGATCCGACTAGCCACCAAACCGACAACATTCAATCCATGGGACTCGATTCCACGGCAATTGAACCTACAACATCAACAGGCTGTACAGCTCCTTTGAGACCACGGAACCCACACAGCCCTCGAAACGCAGAAGAGTTGACCATCAAGATCCCAAAGCCATGAAAGTCGTTCGGGCGTGGCATAGCCAGTACCGCCGATTTCCCAGTCCAGATTATCTCAGTTCGCTTGCTCAACTTACCGGGGGGTACGTTGGTGAAATCCAGGAAGTCTTCAATCACATGATGGATCCAGACTCAACATATCAAACCGAGTGCCACACTTTGCCCAACCCCACATTGGAGCTCTCTCTTGAGCTTCCTCAGGAAACTGTCACTCAGCGAGTTTCTGAGACACCCACGATATCACGCGAGCCAGACAGAAAATTGCCAGATCGAGGTTTCACGCCAAACATCAGACCATGTGTCAAAACCCAAGACGATGCAAATCTGCAGGCGGATCCTTCCAAGCCCTTCCAATGTACTCGGAAGTGTGGATCTGCGTTTCCCAAAGAAGGCGATTGGAACAAACACGAGGAGAAAAGCAAGCCTCAGAGAGTCTGGATTTGCATGAGGGATCTCACGACGAATAACGGCCGTTGTGTTTATTGTACTACGTCCGGTGCAACCGTTAGGCACCTGCTCGAGCGTCACCGAAACTCGTTAGGTGGACGTTGTTGGAAGGAGTTCCACAGGAAGGACCACTACATCGAGCACTTGAAGCACAGGCACAAGATCGAGAGCAAGGAGGATCGGGACAACTACAGCCAGATCAGCTGTAAGGACATGTCGACAGCTCTGGGAAACTCACACAGTTGGTGTGGATTCTGCCAGAGAGAGATCCCGAACGCCGGGTGGAAAGAGCGCTGTCAACATATTTGCAGTTATTTCAGGAGCGGGCTCAACATCACTCAATGGAAGTATTTCGACGATAAGTCACAGCGGCATCCAAAAAAGGCAAATCGAAGGGGAGATTACCACGTGCTAGACCACCATGATGATGACGATGATGAAGGGGGGGATGATGGTTGTGGTGGTGGATCAGGGTCCCTCGACAAATCTCAAGCTAGAGGAGGCGGTCGTCCAAGCGTGTCCAGTCACGGAACAGATTCTTATCGAAAAGCAGCCCCAGGCCCGTCTGGATCTAGGACCTATTGCTCCACCATCGGTGATGCCTCAGCTACGGGTACCAGTTGCTTGGATTGTCAGGGACAAAGAGAAGACCAGGGCCATGCTGCTGGGAGGCCCTACATGCCCCGTTCCAAGGAGGACCTACTGGAAGAAAGCTTTGCCAACAAGCATCCACATGTTTCATTGATGAAAATTAAGAGCTTGGGAAAAGGGGCCTTTTCGATTGTTGACGAAGTTATTCATCTTGCCACACGGCTTCGACTAGCTCGCAAGAGCGTCATTAAATCTACGCAGTCTAACAGACGTCCGTCCAGTCTGGCTGCCTCTTCAAGGCAAATTGCAGCGGAGATAGAAGTTCTTCGGAGTCTTCGACATCCCCACATCATACATCTTCTGGGTTCGTACACTATTGGGAAACAATCCTTTATTCTCCTCTATCCGGCTGCGGACACCAAATTGGCTGAATACATGATGCAGCGAGCGGTTAATCAGAAGTCGGAGGGAAATACTGCCGTGAACCATGATCAATGGTTCGGATGCTTAGCTTCTGCATTGCATTACCTACATGGAAACTCCATTACTCATGGCGACATCAAGCCAGCCAACATCCTTGTCAAAGGGCCGCGAATCCTGCTGACTGATTTTGGTTCTTCAAGAAATGTTCGGCAAAGAATTCAAGGGAGCACTACCTAGAGGCCCGTCACGCCTCAGTATGCTGCGCCTGAAGTGCTGGACTCGAAGATCAGCCTTCCATCATCGGATGTTTGGTCCATGGGATGCGTGTTCATGGAAATGTTAAGCTGCCTTTGTCCTGGCTCAGGTCCAAAATTCCAACAATTCCAGAAGGAGCAATTCAATTCTGACAAGACCTATTGCCGAAATGTGGAACCGATCAGAAGCTGGCTCAGGACCCTCGACCACGGCGCACCGGCCCACCTCTCAGCATTCAACGAAAACATAATGTCGATGTTGAATCTGAACCCCGAAGAACGCCCTAATTCGCAAGAGATTCTACTGAAGTTTCCGCCATCACGTTGTTGTGTTCTTTGGCCCTTATCATTTGCAGAAAGAAATGAACCATTCCAGGAGCTCTATGCTTTCGCCTCGCTCACGCTTGACCGCACGGCCAACTGTTGCACGGACGACACGGCTTTGGCGAAACTTGAGACAACTTCCAACTTGGAAAGCTCCAGGGTCAAGTCTCGAGGTCAGACCGCGGAGGCGTTGCTTCGCCTCTGGTCCCAAAGGTACAGCAACAAAATACGCACATCTCTTGAATTCGCCGGCCATTGGCTCCATTGGTGCGTGAAATGGCATGCAGTATGCAGCTGCATTCAGGATAGTGCTTCCTTCAAATGGTCACCGACGAGGCTCATCGACGTCGAATTTTACTGTGAAAATGGCACCCAGGTACGGTTGGTTGTAGGTCAGGATATGAAGCAAGAATACTTGGCGTTGAGTTATGTTTGGGGAAGTATGCATCCGCAAGAGCGCTTGACCACAACTCGTTTGGAAGACATGAAACAGTCGATACCAGTTGCAGGCCTTCAGAGCACAGTCAAACGCGCCATTGAGATAACCAGGCCTCTCGGTATTCAATACCTTTGAATAAATTCACTGTGCATTGTGCAAGACGACAAGGAGGACCGCAAGAAAGAGATTGAACGCATGGGTCAGGTGTACAAGAATTCACTGTGCACCATTTTCGTGGACGAGCAGCCGGTTACTGGGGACAAGCAAGCGGAAGATAAAAACGTGGGCGTGCACGTTCCTACCTTTGGCATGTCATCAAGGCTGTGCCACACGCGTGGTTCGACGCTGCAGGAGTCAATTCTTTCTCCGCGAAAACTCTTCTTTGGACGCACTCAAGTGTTTTTCCAGTGCTTCGAGCTGGAGGCATCCGAGGCCTTGCCAGACGGACTGCCGAGTCTTCTCTGGTCCGCCGTTCACAACGTTACCACCGGGCCGGAATGTTTGCTTGAAGGTTGCGGATGCGAGCGCGAATGGCGAGCAAAAGAATACAGACACTGGTACGACGTCGTCAATACTTCTTACCGGATAGATCAAGATCACGGTGTCAGAATCCAAGTTCTGTGTGGTATTTCGGAGTACCTGCGACTCTCATTGGGAGACTACTGCTTTGCAGGCCTTTGGAAACAAACGCTACCTTGGTCATTGTTTTGGATCGTTGGAGTCCCAGGGTACCGTCACGATTCTTTTATACGGATTGGAACTACGAACGCACCGTCCTGGTCGTGGTCGTCGACATCTGATTCTGATCAGGTCACCTTGCCTGATCTCGAAATTGGCCAGGAATTCGTGGAGCTCTTGAGTGTAAATGAATTCGACACCAAGATACCCGCGTCCGGGAGTGTTGTGTCGACATGGTGCTTGGAATTGCGCGGAAAGCTGAGCATGATAAAAATGGGTAAGAGGGCAGTGCAGAAAGTTTCCCAACAGGTTGTGGAGATAGCTGGCTTGGAAGGACCAATCGCGGCTTCAGTCTACTTGGACACGACGCATTGTCAGGAAACCAGCTACCACTGCTTATGGCTCCGATCAAGCACCGCTGCGGCAACGAGAAATACTACGGATATGCTCTCCGGCCTGTTGCTGAAAGCGGAGGATGTCGAAAGGGATATCTGCACCCGACGTGGGCTGATATCGATCCCGGACGGAAGAGAATACGCCGCTCTGCTGGGAACTTTGAAGAATGGATATACGGGATGTCCACCGATCTACAAGTCTTGGGTGGTATCATTGATACAAAGGTAAGACGACACGAAGGTATCCCAGTGCCTGGACAGAGAAGCATGTTATCATCACTGACGGAGTTTTGTTAGGTCATAAAACTGAAAAATCTTGGTTGTCAGGTTACGTTAAAAAAATGGATTTGATGTGTTCGGTCTGCTTTCATTAGATCTTTGTAGTAGAATGTATGGTTGTTCTCCCGCTTCATTGCGCAATGCTTGTGAGACTGACGACGAAAAGTTTGGTCAAATTGGAGATTTTCATTTCTGACGGGTTTCAAGATGGAGCGGGCTGGAAAATAGATTTCGCAAATTGACCTTCTGTACCGAAGAGAATCAAATTGCATATATGCAGAGAAATGAGTAGAAGAGGTCAGGATCATCAAAAATGTACTGTGAAATCCGATCAAGCCAAATTTCAAAGAAAGTCAAGTAAAAGCCAGGGCCTCCGTCACTTTTCAACACTCATTTTTGCTTGTACCACTTCTTTTTCCTTCCAATATTGCTATGTACAGGGTTCACTACCGGGCCCAACGTTGCGTGATCTAAGAAGTGCCGGAGCAGCCAACGAAGTTGTTGCCGCTGGCACCGGTGTGAGTGATAGCGCCAGCATACGAGCCGCTGGTGCTGAAGATGACACGGTCGGCGCCAGGAGAGCCTAAGCGCAAGCGATGATCAGTTCAGTCCGACATAAGTTCAGCGAGCTGGAATAAACATACCGCCAGAGTACACGCCACTCGTCAGGAGAGGGAACTCCTGGTAAGGACCGTTGACGGGGAAGTCGAAACCCCTGTATCAAACATCAGTATCATGAGGAAACCACAAGCATACAGGTTTACGTACTCATAGTTGTTGTAGGTGTGAGGGTAGGTGGAGCTGCCAGCGGTGTCGTCGGCCGTGTAGTAGTTGTACCCGGCGTTGAAGGCAGCGCGGACCTGAGCGGCGCTGTACGAGGTCGAGCCGCAGGTGGTGGCAGACTGGCGGACCTCGAGGGGCTTGCCCTCGGACCTCTCAATGGGGCTGGCGAAGGCAATGCTGAGAAGCGCAGCCAGGGGAACGAGGTTCTGGAAGACGAGCATTTCGGCAGATTCGAAACGGATGACTGGGCTGTGAAAGAGGGGATTGACTGGTTTCTGCAGGCTGCTGGCACGAGCAATGCAGACGTTCGAATGGCAGCAGCTTTATAGCCCAGGGCTTAAGGTGCGGTTAAGGCCGTTAGACCTGGGGTAGGGGAGCTCCGACACGTCGCCAGCAGCCCCACGCGGTGCTATCACGCAGGCCAATCCGAAGTCGGCGAATGGAAGATACGAAGATACACAGGCATGGCCCTAATTCGAGCCAAGTCTGCATGACTTCGGTAGCGCCGGAGGAGGAATGTATTCGGCGGCGGGAGCGGGCGCTTGTGCTTTGATGAACAGTGGGTGTTAAACGAAGGTGGCAGGTGGTGGCCAGGCAGCATTTCATTGGCCCCGGCAAATAAAAGAAGAGGTCCTGGTGAAGGCAGCGGAACTGTTAGGTGCAACAGAGGGATGGCGAAACATCCGGATGGTCAGGGCACCTGCTAGAAGCAGGCGCGGAGACATGCAGGGCCAGGGCTGGCGGCCAGCATTGGGCTGCGTGCTCGCGGTGCGCGCCGGGAAAGCAGGACGGGGCTGCAGCCAGTCAAACACGAGACGCGGTGCTTGTCCGGGGCTGGTGCGGGTCGGGATCGGCAGAGGCAGAGCGGGTAGCTTGGCCCGATGGGGAAGGCGCGTGCTGTTTCATTTTCTGGCACCGCCAGCGCCGGCCAGCGTCGACCACCCTCTCCCCTCCGCCCATGTGCTGATCTATCTCTGCTGATTGGCGACCACCCGAGTTTCCATCACCTAAAATCCGCGAACATGGCCTCCCCGTCGTCGGACCTCGCCTGGCTCGAGCGTGCTGGCTCCAGGCTGTCCGTCACCGACGTCATCTGACTGGCACCAGCTCTCTCCAGCGCGCCTGTCACCGACTCTTGCGCCGCCCACCACCCGTCCGCCGCCAAGCGATCAATCCACGTCCCCTCCGGCGAGCACCTATCATCCCATATTGCTTCCCAACGCTCCCTCTGCCCCAATTGGCCTTCCCTCGTCCTCCTCACCGCAACATCCTCACCATGGCCTCGAGCCCGAACGATATCGCCGCTGCCTTTGTCGCCGACGCCATCTCCGTTCAGGAAGCCGCCCAGAAGCTCGCCGGCCCAGCCCGACAGGCCTTCGAAAAAGATGGCGACCTGGCCAAGGTAGAACACGAGCTGGAGGGGTTGTGGACCGCCATCACCACCGCAGCCGAGCAGACGCCCCACGACCAGCAGGGCAAGCTGGTTGAAATCGTGCGCGCGATCAAGGAGATGCCGCAGCCGACCCACGAGGGCAAGAAGTTTGAGGTCTGGGGCGAGGAGTTGCGCTGGGAGCAGCTGCCGCTGTTCGGCGCAAAGACGCGGGAAGGCTTGGACCTTGGTACGTCCACCCCTACGTGGAGCCGTGTGACGGGAGCGGTCTCTAACTAACTTGCACATCTCCCAGCCCGAGACTCCAAGTCTGGAAAGCCTGACGAAGCCTTCGTGAACTTCAACGCCTTCTGCGCTCGCGTCACCGCCGCCAACGTATCCGACCTCAGCCTCTACGCTATATGGATCCTCCGGGAGGCGCTTGAGAACCCCGAAGACTCTGACATCGTGAAGGAGACATCGTCGGCGCTCCTCAAGGCTGCGTCGATCTGGCTCATTTACGCCTCGGCGACGCTGTCGAATCTCAGCCAAGAGAAGAAGCAATTCGATGGGAAGATGGCCAAGCCTGGAAGCAGTCTGTCAATATTCAAGGATGCTCCGGGCTGGAGGGGCTTCAACGAAGATCGTTGGGAGACTTGGGTGGAGCGCCTCACCCTTGTGAAGGACGCAGTTGTTGTGGAGGATACGAAGTCTCTGGTCAGCCGGGCATTAGGCGAAGCATCCAAAGTTTCCAAGAGCAGTGGTCAGTGACGGAGTTCATCACACCTGATCATCCGTCGTGGGAAGGTCAGCACCTTCGACCTCTTGACATTTAATCGCGGAGAAAAAGAAATATGTTTCTCATCTGACACGTCCCTCTCGCTGATTTTAAACAGCATATACACGCAAAGTGATGAATAAGCATGCCGTACCGTCTCTACGCCAGATGTCTACCCGGAGTCTTGGCCTTCACAATGGTCGTCGTTTTCTCTACACAAGTCCAAACCGTTCTCTAATACGACCTCTTCTTCGGCGGTACAGTCTATCCACACCCACAAGATTAGTGCACAGAACGAACTACTCGTTTTCTTGCAAATTCACTTACCGGGCATTCTTTCGGATCTAAGGTGTCGAAGGTGACGTCCCTGTATCCGATCCTTATATCCTCTCCAGCACCCTTCTGCCAACTGAGACTGTGCTTCATCCACTCATCATCCAGTCTATCCGGGAAGTCTTCTCTTGCATGGCTTCCTCGGCTCTCCTTCCTTTCCACAGCGCTCGCCACTGTTTGCGCAGCGCATGTAAGCAAATTACGCGTCTCCAGCGTTTCGATTAGGTCCGAGTTCCAAATCATAGACTTATCCTTCACAGACAGCCTCTCGTTGAAATCCCGCTCAACACCTTTGACCCGCTCGTAACCGGTGCCCAGCGATTTCCCTGTCCTGAACACAGCCGCATCCGTCTGCATGGTCTTTTGCAAATCCCCACGGATCTCAGCTGTCAGCTTATCACCATTGGAAGCCAGGATGGTGTCAAGTTCGGATATCGAGTCCATGCCAATGCTTTCGGGCGCCTTTTCATGCGGCATTCCCTTCTCATGACTGCTGGCAATATCCATGGCGCACGCACGGCCGAAAACGACGATGTCCAGCAGGGAGTTGGCGCCGAGCCTGTTCGCTCCATGCACGCTCACACACGCTGCTTCACCAGCAGCATAGAGACCCGGTACTGTTGTTTCCTTACCATCTGGCCCAACGTTTAGGACTTGGCCCTTGTAGTTTGTTGGAATGCCTCCCATGCAGTAGTGGACTGTCGGCAGCACCGGAATGGGCTGTTTGGTAATGTCGATGCCGGCGAAGATAGATGCCGTCTCCGCGATTCCTGGTAGCCGCTCCATGATGATATCCTTTGGTAGATGCGAAAGCTGTAGGTGAATATGATCCTTATCCGGCCCACAACCCCGCCCTTCAAGGATCTCCATATTCATCGATCTTGACACCACATCTCTCGACGCCAGGTCCTTCGCCGTCGGCGCGTACCGCTCCATAAACCGCTCACCCTCGCTGTTGAGGAGATATCCGCCCTCTCCGCGCGCACCCTCGGTAATCAGCACCCCGGCGCCGTAGATGCCGCTCGGATGGAACTGGACGAACTCCATATCCTGCAGCGGCAGCCCGGCACGCGCAACCATGGCGTTCCCGTCCCCCGTGCTCGTATGCGCCGACGTCGCCGAGAAGTACGCCCGCCCGTAACCTGCCGCACACCATCAGCTCACCCCCCTCACAGCCTCTCCCACGGACACAACAACCCACCTCCCGTCGCCAGCACGGTGTTCCTCGCAAACAGCCGATGGCACGTCCCATCCTCCATCCCCACCGCCGTGACGCCCACACACCTGTCCCCCACCATCATCAAGTCGAGCGCAAAGTACTCCACAAAGAACTTGCAATCCTGCCTCAAACTCTGTCCATACAGCGTATGCAGCATCGCATGGCCGGTCCGGTCGCCCACGCACGCGGTCCGGTACGCCTGGCCGCCCTCGCCGTAGCGCAGTGACTGGCCGCCGAGCGCGCGCTGGTAGATGGTGCCGTCGCCGGTGCGCGAGAAGGGCACGCCGTAGCGCTCCAGCTCGACGACCGCCGCCACCGCCTCGCGCGTCATGTACTGGATCGCGTCCTGGTCGCCCAGCCAGTCGGACCCCTTGACCGTGTCGTAGAAGTGCCACCGGTAGTCGTCCGCCGTCATGTTGCCGAGCGCCGCGTTGATGCCGCCTTGCGCCGCGACCGTGTGCGAGCGCGTGGGGAACTGGTGTGCCCGGGGGGAAATCATTGGTTTTAGCGGGGGATCTTTTTTTTTTTTTTGCTACTCTTTCATCGGTGGTGGGGGGGTGTCTTTACGAGTTTGGTCACGCATGCGGTGTCGAGACCGGCTTCCGTCAGGCCCACGGCTGCGCGTAGACCTGCGCCGCCGGCGCCGACGACGAGGGCGCTGGGAAAGCGTTCGTCAGTGAATGTCGAGGGTTGACGGATTCGGAAGCGAAGGCGTACTCGTAGTGGTGGTCTATCACGGGATGCTGCCTGGCGGAAGCGGCAGCGGTGGCCAGTCCGCGGCTGGCAGTGGCGCGCCTGCTCAGGCGCGCGAGGCCAGGCGAGCACAGGCGAGCAGCCCGTGGGATCGTAGAGCGCTGCATGGTTGTTGTCCGAGCTCAATTGGAGCTCCGGATTGAGCGGGAGCATCGCGAATGGAGCGGCGTGGAGGCGCTTTTTATCTGGCGGGCGCTAGACTACTATGCATGTTCCCCGCATAAGAGCCTCCGCTCGGCAGGGTAGGTTGGAGAAGTTACATGCTTTGGGCGGGCATCATAAGCCGAGGGAATTGGCTTTGCGGGGATAAGTGTGGTAGCGCTCTTTATTCCCGCTCCGCTGCCGAATCAGATCGTTCTTGATTGGCGCCCAGCGTCATCGCTGTGCCTGCACATCTTTATCTGACATGCTCACACCACCGCTGTTTTTTCTCTTGCCCGGCTCGCTGGTTTACCAGAAATCGTTGCTCCCAAGGTATCCCGTAACGTCAAGTTTCTCTGAGCCCGTTCCATCTGCAGAATTAGTCTCTACTATCAGATCCGCCAACGACGGCCAAACCCGTGAAGCTCCCGAGTAAATGTTGGACAGACAGATGCATCCCAACGTCGTGGGCATCCGTCTGCCTTCATTCCGTGATCTCCCACCTAGCCAGCCTCCCCACCGTCTCCCCCGCATTCCTCACAATACACAGCCTTTCCACGCCCTTCCTCCCGCCCCTCATCCCCTCCACCAGCCGCTTTAGCACCACATTGCCAACTCCAGTTGGCTGGCCCTCACCAAGATTGAAGTTGCCCGCTGTTACGAACCCGATCAAATCCTCCCTTCCAGGCACCGGTGGGTAATCTATTGCGCCTGCCTGAGTGGTCTTGGCATCGGCATCGAGCAAGCTGGCCGCGATGTAGGCTTGTTGCACGTGCTCTGGTGCTGACGGCGGCGGCCTTTGGGGCTGTGGTGCGGCTCTCTTCCTCTTGTTGGATTTTAATTGGGGTTCGGGAAGGAGGGAGAGCCATCTTTCGCGGAGGGAGGGATCGGCGCTGGGTAGGCGGTAGATACGAGCGCAGTCTTTGGGGTCGCCGCGTGCGACGAGGGAGAGACGGATGTTGGCCAGGGCGGACTGGGCGTTGGGGATTGTGTCGATCGCGCGCGTGGAAATGGCTTCTTGGGCGAGGGAGTAGGGAAGCTGGTAGAACGCAGGCTTGGGTTCGTGCTTGCCGTCTGTCTCGTACGGTTAACAGTGCTTTCAATTTCTTCAGGGTATTGCGGATGATTGTACCGGATAGCGCTGGGTCGCTCTCCACGAGCGCATTCCAGTCACAGGCCCAGCCTTTGCCCACTTCACCCTTCCGTCCTTCTGCCAAACCCAGGCTATCCCACTCGACCCTCTTCCCCTTGGGTCTTCTCTCCCATTCTGCTTTCCGCTTCTCTGTCTCTTTCATATCCCACTCCTGTCCCGCCTTGGTCGCCGGATAATCAGCTGGAAAGAAAGGAACGCCAGCCTCAAATGCCAGCTGTCTCTTCTGATTCAATCCACCGAAGCGCACATTTGCCCCCGTGGACAAGGGGTAGTACATCAAAGAGTTCCAGACCGGAGAAACGCATTTCCAAGGTAGGAGCAGCGTCCATGTTCCAGTACCGGGACCAGGGCTGCGTGTTGCGAAGAGGAGAACTGGAATTGCGGGATCTTTCGGAAGAGGATCAGGGTACGACCCTGGCGTCGCCGCCGCCTTTCGGCGGCTGATCGACTTCTGACTGGGGAGAGCACGCGCGGCAGCGAGACGCTTATTGAGGTTGAATAGAGCAGGCGGTCCCTGGGTTCTATCCGGAGGCCAGCTAGCGAGGATGTTCACCAAGCGGGTTTGTGAAGCGTTATCTGTAGGGAGATTAACAGTGCGTGGCGGGTGGTGGAGTCTTGGGTCAGCGATATCGAAACCTAGCACTGGATTGGCTGGCAGTGTTCCCAGGTTCGTGACAGGCGCCAGAGTGTTCCATATGCCACTAGGACTGTCCTCAACGTCTTCTGACACGACAGGCCAAAGGATACCGCGTAGCGCCTCAGTTGCTCCAGGACCAGTTATCTCGATGCTGCCAATCTCCCAGCGAAGGTCTTCGACGGTGACCGGTGGCTTGTGCTTGTGAATAGCGTCCCAAAGCTCCTTGAAAGCCGAGGGATGTATCCGTATCAAGACCTTCCTCTTGTGTTTCTTTTTGGTAGAAGCACTATCAGAGGTATCGTCCTTCATTTCCACATCCTCAGGCTTTGGCTCTGCGCACCAAATTACTGTGACCGGTGCAATGGCCTTCTCGGGCCATCCACCCTTCTCGAACAGCCAACCCTCCCACGCTCTTGTTCCATCTCTCCACCTTTGACCTCTCTTTCCCCAATTATCGATGCCAAAGTCCTTTAGGAGCTTCTGGATATGCCCCTCTGATCCCTGCAGACCAATTGTCGACAAATAGCTCATATCCCAAGCCACAGCGCCCCTTGCAGTACTCGCTCTGTGGGTCGACCGGTAGCACTTCATCGTCGGTGCCAGTGGTATCGCGAATCGCCACAACGGTTCCGAGGGAGGTGTCAGATGCGCGCGTTTTGTGTGGAACATGTGTGTGGGAAGCCATTGCTTGTTCAGCTGGCGCTTGCGGAACTTGACTGGCGGAGTGGGCGGATTCTTCAGCTTCGAGGTCTTGACGCGCGGTTTCCGAGTCTTGATCGCGTCGGTTTGTTCGGCACCTCCCTCGACAGGCGTCACAGTGACCTCCATATCGCCATCCGCTTTGCTCGCCTCCTTTGCCTTCCTAGCCTTGGCTTTCGTGGTGACCTTCTTCAACCTTTTCGCCGTCTCCAACCGCAACCGCATATGCGAATTCGGCTTCCTCGTCCTCGCCGTCACGGTCGGGGTATTGTCCTCGACCATCTCTCTCGCCGCGCGCTTGCGCAGCCTTTCCGGCACGCGTTTGACATTGTGGCTCGCCGTCCTGCGTCTGAGCTCTCGCGGGACGCCCTGGAAAGCGCGTGTCGTGAGGCCCTTGCGCGCCTTGTTCATGCCATCTTCAAGCGCCTTGATTTCATATTCTCGCGCGTTGACGAACGCGTCGACGTTGACTTCGCCGCTCTTGAAAGCGGTGCCGGTGCTCTGCGCCGCGATGGCGCGGGCGTCGCGCGACTTTGCCCGCCTGCGGTTCTGGTTCTGCTGCTGTTTCGACGCGGGCTGCTTGCCCTTTTCCGCCATGGTTGGGTCCGTCGCGGGTGGGATGCGGAGGAGGGGTGCGGTGCGGAGTGGTTGGTGTGGGGGAGGAGCTGACGGAGCGTGGCATGGAAATTTCCTCGAGAGCGCGCGCGCGACAGGGATTCGCGCGAGCACGTGAAAAAGTGAAGTCATTGCAGCCGCCGACGCTCCAGCTCCAAAGCTCCCGACCGGCCCACGACAAAAACACTTCACGCACACACACTCAACTAACCTCCTTCGCTGCCATAAGTACCAATTGCCTCGTCGCATTCCTGCAGCCTCCTCACCGACGAGCGCCCCCTCCGCCACGCGCACGAAAAATCCTCCACCCACTCCGCAACCCGCATGCTCTACGCAGCGCTCTCCGCGCCCCCCACAAACCACCTACCTCATTAGCACCCCTCCACCACAACCATGGCGAAAGACAAATCCCTCAACCCCGTTGCCGCCCAGCACAAAGCCGACAAGCAACGCGCGCTCAAGAAGAACAAGGCCAACGTCGCCGCGCAGCGCAACGAGCGGCTCGCCAAGCGCAACCCGGAGCGCCTCCAACGCCAGATCGACGAGCTGAAGGGCGCCGAGGAGCGCGGCGACCTGCGGCCGCGCGACCGCGAGACGCTGAACAACCTCGAGAAGGAGGTGCGCGCAATCCGCAAGGCGCGCGAGGAGTTGGGAGACAAGGCGCCGACGTTCGGCGGTGGGAGGGGGCGGGGTGATGGCGGGAGAGGAGGGAGGGGAGGGAGGGAAGGGGGCGTTTTGGGGAAGAGGAGGAGGGAGGGTGGCGGCGGGGATGCGAGCGAGAGTAGCGAGACGGATGAGGATGTGAGGGGCATTCCCATGCCGCGCGATACGCCGCCGCCGGTGCCGAGGAGGCCGAGGAGGGGGGGTGCTGGTGGTGTGGAGGAGAGACGCGCGTCGGACGGAACGCACCCGCTGCCTGTGAAGCCGGGTGCTGCTGGTGGTGGTACTGGTGCTGCTGCTCCGGTGGAGGCGAAGACGGTGTATAGCGCTGCGCCGGTGCATCGAGACTTGCGAAAGGAGGCATCGCGCTTCGTGCCGGCGGCTGTGGCGCAAAAGTTGGCGGCGGCGAAAGGAACGACGCCGGGCAAGCTGTTGGAGCCCGAGGAGTTGGATAAGCTGGAGAAGCAAGGCTATGGGCAGAAGAAGGCTGAGGTGGCACAGGAAGGAATGGAGGATGCGGAGCAAGCGGCAGAAGCTGCCGTCGAGGAGGCTCAGCACAAGATGATGAATGCTAAAGTGGGCGGTGGAGAGGATGTAGAAATCGATGAGGAAGCGGCCAGGTTTGAGTGGGAGCTGAAACAGGTCGAGATGGAGGAGGTGGAAGATGAGGCCTTCGCAGGGTAAGCTCAAACATACAAACGACAGCTCGGCCATGGACATCAAATTATAATCAATCTTCAAGCACTGCACAAAGATGGAAATATATGTTTCTATGAACAATCGCTCGAACTTTGATTGGCGTATAAAATATCAGCAATCAGCTAGCTACCTGCCAGTTGCAGGTCTTTACTTGCAAGCAGAGGTGAGAAGAAACAAAAAAAACAATCGGCTCGCCTGCCGTATTACCAGACTGCAGACCTCATCGTCTGCCGTGTTGACACTATCTTTAATGCTCATAATGCCGAACACATGAATCGTCAAGAAAGCAAGACAGCAATAGCATGGACTTGAATGGCACATCTGACTTGACCTTCGTCACGTGGGCCATTAAAGGACAGCTTCGACCTCATGAACATGCGGCAAGCTCATACCAATCTCGGCGAAAGGCTCGTCCTGCCTGGCGGAGACACGGCCATGAGTCGCAAGTGCCAGCAGATGCATGAAGCCCTGAGCAGCAACGACCCTCGTAGTCGTTTCCGGGGGCAGGGTGTTTTCGAATAGGATTTCGTTGATGCCTGCAGGCTCGATGCCCTCAGCAACATCGGCTTCTTCTTTCTCTCTGAGAGTGTCGAAGATGAACATGCCGAAGTTCTCCATCTCTTTGGCAAACGCAGTTCGCGCGAATTGGGACTCGTTGGCAGTCTGAGTGTCAACGCCAGCGGCAGCGCCGTAAAGCTCGAAGTCATCATCACCGCCGACACTGATGTCGCCACCTAATCCGCCCAGTGTGTCATCACCCCCATCTTCGGCTTCGGAGCTTGGAAGAGGCTCAAGGTTTCGAGGTCCACGTCCGTGAAGAGGGCTTTCGTTGACCATGCGGCTTCTGCGGCCGAGGGACCCAACCATACCACTCGGTCCTCCAGCAGAAGATGATATACCGGATCCACCGAAGCCAAGGGCGCGGCGTGCGCTAGGAGCAAGAGAGGAGTTGCGCACAGAAGCCGTCACGTTCCAGGGGAATAGTTCTGAGTGGTCACGCGCTTCCTGCTCTGCCTCGCGAGGCACTTCGACATCCTCCTCTTCTTCGAAGTTGACTATTCCTTCATCTTCCATGCCAACATCACCGCGGCCGACTTCGTCTTCATCCGAGCGCTGACGAACACGCCTCTCATCCTCGTTGGATTTCTCGTCCTGGTCGACAGCATGGTGTCTGCGCTTCTTCTTAGCGGCGTTGCGATCGATTCCGAGGGAAAGGAGCAGGGCATCACCCCTGAACATATCAAGTGGGCCAATGAGGCCGGTGCTGTTGACTATTGCGCCAATGCCACCGATGCCCAAGCCGAGAATCCAGTATTCTGCATTCTTCTTTGCCTGATGGGAGGCACGAAGAGCTTGCTTGTGCTTTCCCGCTTCGCGCATATTAACCACGTAGTCGTTCATCCAGCTTGCCAGGTCCGTGTTGCGAAGTTCCATTGTTCGATCCATTGGTATGACGCGACGCTTAGGCTTGGGGCGCATCGGAGCCTGGACAACGGAAGATGACTCCATGATTTCCTCCTCGGTAAAGAAACGCCCAGAAGGAGAGTTCGGACGATCGCGAGTCGAAGGCAAAGCTTCAGCTTCAGGGAGGAGATCAACTTCGTCGTCCCCGATAGGCATGTCAACGTCCATTAGGTCGCCATGCTAGGAACACTGTCAGCGCCGTCAAATATCTCTGTAGCCCGAGAACTACTCACACCTGTGCCCTGCTGTTGAGCTTCCTCATGCTCCCGCCTCACCCTAGCAATAGCAGAGGAGCTACCAGGCAGACCTAGCCGAGGGAGAGTAGCCGGCGTCTTCTGCAGGTGATCGGTAGAGGCATGCTCAATGAGGTTTCCCTCAGCGTCAAAGCCGAAGTCCACAAGCGGCTCGAAACCGTCGTCTTCCACATGTAGAGGACTTCCGCCAGGAACCTTTGTGCCCGGGCCGTCGTCGCCTGGCACAATGAACCCGCCGATATCTCCGAAGCTGTGGCTATCAGAGCTCGGAACTTGTATACCGAAGACAGGGCCTCCCTCCTGCTCCTCTAGTGTGATTCTACGGCGGGGGCTGCGCGAGCGGTGAGGCGACGACAAGCTGCTGGAGCGAGTGAGGGCGGGGAGGCCCAAGTCGGACGCATCGTCAAGCTCGAGCGGGGCGAGAGCGAAGTCTGGAAGGAAAGACGGGTCATCCTCGAGGACGAGCTGATCGGGCCTGAGTGAGACGTCAGCGGACTACCTCGCAAATACTTCTCGCAGTCTTCAGTGCGCATACCTCGCACGTCCGGCCTCGGGATCAAGTTCGGTGTTCCTAGCTATCTGCATCAACGCAGTGCGGACATGGCTCCGCATACTCTGCGCATCGGCCAGGACGTAAGAGCATTGCTGCGAGTAGACTTTCGAGACACCGTAGCTGCGATGCCAGTCAGAGGGTTTCACTGCGTGGTACTGCGACGGGTCGGCCAGCTTACAGAAGACTGCCCTGAAGACGCAGAGCGAGCGGAACCTCGGGCTCGAGGATCGTGTCGCATGCCTTAGGCACATTGACGTTGAGTATGGCCTTGCGCGTCACTTTCTTCGTAGTTCCAGATTTGGACCCCAGCGTTGCCACAAGCCTTTGCATGTCAGCGGACGACCTCACTGCGTGACCGAGTGTCGGCGCCACCTACCATACGGTTGCTACACCGTACTTGCGGTTTGTAAGTACTGCCGCACCTGTCAGCAACGGTTTGAGGTGAGTCAAAAGTCAAGCTCACCTTCGTGGCTGTAGAACATCCTGAAGGCACAAATTACAGCATGCTACAGGGCAAGATTGACGGTTGGATGAGAGAACGAAAAGGAAAGTAGCGTGGAGAGCCTGGGCGTCGAAATGAGTGAGTGGCTGCTCCGAAAGTGGATTGTGGAAAGAAAGTGGTGATGCAGAGAGTAGACGAGAGGTAAAGGGTCGCGACGCGAACGCGTCAAATACCCCGTTTGTGCACCACACGCGCAGTACAGAAATTCGGACGTCCAACAGCTTTCGCATTTACTTCCAAGCTCATGAGTTACCGCCGCTCCTATGCTATGCCCAGAGTAAACGGAATCTATGAAACCATCGTGCTATGCCTCGTGACTCGTACAATCCACCGTCTAAGACCACATCCAATAACTCGCAGGGGGAAGCTTGAAAGCCTGTCGGATTGCGTCTCACATTGACTGATCAAGCTGCAGCCGTCTTGGTCTTCGCATCCGCATCCGTCTCCGCGTCCTCCATGTGCTCCTTGCTAGGAAGAGGCACGGCACGGTAGAGCAGAATCAACGCAGAGTGACTCTGGCCTATTAAGAGTCAGCGTACCACTCGTTGCCAGTCACAAGTCAATTTACTCACCACCACCAGACAAGGTCTCGATCCTGTCCGTGTCGACCTCAGAGACCTTGTCGTCGTTGAACCACCACCACTTGCCATCTTCCTCCTTTCGCTTGCCAGTCTTCGGGTCCTTCTCGCCCTCCTTCTTAACGAAAGATGTGTAGTGTCCACTGTCGGCCGTAGCGCCCTGGTGAGTGATGACGCCACGGAGCTCGTACAAACCGGTCTGGTTGCAGGCCTCGTCAGCAGAAAGCTTTCCATCGACCAGAGCAAGGAGCTCTTTCTTCGCCTTCAAGATCGAGGTAGCACGCTCAGCCTCGATCTGGGCATCCGTCTTGTACTCGACATCTGCCATCTCAACATCACCGCTGCCCGAAGCCTTCCTCTTCTCGTCCTTCTTGTCTTTCGCAGGCCCCTTTTCACTTGCCGAGCCCTTGCCCTTCTCCTTCGCATCTCCACTCATTTCGATGTCCTCGCCATGTTGGATGCGCTTCCTGCGCTTCCTCGCGCGCTCAACGTCCTCCTCTTCTTTCCTGATCTCCCTGATCTTGTCTCGCACAGGAATGAGAAGTTTCTTGAGGTCCTCAGAGCAGAACTCAATAGCGTCAAGCTCCTGAGGAAAAGTCACTTTCCTCATGATCTTCGCCTTCTTACTCGTATCCCTTCGCCAATCAAAGCGCATGAAGTGAACAGGCAGGTACTTCGGAAGCCTTGTGATGCGAGACGTCTTGGTGTACATGGCATTGCGGCCTAGTACCTCCGAGTTCTTCTCAATCTTCTCCTGCATTCCCGCGACAAGACCCTCGCGCAAGTGGTTGACCTCAGCCGTGATGTGGCAGTTAAGTTTGAAGAAAGTATCCTCGCCATTAATCGGCTGTTCTCCACCGTCCTTGGCGGCTGGCTCGTCGCATTCCATGATCGTCTCGAATTTGCCAGACATGTACCTGTCGATGAAAGATCCAGCCGCCTGCTGAGCAGCATCGCTGTTGGAACCATCGCTCTTCAGCTTCTGGCGAAGCTGCGACACGATCTGCGACCAAGCTTCTTCAGCGTCCTGCTGAGCGTATCCGTGACCATCCTTGGCCTTCTGAGCGAATTGGGGGAAGGCGGTTCGTAGCGCGTTGAGGAACATCATGGGAGGAAAGCCTTCTTGGGTCTCAGACATCTGCTTGAAAAGGTCGCGCAGAGCCTCGGTGAGGTCTGCCGAAGCTCCAAGACCACCAAGACCGAAAGACCTGAAGTCGCTGGGGCCGGCAGCGCTTGACGCACTATTCGTTGTATCAGTATCCGCGTACGCATCGCAGCTCCAAAAGCATCCTACCTCGGCTTGTACTTCACCAACTCATCCCTCAGCTCCGGGATCGCCTTTAGGGTTTGCAGAGTGGAGTTCATGTAGCAGGTGTTGCCCAAGTTCTGCAGGCCAGCAGGTATCGCGCCAGCCACCTGCGCAGCTTCGGCCTCAGTCATGTCCTCCAAGAAGCGAATCTTCTCCTTGGGGCGCTCGATCTGGCCCTTGGCATCTCCGGAAGGCGTACCCATCATCATGAAGGTGTGGCCAGCCTTGACGTTGAGCTTCGAGAGATCGGTGTCATCCTTCAGCTGGCCACCCTTGACCAGGATCTTCTGGCGCTCGGGCTCGACGCCGGTGAGGGAGTACAGCTGGAACTTGAAGGTCTCGCCGGTACTTGTCGGGTCGAGTTCGACATCGTACTTCTTTCCCTGATGTTTGACCACCACTGGTGGCGCAAGTCAGTAAGTGATGTTTGCGCATCTCTGAGCATCAACATGAGGGTGAGATGATCGTGGTGCAACCTGCCCCAGATCAAATCATCCGGCAATTACCCAGGCGCACGCGTGTGCCTGAGATAACAGCTCAACATGTGTAGATGGATGCTTGCTCATCAAGGCGGCGGGGGAGCGGGGCCGGCGTACCTGGAATGGATGCCATATTTGCAAGGGAGCGGCGAGTAGCGAGATGGTGGATAAGGTCGCGGGGGGTTGCCCTGGAGGAAAGGTTGGCAGCGGCGGGCAGAGCGAGCGGCGAAAGCAGCGGATGGAATGTCCTGGATAGAGTTGCCCTGCGATTAGCTCACCGCGCCAAGCAATGCGGGCCTGCCTGGGGCACCACCGTGTCCGGAGCTTCTTCGGAAGGCCGACACGCCGCGCATCACCGCCCGAGGGCCCCCGCCTCACCACATCATACCTCCCCAGGTCCAGGGAGCTCCTCCGTACTGCTAGCCCAAGCTTGCACTCCCACCACCGCAATCACCCTGGTTCCGCCCGCCGGTTGCACTCCGTCAAGATGGTAAATATGCGCCCGCCTGCTCCGAATTCCCTGTCGCAGCTTGCTGACGCCCGGCGGTAGTCGCAATCCCTCCGGCCGTACCTCCAATGCGTCCGCTCCTCCCTCACCGGGGCGCTGTCGCTGTCGAACTTCGCCTCCCAGGCGTCAGAGAGGCACAACGTTCCTGAAATTGAGGCCCAGACGTCTCCCGAAGTCCTCCTGAACCCCTTGACCGTGTCCCGCAACGAGAACGAGCGCGTGTTCATCGAGCCGAGTATCAACAGCGTGCGCGTCAGCATTAAGATCAAGCAGGCCGACGAGATCGAGCATATCTTGGTCCACAAGTTCACAAGATTCTTGACCCAGAGAGCTGAGCAGTTCTTCATCCTGCGGAGGAAGCCTATCAAGGTGCGCCTACTGCCCCTGGGCCGCGTTCGGGGCGGCGAAGCTGATGCCTGCTAGGGATACGACATTTCCTTCCTGATCACCAACTTCCACACCGAGGAGATGCTGAAGCACAAGCTGGTCGATTTCATTATCCAATTCATGGAGGAGGTGGACAAGGAGATTTCGGAGATGAAGCTCTTCGTAAGTGGCCCCGGCAGGAGGCGGCTCACGCCGATCTTTGTGGAGGTGGCGCCCGTTCCGCTTGAGCATATGCTAACAGCTGCTACAGCTAAACGCTCGGGCACGTTTCGTCGCCGAGTCTTTCCTGACTCCGGTACGTACTTTCTCTCCGTGACTCTGCGTAGCAACCATACTGACGCCTTTCACAGTTTGACTGAAGTAGCAATGACATTATCAAGGAATGTACCTACGATATCAGTGCGGAGAGGAGCAACCGCAGAGAGGTTGCGGGGAGTTTTTGGGTCAAGAGCAGGTGAAACTCATCAAGTCCGTCGACGATATCAGCAGAACGGCTATAGCGAAACCGTTCATGTCATGTGGCATGAAGCAACTGGAACATCGACCGTAGAATTCAGCGAGCACAAAAAATCACACAACTGGTACAATTTCCTCAAATGTCCTCCTTTAAGCATAATACGCATATCACAGCCACACTGCTTTCTCCCCATAGCTTTCGATTTGGCGCTAATTGCATAGAAAACCGTTGATTTATTTCTACCGTAAGTTAACCGGCGAACAACGCCGGGAAGAAATTAAAGCCCCCTCATCTACATGAAATCACGCTCGGAAGACATCTTACAAAGAGACGCATCCGTTGGCGCTGTTCTCAACAAAGATACCGCCGTAGATCTGGCCCTCGGAGAAACCACTCTCCTGGAAACCGCTGTTGACAACATCATCGGTGCCGGTGGGCTTCTTCAGGATACCGATCTGGAATTGGCCGGCGCCGGAGTTGTCGTTGGTGAACGGGCCACCCGCCTTAGCAAGCGGCTCCATGTTCTTCGAAGAGTAGATGGTGAGAGAGCTGTTTCGATCGTCAGAATACATCTCTCGAGGTATTTGCATGTATACCCTATTCATGCCGAACGGAAGAAAGAGGGCTTTTTGGTTGTACTTACTTGGCGGTGTAGTCCAGGGTCAGGGCGAAGTTCTGCCAGTTCTCAAAGTCGATGGGGGCCGACCAGAGAAGGTTGGAGTCGCGGCCCAGAAGCTGCCACGACTCCTTGTCGGTGCCGTTGGTGCCGATGCGGTAGCCAGTGTTGAAGTTGAACTGGTTGGCGCTGTAGTCGGCGGCCTCATGCCAGACGTTCTGGGAAGGCGGTCAGCCGATCTGCACCAGTTTCAAGCCACGTCTTCGAACGTCCCGACTTACCAGGTACTCGTGGCTCAGATTGAGCGGCTTCTGCGCATCCTGCTTCACGCTCCAGTGGAGGGTGACGACGCCGCTGTCGGAGGTGTCGTTGGCGCTGTCGGCCGCGAACTGCAGGCCGGCGCGGCGGAAGCCGTACTGCTTCTGGAAGATGGAATCGTCGTTGATGGTGACCTCGATGGGCTTGTACTCCGGGACGTCGAACTTGGAGGGCGCGACAGAAGGCTCCTTGAGGATCTGCGACCAGGTCACGTTGTTGCCCTTGACGTAGTCCGGGTTGAAAATGCCGTTCTCGGTGTCGAACTCGGCGAGCGTGGCGTTGGACGGCACGCGGCCGTCGAGCAGAATCGGGCACTGCGTCGTGTTGATCTGGCGGTGGCGGGTGCCAGCGAAGCCCGGGTGTCCGTACGAGGGGCGCGAGGGTGCCGCGAGGGAGGTGCACGCCAGCGTAGTGAGGACGAGAAGGAGCGACGACATTTTTGCTGCGGTGGGATGTGTGTGGTTGGTGAAAGAATGAAGGTTACACTCAAAGCGTCAAGCTTGTACAGAGAAAAGAATGAAAATTCAGCCGCGTAGCAGTCTGCAGAAAGAAAGAATGGTGGTGGTGACAACGAGCAGGGTATGAGGAGGGAGCAGGTTTATATTATCAGGTTCCCGGAGTGATCTTTGCCTAAGTTACGGACTCTAGCAGTCCCGAACGCCTGGGCTGACTCTTGTCCATTGCATGCATGTACAGCATGAGTAGGTTGAGGCTAGCCCGGAAAGCTCCCGTCCGATCGAATTGATCAGTCGAAACAGGAGGGCCGTCTGCTGCCCGTATTCCCACAGCTCCCCAACAGGGTGGATATTGGCAAAGGGCAAGGCGTGATCCGCACCGACACTCACCCACCGGGAAAGAACTGCACTGTCGGGCTCCACCAATCTGCGGTGGATCTGAGCCCGAATAAACTTTGGCGCGGGGTTGCCTGGGCCCGTTGTGCGGCGGTTAATAACAGTGCGGTCCGGCGACCGCCGGCAATTTACCTCTGACCCTGCAGCACACGACGGCATTTGAGCAGATGCGCGCCAGGGATTATTTTGTTTCATTCTTCCAAGCATCTAGAAGAGATCCGAAATATCAGGCGGGAGGAGCACGACTGCATGACTCTGCGCGCTGCCTGACCAGCCTGTCTTGCGCAACGGCGGTGCCGTCTTCCTGACTCGGAAGTCCAAGCTCCTCTACAAGCCGCGACACTGGCGTCCTCCCTAACCCCCTATGAAACAGCTATTCGACTCGCAAGCGAGCACGCCGGAAGACACAGGCGAGGGAAGCTGGCTCAACCGTTTTGGCAAAACACCTATGTAGAGTCTACTACAGGAAAGCATTCGCGCTCTTGCGCCACACACGCACGCCTTTTCATTGGTGCAAGAAGGTGATCCTGTCCGGCATCTCTTCGCCAAGACCACACTTCTCCCTGAAGTCTCCCAGCTCTGCGCCCCTATGCTTAATTCTCTCCGCGAATTTTTGCAGAGGGCAGCTTCCGCCTGGACCACTGTCGCAGCCCGGCACAGGCACGATTCCGTCGTTGATGTTGACGCGCACGAAGGCTCCGGGCGAAGATTTATTCTCCGACCCCGCTGGGGAGCATGAAAGTCTCTCGAGGATGGTGCGACCGCCCATAGGCGTGACTTGAGACGTTTTCCAGGCGCGGCCATCTGCCCTATGCGTAACCGGCAAGTCCTCGTCGTCGTGGAGAAGATCAAAGGCAGCAAGCATTGGGACAATGTCACCGTCGTGCACACTGAATCCACAAGTTAGCAATGTCCGAAATCGGACGCATCTGGTGAGGAACCCACAAGCTGAAGAAAACCGGCCCCGCAGATGGGCCCTCGACGAGCAGATTCGTCGTGGCATTCAGCCACAGCCATCCCATTAACGCGCCGAACTTATTCCCCGGGCCAGCACGATAAAAATGGATGACATCTCTGGCGTACTCGAAGCTCAGCCACTCGTCCCTGGTGAAGACGTCGCACCAAGCGCTGCTACCGCGCACGGTCGTCTCGAAGCCGCACATCTCCTGCATTGCGTAGATGTCCGTGTCGCTGAACTCAATGTCTGGATTCTGCTTGAGCAACCGCTTCCGTACCTTGCTGAGGTACGTCGCGCGGTATTGTGCAAGCATGCGCGCGCCGTAGTCGTGACCAGATTCCAGGTCCTCGATGTAGGCGAGGCAGGTGTCTCCGGGAGTGAGTGTGTCAGCACCAAGCTCGGCGGTCTCAGGGATGACGTGCAAAGTGGAGAGATCCTGCCAGTCAAGGCCAAAGAAGCCAGCGGCAAAGTAACGAGCTGTGTCAATGACACGAGGGGAGTCTCCTGCCCAGAAGTTCGTTTTACCGCTTGGCGGTAGCAGGTGGCTGTAGCGAGTGCGGAGCCGGATTCCGTTTGTAAAAGCTCCGAGAACGCCAGAGAACGGACCAGTACTTGTAAGCTGTTCAAAGTCCCGCTGTGGGTCTGCAAATCGTGAGTTCGCTTTTTGAAACAATTGGGGGCGATCAGGCATATATACCAGAGGTGATGTATTCCCAGTCGTTGACAAACGCCAAATCCCCCTTCAGCGTGACGTTCTCACGCTTGATGCGGCTCAACAAGTCAATCTGCTCTGGAGAGTTTGTTAGTCTCCACACAAAAGCGCGACGGTTTGCCAGGGGATCACATACTAACTCCAGCTTTGAAGGTAGGGAGCCTTTCATGGTGCCGTGACATCTGAATGAGTATGCTGGTCAGCACGAAAATCATGTGAGACCTTAATGCTGACCATCCCTCAAGAACTCACCATGTGGACTTGGTCGACCGAGCAGCCATCCGGAACCACTATTCCACCTTCGAGGACGCCATCGACCTTCTCCACCCACGGTCCATTTCCTCCAAGATGGTAGAGGATATTCCAATCTTTGCTGATAGCTCCACCACCCTGGCCTCGACCCTGCGTCCCCAAATCCGTTCCATCTACGGCAATGACATGTCTATTCTTGTTCCACCAACTCGTCCAACTCGAAGAATAAGGCGCGGATGCATAGTATCCAGAGAGTGAGCCCGGGTCATTGCATTCCGAGGTAAAGAACGGCAGCTGAAGAGCTGAAGACGCGCCGGTCCGGGTTGCTGCCCAAAGCGCAAGCGCCAGGCAAGCAGCGGCAGAGAAGACCACAGTGAAGGACACCGTCATTATTAAATGGGATATGTACTGAAAGAGCTCCGGGGAAGTAGAAATCGTCGTGATCGTGGCTGGTCTCTCGCGACCGGCGTCGGGAACGGGTTCAGACCGTCAGATGAGGAGCGGCGGTCGTGTGTCGCGGCTGCACATTCATGAGCGCGCAATGGGCGAAAAGGAGCGGCA
This sequence comes from Neofusicoccum laricinum, assembly GCA_029906385.1. Lineage (NCBI taxonomy): Eukaryota > Fungi > Ascomycota > Dothideomycetes > Botryosphaeriales > Botryosphaeriaceae > Neofusicoccum > Neofusicoccum laricinum. Next base: position 794,467 of record CP123716.1, on the reverse strand, counting down.
ATGGCGAGGGTTTGTGGCGATAGAGAAGGAGTCGCGTGGGTGGCTTGAAAGCAGGTAAGTGGCATGTGACATCAACGGGAAAGGGAGATCGCCGACACGTGGGCGCTCAGCCCCAAGCTGGGCCCACGGGCGCCGAGCATTCCGCCAGCCAAAGTTCAGCCAGGCGCTTCAGGTTTTCGGCAAGCGGCAGGGCGTGGTGGTTTTCGGCGGCGCGATCTGCGATCCGGGGTACCACCGCTGCCGCTGATCGCTGCGGACACGTGTCGTGCACATTGCAGCCGCAGCTGAAGGCGCGGCCAGGCACAACTGCTGGAGACGGAGGCACTCGCACAGGCTGAGGCCAGAGACCGCAGGAGACAGCCGCAAGCTGCAGTGCACGATGACGTAGCTGCGAGTAACGTGACTGTCGTTCTTGGCTCTCGGGATCGCATTCGCCCCGGCACGGGAGACGCTGGACGCATGGCCTCACCACCCCGGCCCGACTGTGAACCTTCGCGGTCGCCGAGACGGGCGTTAGCCGGAGTTTGTGCTAAATTCCGGGCCTGTGACACACTCTCTGCATGTCCACCCTCTCCTGTCCCACACCTGCTCCTTGCCTGCAAGAACTACCTCTCTGCGGCGCCCGCCGTTGGATCTCACTCCTCTCCCGCCACTGACTTCCAAAAGCGGCATGGAGTCTCAACAACAGCAACCCAAGCGCCGCCGTGTGGTCACCGCCTGCACCGAATGCCATCGCCGGAAGCAAAAGGTACCTCTCGCATGGCGTGATGCTGTCCGACCGGTGTTCTGACCCGTTTCAGTGCGACCGCAAGAAACCGTGCAATGTCTGCTTAGCTCGTGACGTGCCAGACAAGTGCTGTTATGGCGATTCAGCGTACGTCCCGTCTCTTTGCCAACATACCTCCAACCTCCTCACGCTTCCCGTCCCTTTGAAAGGCAGCTGCGATGTGTCCACGTATCTCCTCCGTGTTGACTGATTGCTCGAAAACAGGCCGGAAGCCGGTGAGCCGCTTCCCAAAAGCACCGGGAATCAAGATGAGATGGGCTACTCTGCCCTTGAGGGAGCAACTGCTTTTGGTGATCTGAAGAAGGTACCTTCACATGCACACCAAAGCTTCGTTCTCTAACAAGTGCAGCTCCTGGAAGGAGACAATTTCTTTCGTGCCGCAACATCGAATCGCAACCAAACTCAATACGCCGACGAGGCTGAAGTCAAATACCTGGCCTTTGTCAAGAAGCTACCCACTCAACCTGTTCTTCAAGAGCTCATAGGAGTGTACTTTTTTGAGAGCAATTGGGCCTATCCGATCCTGGAATGTCCTTTCTTCAACGAGCTGCTCGCAAACTGGACCGCCCTCAATCCCGCCACCACCCGATTCACCGGTCCTAAGGGCGTATCCCGAGATCTTCAATATTTTGCAGCATTGCTTTTCGGGGTCTGCGCGGTGAGTCTGCAACTCATTCCGCCGAACGCACCCTGTCTCCACGAGATTTCGGTGACGAACGTAACTGCGTGCGACCGACTCTCCCAAAAATTCAGCGATATCGCCGCGGATATCATGACTGTCTTGGGGCGCCACGATCCCACTCTCGGTGGCGTCCAGACAGACTTCCTCAGGGCCGTTTGGCTGAAGAATTCTTCTCGAGGAACAGAAGCATGGCATGCCCTAAACGATGCAATCATGTTAGTCCATGCACCACCTTGCCAACATGAAGGACTGACACATGTCTAGACAAGCTCAAGAAATTGGTCTACATCGCCAAGCTGAACTTCAACAGTCGTCTTGCCTGGAGGATACTTTGAAGCAGTTGTAGTACGATGAGCACAAACGACGGATCTGGGTCCTCTTGTTCATCTGGAACAGGTCAGTCATTCTTTTACGCATCAAAGTCACAAGTTGATTTGTGCAGCTTCATGGCCTGGGGTCTTGGTCGGCCTCGGGCAATCAACATCAGTGATTGCGACGTCCGGACACCTATGGATTGTAACATTCCCGATGACCCATCGAAGAAGATTCCGTTGGCAACGCCAGCTCCAGGAGACGATGATGGGCCTTCGTTCTTCTCCTCAACCCTCGTCCAGTACGAACTCTCCAAGAAAGTCCATGAAATGCGGGAATTACAACTGGACAAGCCCTATCCCAAAGACTACAACGCCATCTGGGTTTTTCACAAGCAGATCTTGGCAATCTTGGACAATGCCCCACCTTTCGCCAGGACTGATAACCCCGATACATCGTTTGACAAGAAGTATCCTCTGCTGCCCAAGAAACGAGAACAAATTAGCAGTGTTTCAAACGGTATGATCATGGTCCTTCATCGGGCCCATATGGCCACTCATATCGAAAGCCGGAAAGCTGCTGTGCAAGCAGCACTCAATACTCTTGATGCACAGCAACGGTATTTCGATTTGACGGACCCTCATCACTACAAGCTCTTTGTGCTCACCTTCTACACCATCGACGCCGCGATCATGCTTTCGGCGATAACCCTCATATATCCTCCAAAGGACGAGGACGTCAAGAGGCGGATCAATGGAGCCATGGGACAAGCCATCGTCAGACTCACTATAATGTCAAAAAGCAACCCCACGGCGAGTTCAGGCGCGCAGATAGTGCGCACATGCTACGACAAAGTCAAGGACATTTTGAAACCAGGAGAAGCAGGATCATCTGGCACCGTCACATCTGCAGAAACGTCGTGGTCGGGCAATACACTAGCCGAGAGTGGTTCTCGTGAGTTGACTCAAGACGGTCAACGCGACATAGTCTCAAATGTCTCAATGGGGTTGAACGAGACCCTGGGATTACCGGACGAGGATGTGACATCTCTGGCCTTCTGGGACAACGCTCATACCTTCGACTCATCATATTGGCTGAACGCTATGAATCAGATCCCTGACCTTGCACCGGAAGACGATACCAATGACGAAAGCACCTGGGACTCGTTGCTCTTGTAACAGGAAGAGAGATGTGGAGGTCGACAGTGTCCGAGGGTGCTCCGAAGAAGGATCGTCATATTTGGCAACATTTTCAGACCTTTTCTCGGGGCATCAAAATTCCACTCAATGTCGCTTCTTCCCAGAAGCAAGGGTGGTGGGAATGGTCGTCAGCTTGTGTAGGCTGCAGCAATAGTGGCTTGCTGCTTCATGTTCGAGAAGCACAAAGCCCTCCGGCTGAGAGCTTCATTATCTCCGCCGTCTCGCAGCCTTACTTCTTTCGGAGATTCATGTTGTAGATGGCTTTCAATGTCAGCTTTTTCTCGGTCCACTAGAACGCATTCAGGTCGTCTCCGCCGATCTACTCTCATCAGGGCAGCCAACGAAGTTTGCCACGAAATACTGCGCCTGTGTCTTACGCTAAAACCTTCTCACTTCTCTAGATATCGCTTACGGCTTCACGAGCTCCATTTTCCTTTTCGCTTCCACCACAGCACCGCTTGGCCCCACAGGCGTCCATTTCGGTTGGAGGAAGAGAAGCTGCATCGGGCCTAGCACCTCCAAATTCCCGTATCTCCAGCCGCAACGAGATCACGCCGAATGAGTCGTACGTATGCAACACCTGTATTTCGCATGTGTCCCACAGCACGTGCATTTCCCCCGTCCCGGAACCCAATTTCAACGAGTTCCCTCTCGACCCTCGCCAAAAACAAAGCAATAAGACGTCTGCAACATCGCCCGCCGACGATCTTCTCCCCACGCGTGCCCTCTACGATCCAGAGCCCCCCTGAAATCGCCCATCAACGAGCCACCACCATCAACCCACCATCTCCACGAACCAAAACCCCCCCACAACGCCCCAATCTCGCTTTCTCCCGCGCTTACCGCTTCGCGCACCGGCTTCCGTAGATCAGCTCAACGCACGCACGCACGCACGCACGCACACCCCCGTTGGAGAACTCCGACGACCACCACATCGGTGTTGGCGTCGACGGGTGGGGCAAGCGGACGTCGTGATACATGGCACGCCGGGGCATCTGACTGCGGCACCGCCTACCCGATCAACCGCTCAACTGACCCGGCTGCCCAAAAACGTGGCGGGGGGTCTTTCGCTGCCCTCTGATCGTCCCGGCCGACGTGCGCGCATGCGGCTGGCTGGGGTGTTGGGATGCAGAGAGCCGGGTCACGAGGGTGCTGTGCATGCGGGACGCTTGGCTGGGGAAGGGGCTGTGAGGATTCTATAGCGCTTGGCGCTTATTGATGTGCGGCTCGAAAGGGTCGGCGTGCTGTTCTTTTTTTCGGGGGGGTGGCAGACTGTGAGCATGCACGCGATAAATAACGCTAGAGGTTCCTCGGGGGTGGAAAGGCAATAATTTCCTTTTTTTTTTATCGGGCTGCGAAAGCTTAAATACATGACGTGCAGAGCGCTTGATATATTGGATGCCAGAGCAATAATAAGCCGGATATCGATGCTGCTTCAGTCAGCGCTCCCGGGGTTGGTCGCCCGGTTCGGGTTGACAGGTTCGGTTGGCGGCTGCATGCGTGCGTGTCTCGGAGAGACGGAGAGAGAGAGACCAGGTGCCCGAGTACGAGGGCGTGGAAGGGTTGCAGAATCCGATCTGACCGGTCCGCCAGGCGTGCCTTGGTTGATTTCTTTTGGCGGGGTGCGCCCGTCGACCAGGGACGAAGTCTCTCAGGCGTGTGCGATCGGTTCGGGCCGGACCGTGAGGGAGGGATCGGTCGGGTCTCAGGTCGGTCGGAGCAAAAAAGCAAAGTCGGACAGGAGGCTGTCAAAGCGGCCCGCCTTTGTGTGTGCTCGTTCAACGCGGCACACTGTGCTTCTGCAGCCCAGGGATGGCGTGCTGTGGAGTGTTGGACAGTACTCCTACATGCCGGAGGCCAGGCCTGAGCTAGGGCCGCACATGGTGCAGGTTGCCGAAACGGATGGGTCGGGAAAGCGTGCAAGATCTCGCGGGTTTGGGATAGATGAGGCAAGCCGCGGTGCGTGCATCGCGTGGCCCGGGTTGCTGTCTGGAGCAAGGCATGCGCGGAGAATAACATTCAGCCGGAGGAAGAGCACTTGTGGGGCTGTTCAGCACGCCACAGGGGTAGAAGGTCGACGACGACGCACTCGCAGACGGGGAATCCCACGACTGCTGGCGAATCCAAGGCGAGGATCTGTCTCGAGATTTGGAAGGTCAAAAAGCAAACGGGCGTGGCGGGCGACATCACGCGGCGGTGCTAGATGTTACGGCGCAGCCTCGCAGCAGCAGGATAAGGAAGAAAGTGGGGAGCGTAGTCGTGGCAGAGAAAAGACCTACGCAAGTCACGAGTCCCACGTGACGCCAAGAGGCTGCTCTCACTGCTCCCCTTGGGCACGGACCCTAAGGGACAGAGCAGTAGGAGCACCACCAGTGCTCTGTGTTACGAACCTCAGTCCGTACAGATAGGGAAGTGCAAGGGTTAGGGAGAGCACTAGCAATAAAGCAGGCAGAGGGAAGAAGCCCGGGAGTCGACAGAGAAGGATCGCCGCTTACCCCGCCAGGAAGCAAGGAAGGCCTAGGCGCCCAGGTCACGTGCGCCCCACAACGAGCCCTCGGGAAAAGGGCTCAGCGAGCCCTCAAGAAATAGGCTCCCCTACGAGCCCTTATGAGCCCAGCTCACGAGGGCCCTACCAGATTGTGCAGCTCTCCTAGTAGTATATAGCCACACTCCTTTAGCTAGACACTTGACCCTTCGTGGTCAACTCAAAGTTCCAATTCAAACCCTATTGATTTGGAGGTAACAAGCTCATTGCGCACCGCGCTATCACGTGATACTTCCCTCTTTGCACCGCCATCCTCCTCTTGTCTCTTCAAGGTAAACCCTTCGGTTTCCACCAACCTGCTAAGCGACTCCGAAGCCTAGTGGAAGGAGCCTGTTACGAACCTCCAAGAGCGCAGGCTTTGTAGCCCCAAGGGTAAGAAGCCCGCACGGGAAGAAGGCCCACAAGGGTATAGAGGCGGAAGTCGAAATCCTAGGAAGAGGCAAAAGCAGACGGGCGCGGAACAGGGGAACACCGCGATCGTCTCGTACCGACGGATGTCGGAAGAAAGACAGCTAGGCGCTAACGTCACGTGCGCCCCACACCCTAAAAGGGCTACTTTGGATCGGGACTGATCCAAAGCCCTGATCCATCTCCCTGATCTAAGAGGCATATCCAAATGCCTGATCCAGATTGTCATAGCTTTCCTAGTAGTATATAGCCACACTCCCTTAGCTAGACATTTAACCCTTCGTAGTCAACTCAAAGTTCCAATTCAAACCCTATTGATTTGGAGGTAACAAGCTCATTGCGCACCGCGCTATCACGTGATACTTCACTCTTTGCACCGCCATCCTCCTCTTGTCTCTTCAAGGTAAACCCTTCGGTTTCCACCAACCTGCTAAGCGACTCCGAAGCTTAGTAGAAGGAGCCTACCGTTACAGAGCCTACCGTTACAGTACTCTATCTACTCCGCGGTAGACGCCTACCGGAGGAATAGAGTAGAGGGAGCAAAGAATTAGATTATATAGAACTCTCCTACGTATATAAGTCATACTCCTTAGCATAGCTTTAACCTTCCTGGTCAACTTTAATAACAATTCAGCATCAATTGTTAGTAACACGGCCTACACGTGTCGCGCTCGTTACGTGTACCCTATTCGTTATTCTCAACTCTCTTCCTTGTATCTCTTAAGGTAAACCCTTACACGGTTCACCGCCCTCTTCGATCTGCGGATTCTTAGAGGCAGAGGCCTACCGTTACACTAGATAGATTGGAGGCTTGAACAGGCAAGCCATAGCTCAGCGCGCATGGTGGAGGAGCGGATCAGCACCTGCAACGGGAAGTGCTCGTAAATGGGCGAAGTCGGCGGCGGAAGGGCACATGAGCGGCAGCGGAGCTGGCTTGGCAGCGCTGATATAAAAGAGGGCGCTGATCTTATGGGGCGAGCCATTGGAGGGCGCCGGAGAGGATGGAGCGGTGCTGGAGGATGCTGTAATGGTTCAACCCCAGAGTAAGCGCTGAAGAGTTGAATTCCGTCTACACGAAGGTCAAGCTGGGGATGGAAGGACACGCGTCCCCAGCGACTCTATATAAGCGAAGACTAGCGCTACACGTGACCGCCGCGGATCCTCCAAGGCACCATTATGGGTACAAACCATAACAGATGCGGTGCGACCCACGCGGCACTCGGGAGATTGCATGTGGCGTGCAGCGAGCATGTGGTTACACGAAGCCCGGCTGGCGTTGGTTGGGGGGGCCCTGTGGCCCCAAAGCGGGCGGATGGCGCAGTGACTGGGAACGGGCGCGGTGCATATAACGCCCTGGGGCCCTGGGGCCGCCCGGCACTCTGGTTTAGGCCCCCTGTCGCCTTGACAGGCACGTGGGAGACGCCCTTGGGCCTTCAGCAGCCGTGCGGGGGCGCCGTTGCAGCATTGCCGCTTCCGGCCTCTGCGTTGGACCAAACGGGTAATCCAGTCGCCCGCGGTGATGACGATGTGCACGCCGCCCGCCCCGCCCTAGCGAGCGCCCTGGGCCGGCGCCGCCGTAGCGACGCACCGTCTGGGAGTGAGCAATCCCGGGCGGCCGCGCAAGTGCGGCCTGGGTGCGGCGCTGGGCAGGCCAGGGGCCGCGGCGGGCGGCGGGCGCGGGCGGCGTGGGCTGCACACCGTCTGGCGGGGGGTGAGACGACGCGATGCCGACGACGCAACGTCATGCTCAGCTCGGGCAGAGGCCTGTCGGCGGGCGCTGCGGGTCGGGGGAGGGCCTGGCCGCGGGCTCGACACCGGCTGCATGGACAGCGGCTGGCGTGCCGACGTCCGCGATGCTTGAGAGGCTGCCGGCCGGCTCGTTCTGCTCAGGCGCCAGATTAGCGAGAGGGCCGGTATCTGCTGCTTCCCTGTTGGCGCGGCGATCTGGCTGGTGCACTGCGGCCGGCCGTCCACTGGCGGGCGCTCGATCGACGCCTCGACTGTGTGCCGCCCTAATCGACCCCGTCATCGAGACTCAAGCCCGCCCATCGGGCCCCGCCTGCGCCCATTCCTGGCTCAGACAGCGCTCTCGGTCCCAGAGATCCGCCCCCTGCGCCTGCCAGCACCGCGGCCAAGCTCGTATTGTGCCTCCCCAGTGGCGTCCTCCAATGAACCCTGATGACGCTCAGCATCTGCTGCCGGCACTGCTCAGAATGCACAAACTTACATGCGCGTTTCCTCACGCCCTCGAGGCCTCCCCACCCGCTGCCGGCACCACCTGCACTTCCTGCGAACGCTCCACCCGCCGGCCCAGTTGAACATACATATCCGCGAACTGCTCCGCGCGGCGCAGCAAGTGCGGCCTGCCGAGTTTCGTTGACACTACTACCCCGGCCCCCACCGTCCCCTAGCTGCTTGGACCTGCATTGGCCCTCACGCTTCCGCCTCCTCTCCACGCCGCTCCAGCCGCGCAGGCTCTCGTTTCGCGCCATGTCGTCCCCAGCACCTCGAATTCTCATTTATCTACTCCGACGAGACCTCCGCGTCGCGGACAATCCAATTTTCAATCATCTTACACAGCAGACCGCCTCCAGCTCTGCACACTTTACCCATGTGCTGCCCGTATACGTCCTTCCCGCGAACCAAATCGAGGTCTCTGGCTTTCTGAAAGATGGCGCCAAAAGCCCGTATCCGGAAGCTCGCAGCCGTGTCGCTGGCTTCTGGAGATGCGGCCCTCACAGGGCAAAGTTCACTGCCGAGAGCGTGTGGGACTTGAAGGACTCTCTGGGCAAGATCGGCAGCGATCTAGTCATCCGGATTGGAATGGTAGGAGACGTGCTGCAGGATATGCTTTCATGGTATGGAAGTCACGGTCAGGAGAGAGGGGCTGTAGCAGCTATCTGGATGACGGCAGAAGAGGGCGTGGAAGAGAAGAGGGAGGAACGCGATGCCCGCAAGGCAGCCGACGCCAGCGGGGTCGAGTTCAAGCTTTGGACCGACGAGAAGTATTTCATCGACGAGTAAGTCACAGTCCAGGCCTGCACCCATCCTCCGCTAACCGCCCACCCACATCAGCCGTGATCTACCTTTCTCCGCCATCAGGGATCTGCCTGACGTCTACACCACTTTCCGTAAATCCTTGGAACCCCTCCGTTCCCAACCGCGCGCGACGGTACCTGCGCCGAAGTCCCTGCCACCACTGCCTTCCGCCTCCTCAATCCCGCCACAAGCGAGCCCTTTTGCCCCACCGGAATCTCTTTCATCCATGATCGACTGCCTCAATAAACCTTTGGATCCGGCCCTGGATTTGGAAACGCCGCCACAGTGGCCGTCAGGGGCGACTTCGGCCCATCCGTTCTCCGGAGGCGAATCGGCCGCCCAGGATCGGGTATCGCATCTTATTTCGTCGGGATCCATGGCGAACTACAAGCACACACGCAACGGGCTCCTCGGCGAAGACTACAGCACCAAGATATCCTCCTGGCTCGCGCTCGGCTGCATAACCGCCCGCCAAATCCACAGCTCACTGACAGCGTACGAGGACGGCAGCCCAACCATCCCCGACTCGTGGAAGGCCGCGCCGGGGTTCGGCCAGGGCGAGAGCACCGGCACCGCCGCCGCCCGCTTCGAGCTGCTCTGGCGCGACTACATGCGCCTCTGCACGCGCAAGTTCGGGCCGCGGCTCTTCCACGTCGACGGCTTCCGCTCGGACGAGACGACAACAACCGACAGCAACGGCGGCGCGGACAAGGAGGGCCGGAAGAAGTGGCGGTACCTCGGCGGCGGCGGCGACGACGCGGCCAAGACGCGGCAGGCGGTCGAGCGGTTCCGGGCGGGGCGGACGGGAGTCGGGCTCATCGACGCGTCGCAGCGCGAGCTGTTCCTGACGGGGTACACGTCGAACCGGGCGCGGCAGAACGTGGCCAGCTTCCTGGCGAGCCACCTGGGCATCGACTGGCGGGTTGGCGCCGAGTGGTACGAGTGCGCGCTCGTCGACTACGACCTCAGCAACAACTGGGGCAACTGGCAGTACGTCGCCGGCGTCGGCAACGACCCCCGCCAGGGCCGCCGCTTCAACCCCGTCAAGCAGGCCCTCGACTACGACGCCGGCGGCAAGTACGTCAAGACGTGGGTCGAGGAGCTGCGCGGCGTGGACGTCGACGGCGCGCAGGGCGGCGGCCGCAGGGGCGAGGAGATGCTGATGGGCTTGTTCCAGGCGTGGAGGCTGCCTGAGAAGGAGAAGGAGAGGCTGGGCTTGAAGGGCGTCGAGTGGGTCGAGAGACCGCTGGTGAGGATCCCGTTCGCGGTGGGGAACAAGGGCGGCGGTGGCGGGGATGGCAGGAGAGGTGGTGGGCGGGGTGGGAGGGGGTTTAGAGGGAGGGGGAGAGGTGGTGGGAGGCCGAGGCGGATGGGAGAGATGGACAGGGCTGCGAAGCAAGGGCAGCTGGAAGACGGACAGCCCTCGCAGGACGCGTAGTTCGTAATACGTGAGATGGTGGCATCTCTACTATCCCATGCCGTCTTCGTCGGCAAGCGTGGAGTTTGCAGCGTCGGGCCGGCGCGGCGAAGAAGCGTTTGTATCACTTGTCTTCGGTCGATCTGCTTTTCGGTTATGTTTTGCCAAAAAAAAAAAATGTATGATGTGTAGTCTCCCATTCGTTTGTCTACTTGCCTTGTTCTCAAATTTTCCAAGTCTCCATTCCTGCCTTCGCTTCGCACAATGGGCACGTATCATGACGGAAATGCGCCAGTTGTGCCTTCAAGTCACTACAGGAAGCTGCGTGGCGCAGCGGAAGCGGTAAGTCACTACAACAGTTCACGTTAAGTAATGCCTAGTCTACTAACGTCCTTCGTAGCGCCGGGCTCATAACCCGGAGGACAATGGATCGAAACCATTCGCAGCTAATGGGCTTATTTTTTTTTTTGCTTTTTTGCCCTCCATTCCTCCCTCCCCTCAATCCGAGAAGCACTGGAGAATTTTTGTTGCTTCGACCGGAAGAACGACCGGCGCCGATTGGACAACTGCTTGATTTGTGCGTACATGTGCGGTTGCCTTCCTGTTCTGGTTCTCAGGATCTGAAACCCTGGCACTGCATCTTGGGAGGAAGTTCTGTGACTCCGAGTTCTGACGGAGACAGCATTCCTTCGCAGCGCATGCAATGAGGTTCGAACCGCCCGTTCTCTCTTTTTCACGCTCTTTTCCGTTCACCGATGTTGAAGCGTTCGCTTTTCTTTGTGTCCCGCTCCCCGCCCAGATCCCGGGTCGTCGTGTGGAACGTGTGCCTCGGCGCCGCAGCGGTCTTTTTGCACCCGGATCCCTGCACTTTTCTTTTTTCTTCTTTGCTGTGTCGCGTGTACGTGTACAGCTCAAGCTCTCCTCGCGGCGCACATATATCCCGTCTCTCAAGCTGCCTTCCTGCATCAAAACCTCCCCTCGAGCCCCCGCGCGCACACACAAAACAGGAGCCCCCCGATCCCGCAACCACGACGACAACATCAACCCGCCAACCGCTCCCATCCTACCTACCTGCCCTCCCCGCTCGGACCGCCCTGCTTCCCGCCCTGATCCAAGCCCGCCCCACACCGTCCGAGAGATCTGGCCTCAAGGCAAAACGTCAAAGCTCCGTCCACCACTTACGACGAAACGGCAAAAAAAATAAGCCAGCGCTGGGCGGACCAGCTGGAGCCGGTGTGCGATGCCTGCCCCCTATCGGAGTCGAACCGATGGCCTCGACATTACTAGTGTCGCGCTCTACCACTGAGCTAAAGGGGCTTGCTTGGTGGTTGTCCTGTTGGGGACTGTTGATGGCGATGTGGTGGCGGGTTGAGTTTTTATTGAGGCGGGAGAGGGCAGTGGAGTGTTTGAAGGTGATGAGGAAATGTAGGCGCGTGCTCTTTTTGACGTTCGCGGGTTGTTCTTGGTGATGGGGTGTCTGAGGTTTGGAGGATGGAGTTGTGCTCCCCGGCCGTCTGCACTTGCGGCTCTCTGGAGCCAACTTCTCGTCAATCGATGACTAGTGGGGCTACTCATATCGCCTCGGACATTGCTCTCTGGTGCCTGGGTTTTTTTTTTTTTAACAGCTTGTCTGCGTGGTGAATCTGTGTTATGTGGAAGGGAAACCCAGATTGCGGGTGGTAAGACACGAGTCTTCGTAGTGTGGCCAAGGTATGTATTAGTGCCCCTACGCTACCTGCATGGTTGTTTGCCACACGCCCAGCTTGTTGCTGAGACCTCAGATAAGCATGTCTCTGTCGTATTGAAAGTTGGTATGGGAAACCCTTTGGCCCTTCCTCTTCTCACGAACTTGCAGTTGGGATGAGGTCAACACAAGCCAAATCGATAGTTCGTGTGCGTGACGATTGATGAACACTTGAGATCTGAACACTGCTGAACATAGCATTCGTCTTCCCATCGGTGGACGTACTAGATATCGAGTTTGCATGAAGATCCATGGCGATTGCATGTGGGAGGATGCTCTAGTGCATCCGAGATTATGGTGGGGTCGTGGCGGCTTTTGTTATAGGTTCCGGTTCCCCGCTTAGCCACCTCCGCTTACCATGATAGGAAACTCTCGTGACTCGGCTTTACTCGCTGTGAGGATCACGGGAAATAACTATGCCAGGATACCATGCTCTAGGCTCTTGGATCGACTGCGGTGGCTTTGGATTGCAATCTTTTATTTGTCGGTATCACCGAAGACATGATCAGTCGGATTGCAAATGGCATTAGAAGAAACGTTTACACAAAACGCGGCCTGGCATCCGACGTCTCTTCTGCTGTCTATCGCGGTAAATTTGTAACTAAAGGGTATCTCCTCCGAAGGCAAAGCAACGAATGCCGGGATATGGCACTCCAAAAACAAGCCTCATAATACATCAACTCTTCATGTGTCCATCACATGCCAATGTTTCTTCCACCATTTGCTCGTTAGCCAGCCGGCTATGTACGCGATCCACGCCTGCTCCAAGCGCTATCTCCGCCATGTGTAGAGGAGTGTCGTGGTGAGTTGAACGACTGAGCAGGAAGCTCATATGCAATCTCATGCGGGTGGCTTGGCAGCATAGCCGGCTGAGTCCAAAGCTCGATTGGTGCTGCATGCAAGAGATCTCTGTAAGGGCATTGCGTGCTGTGGCCTCCTGGAGGACAGCCGTAAGGACACTTGATTTCGTCTTGTACCCCGTTCGTCGCCCCAGCCGCCTGCTTGCGTTGTCGACGACGCCAAAAGACAAAGCCGACGATTGCCACCAGAAGAGCGATTCCTCCAGCCACGATTCCAACTATTGCGCCAACACCCACTGCCGGAGATTTGCTCTCTGAGGATGTGCTACCATTACTGTTGCTTCCGTCACCATTGTTGCTGCTCGCAGAGACGGTCGAACTTGCTGATGGGGAGCTTGCCTCACTGCTGTCGTCCGCAAGCGCCGTCCAGTGACTCGACCATGTGTCTGCAAAAGTCGCGCCATCGTCCTCGGAAGTCTCGATTTCGACGTCGTCATCTGCGATGTCTTTGCGATTTTCTCCCAGTCCGGTTCTGCCGGACCCAGGCCCCGGCGCTTGTCCAAGCCACGTCATTGACGTGCGGAAGTTGTGGCCGATGAAGGCGGCTTGAAGGAATGCTCGACCAAGCCGGTAATTATTGCCGGAAGTGGGTTCGTATTCATTACAGGGGAAGAACTGTGTCGGCGTGGAGACAATAGGGGTGTCGAGGGTGAGGTTGAGGAGGGCCAGTGGCACTTTGATGGTGACGTTTGTCGTGTCACTGGTCCCAGGTGCAAAAACGAAGCTCAGGTAGGCTGGAGAATTAACGAGCTTTTCGTAGTCTGGATCATCTACATTCCAGAGGTAGTAGCGAAGCGTGGTGTCGTAGCTGATGGGGAGATGTTTGGCGATCTCCTCACAAGTCTTCCCCGGAAGATACATGTATGGGCTCCCGGGGTCAATGCCCGTCGATAGTGTTGTCTGCTCGCTTGAGTTGTCCAGAAGCAGTTCCGGTCTTACTTTTGAAGCCGTCGGGGAATGGCGAGCCTCCGGTCTCGACTCCGAGGCCAATGTCCAACAATTCAACCGCGTCCCCGGTGTAGTTCGTGTATGTTCCAAGTGTGCGTCCTTTGTCGTATCCGCCCAAGACCAAGGAGCCTCCGTAATCGAAACCTGTGGCGCCGATGTGGAGAAGGTAAGAGTACGAAGGAATAACACTCTGATTGAACAAGCCTCCAGTAATCATGAATCCGGACTTCGCGCTGTCGGAAGTGGCCGTGGAAAAGAATTGGGCCTGCTCCGAGCCACTGCCCCCCAAAGCCATGGTGCCAACCTCGGGTCCATACTTCTTGCCGGCTGGGGTCGAAAAGGCAATGTTGTCGATGGAAACCAGGGGGACGCTGGATACTGTCCGGCCGTTCACGGTCATGGCCTGCACGTACGTCTCACCGTCGCCAATCTTGGCTCCAGTGTCGCTGTACCAGCCGCCCTTGAAGTTCGTACCCGTGCTGTCCGTGTATGCAGGATCCCAGGTGCCTCCCCTCCCGCAAGGTGTGTTTGGATAGGCGTCGCATGCCGCATTGCTCAAGATCATGGAGCCGTAAGTGCCGCTTGGTATCAGGTCCATTTGGGTGGTGCCTTGCGAGCTGACGCCCCCGACTTGGACCGACACAGCCTGCCAGGGGCCGTCCGGTCCGTAGTATGCTGTGCTCCACGGAACATTAAGATTTGCTGCAGTATTTCCAGCATCAAATTGGAGAGACAGGCAGAGGGCCAGAGCCCAAATACCCGTCGTGGTGTCGTGCATGTGAGATTGTGGGTGCCCGCCCGTGGATCTCTCTCGGAATATTCGGGAATGATAGCAGTAAAACCTGACTGCTAAAGAGAATAGTATGGAGGTGAGCGTCACTGGGACAAATGTGGCTCAGCGGAGGGGCGCTAGCATGCTGAAAAGACAGGGAATGGCACCTGAGCAGGCAGAGAAGAAAGGAGAAGCAAAGTACCAGCAGGATTCGAGCGGCAGAGCTAGCATTGCCTTCATGCTTCTTGAGTCTGCTGGCGATGCTGTGCCTCATCCCCAAACAGAAACCTAAAAATATCTAAACGCGCTTAACGTGACGGCCAATAAGACGTGGAGTTTATCCGCTGCGGAGGATCGTCGTCGGTTCGGTGCGGCGTAGATACGGACGAGCCCTTGGTATCTAACTGATTGCAGCCTTGCCAGCGAAGCTCCAGCGGTGAAAAACGGGAGATCTCAACTCTTTCAAGGAGTTTGAGGCAAGGATTAGCATCCATCAATGCAATACCGCGGCTCTTGGACGTATTTGTGCTGGTCTAAAAACGAGAAAAGTCAGACATCCAACTATAAGCACAGCTCAAGCTTCGCTGAAGGATTGATGCACGAGCGTGAAGGATGTGATGCTTTTCTTTCAGATCTTTGTTAAGCAACAACCAAATAAACGGAAAGCGGTCAAGAGGAAAGGGAGGGTGCCGACTCAGACGCCCGTGGCTGCCTGGCCGTAGCGTAAGGTGATCGTTGCAGGCCAGAACATCCGCGGCCCCGAAAGTGCACCGATCCCGCACTCCCCGCCTTGCATGAGTGGCAGCTGTTGCATTCCAGCTAGATAGGGGTATTGTGTGTCTCAGCAGCCGGGAAATGAGTTCGAGACGAGCTGAAGAGGTGGTGATGTGTTGCTGCGCCGCACGCGACGGCACAGCTGGGCCGAAAATTGCCGCTGAGCTCTAGCCAGTTTGGGGGCGCGCCCGTGCAGGTCCTCGCGGCCCGGTAGGCGCGCGCGATGAACGTAGGGGTGTGATTGGCTGCTTGTGCATTGAATGTGACGAATGCTCAACTCGGGCCATGGGGGGCAGGTTCAAAAAGATAAGATGCCCGGGCTCGCTTCTCCCGCGCCCGTCGACCTTGTCTTTTGTTGCGCTCTGGAAAGATGTTGGTCGCAAGAAAACACTTGCAACTGGTGTCCGTGGTACTCTTCGTTTGCTGTGTCTTGGCCTACCATCGCGCGCTGTTCCGGCCGTATTATTACCAGGCACCGACCGACTCGGCCCCTGAGGACTTCAACTGGAATGGCCCCGCAAACGCAACGCTAGGCTTCGGTGCCATCATTGTTGTGTCAGGCCCGGGCTCTCCCCGCCGCTCCAGGATCATCCAGGCCGCGAATGTCACCGGCATTGATTTGGCCATCCCTGAGCAGCCGGAGTGGACAGATGCACATCTTCAAAACTTCACCGATGCGATGAAATGGGGCGGTCGCGAAACCGGACGCGGATCCCAGCTTGCATGGCTTTCTCACGATTTCGCCCTCAAGTGGTACGTGCATTCAGCTGGACACAAATGCGGAGTGCGGGCTAACTCGGTAAAAAAAGGTTCTTGCATTCTGGGCTTGAAACAGCCTTGATCCTTGAAGATGATGTCGATTGGGATATCCACCTCCGAACAGTCCAAATACCACAAACGGCCGCAGCCATTCGAGAGTTACACCCCGCCGAGAGCTATTATGGAAACAACAGTGCCTGGGATATGATCTGGATCGGTCACTGCGGCGATTGGTTCAACAAACTCGAGGTCGGCATCGGAAAGGGCTTCCAAGATCCCTCAACCTTGGCTTCCCTGCCGCACAAAATCTTCAATGACAGCAGCCTTCCTGATCGAGGGGACCTACATCCTTTCACAAAGGATCTCCTTGATGCTCTCGAATTCCCCGAAAAGACGCGCACAGTTCACCAGTCTGTCTGGCCCCTTTGTACGTTCGGCTACGGCGTGAATCGGCATGGTGCTGCTCGGATTACTGGAGACATTGCGCCGATAGACAGGCCCGAAATGCCCCATTACGATGAGGCGCTGTTGCATGGGTGCATGGTTAGGGGATTGCAGTGCCTCACCGTCAATCCGGAACTCATGCACCACATGACGGGTGAAAGCCTCATTGCCCAGGAAGACTCCCGAGAAGAGATATTCCTTCCACCTGTAGACGCCAAGGGCTTGGAGCAGTCCAAGGAAAGACAGGAAACCAGCAACATTGCATGCGGTTTCTGGAGTGGGGATTTCCAGTTCGACAGTGAAGAAAGGTTGCAGATGCTGAGGGAAGAGGTAGGGAGGAAAGGAAGATGTTTGAAGCCAAGCCGCGAGCCACAGACAGCCCAGGCACCGGAGGTTCCATCGCCCGTCGACTCGAATGTCAATACTGCAACTCTGCTAAGCAGTGCACAATGAGCATTGTAATTTATTGGTACAGCAAAATGGCGTTTTGGAGTTCAATGTATAATGAGATACCCGCCCCGAGTACGGAGGCAAAAGAGCACAGCCTCGAATGTAAAAATCGCGAGTACACATTGAGTCCCCCACCTTCTATCAACCAACCCGCATTGCACTGCATCACATCCGTCAAGCTGCCACTGGAAACCTGAGTACCGGAACATCGCCTTTTCTGCATACCCGCACGAAGGGTCACTGCTGCTCATGCGAGAGCACAGTGGACTGTAGGGTTATTGGAATCGGGTTGGAAATTGAGTCCAGTCAGCTACATGCTTCAGATTCTTAGCTCGACTTTGGCGGAGATTGTTGCCTCTTTCATTTCTTATAAAGCTCTGGATATGAGAGAGTGCAGCTATATAGTGGAATTACATTCAAGCACTCAATTCAAGAACAAAAACGGGCGATCGGTATGCATGGATCAGCTGCAATACCTTATTACCATTGCAAGTTGAAAATTGGCTGGATGTTATCCTCAATCCAAATCGATATCCTTTTCATTCCGTTATGATCCGGATCATACTTAATCAAGATCTTTCCTGTTGGCGTGTTTTGGTGTGCCCGTTTATTCTTCTCATCTATCGCGTCATATCGGTACTCTGTCCACTTCAGGTTTGTCTCTTGGCCCTGTTCATTCAAAGAAGGCTTCAGAGCGGGTATGAAATCGCCCACTTTACTCTTTATCTCATCCCACCGATTCCTGTAACCGTCCTCTTTGTCGTCCCATGTCTTTTGGGGGATCATTAAGAGAGCACGGACGCTCTGGTCGTCGATCCTGGCTGCTTGGTTCTTCAGCGAGACTTGAGCTATATTTTTGCCGCGTCCAATTCCTTCGCTGAGTCCTTTAATAACAAGTCTCTCGAAGACTTTGTCTTTTGATCCGTATGCGTTCAAATAATCCGAGCCCGGGTCAAAAACAATATTCTCCCAGTAATGTGCCACGTAAAGTCCTCTTTTACTGAACACAGCCAAGACAGTACAGCCGTAAAGCCCCCTAGTACCATAGCTGATTGCAACATCTTCAAAGTCCGAGTAGTCGGCAGTGTTGGTGGCATGCAATCCTGTTCTCGTTTGAACACTCCAAATTATTGGGTTTAAGTCGGGATCGGTTAACTCGTTTCGGAAAAACTGTGCCATATCTCCTTGGGGGAGCGTCATCACCCGTTTGTGGAGGGCGAAATTTCGTTCCTGGAGATCATCCTGCTGAGTTTCCCCAGTGGGATTTACATCCACGAACCAAGGCTTGCATTTGCTTCGGCTGTTCCGTTTTTCGGGCGCATGGGGATGTAGTTCGTCCAGGTCCGGGAAAGCGTCGAATGCTTCTCGAATTTGCGAGACATGAAATCCACCGGTGGTATGAGTGTCTTTGGATACATCAGCATGAACACATTCCCTTGTCTGGATAAAAAGGACGCAGACCGGCAACAGCCAGGGCATGTGCAGTGACAGCCACGAAAAGGGAAATGAAATAGGCAAGTCTCATAGTTTTGTAAAGATATTTGTTTCAGTGGAAGTGGCGAGGAAGTAGAGTGCTTGAACTATGCTCGATGGTCAAGGAAATCCTCCCAGGTTTAAATCTATCTTGATTCTCTGCCACGTACTCAACACAAGCAGACCGAGTACGCTCTCTTAAGGACTGCGCCTGGGCGTTTCTTGGCCTGAACCAGAGAGTTGGTCTTTAATTAGATTTCCAACAATGCTCTATACGGCTGTCTGGATGATGTTGCGACTTAGCCACATGTTGCATTGCATACAGGGTAGGTAGGCTGTTGGCAGGCTCGATAACAGGGATGTCACCGGCTGAGTAAGCTTTCCCGTGGCGGCAACGCCGCACTAAATACATGTCATGTGCCGCACCCAGGTTATTATGTGCCGTAACCAGGCTGCAACATACCCTCGTACCAACGAACACCGATCGAACCCTTCACAAAAATCCTCTACCAGTCTCGTACTCGATCATGGACGCACGGAACCTGCGCAAGGCTGCCCAGGATGGTGAGAGTGATGAAGTGAAGACCCTACTGGAATCACGTGCGAGCTTCTCGGAACGAGAAATTGCAGATGCTCTGTATTCTGCAGCTCTTGCAGGACATTCCGAGATTGTTGGAACGCTTCTGTCGCACGGTTGTCCCATCGACGAAGGCGCATTCCTCGGCGCCTGTAAATCTGAAGAACCTGCCGTTTTCCAGCAATTCATCAACCAAGGCTGGGACATCAACTCGACGGAGTTCGGGGATCCCGCTCTGAGGTATGCACACTCGATGCCATTGAGAGAAGTATCTAACCCAGTGGAAGCCTCGTCGTTGGCAGTTTTGCCTGCACAAAATTCCTGCTCGAGAAAGGCGCCGATCCCAATTGTCATCGCGAAGGCACGCCAAGCCCACTCACAGTAGCAACGTTCACACGCTCAACCGAGGTACTCGACCTCCTTTTGTCTCATGGTGCAGCGATGGATTCCGAAGCTCTATACAGCGCTATCCCAATGCGCGGAGGAGGAGGGATTCCAGTGATGAAGCTTCTCATTGAGAAAGGTGTTGACGTCAACGTTCACCACAAAGGTAAAGCAACACCACTACATTGGGCTGTCCGCAGCGGGGATAAAGAGCGCGTCCAACTTCTACTTGATAACGGAGCTGACAAAACAAACAACTCCTTTGCTGGGCGGACACCGGCAGATCTGGCTAAGGAACTAGGCAAGGTGGAAATATACGAACTCCTTTCCGGCTAAGCCTCACCGATGACGTATTGGAACCACGTGTCAATAATCTTACTGAATGGATGAGTCTGAAAGGGGCAGTTAAGGCGAAAGCCTCACCGATCTCCCCTTCCACCATCATACCAAAACCTTTGCATTGCTCCATCACGCATACTAACGGAGGTCGTCTACGTCCTGTTGATCAAGTAAATACAGGACAGGTTGCAGTATTCCGAGAACCTAGCCAAGCCCCATGTGCCATAATAGCGTTGGCGGTGCTGTGCCGCGCTGGGTGTGCAAAGATGTATCTGCCCAGCTTCGCCTCTACGAAGTACCCGCGCCGCCCGCACTATATATAGTCTTCACGCCGCAACCAACAACTCGTGAATGCAAGACAACATAGGTGTATTCAGAGCTGCTCCAGGTTCCACCAATATTCTACGGACAGATGTCTTAAGAAGTACAGACAATAAAAAGAAACGCGCTCTACTGATGCCAAGAGCACTATCTACCAACACTTTACTTGTGTTCTCTTGTTAGTGGACGATATTTTTATACTTACCATAGATCCTGATGGAGGTTTGTAAGAGGCATGGTTGGGGAGTGTATATGAGGGCTCACTTCTCTGAGAACAGTGGTTCTTTTCCAACAACTTTCTACCGCAGCTTCATTACACTCCCTACGCAGCGTCAGAAGTCCTTTTGATAACTATTCTGATCTGTTCAAGCATGAGAATGAACTCATTTTCTTTAATAATTGGCTTGGTTGCCACGTCGGTAGCTAATCGTGCCACTTTCTCATTAGGGGATGTGGATCGGCACATCGGGTCAGGAGTAAGCACTCTCACGTGTTCAGTTTTCCACGGCGCGAGACATAGATTCATGAATATCTAGGGAGCCACACCAACGCTAAACGGAGCTGCGCTCGCCTTCTCGGCCGCGGGCTCAGCCCATACTGGATCAACGGGCGTGCCTGAAGACGGAATCGACATCTTCATCTCACCCGAACTACAAAGCAAAATCAAGGACGCCATGAAAGCGAATTGCCAAGAAGTCAACGACAAATGCTATCAGAGCGTCAAAGAAGTTATAAGCACCCCAGAAACAGAACTACAGTCGCGTGCTACGGTGGGCGGTGTCCTTACTGGTGTGTGGGCTCTTGCCTACATGGTCTCCGGTATGGCCTACCTATGGAAGGAGAAGGAAGAGGAGGTAGTACACTGGCACATTGAAAAAGAGGGGATGATGCAGGTCTCGGCTGCAATGTCGGCCTCAGAAGTTGTTGTGGGCACTGGAACCGGTGTTCCCTCAGTCACCATTACGCCAAAGCCTGAGCCAACAACACCCACCGGGTAGGTTACACGCCTCTCTGAGCGGATCATCAGCTAATGTAGGGCAATAGTGTTGCACCTGAAGTCACCACCTTCACCAGCGCCGTTAACGGACACGCGGCTGGTGACGTGGTAATCTTCATGCCCGAAGACATGGCCAAACGCATGGAGGAGATGATCCGCCGGACAGGAGATGACCACTGTCCAGCGGCGGCGGGATTCCAACAGTCGGGAATTCGCAAGCGCCTGTCAGATCTCGGAGCGGTAATCTGTGCAGCCGAGTCTATCCTCAACAATGCTGTTCCAGGCTACGCATTCGCAGACTATTTGATCATCCATCCTCGTGCTCTCCACTGGAACAATGCAGATGCGGTGCGAGCTATGAACACGGTCATGCAAATAGCTCGTGAAATGGCGCCAGTGTTGCAATTGGACCTGGAGACAGCAGCGAGTGTGGGAGTCGGTGTCTTCGCCGTGGCGTTCCAAGTGCTGGTCATTGGAGCTCCTCTTGGGACGTCAAACAGTATTGCCGCCTCGATGTTTTCTGATTACACTGAGGGCGCATCGTGTTCCGAAACTAGTGCAGATGAGTGCTTTGTCAACTGCCGTTTCCTTGGGGCTTTGGAGAAGTGCCAGACCAGATGCACAAAGGTTACCAGTTGCAGCGCAACGAGCAAGCTCACGACTACCACAACGGTTCCCTTCACTGTCGTCTCCCTTACCGAATTGCAAGCACCGACACAGACAGCGGAGCCGCCAGTTCCGAGATGCAACATGGATGAAGTCTCCGGAATGCCGTACAACGTTTTCAACGGTGTATACGGCAATTTCTGCTCGGAGATTGAGGAAGACCTGAAAAAGGAGGCGAAGTGGACCGTGGATAGCCGTGGAAACCATGATTCTCAAGCAGACCGACGCAGGAATGAGATACTCCCGAGGACACCACCGCCTAATCCAGAGATTTACAAAGACTACGCAGTTGACCTGGCATGGACGCCAGCACAGGGTGACGCATCCTGTGTCAAAGGCTGCAAGGATGCATATGCACTCGTTGCCAACAGCCCTTGTGAGTACTTCCCGAGATGTAGCTGTGAAGAGCGCTAATGACGCCGGCTTCGTAGGTGGGCATGTGGCTGGAGAACAGAACATCATGGCTTCTTCCGGAGAAGTAGACGTCGGCTGCGGCAAGCACTCCTGGACCATCCACTCGCCACCGAAGCCCGAGGCGCCTAAACCTCCATCTCTTGGTGAACAGAAATGCCATAGCAGTGACGCATTCGGACGGCACAAAGACATCAGTAAAACATTTGTTATGCAAGGCATTGGTATGGGAGCTTGCATAGGTTCAGGCCTAATCAACATGACGGCACATTCCGAGCCCAAGCACTGGCAGACCATCACAAACGGTGCGCCGTATCATTACATCATCAGCTGGATTGAGGGCTGCACTTCGACAGAGTCAAAACAGAATATTTACAAGCCACTAAAGAATGATGAGAAGACGAATTGCGTCAACTTGCTAGAGGAAGACTACACCAAATGTGAGTTCACCACAGAACCGGTACAGAGGAAAGGATACTGATCTACCATCCAGGCAATAATGGAGGAGTCGGCGGTTGGAGAGACGCCGGCTGTTTGAGATACGAGTTTAAGGCACAAGTTGATGGATGATCTTTGCAATACTTGTCCTTTGAATGGTACACCGCGAAAGGTGTTTTGATGGAGACTGTCGCTCACCAAAATTCAATCAAAAAGGGATCAATCTCGTACTCGCGCGGGAAATATGTGGCCCGGTTCTGCATTACTTTCTCGGTTACTCGACATGGTCTGATGATGAGTACCATCCTGTGAAGTAGAATGGTGGGTAGAGCTCACCCAGATGACATCATACGATCATGTGAGCTGTTTGTTTTTGAGGAAGCAACCATGAAACATTGCCATGGGACGAGGCGTGCGTGGATGGACGAGCCACAGCATGAGGCTGTTGGGAGACATGGGCCCGATCGGGAGCGATTCCAGAAGAAGCAGTGCACCCTGTAGGGGCGGGCGCCTCGCGGTGTTGGTGTGGCGGCGCCAAATGGCAGGACCCTGGGGCGAAAGGAGAAACTAGGGAGCGCAGCTTACTTCTACTTCGCTGTGATTGGTTGAAACGTTGTGCCGAGAATATGACGATGGCCCGCGGTTAAGGCTTACAAACATCATCAAAGCCGCCGCACGCCCGCGACTCAACCATCCCGCCTCCATCACCATCCTCCACCTGTATCGCTACCGCCAGCCTCCGCCATGCCCTTCGCGCGCTCTGCCACCAGCGCGGTCGCTGCCGCGCCGTCGCTACTCCGCTTCGCCACCTCGACGTCACTCCCGACCTCTCGGTGGTGTCCCCAGTGCTTCCGCACCATGTCATCTGCCCGGCAAACCCGCCATCTACAGACTGCGAGCGCATACCAGCCGCACCACCTGCAGCCGCCGCCCGCCCCGCCAAGGAACTCTGGCATCCCCGACACCTCCATCGCCGGCGGCAAGCCCGAGGTCAACGAGACACGGCCGCCGCGTCTGACCGAGCAGCGCGGAAGCCACGCCGCCGCCAGCACCGACAAGAAGAGCAGCATCAGCGTGACTGAGGAAGAAGCTCAGAAGTCGAAGCCTGCATTCAACGCTGCTCCTGCGCCCGCTCCAGCGCCATCCAAGCGACCGAGCCGATTCAAGTTCAAGCCCAAGAAGGCTGCCATGACCCTTACTCCTACCGCCGTCTCCGCAATACGCGAGCTTCTGGACTCGCCCGAGCCCAAATTGATTCGAGTCGGGACCAAGAACAAGGGCTGCTCCGGCCTAGCATACCACCTCGAATACGTCGACAAGCCCGGCAAGTTTGACGACGCCGTGGAACAGGACGGTGTCAAGGTCTTGATCGACTCCAAGGCTCTTATCCACATTCTCGGCAGCGAGATGGATTGGGTTGAGGACAAGCTCAGCCGAAGATTCGTTTTCAGAAACCCCAACATCAGTATGTTTGCCACGTTGAGGTCATCTATGATATCATGCTAATAACCATGCAGCCGAATCATGCGGATGCGGCGAGTCCTTCAGCGTCAACTAGATCGTCCGGCAAACGAAATAATTCCCCTCATAATCACTACGAATGGCGTTGCATTGGAAGGCGTTTTAAGCGGTCGTTAGAGAATCGACTGCACGATCATTTTGGCACTACGGAACATCGGATATATCCCCTCGGTGATTAGAATTTCCCCGGCTCAAAGTCGACAACCCGAATCGTCTGGATCAGGTCCTTGACAGCGTTCACAAACTCCATGTGCGCCGGATCCTTCTCCAGGTAGTACTTCCGGTCCTCCTCGTTTTCAAACTCGGACACGAAAACGTGCGTGACACCTCCCTGGGTGGACGGACGTGGTTAGATGAAAACGTGAGTGGCGGAGCACGGAGCTTACCTGGTGTCCTTCGGGACTCGTGTCCCGACCGCCGATCGCAGACTTGATATAGGGCTTTTGAGCGGTCGGATGGATGCAGTTGTCCTTCAGAGACAGCATGCGACGGCAGATCTGGAGAATTGTTAGACGTACATATTTGTAGAGATTCGCACAATACAATGCATTCACATCGTCAATCTTCTCTGCACCTGCATCCGGCTTGAAGCCAAACTGGACAATGTGAAAGATGGGCATGATTTCAGAGTTTGGAGGGTTCTCAGGTATCACAAGAATGTCTTCGGAGTGTGTAACAATGAGGATATGAGATGTTTTGGCGGGGTTGGCGTGCTTATGAATCCACGCTGATGACGTTGCGGGGACCCTGCCTGGCGGGATCCGGGCCGGAGCTTCCCTCGACCGACATCATGCCAGAGCTACTGTGGCCTGCACGCCAATCCTACCGCAACTCTCTCCAGCACCTCTACCGGCAGCAATGGCAGACCCGCTGCCTCCAGAGGTCCTCCTCATAATCCGCTTCACGACTTCCATCCCGGACCTCCCGCTGCCCGTGTCCAACCCAAAGACCACCACCACCCTCTCGCTCAAGCAGCTCATCCGCACCCACCTCCCCGGCGCCCACGCGACCAGCCGCCTCCGCCTCATCCACGCCGGCAAGGTCCTCGCCGACACCGCGCCTCTAACCACAAGCCTCAGCCTCCCTCCCCCTCCGCCTCCCCGCGCCAAACCGCCGGACACAAGCAGCAATGACACCGCCGCCGCCAAGGGTAAGGGCAAAGAGCGCGCCCACGACGACCAACCCCCGGCCCTCGAGCCGCGCAAAGTCTACATCCACTGCTCCATCGGCGACGCACTGACGCCGTCTGCCCTCACCGCCGAAGCCTCGGCTGCGGCCAGCGCCGCCGCGGCGCTCGAAGCCGCCTTCGCACAGCCCGGCAGTGCCGGTGCGCGCTCAGCAAGCGCAACAGCTCTTCCCGGCGGCGGACAGGCGCTCGCCGCGGGTGCGGGGCCGAGCACGACGGAGGCGCCGCGCGGCTTCGACAGGCTGCTCAACGCGGGCTTCTCGGCCGCCGAGGTGCAGAGCCTGCGCTCGCAGTTCCGGGCGAACCTGTCGTTCACGCACACGCCGGACACGATGCCGTCTGTGGAGGAGATCCGGGTGATGGAGGATCGGTGGCTGGACAACGATCATGGGGGCGGGAGGCCGGGGGGGACGGTGACGGACGGTGGGGCGGGGGAGGGTGGAGATGCGGGGGGTGGGGGTTGGGGGACGGCGACGTGGTCGGATAATGGGGGGTTGGATGATATGTTGTATGGGAATGTTGTGGGGTTCTTTTGGCCGCTGGGGGCGCTGGGGTGGGGGTTTAGGGAGGAGGGGGTGTGGTCGAGGAGGAGGCAGATTGCGGTGCTGACGGGGTTTCTGCTGAACATCATCTTTGGATTCTTGAGGCTGTCGGGATGATGGGGGTTGCAATGGTGCACAGGGACGGCTTCGCGAAAGGTGTGGGTTTTTGGTTCTGTTTGCTTTGTGATACCCCGCTGCTTTCTGCAGCTCTAAGTGTTTGACTAAAGAGATTGCCATTCTCGCTGATTATTTATCAGGCGCAGCAGCTTGTAGGAATCGTGACTCTCAATACTTGTCTTCTCTTACGATTGGGTTAACTCTCCCAGCTCGTCTGCTATTACCTGGGTAGCCCACTCCAGAACTTTCCCCATATCTCCGGCAGCCTCCTGGGGCATGGCTTCGACGCCTATTTGCTTGCAGAGCTCTTCATCCAGCTCACCCTCTACATCTCCGTTCTTGAACAAGAACTTGTGATCCTTGACATAGTTGGGCCACACAATGTCATCCACATACCCAGGCGGGTCTTCCCAGAAGCCTTCCAGCGTGACGTAGCCTGCCCGCGCTTCTCTCCGCCGTTTCGCCGTCGCATAGGACGTGCGCAAGAACAGCTTGACGTCAAATTGATCTCTAATCCCCAGGTCCGCCATCTCCTTGGAGAACAGCAAGAAACCGTCTATGATGGCTATCCGACGCCCGCACCACTTCTCTGCCACTCCCGGCGTCGCGAAGAGGTCTACCACCCGCGCCCTGCACGCATCGACGGCTGAGTCCGCGATCCCGCAGTCTCCGACGGCGTTCTGGTCCTCCTTGCTCACGAAGTCGGGCGGCGGCGAGCCGTGGGCGCGGATGTGGGCGAGGGCGGAGCGCAGCGAGGGCACGTCGATGGCGCCCAGGCAGTCCCAGTCCTGCACGCCGGCGCCGTTGACGGGGATCTGCGCGTCGTGCTTGTAGAAGTCGTCCAGGTGCAGGATGTACGCATCGGGCAGGACGTCGCGCAGCAGGCGCGCCAGCGTCGTCTTGCCGCTGCTGGACGGGCCGGACAGGGCGAGCAGGAGGACGGGAGGCCGCGCGTGGGAGGAGGAGAGGTCGAGGGCGCCGGACGCTGGGGGGTCGGTGGCGGCGAGTCGCGCCATGGCTTGGGCGGAGGCGTGGGCGTGGGTGGGCGCGGAGGGGTGCGCGGTGGGGTGGTTGTGCGAGACCAAGGCGGGCCTCCGGCGTGGGTTCGGGTGGCAGGGTCCCGCGAGCGCGCGATCACGAAGCGGTCCGCGGCGGACACAGGGGGAATGCGTCTCCCTTCCGCAATGGAGGGCTGCGGCAGAAATAGAGGGGCGGCGCAATGTACATGGCGTTCGGGGCTGCTGGCCCCGCGCCAGGGCCTATGACGATCGGGGAGCACAAGGGCAAGACGCCGATCTGGCGCGGAAATTAGGTAGAAGCTCGCGCGCGCAACACACCTGCGTGTCCTCCCCGTCCAGACGAAGCGAAACACCGCCCAGAGCTACCGGCACTCTCGCATATGGAGCCGTCGCCACTGACCCAGGTGTCTCGCCCGGAGACGTTCCAGCCCAAGATCGTCCAGCTGTACGAGGCCTTATTCCAGTCCCCCGACCCGGCCCTCGACGACCATGAGGACCACGAGCAGTCCGAGGGCTTCTGGCAGGAGTTCTTCCTGCTCAAGCCCGACCCCCCGAGCTTGCGTCGCGTGCTGCAGAACCTGAGTCCCGATGCCATGCTGCACCTGCAGGTAAATCCCAGCGTCGACATCTTCCCTCGATCCCGCACGTGCTCACTTTGCCTCTTTCCAGGTGCCCGCCCAGCAGCTCTTCTCGCGCGCAATTGACCGCGTGCAGGATGCGAAAGCTCCGTCCGACGAGATCGCACTCGATGTAAGACAACGCCCACCGCCCACCCCTCCTCGCTGCCTGCGCTTCTTTACTTCCGGAGAACCCGCCGACTTACGAACTAGACTTTGACAGTCTTCTTAGGCGCCGTGCTGAGCAAGAAGTACACGAATCCTAGCTCCGACATCTTGTCTGTGCTCGCGGGCCTCGATGATGCGGACGCCGTGCTTTCTGAGTTGGTGGCTGCCTTGGACAACATCATCCGCAGCGGACGGAACAGTAAGTCGTCCGGCGCCAGGATTGAACAAGGTGGGATGAGGATAATGATATCAGGACAGCACATATTCGCAGAAAGGCGATCCGTGTGGCTCTGTCCATTACTTCAGGAGCCTACACCACCGGCCTGATTTCGTACTTCACACACCGCGATCTCTTCCCGTCGTTGATGAAGGTTTGATTGGAGCAAACCCCGCTTCGCAGGATTGATGCTCATGTCTGTACAGTTCGTTCAGGACTCGGAAGCGTCGGTCGAAATTTCCGAGCCGTTCATTCTCCTAGGACTTCTGGCCAACTATAACAAGTTCGAGTTTCAGAATCCTTACCAGCTGCGGCTCGACGACTTTGTCAATGATGTCGCCATCAAGAAGACGGTCCAGTGCGTGGGAAACACTTGCCGCGATCTTAGGGACAAATACCTTTCTGTACAAGATGATACCCCTGAGGCGTGGTCATTTGGAACTGCGCTCAGCTACGTCGGGTTGGGGGCCTTGACTGGCTCCCGGCCTGCGTCGCCAGCTCCAACCCCGGAGGAGGCCCAGTCTCTGTTCACTACCCTGTACATCACCATCTCATCTTAGTTAATGACGATCATGCTGACGATCGCTTCAGACCCGGCCCGGAAGCCGCCATTCTACTTTCAGCCTACGATTTTGCGAACGCCAACAAACTGTTCTGCTTCAATCTGATCAACCTCCCGGCGGCGAGCAAGACGGACATTACTCCTTTCAGCGCCTTCCTTTCTCTCACATCCTACCTCTTCCAACATGCCCATCGTTCGGCAAGAACCGCGCTCTATACCCACGTGAATCTCTTCATCTTGCAGATTATCATCGAAGACCCCGCACTTGCGAAGCGGATATGCAGCGACGAGAGCAAGACTCCTGTGAGGCTCTGCAGGCAGAGACAGCCCTATCTCCCAGTTGTACGGACGGATCGAGTGTTAGCAGCATACATTCTTGACATCCTGGTCGATGGGATTAACCACAACCTGCGCCGTCGTCTTGATACGGAATTCTACATGTAAGGTGGACTCTCTTGTCTCCAGATTCAAGCTGACCCCGTCCAGTCTCTGTATAGGAATCATATTACGGATCATCTCTTTCTTGGGTCGATCCCGGATACGCTTTAGTAGGTGTTACCCTGGTTCACATCCTACAGAGAGCCCTATACTAACAATACACAGCCTACCACTGGTCCGAGTTGTGGCGCTCGCTTCTCTCTTTCATCCGGTTCTTAACCACCTACGCGAACGACATCAAGTCGCTTCGGGAATCTTCTCGCCTCATCGACGACACAGTGAATCTCGTCGCCCTCTCACTGTCTGCCGGCGAGTCTTTCCTCCCTGACGCAGCAGCGTACGACGATCTCTTCTACAAGCTGGTCGAGACGGGCGACATCCTCACCAAGTTCCGGGACGCCTATGACCTCTCGAAACAGTCCAGTTCTAGCTCGATCGAGACACTGATCAGCGTGTCGAGCCATTACCACTCGCTCCTGGAGGGCGACGAGAAGGGCAAGGTCAAGAGTAAGAATCTCAGCCCAAGAGAGGTTAGCAAGGTCATCAAGCAGGGCTACGAAACCCTGTCCATCCAGGCCCGTGAGGATCTGGACCACTGGGAGAGGTACCGCGAGGCGAACCACAAAGTCATTCTCAAGAAGGTCTCGCGGGCGGCGGTGGAGGACGCTAAGGCACTGGTTGCTGAGAAATGACTCTAACGGCGACGATCAACCAAAATGTACATCTTTGCTTAGTTAGTGCTGATCGCACTTGTATCGGAAAGAAAATTCAGAGGCGTGATTTTCTTAATGAGCCTTATTGTCGGGTCCCGTGTGCGCGCGGGATACTTCTTTGATTGGATGAATGGTATGTGGTCGCAGGGTCTATGAAGATCTCTTCGCATGCTAACTGTCCTGGCTGCAGAAGTTTCCGAATACGCAGGCAGATGCTGAATCAGCTTCAGCAGGCGTTATGTATAGTCGTAAGGATTAAAGACAAGCAGCAAAACAAAACCGTTCAAACACCGAAAATACCAAATTGCGCGAGCCTCCCGTTATTGACAAGTTCGCTCAAAAATTGCAATGTACCAACGGCACCAAGGACCCTGACCCATGCCAGGTAGATTCAATGAGACTGGGTTTCTGGTGCCGAGACAGCCCATGATCACGTACCGAATTTCTTTGGACCCTTCGACCATGGACTGCCGTTGAGATCGGGCCGTTGTGGTCGTTACGGCCAGATATATGTCAATTGCCCACGATTGGCATTTCTTTCCGACTCAGACTTCCTCCAAATTCTCCAGGCAATCATTCGGCACCCGATTTAATCACAGAGTTAACACATGGCTGACGAAGATCAGAAGTTGAAGGCTGGTGCCTTGGACGGCCCGGCGCACTCAGATCCTGTGGCTGATGATGAAATGGAACTGCAGCAAGAGAAGCAAGAGAGCAGGAAGCCAAATCCTGACTCGGTTCCGATCCTCGACATTGAGCTTCTAATACAAAGGTTAAAGGATCTCCAAAGCCATCCGACGGAACTACGATCGGTGAGAGGCGAAGTGGGATCATCTGGGGAGGCAACCTCGACCTATTTGATGCCTGAAAATCCTCTGGATGACGGTAATCCACAGGAGCCTCAATTACCTTGCGGCCGAGGATCTCCGCCATCCGAACCGGCTACGGATGTCACTGGCTGTGAGCCTCAGCCTGCACGACTTTCTACCACTTCCAGAAATGTCAAAGATCTTGCCACAGAACTGGGAGAGTCAACACTCAAAGCTCTTGGATGGGAAGAACCTCTTCCATCGTCCAACCCTGGAGCGGCCGATGATGTTAGAACTGGAACACCACCCACGTCTCTTAAAGAAACAGCACCAAGCCCTGTACTCCAAATATCACGCAGACACGGTGGGGAGCAATGGGTCGACAAGCCGACTCATGACCATATTCCATTCCTACTTTCACCACTCACCGAGCCGGCTGCCAACCCGCCGGTAGAACACACGACGCAGTCACCCATACCACCCGCCCAGCCTTCGGCCTCCTTCAGCGCCGACCACCATCCCGATGGCAGCCAAGCCCACCGCCTAAACCGCAAACGAGGCCACAGCGTTCTCGCCTCCCACGTCCCGCGCTCACCCTCCACCCTCTCCTCCGCCACATACCCTCCCTACCACCGCCGCATCCGCACCGCCCGCTTCTCTCCTGATGTCTCCACCACCAACGACAACGACGCCATCAACCCCGGGAGCCACCCCACCGGGGCCTCCCCCACCTCCCCCGATCCCAACACCAACAACAACACCAACAACAACAACAACGCCACCAACCCCGCGAACCGCCCCACCTCCTCAGACGCCAACAATAACAGCACCAGCAGCCCAGAGCCCCTTCCCACAAAAGCCTACCCCATCTCCCCCGCCTGCCCCTGGCTCGGCGCCGTCCCCGACCACCTCGATCTCCTCGCCGGCCTCGCCATCCCGCCCGACCGCGCCGACCACGTCGACGCCGTCCTCCGCGCCCACGCCGTCGACCCGTGGAACGTCGCCGACGCCGACCGCAAGCTGTTGCTCGCCCTGCTGCACGCCGAGGCCACCTGCGGCCGCGAGACGCTCGGCTTCGCGCCCGGTGCCGACACAGCGCTGCGGTTCGTCGACCTGGAGGCGTGTGGAGGCGAGGCGGCGGCGTGGTTCGTCGACGTGCATGTGTGGTCGTTTTTGGCGTGGTTGCGGGACGCGGCGAGCCAGGGGGGGAGCGGGGTCGCGGGGGTGGGGAGCGGAGGGGGGAGGGTGCGGTCGTTGGTGGAGACGCCGCCGGAGTTGGCTGGTGGTGGTGGTGGTGGGAGAGACGCGCGTTGGGTTCTGCTGCTGCGGTTGCTGGGGGAGAATAACCTCTCCGTTTCGGACGTGTCGAGGGGCCAGTTTGAGGAGTGGTTGGAAAGGCCGCAGGGGGGTGATGATGTGGGCTATTTCGAGGCGCATATGCTGGATGTGCTGAGGCGGAAGAAGATGGAGAGGGGGACGGAGGATGATGTGGATGCGAACGCGTTAAGTGAAGAGGACAGGGTGAAGAGCGCGAGGGAGGCGTCATACAAGAAGCTGACAGCGACGCTCGTGGGTGCAAGTGTCGGTGGAGAAGGGGCCAAGACGACAGATCTGGAAACGGGGACGGAGAAGAAGAAGCCGCATACAAACGTCATGGCTCCTAAGAGAAGGATTGCCAAGTGTTTGGCGTGCACTTTCTGCATTATCACGGCGCTGGGGATCATCTTTGGTGTTGTATTTGGGCGGTATCATTTGGCGGGATGAGGATGAGGAAATAGAAAATCCAAATAGATTCTCGGCAAAGTACTGAGTTGTTCCACTTCTTTTTTGTCCCCTACAGTAAAAATAGCAGGCCATGTGCCAGACTACTCTCCAGTCCAAACACATCACAGTCAAAGCCTGAGACACAGAAACTTTTTAAGGAAGCCAATGGCTGCAACCCTAGTCTATCGCACTCGCAATGCCCTCAAGGTGCCGCCCTGGCTACGGAAACCAAAGCGTGGGTGGCGAGCAGCTGATTTCGACGACAGCACCGAGTGCTGCGTTGCAGCCAGGGTGGAACGAGTCCACTTGCGTCGATGAAATTGGGCCATGGCTTTTGATCTGGGGTGCCTGCGTTCCCCTTGTGAAAACGCCTCCTCGGCAGTGCGGAGGCAGGTACGCGCCCATGAATATAACAAGGAAGACACAAATAAATAGACACTGCAAGATGCGTAATTGATTGGTTGGAATTAAAGCACGATGAGAACGTGGGAAAAGAGCAACAGGAAATAACCAGCCTGCAGCTATCTCTATAGCCTCTGACCAACGGCGAGAAAAACTCACAAGATTAGTTCCATGCCTATCCTGAAGCTCAGGTATGCATTATGGTTGGAGTAGTCTTGGATAGTGACTGGTTGGCCAAGAGAAGGATCCCCGCGTTCAGGGTACGGATAACTTGCCGGTCCTGGTTGGAGTGCCTAGGTAAGCGAGGCTGCTGCCTTTGATCACCGGCTGCCACTGCACAACCATCCGTCTTCCAGTTCCACATTGCCTCAACCACGATCCGGAAGGGCTCGGTTGTCTGGCCAGCAACAACACACGAGCAGCGCCTACTCCAGGGGCGTTCGCGATAGTCTCGTTGTCTCA
Organism: Neofusicoccum laricinum; assembly: GCA_029906385.1. Classification (NCBI taxonomy): domain Eukaryota; kingdom Fungi; phylum Ascomycota; class Dothideomycetes; order Botryosphaeriales; family Botryosphaeriaceae; genus Neofusicoccum; species Neofusicoccum laricinum. The sequence goes on along the minus strand of CP123716.1, from coordinate 761,184 downwards.
GCCACTTCACGTCCGCCAAGATCCCCCGCCTCGTTCCCCGTTGTCTGAAGGAATCCATCCTTGAAAATATTGCACCTGGAGCGAAACTACAGCCGGAGTGAATCCCCACCCGGCAGAAACGACGTTCAAAAGTAAGCACTGATCTTTTGGATGATTTAAATATTGAGCCAAGTCGACCGCAAACTTCCTCGTTCAACCGCCATGATCCTCATCCAATTCCTCATCACCGTTCTGGTAAGCTTCCACAAGTGGCCATCAAAATCTGTGTATGCTGATTCACATTGGAAAGTGCGCCTGGATTGGCGGTAAATGCATCTACAACCTTTTCTTCCATCCGCTGCGCTCATACCCCGGGCCGTTTCTCTGTCGCATCTCTTCCATCCCGCGGCTATGGCACCGCCTCGCGGGCACTTCCATCCATAATGCGCACCTCGCCCACGAGAGATACGGCGCCGTGGTGCGTCTGAGCCCGACGGAGCTTAGCTACATCAGCAGTGACGCATGGAACGGTATTCTGCCCCCCCCCCCCCCAATCCCGCTCCCGCAACCCTCCACCCACTCCCCTCCCCCTCGACCCCGCCAAACCCGCCGAAAGCAGGGCGGTGGTCACGAGAGCGCGTCTGACGTGAGCCAGACATCTACGCCAAGCACGACGGCAACGCCGCCCTGCCCAAGGAACCCGCCTTCAACGCGGCGCCGCCCGACGCGCCGCGGGGCCTCGTGCAGGCCATCGACGGGCCGCCGCACGCGCGCCAGCGCCGCGTCTTCGCGCCCGCCTTCTCCAACTCGGCGCTCAAGAAGCAGGAGGCCCTCATCCGCGGCCACGTGCGCAAGCTGGTCGCCCACCTCGAGCGCGCCTGCGCCCGCGGCGACGCCGGCACCGGCACCGGCACGGCCAACGTGGCCGACCTGTTCAACTTCACCACCTTCGACGTCATGGCGGACCTGGCGTTCGGGGCGCCGCTGGGGCTGCTGGACGCCGGGGCGTACTCGCCGTGGGTGCGCAACGTGTTTGCGGTGTTCAGGCTGCTGTCGGTGCGCGCGGTGGTGGCGTTGTACCTGCCGTGGGTGTACGCGTTCGTCATGCGGCGGCTGTCGACCAGGGCGGTGCGGGAGCGGCGGCGGGCGCATCTGAACTACGGCGCGGAGCTGGTGGATAAGCGCTTGGACCGGGCCGAGGGGCTGGAGCACCCGGACATCTGGTCCTTCGTCGAGAGGAAGCAGGATGTGCTGACGCGCAGCGAGATGCACATTAATGCTGCCGTGTTCATGGCGGCGGGGACGGAGACGACGGCGACGGCGCTGTGCGGCGCCGTGTGGTACCTGACGGGGAATCCGGAGAAGATGCGGAAGTTGGTGGAGGAGATCAGAGGAGAGGCTGGCAAGGGGTCCACGATGGAGACGCTGGCGAGGTTGCCGTATCTGAATGCGGTAATAACCGAGAGTTTGAGGCTGTATCCGCCAACTCCAGACATGATGTACAGACTGGTCCCAGAGGGTGGCGCCATGATTTGTGGGCATCATGTGCCGGCTGGGGTAAGCGATCTCGATCTGGCCATCTTCTTCTGTTACGCTCTTGCAAAATCTGCCTTTTGCAGTCATTGAACTCCAGCTAACGGAGCGTTTCACAGGCTGTGGTAGGCTTGCATCAGTGGCCTGCTTACCATTCCCCCAGAAACTTCAATCGGCCGGAAGAGTTCATTCCAGAACGCTGGCTCGCCGATGCTGAAAACGGTGGTGAGTTTTCTCAAGACGATAAGAGAGTGGTGCAGCCGTTTTCTCGAGGACCGCGGAGCTGTATTGGGAGAAAGTAAGCCGGCTTGTTTCAGCAATGCGGGATTGGTTTCTGACAGCAATGGCAGTTTGGCGTTGCACGCAATACGGCTGGCCTTGGCACACGTCCTGTGGCACTTCGATCTGTCGCTCTCTGAAGAAAGCACCAACTGGATCGAGCAGAAGTCGTTCATAGTCTGGGAGAAACCACCTCTCATTGTCGAGTTGACGAGAGCGGCGTAGGAATTGCGATTCCTGCTCTGGGCAGGGCCAACCCCCTCCCTCCTTCTCTTTACGCGGGCGGGAGCAGTGACTGGTAGTCCTCTCCACGTTGGATTTTGTTTTGATTTCTGGCAGGACAAGTTTCTGGGATCCGATCTCATGCAAATCACAAGGAAGAAGCTGCATTTCCTCGTTGGTCTTCGTGGAGGAAGTGGGGAAGCTTGGCCGTAGCACATTGCACAGGTATGACGTCGTGATGCAGGGCTGCGGCAGGGACGGCCGCTGATCAGTCCGTCAACCCATTCGCATTTGCCACTTGCGCCATCCCATTCACCACCAAAGACAAGAAGCTTAAACCGACTTCCTGGCATCCTGCTCTGGCCCACTCCGCCCCGCACGTCAGAAAGGCAACACCAACCTCATGGGGGACCCCGCTCAGCGATTGGCGTCCGCTGGCAAAGTGGCGATCCCAGCGCTGCGCCCACGCACTGATACGGCTGCCCCCGCAAGCACCATTGGGAAAAGCAGAACCGTCAATGCCTGCATTGAGTGCAAGTCAAAGAAAGTCAAATGCAGCGGCAGGAAGCCTACCTGCGACCACTGCGAACAATGCCAGGTCCCCTGTATCTATGCCGAATCAAGGCGCGAGCGGAACAAGAAGTAGGCCGCCCTGCAGCACTCGTGGCTCAGCTATTAAGGATTACAGGGTCACGAAGCGTGGTGACCGTTTACTGCAGCTTCTTCGTGACGCGACCAGCCAATCTTCACTACCTGCCCATATTCTGGACGAGCTCAAAGCACTCGAATCCGAGGCATGTCTATTTCCTTGTACACGTCGTCACTCGACGGTTTTGCTAACGGCTCGGACGTGGGGTAGGTGGTCGATGACGGCGAATCCTTCAGCTCTACCGTTACACCATCGACAACGAAAAGGCGCAACAGATCACCCTCCACTAAAGGTGGCGAGAAACGTCCTCGGCTCGACCCTACGGTGGACCAGACCCGTGGCGAAGCAGATGTGTCAGCAGATGTTGGCTCAGGGGAATCTGTGGATCTTACCTCTGAGGATTTTAACCGTAGCGGAGAGGCAAAAGCTACCGGATTCATCGGCAAGCACTCTGAGATTGTCTGGGCACAGCGTCTTGCACGCATCCAGACGGAAGGCATGTCCAAGAACCAAGAAGACAAGCCGCATGGAACTGCTGGGATGAGCGAGCAAGCGGGCGTCAATCGGGTTGCCGCCATGAGGTCGCGCCACACTCCCGAAACTGACTGGAACGACTTCGTCTCTGATTATTCCTATCACCTGGATGGCCCCAAGACCCTGAAACTCGACCATGTTGAAGAAGACGAATTGCCCCCGACGGAAGTGGCCAACCTGCTCGTGGACTGCTACATGAACAACGCCCACAACTTCTTACCGATGCTCATTAAACCCGACTTTTCTACCCAGTTCCAAAGCTGCATCAACTCTAGAAGCCCTGATAGAGCCCCGGCAACATGGAGGGCTATGCTGAATCTAGTGTTTGCAATAGGAGCCAAGTTTTCACACTTGGTCGGTGAGCCTTGGCGCGGTGACGACCGCGACCACCTTGTATACCATACCCGCGCGCTGCAGCTGTCGCCGATCAATGAAACCACCATGGTGATATCGGACCTGCAGCGTATCCAAATGGTTGGGCTCATGTCATTCTACTACTTGATCATTGGTCATGTCAGCCGGTACGTCACACTGCGCGGAACCTGTTAATATACCGGCTCATTACTTTTGACGTAGATCGTGGATCATGCTTGGCTTGGCTTGCAGGCAAGCTACCTCCCTTGGATTACACCTACGCCCTCTGGCCCCATCATTGAATGCTGCCTCAAGGGAGAAAAGGGCCCGGGTTTGGTGGTCATTATACTACTTGGAGTATCTCATTTGCGAAATTACTGGCCGCCCTACTATGATCAACCATCAGTTTTGTTCCGTTCCAGTTCTTGCGCCTGTGGAAGAGGAGGCCCTGGTCAGCCGTTCCGGCAACAAACAGCTCGAAGCGTGGAATAGCAGCCAAGGAGAACCCGCAGCTGAGTCCAACAACAACTCCTTCCTTTATGATCTGGAGGCAACACCCAACCCTACGAATCATTTCCGGAGCCGCGTCCAGCTTGCAATCATCACCCAGAAGATCTTCACCAACCTCTACTCCTCTGCTACCGTTTCTAAAACTTGGCAACGGGCGCAGGAAGACATCGTGGCCTTGGGCCAGGAGGTTGACCAATGGTACAGAACGCTGCCAAGGAAGTTTCAATTCACGCTCGAACTTGGCAGTGGTAACGAAGCCTTCACTCGAGAACGAGTCATCTTGGGGTTCTGCTACTACAGCGCAAAGATGCTTCTCAACCGACCGTGTTTATGTCGCATTGACAAACGCATTCAGAACCAAGGAGGAAAGTCCAGGAATATGGACAGCGATCAGGCTCGACAATGCGTCATGGCCGCCAGAAGCATATCAGACCTTCTCCCAGATGAGGATGGGCAAACCCCGGACGTGTTGTGGCTTTACAACAACGGCCCTTGGTGGTGCATCGTGCACTATTTCATGCAAGCCATTACGGTGCTCATGCTCGAGCTTGCAATCGAGGAACGCAACCTTTTGGAAATGACATCTAACCGCAGCGACATTACGAAGATAGCGGGTAAGATTGCTCGTTGGCTCGGCGCCATGGCGGCAACAGGAAACCCAACCGCCGTCGCTGCGTGCAAGCAGGTACGTGTCCAGTTCGAGGGGTTCAAGACGTTCAAAGATCTCGACATGTCCGAGCTCCTTCGAAGTGTTCACTACGGTGAAAGGATTGTTGAGCGCGATTCCGAGACCGAGCCTCAGGCTCATCGCCGGAAGACCGTTTCTCAGGCTCGACCCACCCACTGGCAGCCGGATGATGCTGGACGAATCCGGCAACCGTTTCCAGCAGACAGGTACTATACATCAGACGCGGGTGTATTCGCCTCCAGGGAGCAGTACACAGAACCTCATCAGCACGGGAATCAGCAAGGTATGTCAAAAAAGAAGTACCTCCCTGAACAGCGAGCCAGAACGGGACGCGCGGAGTCGGAACTCGCTGAATAAATTGCCCAGATGAGCCCATGCACCCCACATCGCCTTGGGCGCAATTCATGAGCGAGCCACTTCAGTTTAAAGAGCCCTGGCAAGTTGGCGATGGCTTCGACTGGAACGCCGCTTTCTTACACAGCCCGTACGATGTGTTCGACCCTTTCGCGGCAACAGTCCCCGCTGCCGCTCAGGCGACAGAGGAGGCTCGTGATGGAGTAGGCGCAATTGATCCTTCTCAGAACAACACAAGTGGTGAGGCGCACCACTCGGCCTTCAACGAAAAGGATCAATCTCGATGAGAATGAATTGCTGGGTCTCGGGAAAAGTATCGCAGATATTACTTTACCACTGCTGAGTCTGATCAGTATGAAGAGACTATACGGATAATAGATAGACGACAGCTATAAGAGATATCACTACGTTTACGGAAGTGGAGAGACACTGGTAAGACCTATGGCATTGTAGCCGTGGCCAGGAACCACCGCGCCAATGAAGTCTCCGGTTTTCAAGACATACATATTTGCATTCACTTCTTCCAAATTATCCAAAAAAAAAAAGGGATTTCACCTCGACAATTCCTGAAACCCTTGCATGAATTGTCTCATATACTCTGTACAAGGATGATATTACAGGAATAGGCAGGCACTGAAAAAGCCCCGGCGGTCTACTGAACATTCCCGGGGTCGACGTCGGAGCAGAGGCAGGGGTAGTTGCTACAGGAGAGTCAGGTCTCTGTCGTTTCCGAAGAGGAGGTGATGTGTCTTACCCATTGGTACAGAAGCCGTTCTTCCAGCCTTGGTACAAACACCCAGGCGTGCAGCAGTTCGTGTCCGAGCAGTCGGTGACGCAGAGAGCAGCGTTGGTACTCCTAAGTTTTGTTCAATTAGCCAACAAATTGATCCGGCGGATGTATATCGGATCCGCAGGCAGGCGAGACGCACTCATCCACCAAGCAACGGCGGACACCATCCGAGCTGGGCGGACATCTGAGACGCATGTCATCGGAACATTGAGTGTTGGAGGAAGGAATACCAGCGAAAGCAAGAGCTGGAAGAAGAGAAAATACGGCGGTGGTGAACTTCATTGTGACCGGATGCGGTGGTTGTGTAAAGGAGACTTGGCGGAAGCAGAAGGATAGCTATGAAACTCTATTAAAGAATTAGTTCAGAGAGCTACAGTGACGAGGTCAAAGGTGACCCCGAATGGAGCTGTCTTTATATTCCTCAGAAGGAGCCCCTGATTGCCGCCCATGCAGCAAATATGTCATCTGACCCCTCGTTCTGCTGTGCCACGACCAAGTACGTGTGCAACACTCTAAACCTCGTGAAGCTTATTTGGGAGAGGCAAAGGGTGATTGAGCTGAATCTTGGTTGTTCCGGTACCAATTTAAGCAAGATCGGCCCGGTCCGTAATGAAAAAGGCAGCGATTTCTGGAGAAGTTTATTCGGTGACCAACGAGAAACCGCGGAACTTCGTGCACTTGTGGTTTCATGCACCTATGGTTCCGCGAGAGCCAAAATTCAGAAATTATTGGCTCGGAGTTTATTGGAAGTAAGAATAACCATCTCTCTCGTGTTCTCATCTATCCGCCTCAGCCGTGTACGGGCCTCGGCCGACAATGTCGGAGTTTTGCAACGAGAAGGAAGTTGGCGCTGATTCGATGGAACATCCAGAAGGCAAAGAGCACCGCGAAAAACTGTCCAGGACCTAAAGTGGACCCCAGGGTACGTACGGAACATATATAAAAGAAGATTCAAGATGCCCGTATGCCGAGGACATTACTCCTTACACCACAACATTCGATTGGAAGTAAGATGAGCCGTCCAGGTCCCAACACAGCTTATCGAAAACCATGGATGATTGACGCTACATCTGACGACTCGGCTATTCTACAGACCCGAAGTTTGGGTGCGTGGTCCGCTCGCGAAGTACTGGAATTGCAACCAGTTGACCCATGGGCGGTTGAAGCGTGCATCCGGGTGGATTTGACCCTTATTACCCAGCAAATTTACGTCTGTGCGAATGTGTCAACTGTGTATGAGGGGATCCACGTCTTATAATATTTCGACCGTAGATTGGTGGACCGCGGCTTCGGTATGAATGTAACTCAAGCGCCCGCTTTTCTTGGCACCTGTGTGCATCAAGACCACGCCGTTATTCCGAACTCTACAGCCGAGAAATTTGAGGCTCATGTCGCTTCATACAACCCCAGACGATGCTACTGGTGGTGCTCGTGCATTGACAAACTACTCGGCCAACTCCGGTACAACCACCAGATGCCATTTTCACAGAGATCGTACTGCATTGAACGGCTCCTCTGAGAAATTCCAGTCCTTCTTGACGGCCCAGTGAATCTGCTTATCCACGCACCTCTTCTTGTCATATAGTGTGGTGTTCTTACCGGCATGTTTGCTTGAGCCGTACTTTCCCCGGCGGAGTTGCACGAACCAGTGGACGGACTGATGGTTTGGAGGTTGGCGCTTGAGATGATTGGAAATGGGGGCGTTCTGGGTTCTGCACGGAGGGTGAGGCGTGACGTGAGCGGTTGAATTTCTGCGAGCCAGCTCTGATTGCTGTGCCGCACTAAGCTGGAAATCTTAGGTTGTTTCATCACAGCCCCTGCTGCATCCAATCATCACTGTGGAGTCCTGTTTCGTGGACGGTGCAGGAACGCTGCTGCCTGCTACCCAGTCGTGAAAGCTGCATGCCCATGCCCAAGGATGGTCACATCAGCCATTGAGAGCGGACGCCTCTGTGTACGGATAACTTTTGGGATACATGACTTCGTAGGATCGCCTCCTTGAGTGCCGTTCAGCTAGTCTGGTCATTTTGGTACATTTCCAGCTTGAAATTCTTCTGTCTTGTTATACCGTCACAAAGCTCCCATACTTTCCTCATCAACAACTCTCCCTCCTTGGTACCCAAAGATTTAATTTTTACAATCCAAGACAAAGCCGCAACCTCGAAACAGTCACAACCATGTCCGACCGCGACCGTATCCTTCAGCTCTTCGTCGCCACCTTCAATGAAGGCGACGGATTCAAGCACTGGGGTCTGTGGCTCGAAGACTGATTCGCGGACCACGATGACAGCTCCGTCCTCAACGCCAGGGGCGAGAGCGGGCGCTCCCGCTACGAGCTCGAGAGGACAAATGCGCGGAGTGATGAGAGGAAGGAGAAATTGATCCTTGTTGCGCAGCTGTACGAATCTCAAGTTCCGGGGTTGAAGGATATTGCAGCGGGGATGGAGATCAAAGACTGGGGTGCGAGTTGGAATTGTCAGAGCTACGCGGCGAAGTTGATTCAGAGACTGAGGGATGAGAGATTGATTGAAGTGACCCAGAAGAGGTACGAGAAGATCTGGAGGTTGCAGGAGGGGCTGATTGCGGTTGAGTGACGCTGAAGGACGTCTGCGAAACTGCCAATACCATGCTCAAGGAAATCTCAACAGCAGCCCCTGGTGCTTGCATCCCAAAATCTGTCCACCAGCCATAGAATGAGGAATCTGGAATAAGAGACACAGTCAGGAAGGGCGGGAGACCAATCTTCAAAGTTGCCTTGTTGCGCACACCAAGTCGTCGTTCCCTCGTGATACTCCGGGAAAAACCGGCGTCATCCCAGTCAACAACACCGGTGACCGCCCACCAGTTGTTTTCATCACGCCGACGATGATGTTATCCGGGCTGGACTTGCCATACGTAAAGACAGGTTCCTCCTTCGGTGGAGAAAGAAAGCCTCTGGGAAACTTGACGCAAGCGCCGGTTCCGCCATAGTCAGCTGCGAACACAAGATCCCGATGCTCGGCACCTGTGTGACGTCTGAGACCTTCTCGGCAAGGCATTCCGTAGCTTTGTAGCTGTTACAAGTATTAACGTCTCTGACGGAGGTGACATTCGCGACAAGCGTATCTCCGCACCGGAGCCCTGAGTGTGTCTGAACTTCGCAACAGTGTATTGATGGGCTGGCGAAGTGATTCTGCAGCGTCCTCGATATCGCAGGTGGAAGTTGTGTGCTCCGCGAGTAGTTCTTTGACCGCTTCGGAAAGAGGGTCCTCGAGCTTGACGGCGGTTGCATAGCCCAGACAAAGCCTCCAACTGGTCCATCTTCGATTGTTTCTGATAGTATGTGGTTGTGCGCTCTTGTCCAGTTGCCCCGCGGCTTCGGTGCTTTGTAACAGACGTGTCCCTCCCGGCAAGATTTCGGCATGATTGACAGAAGATCCGCCTCAGGGTCCCGCTCCAGCGCTGCTTGCATGTGAAACATGAGACTGCGGTTCATGTCAGCAATATGGTTGATCGCCAGGGAAGGAAGGCGTCAGCAGGATTTGCGGGGTGGAAGGTAAGGACGAAGCTGTTGGCGTGGCCATTACGTCAATGCCTTTGAGTTGGTTGGCTGAAGGAGGTGACGAGGGGATCACAGAACAGCTCGGAAGAGGAACGACGCAGCATAAAGCAGGAGGTGTTACAGGCAGCAGCGCCGCGCGAGTGACCTTACCAGAGCCCTTGTCTTGACCGCGCGCATCAGCTCGAAGATCCTGCCGGCGCGCAGTCTGTGCCACAAGATGTTCATCGCTGGCGTGATGCCTCCGGCGATGAAGTGCTGACCCGGTCGACCTTCCTCAAAGCATGCCGCATGGGCAAGACATCAACGAAAGTGAGCGGACCAATACCAAAGGTGAGGCGACGGAAATCAAAAATTGTCCCAAGGTGTAAGCCCCGAAGGAAGTACATACCGGCCACCGCCGCGGTGTGCAATGCAGGGCGAACCGGCAGGCCGCTGTTCTTCTTGACCACAGCTGCCCCAGGAAGGTAAGTATAAAGCAGGAAAAGGAGAGGCGGTTTGGGGCGGAAGAGGGGGGTTTATATAGACAGGGCGAGCAGCCGCCGGCGGATCGTCGGATGACGGAGGTTGCGGAAAGCACCTGACTGCGAGAGAACGAGCGGCAGATGTGATGGAAGGACCTGGCCCTTACAGGCACGTGCGGAGGGTCAGCAGGACGCTTTGGTTACTTGGACGGAAGGGGACAGTCACGGGTATGGAACCCGAATGGCAGGCACCATTGGGGGAGATGGTCGCTTGACACGCCGGATGATCCAGCTGACTCCGAATTGATGCTCAGTCCAGATGCAGCAATCACTCCCGGCATGTACCAGAGCTGTCCGACCCGGGAGACACCTGCCAATCATTCCATGATGAACTCCTTCCACCTCTTTCCAGGCGCACAGGAGTTGTTGACAGCCCCTTTGAAGACCTTTCCGAGTCCTATATGGCGGGCGACTGAGCCTTTGTGCTTCAAAAGCAACACGAAGAAGACGTCCCACTCGGAATGCTCCTCCTTTTTCGGAATGTAGTACGTCCAGACGTTCTTCTCCTCCTTTGTGAAGCTTTTGGCTTCTGAAATAGCAATGAGCTCATGCTCGCGGCTGTTCTCCTTGACGTTATCGCCGGCCCAGGCTTGATTGAGCAGGATTGTTCCGCACCAGTCGCCGGTGTAGTCGACGATATTATACCTCCGCATCGGCGGCTTTACATCGGGTGACAGCTCAGGATCTTGGGCTATGAGGCGAGGTAAGGCCGACCAGGTGCAGAATTGGAGATAGTGCTGATCCGGGAACTGTCGTTTCGGCGCCGTATCCCGTGCCGAGACGGTGACGCAGTAAGGGTATTCTGGAAGCGTGCGCGCCAGCCCTTGTCGATTCAGAAGAGAATGTTCCTTGGACACAGGCCGCCCCGACTCTCCAGCAAGTTTGCAGCGCCTACCCGCAAGCCATGGCAGCTATTCCGCTTGGCCAGCCTTTGGAAGTGGGCTGGTATCGCGCCAATCGTGCAGCCTACCGGACTTGCAGCCGCTCCGCAGACCTCCCCCGCTCTCCCCTCACAAACAAGGCTGAGGCTGGACCTCGATCTCCCATCGGCCCTCGAGGATGTTTGCAGCCTTTTCTCCTGGTGGTTCTGCGTGAGTGCGCTGACGTGGACTTGAAGAGTGGTGCGGAGAGGAAGGACAGACGGACAGGCGCCAACGCAAGCGAAGCGAGCGGGCCCGTGCACACCCACAGGACTGGACGCGGGCCCGCAACCCCTGACTGGCCACAGCAATATCGTGGAGACGTTAATATATCGCCGACACCATGCTCTTAAAGCATAGTCCTGCCATGACTACGAGCCCAACTCTGTTGCGACCTCAGTCGAGCTCATCGTCGCTTTCCTGCTTCCCCGCCACCTCGAGAGCAGTGGCATTCCAGACGCTGCGCTCAGCGGGCGCAATGGGTGTTACCGGGTCACTTGCATCGAGGAGCAGAAAGTAGTGAGGTGGGAGCAGGGCGCTCCCAAACCGCAGTTCGGGTATTTAAAAAAATTACAAATACAACACTCTATCGGCTCTAAAGTATCGTTTCCATAGTAGAGCATTGGATATTAAACGCCGCACTTCTCCTCTTCCCCTCAACCACTCGCTCCTATCGCTCCTCTTCCTCCCCACCGCTCCGCACTGCTGCCACCATGAACTTTTCATCCGCACAACTGCCCACTCTCCCGCTTTTCAAACATCGTCACTCCGAAAGATTCTGATTACTCGTGCACGATTGGGGTTGCAATGATTTACAGGTCAAGGCAGCCGCAGTCGCCCTTGAGGACCTCGCCGAGGCCGATGAGGACGTCACCGACGAAGGGAAGGAGGCCGGAGACGATGGACCAGACGGTGGCGATGACGTCACCGAGGATGTCCTGGAGGCTGAGGAGGAGGGCGGAGATGGCGTTGACGAGGAGGGTGATGACGGAGCCGAGCAGGATGGTGATGGCTGCAAGCACTGTTAGCGTCTGGGATCTTATGTGTGGTCTGCGAGGGAGGACTTACTGCCACCGAGAACGGCGACGACGCCCTGGAGGGTGGCGACGATCTCGAGGACAAGCTTGACAACGAGGGAGACAATGGCGGAGACATCGACGTCGGCGTTGACCTCGATCTTGCCGATCTTGACCGAGGCGTCAACGATCAGGGAGGCGATGGTCTTGATCTCGGCCTTGATCTCAATCAGGGCGGACTTCTTGTCGGCCTCGGAGGGCTGCTGGGGAACGGCAGCGACGGTCTTGTTGATGATGGAGGTGTGCTGCTGGACGATGGTGTACAGGGTCTGGACGACGCTGTAGACGGTCTCGTTCTTGGTGACGGTGGTCGTCTTCTCGGTGTAGGTCTGGGTGAGCTGCGAGGTCTGGCCCGAGGTCAGGCCAGAGACGCCGTTGAGGACATCACCGGTGGGCGCAGAGAGGGCGCCAAGGAAAAGGGTGCCGAAAGCGAAGGCGGAGGCGAACGAGAAGCGCATTTTGGCGGTTGTAGATGTAAGTCTCGAAAGAGTGACTGATTGAGCGGCGGAAGAAAGAGTGACTGAAGCGAAAGGCTGTTTAGTTGGAAGAGTGGCTCGATGGTGAAGAAAGAAACTCTGGAGTGCTCAAGCACCGCAGTCTTATACTCGGTTGACTCGCCATGGCCATCAGCCGCTCGCAACCCCCGTGGTGGTCATCTTGTTGGCTCGCCCTGCTCGACTAGCTCTGAAAATGATGCTCTTCAGCAGAATTCCCTCTCTGGGCTAGCCCGGAGAGGCTGACTTACATCACCGAGAAAGAGACTCGCGCACAGCCCGGCACCTCGGTGGGCGGGCCTGCGGTTGCGCCTCGACAGGCAGGGATGCCCTTCCTGTTCGAGCCCAGATCGACGAGCACAACAGGGGAAAGACATTCGAGAGCGGCGAGGACGGCTCGATTGGGACCAAACGCGGAGGCAAAGGGGCGCGCGCTGGTGAGCGGTGACCAGCACGGCAGGGTTTGCCGGGCTGAATCTTCATTACCGCCTTCCACGCTCACCTTCGAATCGTGATTCTTGATTTCGCACATCTCCACAGCAATCTGCCAACCCTCGAGATCCCTACTGCCTATCCGGGTGTTCGGTTGGAGGCCAGATCATCCCAATTTTTTTTCTTTTCTTTCTTCAGGCCATGCGTGCAATTGCGTCTGCACCGGCCCCGGCAGCGTCAACGCGATGGGCTGGTGTTGTGTCTCGGGATGGAAAGCTGCGAAGGCGAAAGTTTGGCCCCATCACCAAAAGGGGCCGGTGTGGCGCTGGCGGGCCCGCCATTTCCTGTCCCTGACGGGGCGCGATGGGGTCGCGAGTCAAGAGTGCACGCGGAAGCCCGGACGTCGTTATGCACGGGGCGGTATCTCGCCCATCCGATCAGGGCCGCGACGCCGCCGACTCCGTCGCCCAGCACGACCTGCGCGATAATCAGCAAGGTCGGCTGGAGAGCGTGCAGGGCCGCGCATGCAGTGGGCAAGGGGGGTCTCTAGACCGCACCGGCTCAGCCCTACAGCCGACGCAGCCCCAAGCTCGCGCACTTCTGGACGAGAGCTGCCGTGCTGTTCAGCACCTTGGGCCGAATCGGCGTCAGAGCGCGCCGAGCCTGCGCCGAGACAAGTGGCGCGAGAGCCCCTATTGCGGCGACGCCAGAATCCTCCGACTCACCACCCCTGGAGCGGATCAGGCGCCTGACGGCCGCCGGTGGTGAGGCTAGCAACCGTTTGCGGCTCTCCCGGGGTCCGCCACGCGCTGCAATCAGTGATAGGAGAAGCTTAGCCTGGGGTCCCTCGACGGCCTTGCCCAGTTGGGGTCGCGATAGTTGATCGAGATAGGGCCCTTGTGCGTGGCTTGCCGTTCACCGCTGGACACGTTATTAGAGAAGCCGGGTCCCTCGAAGGATTTAGGGGAGACGGTGGCCATTCACACTCGGCGGACGAGGACGAAGCGCCAAGAGTGGGCAGCGCGTTGTCAATTGCTGTACGGACGGCGACGGGCGGGCGGAATCATCAGGAAAATGAACGTACGATTTTTCTCTTAGCGCTCACCCATCGCAGACTCACGGGCAACCTCGGGCCTCCGGCAATTTCATTCCGTTCCGCATCCTTCCTTCCTGCTTCCTCTCACGCGTCGTCCAAGCCGTCGAACAATTCCACATCCCAGGCTCTGCTCGGGTTATTGAACCTTGTCAGATACCTCCCACCGGCCTCCTCGATTTTGTCCAAGTCCGAGTCCACCAGGGCACACTCCAACGACCCAAAGTCCTCGCTGATCCGTTTCTCATGGCTGGACTTCGGGATCACGCTTGTGCCTCTCTGAATGCCCCAGGCCAACGCCACTTGCGCCGTTGTGCAGTCCCGTTGTTCCGCAATGCTGGCTAGCTCTTCATTCTTGAGCAGCAACGGCGGGGTCTTGCGAGTGTTGGCTGCGCGGGAAGAGCTGCGGTACGTGGGGTTCGTGTTGCCCAGAGGAGAATACGCGGTCACATGGATGCCGTGGCTCTGATGGAAGCGGACCCATTCGGCCTGCTGCAGATACGGGTGGAGCTCCATCTGGTGCACGGCAGGCTTGATCTTCGAGGATCTGACCAGCTTGTCGAGCTGGTGCGGAGAGAAATTGGCCACGCCGATGTTGCGGACCTTCGTGGGGAGCAGCTCCTCCATTGATTTCCACGTCTGCGCAGTCATTGGCACTTGCACGAGCGGCCGTGTGGACCAGCACTTACCGTCACGTAGTCGTAGTCACCGGACGAGCTCACCGGCCAGTGCATAAGGTACAGGTCCGGGTAGTCCAGTCCGAGCTCCTCCAGCGTCCGGCTCAGCCCGGCCTCGACCGTCGCCGCATCGCCGTGGCGGTCGTTCCACAGCTTGCTCGTCACCCAGATGTCCTCGCGCCGCAGGCCGGCCTTCTCGAGCCCGTCGGCGATGCCCTTCCCGACAGCAACCTGGTTCCCATATGCGGCGGCGGCGTCGATGTGGCGGTAGCCGGTCTGGATAGCGAGGGAGACGGCGTCGGTGGTATTGCCGGGCGACACTTTTAGGTTCCAGGTGCCGAAGCCCAGGAGCGGGGGTGCTGCCGCGTAGTACTCCGGCGCGACTGGCGTCTGCACCTCGTCGGCGACGGCGAATGCTGCGATGGCCACGACGACGGCGCTCACGGTGCTGAATGAAACCATCTTCGATGTGCGGCAGGCGCAATTGATGGGTGGGCGAGATGCATGGCGTGTTGTCGCCGCACCCTTATGCATCTGCGCGGTGCATGATGTCACCACCATGCGAAACTACCCGGAGAAACGATGGACCGCCCTGTCGACACAGGCGTCGTCTCACACGACCACGCCACTTCCGGGCTGCGTCTATATTCGAGCGTGCGGTATATGCTCCATGCCCGCAGGAGACACCGCTGGCACTGCGGCGGTATGACGTGCACACGGATGTGCCGTGAGGAATTGAAGTACTCGTCCGGGCGAATGCTCCAACTCCCCACGTTACAAGCAAGCCGCGCGTTTTCTGTCCCTCTTCTGCTCGTCTCTTCGGGTTCTCCTGTTTACTCTGTCACGTCTTGTTCTTGCTGTATTACGAACCACAGTTAACACCGACCCGACCTCTTATGCTGCACAGTTGCATTGTGTGCCACTCGAACTTCTCAGGTCGCCCGAGACGAACACGACAAACTCCGCAGCATATGCTGCTGTTGCTGCGAATACCTCGGCATGCTTGGCATTCGTCAGCAGACCAACGCTGAGTGCGAAGACAACGGTAAAGATGGCGATCATACCGAGTCGAGCTCCTGGTTGCGGAATGAAGTAGTGTCACAATGGCTCCGATCAGAAGGAGAGCTGCAATGATAGTACTGGTGACAGCAAAGGTCCACACCACGTTCCGCTCCAGAAACCTTACCATTCCGTCGTCCGGATGGTTGTGCGGTTTTTCCGAACGGCCTCCAGTGGCCCTGGAGAGAACGCGAAAGAACGTCTTTGTCGGACGGGGCTCTGAGGGCAGTGAGATCATCTGCATCATCGTACATGATTTGGCCTTGCCGCTTAAGACCGGATTCAATCTGCTTCGGCTTAGGTCCTCGGCTCTTCCAGTGAACCAGTTGCTTAAGCCTGTAAGGGCCTTTGGGCTTGGCTTCTCGAGAGCCAATACCTGAGCTTGCAGCAAAACCAGGATCTACCACATCCAAAAAGAAGACCACATTGGCGTCCGCTGCAATTGAGGAATGTTTGAACTTGTTCGGCAACAGAGCTACGAGAAGGCAAAGGCCCTACACAAAGGCCCAAACGATGGTGGATCCTGGAAACTGCGGAGGTCTTGCCCCCGATGGAAAGTAATTCTAAGAGCTGCAAGGGAATATCGTGTTCCAGATTTCCTCGATGGTCGCTAGTGGAGGCTTTCCCAGACACCGGATCTCAGCTTGACATCGTGTCAGCAGCTTTCAACTCTACGCAATGATTCCGCATCAACTCCAGTGACAGACAACAGATCACTTCGCCAGATAGGAACAAGACGGAATCCTTAGGCACTGTATCCCTCTCATTCAAGTTCTCCGATGAGCGAAAAGCTTCCCATCGCACTTTTTTTTCATCTCGAAATGCATTCATCAATGTACTCTCGTCAACCACCTTCTGAAGACGACATCGACTCTCACGAAGTATGCCGCGCAACGGGTCAAAGAAATAAGAACCGCGTCATGTTGAAGTCTCGTCGTTTATGGCGAGTGGGGACTCCGCCAGAGTGCCTATACGGCACCCTCAATGGCAAAGCTGTCGGTGCATATGCTGACACAGGCCCCGACGTTATGGTGTTATCGCGCCGATTTTCCGGGGATGCTGGCATGCAAATCCTCAAGGGGAGATTGTATAGAAGAACCTTGGAGTTTGCTGACAGGTCACCTTCTCGACCACAGGAATGGTTTACGGGGTTCAGGTCCGGTTGCCTTAGAAAGTAAGGAGATGGGGCCGGACATATGCTGTGCCTCTCAGATACCGAGCATTATTTGGAGTTTATTCCTTCATCGTGCAATCTTTGACCGACGAATGCGTTTCGTGTACTCGAACAACATCTCTGTTTCTTGCGGGTCCATTACACCATGACCTCAATGCGAGCAAAAACGTTTGAATGCTGAAAGAGCATTAGCTCCAAAGTGCCGTGGCCAAACATGAGTTCGTGTACCCGTGGACATGTAAATGTTCTTCCGAGATATTTCAATTTGCCACCAAATGGATGGCTGGTGGAGTGACACGACACGCGTCGCGTTCTCTGCCAGATCGAGTCACCATCGCGACAGCAGGAGATGTCGTCTGAGCACTGAAGCAGAATATCTGAAATAAAAACTTCTCTCATCGACGCGCGCCTTTATCAGCCTCGGCTCCACCCCCTTGATCCGTCCAGGACCAAGAAAACGTTGTAACCGACTGCCCCGCGTTTCTCGTGGCAACGAATTTCTGAGACAGGGACTGAACCCTTAATCTATCTACATACGCCTGACGGTCTAGATCTTGTATGCGGATCGCGGGTAGCTTGGGGTCTCCAACGACGCACGTGTGAGATCAATGAGGTACCAGAAATACAGAAATAGTGCAAAAGTTTCCGGGGTGATCTGCATGACCGAACAATTAAGATAGCCGATGACAAGACTCTTGAACCCGCTTTTTATCGTTCCCCGTTATTGTTTAGCTCACTTGTTTTTGAACATGCTCAAATTACAGAGTTAAACGGATAATATGGATATTGCAGCGCATCGGCATTCCTGCAGTCCGGTTTTGGAGACGGAAGAGAGTTGAGATTGAAGGGCAAAGATGAGGAAAATTGTAAGGTATAATAGGGTAGTGGTATAATCAGGCTATCGGAGAACGGAACCACCCACGCGTGGTGAAGAGGACAGGCGGCAGATGGCAAGGGTATCATCAATCATCCGCCTTCCTGCTGTCATGCGTTGGGACCAACTGCCCGAGCACTAATTCTTTCGGGATGCCCCTTCAAACCTTAAAATACAGAAATCGCGACAGTACCTGTTTGAGTAGGACTTTCCGGGCGAGCACCCAGCAACTTGCTTATCTGTACTTATGCCGTGTGAGCATGTCATTGGGCCATGAATCGTTCTGGAAGCCTGACCTTCGAACATCCGAAAAGACTGCTGTGTATAAAGATTACCGGTTCGGGACTAGTGTGTGTGTGTGTGTGTGTGTGTGTGTGTGGAGAGACTGTCACCACACCTACACACCATGTCGAATTCAAGCAGCACCTGTTTCTGCACTTCGGAAGCTTGCAGCCCGAACGAATGCAAGGTTCTGTGCATCCTGGTTAAGTTTAACGTTTGCCGCAAGTGCTGGCGCATGTCAACAGCTGGCAAGCTTTGCCGACGGTGCAGGAGGGAAAGAAAAAAATATTGAAAGGAACAGGAATGTAGGAAGGGAAGTGGTCAGTCGCAAAAGTTGTTCATTCGTATGCAATCATGATTGTCGCCGTGAATGTATGGCGATGTAGTTTTGTGGTACATGCTTTGGGTGATATCATACAGACAGAGAAGTGGAGGAGAAGAAAGTCTACGCTGGAGCAGAATACTCCTTACTCCTCTGCGGTAGACTGCCGCATCTCTTCGCGTCTCCGCTCGACGTCAGCAGCCAGGCCTCGCTGCTCGTCGAGGATCTTTTGGCGCTGCAGAGCGGAGTGCCTCCGCTGCGCTTCGTCGGCGGCTTCCCAGACTGAAGGGGCGGGTCAGCTTCAGGTGAGAGAGCAGGGCGTAGGGTGGGTCATACTCGGCTTGTCTGATCTGGAGTACTCCTTTAACCTGGTCACAAAGTCGTCGAAGTCCTGCTGCTTTCCGATGCGGTTCTCCAGCGAGCGCTTCTGCAGTTCTGGGTTGTATCGCTGCTGGCGCGTAAGCTGCTGTGCCAGCTCAGGTGGATAGTGGATGGAGACAGAGACACAAAGGACCGGGAGAATTGGCCAATCAGACGACACAAACGCGCGAGAGCAGGTGTGTGATGCAGTGTTACAGAAAGCATGACTCGAATGATGATGGAGATGGATGAGGATGGGGGCATGATCGACGGAGACAAAACGCTTACCTTGAACAGCTCCTCTTCAGTTGGAGACACGTAGTAGACGAGAGCGGGACCCCCAATGCACAGCACAGCGCCCCTGCCTAGCTGTCAGTCATCGTAGCCTCGAGGGCAGCGGCGGACCCACGCGGAGAGCATCTTGACCCAGAGGGAGGCGCCGGGCATGGTGACGGTGGCGACAGGACGTGCGGGCGTGAAACAGGCGCGGTGACGTTGGCCAGCAGGTTGTGGGCGCAGAGCGGCGAGTTCTTGGGGTCACGCGGGGACAGAGACGGCGCTGGCGGAGGTGTTGGAGTGATGCGGTTGCGATTGGCTTCGGATCGTCCGTGTCATCGATTTTCGGCGCATGGGCGTGGCGGTGCTGTGGCTGGAGGTGCCCAGGCGGGCGGCGGGCTGGCAAATTGCAGCGCGCTGCGCCCGCATTGATTGGCCGGCAGCGGCGCATGGCGTTGGCGTCGTGCCTGGAACCGCCCGGGATGGTCGACTGCGCGCGAGCAAACACCTTCAAGAGCGCGCTCCCTCGGCGCAGTCGCCCGCTCCTCTGCGCGCAAGCAACCCTCCTCTGCGCGGCGAGCCCGACGACGCGACACGTGCGACGACCCCGACCGGCGGTGTTTCTGCCCCCAACCACCGCCATTGGCCTGCGCCTGCTGCTGCTCCAGGACCCGACCCTGTGCGCCGGGGCGCTGTGAAACGCATCAATCTCCAGGGCAAGCTTTGCTTAGCCTCCGACACGTCGAGCTTCAGCTCCCAATCCGGACGTGCAGCATCCGTAATTGTGATTGTTGTCGCTGCCCGCGGCCAAGTCATGGTGATCTGCCCATAACCGAGCAATTTCAGCCTCGAACGCCCAGCATCTTCAGACCGACTCGCCCGCAAACCGACACTTAAGGTGCCAAAGCGCCATATTGCATGGCCGACCGCGCCCGCCAGGCCCCGACGCTCCTTTTCGCTCGCTCCGTCTGATCTGACCATCACCGCGCTCGCTCTCCTCGCCCTCCGCGCCCCACGCGCCGACGCCCGACATGGCTTACGACGCCCACCAGAACTACCGCCCGCCGCCGCGCCAGTACTACGACCAGGCCGGCTACGACGACGCTCACTACAACAACGGATACGGGCAGGCCCAGCAGTACGACGGATATGGCTACGACGACGGATACCAGAACCAGAACGGGTACTACGACGACCAGCAGTACGCTGCCGGATATGGCGGAGGTTACCAGCAGCAGCAGGCCCCGCCGCCGCGCCAGAACGGTCCTCAGGGAGGCTACGGGAGGATGAATGGTGGTCCGCCGCCGCAGAACTACGCTCAGGGACCGCCGCCTGCAGGCGCTCCGCGAGCTCCTCCGGGCCGTGGTGGAGGCCCCGGTGCTGCGCCGCGAGGTCGAGGAGGCTACGGTCCTCCTCCAGGCGGGAGAGGCCCGCCACCGCGCGGTCCCCCGCCAATTGCACGACCACCACAGGACTACCCTCCCAACGGCGACCCGATGGGTCGCGGCAGACCCCCGCCTCAGAACGCACCGCCGCGCGGCGCCAGGCAACGTGAGCAGCCGGCGCACTCGAGCGCTGCAGAGTAATGCTGACAGATTGCAGCGACGAACCGCCCCATATCACCCGAAGCAATGCCCTTCGACAACCCGTTTCCGGTATTTCCGAATAAAAGAAGCCCCCCAAGATCCAAAAATGCAACACTCGAGGACGACATAGCTAATATGATAATGGAGACTGCTCCGGGAGCTGGAAGGCCCAGCGGCGAACATCCTAGGCAAGCACCGCGAAAGATGAGCAAGGCAAGTGATGGAGCACGCCCAAGTTTGGACGCAAACAGACCGAGAATGCCCGGATACGCACGCGGACCCGACCAATTCGACCGCCCGCCCCCGCCGGGACGATCGCATACCGCAAAACCAGAGGCCTCGATTGGCGGTTTCCGCCTGCCTTTTGGTTCCCCTGAGCAACCTCGCATCCAGCGTTCGGCAACGATGCCGCAGAACTACGAGGACAACTATGGAGGTGGACAGCAGTGGCAAGAGCCTGGTCCAGTGGCGGGGTACTATGGTCCCGAGTCTGAGAACTACATCCCGCCGCGCCCGACAACCGCCGGTGGTGATCGGAGACCGCTGCCTCTGAGGCAAGCTCCTGCGCCATACGCACCGCCTAAGTACCAGCCCGAAAAACGTGATACCGTGGAAGATGTTTACGACAATTACTACAATAATCACAGCCAGCAAGGTCACAATCACCGCAAGCAAAGGACTCGAGAGGATGCCATTGAGGAAGACATGCCAGACTTTGACAGTATCCCAACAGCACCCAACCATCGGCGCGGTCAGTCGTTTGAGGATCATTTGTCTGGGGGCTCAGGCAACAACACTTCACAGGCGCACCAGCAGAACTATCCCCCTCCTCTGGAACCGCGCGGCCGGTCAAACACCAATCACGGTCAACAACCCCCCCTCCACAGAAGTCGATCCCAGCCGGACTTCAACCGCGGCCAAAATCCCAACTACGTCGCGGAAATGCCTGGTGATGCCCCGCCTATGCCGAGCCTACCGCGGAGTCAGACGTTCAACGATCAGGGAGGCTACGGTGGTTACGGGCAGGCACCGCCGCCGCCACGGCCAGGAACATCGCATGGACGCGGACCTCCACCTCCTGGGCCAGGCTACGGCGGCCAGCCACCGACTGGGCCATCTCGAGGGACTCCGGTCCCTCAGGGTCCTCCAGGTGGACGTCCTTACGGAGGTCGGCCTGATCAGCTACAGCGTAATGCTACTGACATGAGCCTACGATCTGACCCCGGACCGGATGGGCGCTACAACAACAACGCTCCTCCACAGCAGCCACTCCCCGACCACAGAGCGCGTGGACTACCTGTGCGAACCAACATGGGTCCGCCCGGTGGGAACAACATGATGAGTCCTGGTGGAAGCAATACGATGAGTCCTGGTGGAAGCAATACGATGAGTCCTGGTGGAAACAACATGATGAGCCCGGCAGACCAGCGGAAGAACAACATGATGAGCCCGGTTGAGCAAAGAAAGAACGAGGACGCTCTCCCACACCATCCTACGCCTGTGCGCCCTGGGCTACAGCAGGGAGCGCCACAGCAGGGACAAGTGAACTCCGGGAAGCCCATCCCTGTTCGGCAGCATAATGACAACGCAGTTGTTCCCGGCGGCCCCTCTCCTTCAGGTTCGCAGAAAAAGCCCCGTCACATGTCCGACCCCATCACCCCGCAGTCATTGGCCAGACTTCGGAGTGATGCTCAGGCCCGTCCGCAGGATAAAGAGCTCCAGCTGCGCTTGGCGAAGAAACTCGTCGAGGCTGCTGCCGTACTGGCCGATGATGGTGGCCGCGCGGACCCGAAGACTCGCAACAAGAACCGCGAGCGCTACACGCTTGAGGCGCACAAAATTGTCAAGAAGCTTGCCCACAACAAGTATCCGGAGGCCATGTTTTACTTGGCAGACTCGATGGGGTCGGGCCGGCTCGGTCTTGACTCTAATGAGAAGGAAGCCTTCTCTCTGTACTTGGAAGCGGCCAAATTGGGGCACTGCCAAGCAGCTTACCGTACAGCTGTATGCTGCGAGATTGGTGCCGAAGATGGTGGAGGTACTCGCAAGGACCCGTTCAAGGCTGTGCAATGGTACAAGCGTGCTGCCGCGCTTGGCGACGTCGCTGCCATGTACAAGATGGGCATGATTCAACTGAAGGGTCTGCTCAACCAACAAAAATCTCCGCACGAAGCTATCACCTGGCTCAAGCGCGCCGCCGAGCACGCTGACGAAGAGAACCCGCACGCTCTTCACGAACTTGCTCTTCTCTACTCCAACAAAGCCGGCTCCCGTGACGCTGCAGCAGACGTGGTTGCGCGAGACGAGCGTTACGCCTTCGACATGTTCAAGAAGTCTGCAGAGCTCGGTTACAAGTTCTCACAGTTCCGTCTCGGCGAAGCCTTTGAGTACGGTCATCTCGGCTGCCCTGTCGACCCGAGGAACAGTATCGCGTGGTACACACGTGCAGCTGCCCAGGAGGAGCACCAGAGTGAGCTGGCGTTGTCCGGATGGTATCTCACGGGCAATTCTAGCCTCATCGAGCAAAGTGACACAGAGGCGTATCTTTGGGCCCGCAAGGCGGCATGCGCGGATCCGCCGCTGCCGAAGGCCATGTTCGTTACCCCCTCACCTACCACAATAGAGACCACGCTGACACATGAGTGCTTAGGTTCGCCATGGGTTACTACACCGAGGTTGGAATTGGCTGTCCGAGGAGTCTGGAGGAGGCGAAGAGGTGGTATGGCCGTGCGGCTTGTAAGTTCCAGATCTTTCCCTGCAATTATTGTCTTGCCATAAAGGTACTGACATGCTCCTCACAGCATACAACTTCCCCAAGGCCCGTGAACGTCTGGAGGAGCTCAAGAAGGGTGGTGCGAAGGTCCAGAAGGGCCGCGAGCGCTTGTCTCGTTCCAACCAGAAAGAGCACGAGGAGAACTGCGTGGTGATGTGATTTTCTCAGCCAAACTCATACCACTTCAGCCACACAACCTTTTTCCTGGGATCCATTTCCCGGCCTTCGACTGGCTCGTAATGTCCGAGGGATCCTTCCAAAAACGAAATTACTTTTCCTCGATATCCAACTTTTCACCACTCGAAAGCACAAAGACGTGAATCCAACAAACAAATATCTCCTGGTATGATTTTCTTCTGTCATCGGGATCGGGATCGGGCGTATTTCTTAACGGTCGGTTTTCCTTTAAATGATTTTTGCTAGTAAATGGGAGTAGGCAGGCAGACACATCAATGATCTGGGCTGTGGGTTAGAGCGCAACCAGGCGTTGCTGGCAAATGGGCGGCGGTAGGGGGGAAACAAGCACCATTCCGGCATAACAAATGACGTATTTGCAACTGTCATTTCCCCGATGAATCAGTGGCGATCAATTTTCGTATCAATTTTTCGTATCACTGAGGCTGACTCAATGGTGCGCGTGCGGGGTTTCATCATGCTTGCCTGGTGCTTGCAGCTTCCATGAGGGGTCCGAAGTGGGCAAGGTGACCCCGAGGTTTTTCACTTGGCTTCTCGAGGCGGCTTGGTCTTTTCTCCGGGGTGCGTGAGAGAGCGATTGGAGCAGATATCCACACGGGCAACGCAGCCCGAGTTTATTCAAAACCGAACAAAAGCCCGGGCGATCCGTCGTACGTGCATATAGCTCGTTCTCTTGCCGACTAGCCATTCCTATTTCGGAACGGCAAGCGGCGCGGAAAGAAAGCCTCTGCACGACTTCATATGTGAGGAAAGTAAGTTAGAGTGCTGCTGCAGGTCTGAGATTGAGCCTGCGTTTAATCCGAAGTCGTGGTGGCGAAAGCAACGCCATCCGGGACGGGCCGCGATGGTGACTGCACGGCTTGGACGGATGCTTTTGCTCCGGCATAGCCTGAGTGCTACAACGCGCCGGCGCGATGGAGTGAGCCCTTCCGAGAAGAACAGGGGAATGGTAAAGGCGGTTTTAATACAGACAGATAGTAGCCTCTTTTTTGTTCTTCTTTCCTCGTCCATTATGACCTCACAGTCCATCTTTTTTTTTTTTTTTTTTTAGCTCGCGAGCAAGTCCCGCCTCTTATGCGTCCTTCTCCGCACGTATTTACAAGCACCCCCAGTATTAACCCTCCAACTCCACATTAAGGCATCAAAACGTCACCACGCTCGACCCCCCTCACGGGTGCAGCCCGTCGAACATGTCCCTGATCTCCTCCAGCCCCAGCCCCCGCGCCACCGCCATCTGCAGCAGGATCCGCGCCTTCTGCGGGTTCAGCCAGCCGCCCGCGATCATCCAGTCCTCGGCGTCCTCCTTGGGCACGAAGCCGTCAACGGTGCGCCTGCTCGCGACCATGGGCGTGGCCGTCGCGTTGTAGGCCGCCGACGCGGCCGCCTTGACGGCGTCGTCGATGCTGCCGGCGCCGCTGCCCGCAAAGACGAGGCCCCGGGCGCCTGCGTCGATGGCGGCCGGGACGAGGGCGGCGACGTCGTCTTGGTGGGTGTAGAGGACGGAGACGGTGGGGAGGGTGGTGAGGTTGGCCGGGGGCGGGAGGAAGGGCTTGTTCGGGACGGCGGAGCTGGTGTAGAAGAAGTAGGGGACTTGGTTGATGAAGAAGCCGAGCTGGCCTTGCTCGGTGGCGAAGAAGGTGTCGAGGGAGTTGGCGTTGTTTTTGGTGGTGTAGAAGGGGTTGCCGATGCGGCTGGTTAGGGTTAGTGCGGCGCTGGCTGGGGAGGGGAGGGGACGGGATGGCCTACTCGTTCAGCGCGATCATGACGCCTCGGCCGCGGGCTTTCTCGCTGGCGGCTAGGCTGACGGCTTGGTACAGGTTGAGCGGGCCGTCGGCGCTCAGGGCTGTTGCGGGCCTCATGGCGCCCACGACGACGACGGGCTTGGTCGAGTTGATGGCTAGGTCGAGGAAGAAGGCCGTCTCCTCCAGCGTGTCGGTGCCGTGCGTCACGACCACACCCTGGATGTCGTCCTTCTCCAGCTCCTCCGTGATGTTGCGGGCCAACTGCAGTAGGATCGATGAATTAATGTTCTGAGAGCCGACATTCGCGATTTGCTGCCCGTAGATGTTTGAAATGTTGAGGAGCTCCGGGACCGCGTCAACGAGCGCCTGCACGCCCAAGCCAACCTGGTAGCCAACGGTCTGTGCCGAGGAGGTGCCTTGCGAGGCGATGGTGCCGCCAGTTGCGAAAATGGTGACGTTGGGAAGGGAGGCATTGATGGCGGGCTGCTCGAGCTCTTGGCGAGGGAAGATCGGGTGGGAGATGGGGGATGCAATGGCGTTGGGGAGGAGAGCTACAGCGGCAGCGGCCACGGAAAGAGTAGTGGAGAGCATTTTGTCTAGATGGGGATAAGACGGACGAGATGCTCTGGTTGGGCAGAGGAGAAGGAATAGAAGGAGCTGAGCAGCGCGCTGGAGAAGAAAGAAGAGCTGTTGACTGGCGGCTCTGCGCCCCGATACTTATACCGGAAAGGAGAGCTGCTACCTACCTGTCACTGACTCTAGCTTGCCAGTTACCGGGTCTTGTCTGTCAGAGCTCGCTACCACAGCCTCAATGCCGAGAGATGCAAGCACGCGCACGCTAGGTACCCTTGCGGGGAGCGGCGCCGTGCCATCGGCCTTGGCACGAAGAGGGCCGAACGCGCAGCCCGACGAGACGAAAACCAGGTCTGGAGAGAGGCCGGTGGCCGGGAGTGCTTGGCTGCTGAGAGGCGCTGGGTCACGGCTCCTTTGCGGCTTCTGCAGCGGCACTTCCCTCGACCTGTCGTCCAATGCCGGGGCTGCGGACCGCATCTTGCTGATAAGTAGACGCGAGTGGCCTTATCGCGGCGTGTGGAGGAGCTCCGGATTCGGCGGATGTGATCCGTTGTGTCCACCGCTTCGTCCTGTCGAGATGCTGGGGCAAGCACGTAGTAGCTGCGCAGCCGGGGCCATCGAAGGTCGTGCTGTCGATAATGCTCATGGAAAATGATAATACGGCGCTCGGGCGGCGGCGGCGGCGGCCAGAGAGAATCGAGGGATAGGAAGAAGCGGGTGGGCCTGCGGATCAAAGCTGCCCCGTGTTCCGGATTTGCCGACCAGCAGGCCGATCAGGGGCCCGGCACCGGCCCAATCACTTCGGTCGAGCGTTGCATGGTGAAGCTGTGTGCTCCTCGTCAGGCGGGAAGCCAAAAGAGCGCAGTTGACAAACGAAATCCATCGTGTGGGCCCGCAGCGTCATTGTCCAGTGCCGCTAAATGCTAGCTGTGGCGCCGGAAACGTCAGGGTTTGGTGCTCGCAGATGACGACTTGACCCGTGGGCATCGCGAGCGCTTTTCTGGTGTTGGCATTACCCCTCCAAAACTGTCGATTGACGTAGATTTGCTTCGAGCCCTCGACCCTGATCTGGAGATCTGGGTATTCTGCAAAGCTTAGCTGCTTGGCAGAATGCAGAGCCGCCGAGGGCATTGCAGTCCGTCGTTCTTGGCAGAAGATTCTACGGAACAGATGTTGATCGTTCTGCGTGTGTGAGACATCTGTCCAGAGGAGGAAATCTTCGGCGATTTGTCTCGCCCACTGCTCATGCGAGGAACCTGAAGTATGTGATGACCCGAATGTATAAAGAGGGATGCCGTAGTCGGGGTTTAGTACGGAGAAAATATGGCCCTTTGACCCGGTCCAACCTGGAGCATCCAGGCCGTAGAAAGCATGCATGCTTGACGACGGGCCTGGAGCCATAGATCAAGGCGTTTCTGTCTAATGTGGGCGCAAGTCCCTCTGGTTGGCTGTTGCATCAAGCAAGGGAGATGCACACGTCTATTGCAATACTCTTCCAAGGCCTTTACGGGTCTGTGATTGGAGTCTGACATGCCAGCAAATTTTGAATTCAAGAGGAGGACCCCCCTGTAAATATGTACAGTCGAATCAATACCCTGAGTCGCAGAATCCCAACATCCATCCAGTGGCTGGAGATCTTTTAAGCGTATGCGGCAATAGTATCGAGGTAAGCAGTGTAAGCAATGCCGTCCGTGGGCTCCATGCTGTACATGTAAGTGTCCCACCTGTCCTCTTGATTAGTCACATTATTTGATCGTGGAGAAGTTTGTGGACTTACCAAGGACCAGCAGCCCACCACAGGGCACCCGCCCACACATCCGAGTTCTCCTGCATGTAGCTCAGCATGCCCTTGACAGCCGTCTTGCACTGATCGTTGTTGCCACCGGCATACTCGCCGAGAATAGCCTTCTTGCCGTTGTTCTTGAGCCACGTGGTGGCAGCCTCCAGGCGCTCCTGGCCGATGGTGCTGGACACGCAGGTCTCGGACGTGCCCGAGCTGTCGCTGTCGAGATACTGGTGCATCTGGTAGTAGAGCTTGTCCTGCGGGTCCGTGAGGTTGCCCATGGTGTCACCGTTGCCCGACGACACCCACGACCACGCGCCCGTCCAGCTGTTGCCCTCGGCCGTGATGTACTGCGAGGTCGCGCCGGCCGCGCGGATGCCGTCGATACCGGCCTGGTTGAGGTTGACCACGAGCATCTGGTCCATGTCGTGGAACTCGTTGTTGATGTCGAAGATGACCTTCTCGTTGCTGGAGAATTCGGTGGCCACGTTCTTCCACCACGTCTGGAAGCCGTCGGTGTCGGTGATGATGCTGCCAGAGAAGCCTGTGTAGGCGAAGGTAAGCAAAGCGTGCTTGTGCATTTGGAAAATGGACAGGCTTACGGCCATAGTTGTGGGGCACGATCATGGCATAGGCACCCAAGTTGGTGATGTAGTTGACCGTCTGGCGTGCATGCGTTAGCATTGAAGTCGAGGAGATGGATATGAGTACTGCGAACCTTCTTGAGATCGGCAAGGTAAGTGGCGTCAAGAGACGCAGTCATGGAGCCTTGGGTCAAACGCTCCATCAGGATGTTCACACGGATAGTGTTCATGCCCTTGTTGACAAAGGTGTCAATGGTGGAAAGCGTAGGCCAGACATAATCCGTGTTGAGAGTACCGGGGAGGTTGCTTTCGCCAAACTCAGGACCGGACTCGTTGACACCGAAAAATTCAAACTTCGAGGCACGCTTCTCTTCCTTCTGCACCGGCGCAGCCAGCGCAAGAGAAGCCGTACCGGCGAGGAGGGCAGTTGAAACACGCATGATGATGCTTGAGAAACGAAAGTAGTTGCAGTGGCAGAAAAAGAATGGCAAGACTGGAGTGAGCACTTGGCTTGGCTACCAAGAAGCTTGGGTGACCGGGCCCTCTCCTATTTATACAGCCAGAGCAGAATTGAATCATGTTGTGTGCTTAACAAACTTGCTAAATTCAAGTAGTAGGAGAAGTGAACTAAACGACACACGGAGGCTTGCGGGCCGTCGGCGTTTCGACTTGGGATTCCGGGTTGTGAGCAGGGGGCACACATCCCGGACCACGGCAGCCTTCTAGGCGTTCTGTGGAGCGCTCCGCCGCTGGCGTTTTCTGAGACGGTCCTGTCTCTCCACAGTGGCGGGCGCTGAGCGGGCAGACAGCTGTTGCCCCCACAACATGGACTGACTGTTAGCTGAGAGCGTGAGCTCGCGTAGAGTGGCTGTCTGGGCTGTCTTGGAGGATGGGGCTTCATCAACTTAATCCAAGGTAAGCTTCTTGGGCACACGCGGCAAGCTGCGAAAAACGAGGAGAGATGGAAGAACGGCGCGTGAGCCGGTAGATGGAAACAGCCACTTTCTCGGAGTCATGCGCTGGCACTAAGGGGGAGTCCTGACATATTTCAGACTTGGAAAGGCGTTCCACGCAATGAGACTGAAAAAAAAAGGGCATTGAGAGTAAGTAAGATTGAGCTGCCGCGGACAGAACGGAGCAGGGCCTCCGCATAACAGAGGCTGTTAAGACGCGCAATCGCCATGTGTGCACGACAGCGCGGGCGGGCGGGCGGGCGGGGGTGGTCAGAGGGAGGACAGCCGGTGGAGAGCGCGCTGCGGGCGGCTGGTACGTGTGACCCCACAGAGGGATGCGGGCGTTTCATCTGGGCATCGGCTGAATGGGAGGTGGATGCTGTGAGGTCGGCAGAGCGTGACAGTGAGAGGGCGCCCTGGCGCTCGGCCCGCGAAACAAGCACTCAGGCGACAGGGGCCGCCCGAGCCGGGGCCTCATCTCGTGCCTGCGCGTCCGCACGCGATGTCATCGGCGCACTCCCTCGCCAGACAGAAACACGACGCGCCCGATGCCGCCCAGCGATGAGAAGGCCCCTGTGAAGCTCTCGCTGCCGCTGCAGTACCAGCAGGACATCTTCCAGGACCTGGTGCGCCTCCACCACCCCCGCTCACGCCCCGCGCCGCTGCTGACTTGACCAGCGCGATGAGGACCAGCTCGTCATCCTCGCCCGTGGCCTCGGCCTGCTGCGCGTCGTGACAAACCTCCTCCATGCCTACGATGCCGCCGGAAACAACCTCGTCCTTCTCGTTGGCGCCGACGACCGCGAGAACGGCTGGATTGGCGAGTCGCTGGCCGAGCATGCCGCCATCAGCAATGCCCCCAAGGCCCGCGGCCTGAGCCTGGTCAACACCGACGCCATGAGCGTGGGCACGCGCGAGAAGATGTATTCGCAAGGCGGCATATTCAGCATCACATCGCGTATTCTCGTCGTGGACCTCCTGTCTGGTCTTCTCGATCCCACAACCATAACGGGCTGCGTGGTGCTCCATGCTGACAAGATAGTGGCGACGTCGCTGGAGGCTTTCATTCTGCGCATCTTCCGTCAGAAGAATAAGGTAGGCTTCCTAAAGGCTTTCTCGGATAACCCGGAACCCTTCGCCACCGGCTTCTCCCCGCTGGCGACCATGATGCGGAACCTGTTCCTGCGGAAGCCAACGCTCTATCCGCGCTTCCATGTGTCAGTCGCAAAGTCGCTAGAGGGGCGCCGGAAAGCCGAGGTCATTGAACTGGAGGTACCCATGACTGAAGACATGACGGCAATCCAACAGGCTGTTATGGAATGCGTCGAGGTGAGCATCGCCGAGCTTCGGAAGAGCAACTCCGGATCTCTAGAAATGGAGGACTGGACATTAGACAGCGCCCTGCAAAGGAATTTTGATACCCAAATTAGACGGCAGCTTGATCCTGTATGGCACCGCACAAGCTTCCGGACGCGGCAAATAGTGCGAGACTTGTCTCTGCTGCGTCACATTCTCCGGTGAGTGAGCCTTGCGAGTGTAATGATTTGTTTCTGCTGACCCTCCAACAGTGCGCTCCTGGCATACGATGCTGTCGACTTCAATAAGTACCTGGACACGGTGCTTGCTGCTTCGTCTCCGCCACCCGGTTCGACACGGATGAACCAGTCACCGTGGCTCTTCCTCGATGCTGCCCACACACTCTTTGAGACCGCGAAACGCCGTGTCTACGCTGGCAAGCTTAACGACTCTGGTGCCGCTAACAACTCGAAGGAAGCACCGGATTCCCTTCGCCCGGTCCTCGAGCCGTTGCCCAAGTGGCGGATACTTGCAGAAGTCCTGGAAGAAATCGAAAGAGACTTTTACTTCAACCCCGTTCCCCAGGATGACTCGAATGGTTCCATTTTGATCATGTGTGGAGACAACAGCACCTCCCGCCAGCTGCGTGAATACCTGCAGACCATGCGCGTCAGACCGGACGAACAACAGGACGAAAACGAGGAAGATACGGGCCCTTCTGCAGCCTTTATGCTCCGGAGAAAATTGCGCAACTACATCACCTGGAAGCGCGACTTTAGCAAAGTCAGTGCGTCTCTTTTCGCAGAGAATAACAAATCCATCAACAACGATACTCGTGGTGGCCAGACCGGACCAGGGAGAGCACCACCGAACAAGAGAAGACGTGTTCGTGGTGGAGGAGCAGCTGGATCAGGCCCATCCAAAGCTGTAATAGGCGAGATGCAGCCGAGTTTTGGTCGTGATGCTCATGTTCAGAATCTACTCGCCGAACTTCAGCCCACTGGAGAGGAGAAACAACAGAAGGGGGAGATCGCTGCCGACCCTCTTGAGAACATGGAGGAATGCTACGAGCTATACGAGATGAAAGAGCTGCTCGTGATTCACCCATACGATGGTGACATGGACGAGCATGTACTGGAAGAAGTCAGGCCTCGCTATGTCATCATGTATGAGCCCGATGCAGCCTTCATTCGGCGAATAGAAGTCTATCGCAGTTCTCACACGGATCGGAACGTCAGAGTATACTTCATGTACTATGGTAAATCTGTGGAAGAGCAACGCTATCTGAGCACTGTAAGACGGGAGAAGGACGCATTTTCCAAACTAATCCGCGAACGAAGCAACATGGCTGTAGTTCTCGACAACAAGAACATCACGGATCCACAAGATGCTTTCCTCCGGACCGTCAACACGCGCATTGCAGGCGGTGGACGTCTCGCTGCCACAGCGACCCCTCCGCGGGTTGTTGTTGATGTCCGCGAGTTTAGGTCGACACTCCCATCCCTTTGCCATGGCCGTAATATGATCGTCGTCCCTTGCATGCTGACGGTCGGCGACTACGTCCTCACGCCTAATATTTGCATTGAGCGCAAGAGCGTCAGCGATTTGATCTCCTCGTTCAACAACGGACGCCTCTACAACCAAGCCGAGACCATGCTCCAGCACTACAAGAACCCAATGTTGCTCATCGAATTCGATCAAAACAAGTCCTTCACACTCGAGCCCTTCGCTGACCTGAGCCAGTCGGCCGCTGCTGCTGCGATGGCCGCTCCGGATCTCCAGGCCAAGATAGTCATGCTGACTATTGCGTTCCCGCGCCTGCGCATAATCTGGTCCAGCTCTCCATATCAGACGGCCGAGATTTTTGAGGAGCTCAAAAAGCAACAGGATGAGCCCGATCCCATCAAGGCGGTACAGATCGGCCTCGATGACGGTGAGGACCCGGAGAGCAGAACATTCAATCAGGTGCCGCAGGATATGTTGCGCGCGGTGCCTGGAGTGAGTGGAAATGAGAAGATGCTGCAGCGGATCACATTTAACGTTGGGAGCGTGTTTGAGCTGGCAAACATGACGGAGGAGGAGCTGAGTGAGCTTTGCGGAAGGGAAGCTGGGAGACAGATTCACAGGTTCTTTAATCGGGATGTGGTCGATGACTAGAGCGACAGGAGTAGCAACAATTCACAGCCTCCCATAAGAACAACACTGTTGGATTTGTTCCTTGCTGTGAGTGATGATTTATGGTTGTGATGGTGATGAATCCCCTTTAACCGGCCAGGACTTTGACCAAACGCGGCTGAGTCATTCGTCGCATCTAGTGCACCTAGATTGACTCTCGGTTTCGACATTTCTCGAACACAAGCTTCAAGCTCACAGCCTGTAACCACACATGTGAAGGTTGCCCCATCCCACTACTGGCCCTTCAAACTCCTACTCAAGTCGCAAAACAATCGGCAACCGTTTAACCCGGAAAGGATGAGCGGCGCGCGCAGCCTGTCAACATCATCGAAGCCTTCGCTACGTTGGCTACCTGGGAGGAAGCCAACGATCTTCTCCACGAATTTCACGCCGATTCACCGCTTGAACACAGTAACACAAGCCATCATCAATGATCCATCGCATCCGCGGCACTTCAAACTCAAGCGAAAGTACGAAGAGAAAGACCGCAACTGCCTGTGGTGGGCGCCGCAGGTGACCTTGGCTATTTCACTAAAGCGGACGGTTCGGACATGGTGTACGCGCAGGCTGCGGGCGGCATTCACGGAGGAATTGGCAGCGCGTGGACTCAACGCATTGGGCCAGAAGGTGCAGGACGGCAAAGCGGTGGCAGGCCCAGCTGTGCTTCGGGGAACGCTGATATTCCAGGCGAATGAGAGGTTGGTCACCGCCAAGTATAGGAGGTTGCGAGAAGAGGCTGGATGGATGGCGGACGCGCTGCTGGCGGCGTTCAGGCCGCAGGGGAGCTCACTGTCGCCATCCTCGGGCGGACGCGGAGGCTTGGGGCGCCAGAAGCAGCAGCGCCCGGGGCCAAAGGAACGCGAGACGATGGGCAGAGGTAAAGCGCCACGCGCGCAGCAGTAGCGGATTCACAGGTGTAGCAGCAGCTCGCCGAGCGCATGGCGTGGCGTCACGGCCGGGCAGCGGAGGTGCTTAGTCAGGCGAGGGACAGGGAAGGGCGGATGCAGGCAGGCGACGGGCCACTTGACTACTTCGCAACCACCACCGCAGCTGAGAGGCTGTGCTGAGGCCGCGCACGACACCACGCCGCCAACGCTATTCTCGGACGCGGCCCGCAGTATTCATACCGCCCGCACTTCCCGCTCCGCGCCTGCACTCCGGTTCTTCGGGCGCTCGCGGATAATTCGCGAGAGACAGCTTGCACTGGCCCCTCTCTCCTGCGTATGACGCACGCCCGAAATTACAGCAATCCGTACGCCGCCGCTGCCCAACCACGCCCTTCCATGTGGATAAATCGCGCGACTCCAACCCTCTAAGACCGCCGACCGACCGACCCCCCAGCCATGCCTTCGATATTGTCCGACGACGATAAGCAGACGGTCAAGCGGACCGTGCCGAAAGGCTCCAACAAGATCCACGCCGTTGCCGTCGCGAAGCTCTACATCGCCTATCCGAACAAGAACAAATGGACCTACACAGGGCTGCAGGGCGCCGCCGTTCTGGCCAACGACCTCGTGGGAAACACTTTCTGGATCAAACTGGTTGACATCTCGGTAAGCAGCGAGCGGGGAGCTGGGGTGAGCTTTGCTAACACTGCGCCAGCCCTTGAATCGCGGCGTGATATGGGATCAGGAGATCTACGACACCTTCTCGTACAACCAGGACCGCACCTTCTTCCACACCTTCGAGCTCGAGCAATGTCTCGCCGGTCTGTCGTTCGCCGACGAGAAGGAGGCAAAGCAGTTCAAGAAGAAGGTGGACGAGCGCGAGAAGAATGCGCACAAGAATACCAAGAGCAAGCCCTTTGGGATGGCCGCGGGAACTTCCAATGGTGCGAATACGAACGGCGGAGGCCATTCGCACGGCTTGCTAGGCAGCATCACAGGCAGTCTGTTCGGCCACAAGCACTCGTCCCCACAGCCTCAGCAGACCCATTCAATCATTCCGCCCAAGGAAATGGCCTCGCCCGCAAGCTCAAGCCCGAACCAGAGCGGCAGGAGCTCCGCCATCGACACGTCCGATCCGTCATGGCAGGGTATACTGCAGGAGCTGTTGGCGATGGGCATCACGGAGGACCAGATTGAGGAGAATGCGGACTTCATCAAGATGTACATCGAGCAGAAGAAGGCCAGTGAGGCGGCGAATGAGCACAAGTCAAGGGCCCCGCCACCGCCCCCACCGGGTGCACCTCCAGGAAGCAGACTGAGCCCTCAGAACACCGGCAGCACATCAGCGTCCCGGCGCGGGCCTCCTCCGGCCCCGCCGCCAGCGCGCAGAAAGGGCGCTGCTCCTGCCCGGCCAGCATCACCTTCTCCAGTCCGAGAGGCATCACCGCCGCCACAGCCTAGGTTCAGAGCGCCGCCTCCGATTGCAGATGCGGGCAAGTTTGCAAACCAAGCCCCTCCACCACCTGCAAGAGCACGTGCCTCCTCGAACGCCCCTCCTGCAGCTCCCCCACCCCCGCCGCGGAAGACCGAAGAAGACTCAGGTCACAAGTTTGGAGTGCCGCCTCCATTTGCTGGTCAGCGCTCTGTATCCAGTCCAGTCCCGCCTCCGCCTCCGGCCCGTGGGCCCGTCCCTCCACCCCCGCCAGCGCGCGAGACCCCAACGCCTGCTGCACCGCCGCCTCCACCGCCAGCGCGATCTGTACCTTCTCCATCGGCTCCACCGCCACCGCTTCCCCCGAAAACACCAGCAGCTCCACCGTCACCCGCCGCTATCCCCCCGCCTCCACCGCCCGCACCTTCTGGCCTTCCGGCACCCCCTCCACCTCCGCCAGCCGCTTCTCGTCCAGTCCCTGTTCCTCCGCCCGCGAGTGCAGCACCTCCACCTCCTCCTCCCCCGCCCGCTGGTGTTGCGCCTCCGCCACCTCCACCCCCACCCGCAACTGGTGCTCCTCCTCCGCCGCCACCTCCTCCGCCTGCACCCAACGCTGGCGCTCCTCCAGCACCACCTCCTCCCCCGCCGCCCGCTCCCGCAGGTGGTGCTCCTCCACCACCACCTCCTCCTCCTCCTCCACCAGGCCCAGCTGGCGCGCCCCCGCCGCCACCGCCACCGCCTGGAGGCGCACCCGTTGCGCCTGTTCCAAAGCCAGCAGTGGGCGGCGGCAGAGACGATCTCCTAGCCAGTATTCGCGGCGGTGCCAAACTCAAGAAAGTGGACGATGCAGAAAAGAAGGACCGCAGTGGGGCAATGGTGCCCGGTGGCGCGTCACCTCCACCAGCTTCTGGAGGCGGCGCAGCCGGCGGTGGAGCGGACAGCGGGTTGGCTGGTGCGTTGGCGAGTGCTCTTGCGGCAAGGAAGAGCAAGGTTAGCCACAGTGGTAAGTTTTCCATCTCTCGTTTCATGTGTTTCAACCTTGCTGACGGTGTCCTATAGATGACGAGGACGACAAGGACGATTGGTGAACGAATAAAGCCCTGGAGCTGCCGGAACTCAGCGAGACTGTTCATGCAAGTGCCTCTCTGAGGACTTCGAGAAATGCCGGGCGTGAGGAGGGATCTGAATGGAGTATTGGCAAGGATCGGGTGGAAGATAGACGATCGGAGATCGAAGAAACGTGGCTTGGGTTGTCCGTCACTCAGCGTGGAGTTCATGGGTGGCCAGTTTTAGTGGGGGACGTCGAGGACAAAGGACATCTGGAGATTATTGGCGAAACAAAAGTCGGACATAATGTCGATGGCTAAGAGAAAAGCGTGTACTGTGGGCGCCGGATTCTCTACCAGCTTCCGTGCAGCACGTGATTTGATGGAACCGGGCTTCTTCGACTTTTTATCGCCAAAGAGGGAAGAGATTACCCTTTTTTTTTTGCTTGTCGTGCTGTCGCTCCTTTTCTCTCTTTATTTTTTTTTTTTTTGGGGGGGGGGGTTGCGTTTGTTAGCTAGAATTGTTAAAACATGAATTGAAAAGATTATCTCATAAGGATGGTGGTGCTGTGAAAGTATAGTAAGTAGGGTTTGGCCACGGGCTGATGACTATGTGCAGGCAGTCGGTTTCGGACGAAGTTTTGCTGGGTGTACAGAGATTTTAGGTCGGGTTTACGCTCATCAACGAGTCTGGGATTTGGTGAGGCTGTCTGAGGGATGAGGCTCTTTACTAAGGGTTGGGAATGCGGGGGCCAGGAACTGTGCGGCGGCGGGAGATTGATAGCTATCTGTGCTGCCAAATCTCTCGGACACACTTTGGACATGAGAGCGTGGATGGCGGGAGGTTGCGTGCTGCTCCGCAAACAACTCGGACAGCACGCATGGTTGAGCCCATCGCCCGCACGCCATCTTGCGACCTCACGAGGGGTATCCCATCATCCCAAGCTTCCGTTCCTTCTGCCTGTCAGTTTACTATGTTACGAGACTATTAGAGCGTTAATTCTACCTCTGCATGCCGCGGCAATGCAATCCTCTCCTGCGAACACACAAGATCCATGCCTTCCAGAACCGACACCCATGATGTCAGCCATCAGCCGAACCTGCTCACTTACTCTAGGCAGTCACCTCCTCGCCAAGACCACGCTAGCGAGCGCACAGCTATGTCTCGCTTTCCGCGCACTGCTCTACTACTCTTCTTTTCTTCTTCGCCCGCCAGCTTCAACTCAGCACCGCCTCTCGCCGCCACCGCGGCGTGGCCCGCTCACTGCAAAGTGCCCAAAAATAAGTGAAGGGCGCTCTGCGGTGGGTGTAAAGACAACGAAAAGCTCCAGTGCCGGACCTAAACGCATCCGCCAGGAGTCTGAACAACCGGACCCGAACGCCGACCCAGACCTTGCCGACCTTCAACACGAGTTGGGTGTGGTCGTCCTCACCTGCATTGGCAGCCCCTCTGCCTGTGGATCCCTTTCCAGAGACTCCAGATGAAAACAAGATCTGCAATGTGAAGTCGCCGCATCAGCCTTACAACCCTGGTTTCCAGCACTCCAGCCTCACTCGGTTCGGGTCTCCCACAGCGCCCTCACTTATCTGGCTCACAATCTTGCGTCGGCCGGATTGTGGTACCAAGTCCCGCGCCTCACTCAAAACTCGGCCTTATTGCAAAGTTCTTGACTTCAGGCGATCCGGTGGTTATCCACGACCTAGAGGTCACCTTTATCTTCACATACAGCGATGACCTCTTTCTTGAGGTCGGTTTCAAAGGGCAGTTATGATCTCCGTCCCAGCTGCAAAGATC
Organism: Neofusicoccum laricinum; assembly: GCA_029906385.1. Lineage (NCBI taxonomy): Eukaryota > Fungi > Ascomycota > Dothideomycetes > Botryosphaeriales > Botryosphaeriaceae > Neofusicoccum > Neofusicoccum laricinum. The sequence goes on along the minus strand of CP123716.1, from coordinate 723,371 downwards.
CCAAACTATTCCCAGACTCTCCTCTCATGGACATTCCTCAACCATAAGGACCGTATCCCGCTATGCTCTCATCCATCGACGCGGGACTTTTGACAATCGTTGTGTTGCACAGCATCCCAGCAGCTTGCAGTAAATTATCATATTCGGCTCAGTGTCGAAATCTGGAATTGCGTCAGCGCATTTCTCTGCCAATGTCCTTCGGGCTCAGCTTCCCAGCGGCACACCCCTCAAGCGCTGTTCCTTGGATCTTTTTTACCTCCATGCCAGACAGAGCAACTAAACACAGCATACCAAGTTGGTTTCCTCCAAGCTTGATGCCGGTTCGACTTGACATTCGTCTCGACAATCTAATGCCTTACGCTACGGGCACCTCACAAAGCCTCAATATTCCTCCGACGCTTGACTCTGAGGGAACAGCATTCCAGGAATTCCACGCTGGCAAACAAGCAGTTTTGGCCCTCGGTTTGACTTCGAGGAAAACAGAACACCCCTGTTACCTGGTACTGACAACTTCTTCATTTTCTGTCTAAGGCTGGCTAGCTCTACCTCGTCTCTACGGTTCGCGTTTAACCTTTTCGAACCTTCTCTGGACCCTACCACGTTATTTGATTTACCATTGTTCATGATGGAATACCCAACCACCAAGCCCTGCCAATGGTACTGCCAGACCAATACTATCAACTTCATCAGCCAGGGTGGCCCATATTGGGCCAGAGGGTTGTGTTCTGTGCTCACTGGAGTCACACTCTACTGGCTCCGATCCTTCGGATGTATTTGCACCCGGAGCGACAAAAGCACCAATTCAATCACATTTCTCATCCCCCTTTCAGTAGCAAGTTGCCTCTGGCTATTGCTGCTGTTGCTACAATTCCGTTGCAGAATTACGGAGCAGCGTGCGGCTTCTTACTGACACTGCTTGGCGTCTGCTGCGAAGGCTCTAATTTCTTTGGAGGAAGATTGAGTAGTCTGTGACCCTATGGTCATGGCTATCATGGGTCCATTCCCGTGGAAGTTCCTGGAGTGGCATGTGGTCTCCGAACTGCTGCTACTGAAGCTTCCGGTCACCTGGAAGATACTGGCGTGGCTTGCGGTCCCTGAATGCTGCCCTTAAGTGTCCAATCACTTGGACAATTCTGGAGGTGGCGGTCTATGGACTACTACTGTACGGCCTTCCATTCACTTGGAAAGCACTGAAGAGGCATGTGGTCTTTTGACTGCTGCTGCTAAGAGTTCCATCGGTCTGGGACAACACTCAAGACGCATGCGGTACTCTCACCGCTGCTGTTGGGAGTTATTGATCTGGGACAAAGATGGGAAAGCACGCGGTCTCTGACTGTTGCTGCCCTTGGCCCATCTTCTTGGATGGCGCGGAGTAACACATGACCTTCCGGTCACCGCTGTTGCTCAGTTAACTTAGAGGGTCGTCCTCTCTACGTGCCAGCTTCTTGCATGGAATTGCAGAAGTGGTGTTCTGTGCTCACATCTGAGTGCCTCTGGCAGCGTTTACTCCCGGCGTGCGGCTAAACAAAAGCATGAGTTGATTACCGCTTCCACCAACTCCCTCAACTCCCAATCAAGGCTTCTTCTGTAAATCCCGAACCAGAAACCGGGATCCCTCGGGCATTCCCTCCCTTCCGCAAAGGTCCGACTGCCTGCTCTGCAGTGGAGCAGCCAGGCATTGGCAGTGGGATCTCTCTTGGGACAGCTCAGGGCAAGCACACGGAGTAGTCTTGACTCCTCTCCTTGAGGTGCTGCCTCCGTGGCGCCCTGAATATATTGATGTGGTTTCTGGTGCTCTGGTGGGGCAAGATGGGGTGTGGAACGGGATTCCCCAGCACTGAAAGCAGGGTCGTGGCAAAGGTACTGATTAGTCTTCCGAGCTTGCATTTCTGGGCCTTGGGTTTTCTCGCTTCACCAACCATCCTGGCTCGTCTTGACAGACGTCAGCTAGGTTCGGTAGTCCTAGCAGCAAAACCGCTAATATACTCCCTATTCAAATCACGCAAAGTTTGATGTGATGTTGGAAGCTTGAATGCGCCCATGATATTAAGTAGCAAAGCGCAGTATCCGGACGCACCTGGCCTTCTATGCAGCTCATCATTCACAACGGGGAATGCCGCATGCGCACAGGGGCCACATCAGGGCTGAGGCTGGCCCTATTTTTGACGCAAGCTTTTGCACAAGGTGTGCCGTTTACGAGATGGCGTCGCGGATTGATGACGCAACAGAGATCTCGACCGGGATGCTGCCGAAAGCGGTTAGACATCCGGTCTGCTATAGGCGTTGGATGGCGTGGCAAGCTCCTCTACTTGCCGATGGAGCAAGGTGGGCAGGGATCGCAATCCAATCGAGGCTGGGCAAAAGTTTGCTGCCCGGTCGCCATGCGGCGTCCAGAACCATCAATGCCAGACGTCTGGGCTTCTCGCGCACAGCGGGCGAGTCATTGGGAGGTCGAGTCAGCCCATGATCACCGCAATGCGGGAGAGCAGCGAAGATCACGGCAGCAGCAGCTAGGCTCGCGGCTGGTGTAGCTGTCTGTCTTGGCGCTCTCGCCGGCACAAACAGACTCCAGCGCGCATTTGCGTTTGCTTGTCCGTCTCGCAGCCCGGCGCTGGAAACTTATTTCCATCTGCCGACCCCTGCCGGTTTCCAAACGTGGAGCCCAAGACACCAGGCCATCCCTACATTTGCAGGGCTGCGCAAGCACTCGCGGTCGAGGATAGGGTGCATGCACGCCCATCACGGCGGCTCTGCGCGTATGAAACCCAGCGCACCTCCAGCTCTCGGCCACCGGGCTGGCTCTTTTTGCGTCCGCCGTCTTTTCCCACGTTTTTCTTCTTCTCCACCACATGAATTCCGTCTGGCATCTGCTTCTGCACCCGTAGCTTCCGGCACCTTGTTGCACTTACACTCGTTTTGCATTCCTGCTCAGGAGCCACGCCATGGCGGACTCGGCCGAGGACCGCAGTACGACGGAGAACTTGCTGCCTCTCGAGGTCTTCACGATGCTCGGGATCGGCGTGTTCGTGATCGTGCTGCGGACGATTTCCAGAATAAACGCCGTCGGCGTCGGGGCGTTCCAGCTCGACGACTACCTCATGCTTGCCGCAGCGGTGAGGCGCTCTGAAACCACTGCCGTGGTACAACGGCTGCTTTTCATGGCTTGCTGATGCGGCGTGCAAATACAGATCATCTACGGGCTCGAGACAGGCACCGCATACGTCATCTTGGACTGGTGGGAGGACATGGCCAACAGCGGGATGACGCCCGAGGCGAGGAAGAATCTGGACCCGGAGTCGCGGGAGCACTACCTCCGCGTGGGCGGCTCCAAGACGCAGATCGTGCAGTGGAGCTTCTACGTGCTGCTGCTCTGGACGCTGAAGGCGTGCATGTGCCTGTTCTACTCGCGGTTGACGTAAGTGACCAATCCCAACCACAACCATTACGACCCGGACTCTTACCCGTCATGTCTGCACCCCCAGCGCCAGCCTCCACGAGTTCGAGATCCGCGTCAAGCTGGGCTACGCCCTGATCGGGCTCACGTACCTCGCCACGCAGCTCTGCATCCTGCTCGGCTGCCAGCCCTTCCACTCCAGCTGGCAAATCAACCCCGAGCCCCCGAGTAAGCCCCCACCACCACCCTCCCTCAACCCCCCCTTCCAACTAACCCACCCACCCCGCCCAGACTTCTGCCAGCCCGCCATCTCCAAGCTCAGCCTCTACACCACCCTCGCCCTCAACATCGCCACCGACCTCTACCTCCTCTCCATCCCCGTCCCCATGCTCTGGCGCGCCAACCTCGCCACCTGGCGCAAACTCTCCCTCCTCGTCGTCTTCAGCGGCGGCATCTTCGTCATGCTCTGCGGCACCATGCGCTGCTACATCGTCCTCAAGGCACGTCCCCCTTCCCTCTTCCATCTGTCTCTCCTCCTCCCCCCCCTTCTTCGAAACCAGCCCTAACGCCCACCCAACCAGGACCCCGTCGCCGGCGCTCAGAAAGCCACCACCTGGTCCTGCCGCGAGACCTTCCTCGCCGTGCTGACCACCAACGCGCCCGTCGTCTACCCGCTCTTCCGCCGCGGCGTCGAGCGCTTCGCCAGCGGCAGCTGGAAGCTGTCGCACCTGTACCGCTTCTCGGACCACTCGAGCTGGTCGCTGCGCGATCGCGGCGTCGAGGCGGGGAGAGAGAGGAGGAGGAGGGGGAGCGTCAATGCGTTGCCGACTGGGTTGACGGTGACGACGGTGACGGCGGGGGGTGAGGAGGAAGATGGGGATGTGTGGGGCAGGGCGAGTCGGGATTATATCGTGAGGACGCCGGTGTCGGGGGCGGGGAAGGGGTTCGAGAGTTTGAGCGGCGGGGGGAGAGGCGTCATCGGGTACGGGGGGAGCAGGGCGGCGTTGATATGAAGCGGCGTGGCGGGGCGCAACACGGAGTCTGGGAAGGAAGGGGGGGGGTTCTTTTTTTTTTTGATGATGAGGGACTTGATGAGATTGTGCGACGAAGCTTGTGGGCGGAGTGATCGGCAGGTGAAAAAAAAGACGACCCCTTCTGGTCCGGATTAGCGCTGTAATATTAATGCTTTCTTGCTACAACTGCCGTTCGGGTAAATTCAATTCGATTCTTCTCGACTCCCCTACCGTGCACTATTCTCGTAAGTCATAACGACGTCCGTTCAAACCAAACTCTTAGCCCCTGGTATCTTCCCAACACCCCTCGCCCCCAGCCCCAGAAAAACGCCACAAGCGATGCAGTCGGACAGCGACTTCCCCCTTCCCCCTCATCAAAACCCGAACCCCTCCACATGCAGATAAATCCCCTGCGCCCCCGTCCCCCGATGCACCGCCCTCTCATCGCTCAACCCCACCACCGCCGCCCGCACGTCCGCAGCCAGCGCCCTCGGCCCGCACACCGCGACGCCCGTCTCGCCCAGCGCCCGCTCGAGCACGCGACGAGTAACGGTCTCCGGGTGCGGGCGGCCGGAGAGGAGGGAGATGCTGGGGTGGAGCAGGTCCGCGGGGGAGACGCTCGAGATGGAGGAGGCGGTCGTGGTGGGAGAGGTGGAGGTGGCAGTGGCAGCGACGGTCGAGGGATTGGCGGCCGGGGGCTCGGCGGGGCGGCTGTCGTTGCGGCACTCGCAGATGGCGGGCTCGATGGCGTCCGCGGAGGCTTCGTCGGTGACGGTGGCCTGGCAGCAGCAGGTCCCGTCCGGTCCGCAGGCTACCGTCGTTCTGGGCTTGGCGTCGTCGTTCTCGGACGACGAGGCGGAGCTGCTGTCTTCCAGCTCGCGTGCGGCTGCGCTTTGCTTGAGTAGACCCTTTTCGTCCGGGTCTCTTGCGTTGTTGTGGCGCGGTGGGGTGGGGGTCGAGGCGGCTGGCTTGCGGTCGTCGGTGAAGGACGGGTCGCACGTCACGTATACGGTCATCTCGACTTCGACGTCCAGCCCTGCTTCTTCGCGTAGCGCCGCTACGTCTTCAGCGACACGTGATAGCTGTGTTGCGAACCAGCTGAGCTGGCCGCGGCTCTTGACGACCCAGACGAAGCGGACTTTGCGAGTCACTGCACCAGCGGGAAGGAGTTTGGCCAAGGGGCTAGCAGACGAGAAAGATGAATGCTCTGTGTCTCCTTCTTGGTGCTGCTTCTTCCTCCAATGCGCAACAATGTTCCGCAGCAGCGGGACTGTGAAGGTGGCGCCCGTACTGCCCGCGAACAGGACGACGCTGTCGAACTGGCGCAGGGGACGCATGCGGCCGTACGGCCCGTCGATGGCGACGGCCTTCCTCTCCTTTCCCGCTAATGAGCCAGAAGTCAGAGACAGATGCAGCCTTTCGGCATGCCGGAAGAAACGCGCCGTGGCGCCCTTCTCGCTCTTGACGTAGAACTCCATCTTTCCGTCCTCGGGGATCGAGGCGATGGTAAATGGGTGGCTCTGCAGCGGGACGACCGTATGGCATGACAGGAAAACGTGTTGGCCCGGTGTCCAGCTGACGGGCGGGTTGTGGATGGTGATGCGCGTTGTTTCGTGCGGGAGGGGTGTAAAGGAAGCCTTGCAGGCCCAGAGACTGGACATCTGGCCCGCTTTACGCTGTTTCGGATGGAAGAGAGAAATATTTGTGTAGAGAAGCCATACGCTGCGAACGAAACGATCGAAGCAGACCAGGGCGATGGGGATCCAGACGTAAATCCGCACGTACAGCGGCCAGGAACTGACATGCATGTAGACGAAGGCAAGAAATGCGGCCATGGAGCCCAGGTGCTGGATCACGAAGACCTCATACTTCCAGCCACGGATGGGTGCGACGGAGCTAATGACGATCCAGAGAAGCAGAGCCCACGAAATTAGGCCGTGCTGGGTGATGGGGTCAGTTTTGATCTTCTTGCCGATGTAGTTGTACGGGGCCCAGTCGGCGAACCAGTAGCCCATGTGGATGGTGGCGGTGAGAAGCAGGCATCGTGCAGCCCATCGATGCAGCCAGTTCAGGCGCTCGTAGCTGGTGCCGGTCAGCCATCCGACGATGTTGTTCTTCCCGGCCAGCAGGAGGATCAGCGGGAGCTGGGCCAACGAGATGCAGCCGACGCGGTAGGCGATGTCCTCGAACGACCACTGGTCCCGGAGGTCGAACTTGTAAAAGCAAAGGACCAGGAGAGTCACGAGGTTGGCAGCCACGATCGACGTTCTCCCCACAGTCGGCAGACGGACGCTGCGATCCCTGAAAATGAGCGGAGGCGCGAGAGACGCGTTGCTCGCCTCTCGGACGAGGGCGGCGGCGGTGGCATTGACGCGCAGTATCAATGCCTCAGGCTTGGCCGGTTTCGTGTGGCCGCGGCGAGCAGCAGACAGTCTGTATATGTTGCATCAGCACGAGCCCGTTGGGGCTTATTCCAGCACCGGAACTGACCGCTGCCGGCAGATCAAGATGTTCGCGGCGTTGCCCAGCGTCGCGATGCCAATGAAGGAGCCGACCACGGCCCAGTAGTACTGCATCAGGGAGTCCAGCGACGGCACGCCGGCCACGCTGGAGGAGGCCATGTCCATGCCGCCCATGTCCATGCCCGTGTCCATTCCCGAGTCGTGTTCATGGCGCCGGACGTTCATTCTGGCGGAGAGGCCAGTCCTGCTGGTGGTGGGGTCGGGGATGCTTGGCTCCTACGGCGACAGGCACATGCTGTGCGTCGGTGGTGTTGCGCAGAAGGCAGGCCGCGTGCATGGGCCGAGCCTCCGATAATATCAGCGCCGGGCGCCCAGCGGCTGCCGGGCGAGGGTTACGGTGGCGCGGGGGGCGGTCCAGCCCTTGGCCCGTTTCAGCCAATGGCCGGCCCAGAAACCTTCTCAAACTCTCTCTGCACGCTGCCTCGCGCTTTGGGCCAAGAGCCACCGGACAAGCCTTCTGCACCGCCAGCCCGTGCCGCTGCCGCTGCATGCTCTCCTACCAGCCCTGCGCGCATTGGGCTCCTGCGACTCGTAGAGCTTCACGTCTGCTCTCAACCGTGCTCAACTCAATACCACTCAGGCTCGGCACCACGTCTCCCGCCCCGCCTCGCAGATACAAGAACAAGCGCATCCCGTTGCACTCTGTCTGCCCCCCAGAAAGCTCTGCACCGACAATACGCTTTTACAATTTCTGCAAAGGCCCCGAGAACCCAAGCCAGCAGCAATGGAAAGACGGCACGGCGACGAAGCGTCCATGAGCATGGACACGGGCACCGACTCGAGCACCATGGTGATGAACATGGCCTTCACCAACGCGGCCACCACGCCCCTCTACACAACGTCCTTCTCGCCGTCGACAGTGGGCCAGTACGCCGGCATCTGCATCTTCCTCATCATCCTGGCCACGGCCTTCCGCGCACTCTTCGCGGCGAAGGCATTCCTGGAGGAGCGCTGGCTGGCGCAGGCGCTGCAGCGGCGCTACATCGTGGTTGCGGACAAGACGCCGGCAGCAGAGTGCATCGAGCGCGACGAAAGCTCGCGGGCGGGCGTGCTGACCGCGAACGGCGTCGAGGAGCGTGTCACCATCGGCCACCGCCAGACGGGCGGAGTGCAGCCGTGGCGGTTCGGGGTCGACCTGCCGCGGGCAGCCGTGGTTACAGTTATCGCCGGGGTGGGGTACCTGCTGTAAGTTCGCTAGCGCTGCTGGCTGCGCGGTGGAATGCTAACGTCGGCGGCGATAGGATGCTCGCTGTCATGACCATGAACGTCGGCTACCTGCTGTCTGTGCTCGGCGGCACCTTCCTCGGCGAGGTGGCGCTCGGGCGCTACTCGCGGCCTGCGGCGGGCCACTGAGGACGGCGGCGGTGCGTTGGGAAGGCGTGTTTCTCGGCGTTGCAGCCGGCGCAGGTCGCGTCACGCGGCACAGTTTCAGACAGGAGACGTAGTCAACAATGACAATGGCAATGGTGCCTCGCTCTTGCTCCCTCGCGTGCAGTCGGCGGACGGAGGTGGGAGGGCAGAAGAGGGCTGTCTGGGGCGATCGGCGGGGCTCCACAATCAGCCGTCGAACAAGCTCATCGCCCATCGCCCATCGCCCATCGCCCATCCTTCTCCGCCTGGCCCCTGCGGCGGCTGACCTGCAGCCGGACCAGGCCGGCCCAGGCCTAGCGCCCAAAACAATCTGCTCAATTGCCCGCAACCCGCCCAGCATTCCGCCTCACCTCTTCACCACCCGCCCGTCCAGCCATCACATACTCATCCGCCGCCCACGCCCCGTCGCACCACGGTCGATGCGGAACGAGGTGGCGCGAGCCTGCACGGCTGACGCGGGCGACGACTCGTGCCGCTCAGCGCGCTTGCGGTCGGTTTGCAGCCGCGAGCTGCCATGCTCCGAGTCTGGATCGCGCCTGCCTGCCTGAGTAGCTGCCACGCGTGGTCTTTAAAAGCTGCCCGCCACGATGTCTGGCGCCTGCCAAATTCAAGCTTTCCGACCAGTCCCGCATTCTCGCTCTTGCTGCTGCTGCTGCTGCCCCGCGTGAAACTCTGCCCAGCCGGCCCGGGCTCCTTCGGTTTATACACCTGCCTCCCGCCCACCGCTTGCCTCTGTTTCCCTCCCTTTCACCTCAATCGCTGTTGAAACTGCCGCGGCACCCTCTGAACACTGCACTCTTCCTCCTCCAACACCAGAACCAACAACCGAAACCATGCTGTCCCCCACCGCCCTCCTCCTCAGCGCCTCCCTCACCACTCTCGCCTCGGCGCACTTCGTCCTCGACTGGCCCGTCAAGCGCGGCTTCGACGACGACAAGGCCGGCACCTTCCCGTGCGGCGGCTTCGACACGCCCAGCAGCAACCGCACCGCCTTCCCGCTCAGCGGCGCCCCCATCCAGCTGGACATGCACCACACCGAGACGAACGTGATGGTGGTGCTGGGCGTGGGCAACCACCCGGGCACCGCCTTCAACATCATCCTACGCCCGACCTTCCGCGAGCGCGGCCCCGAGAGCTTCTGCATGGGCGACATCGCGATCCCCGCGAGCGCGAACCTGACGGCGGGCATGAACGCGACCATCCAGGTCGTGTCGAACGGCGACCCCGACGGCGGCCTGTACCAGGTGCGTCGCGTCCGGACCGCGAACGCCCCCCTAGTAGAGCAGCTTGCTGACTGACGTGCGTGTGCCAGTGCGCCGACATCACCATCACGGACACGCCCCTTAGCACCGACGAGGTCACCCAGCACTGCACCAACAGCTCGGGCGTCACGACGCAGGCCATCGCGAACCCCGGCAACGCTAACGAGACGTCCGAGTCGGGCGAGTCGGCTTCTGGCACGGCGTCATCGTCGAGCGCAAGCGCGACCGCGTCGACCGGCGCTGCCCCGCTGAAGTCGTGGAGCGGTGCGTGGGCGCTGGGCGCGGCGGCGCTGGGAGGTGCTGCGGCGCTGTTGTAGAAGCGGCAGTGAAGGGGAAGATGGGTACCCATCGCAGTTGGTGGAGACGGTTCAGTCTGGAACGACGATGGTACTGGGCAAGACGAGCCAGGGAATCATCAGTGGTGATGAGTTCATGATTGATATCAGGGAAGCAAGGGAAAATGTCTCTTGGCATGGTCGAGACTGCCAGGTCTGCTCGACGAATTACGTGTACAAAAGGACGCATGGGCTATGATGGAATGAGACGAAAAGGAAAATTTGAAAAAAATAGAAATCAATGATCCCCCAAGATTGCTACGTCATTCTTCATGTGAAGATAGGGCAGGGGTCCCAGCTCAGCTTTTTCTTTTTTTTTCTTTTTTTTTTTTAAAAAAAAGAACCAATCAGGCTGAGCAATCCGCGAGCCAGGCACCCGGTGTGGTAAAGCTTCCCGCCGTACGAACAAGGGTCCCAGACATGTGGCTGAGGAGCGCACGAGGAGTCGTCCTCTAGCACCCGTTCGATGGCGAGACCTTGGGCCGTCTCTCCTCTGCTGACACACCTCGCCCACAGGAGACGCAGCTTCCCCTCAATGCTGTGACTTGCTCCACTCTTCTTGACGCTCAAAGCCTGCTGGACGGTTTTGAGCAAGCTTGAGCCGAAAAAAAAAAAAAAAAAGCCATGACAAGCTCTTCGGATCTTCATACTTCACCCCACCTCGGCAACAACCACCATGCCAAGTCTGAAACCTGCTCGAATCAGCCCCGTTCCCAGCCACCACGGGCGTTTCAGGACGAACGTGTGTCGGGAACTATCGCCGCCTTGCGCTTGGCGTGAAACACGAAGCTTCGGAAGCTTGCGGGATGGCACGCGTCGACTGCGTATGCAGATTTGAAGGCCAGCTGGCAGATGAATATCCGGATGCTCCCGAGAGCGGGCTACCCTGGTGCTGGTCTCACGATTGTGTAGAGCGAAGTTGAGCGGCGTTGCAGCTTCGTTCGCGTTGGAACGTGGTGAGTGCAGGAAGGCATTCGTGCTTGGAAAAGTAAATTGATAATTGTCTCTGAGAGATGGCACTGCCTAGCCGAAGGCTCCAGAACGATTCTTTTCAGTCAACTCAATTCCCATGTCCATGGTCGTGTCCATGTTCATGTCCATGGTCGTGCCAATGCTCATGGCCGTTCTCATGCCCGTTCGTGTGTCCATTCACATGTCCAACCACATATCCGTCCACAAAGCCGTCGACATGTCCGTTCACATGTCCAACCGGACCTCCATTCACATAGTCATTCGTGTGTCCCTTGGTGGGTCCCTTGATGATGTGTCCCTTGACATGTCCAATGACGTCTCCCTCGGGGGTCTTCACCACAATATTGCGCTTGTCAATCGGCTGTATCGGCTCTCCGTAGATCAACTTCATCGCTATTGCACAGCCGCGTTAGCAGGTCCTTCAGAAACGATAAATCCAGGAACGCTCCACGCTTACAGGTAGGGAAGCTCTTCCACTCGCTGCCATCGGCCGCCATGAACTGCGGGAATCCCTTCCAATTTTCGGCATTCTTCGGGTGATTCGCCGGACGCGCGATCCGGCGCATCTTTGTCTTCATGACGCCCGCAGGCCCCGGCGTCCGCCGCGGGTTCGCGCACTCGCGCGCGAACGCGCGCAGCATCGCCGCCGCCGCGACGGGCACCATGTCCCGCCCCAGGAACGAGTGGGGTCCCCAGCCGTGGTGGATGTAGCTCTCCTCCGGCCGGTTCGGGTTGACGTGGTCGGGGTTGGGGAACTTCTCCGGGTCGCGGCCGGCCTCGATGAGGCTGAGGAAGAGCGGCTCGCCGGCGTCGGCGGTGACCTGGCGGTGCTCGCCGTGCTCTTGGCCGTCTGGCAGGGTGACGTGGGTGGTGGGGATGCGGACGACGCCGGAGGCGGCGGGGCAGAGGCGGAAACTGGGGGTCGTCGAGCCAGGTCAGTCGTGAACATGTGTTGACGGGTTGGATTGCACAGGCGCGGACGTACCCTTCCAGGACGTATTTCCTCAGCTTTTCGAACGACTCGCGCGAGTCTGACCTGGCGAGCTTCTCGATCTCTTCCCAGTGGTGCTTGTGCTCGTCCCTGAAGTATACCTCGATCATTTGACCCCACTAAGCATCACCGTCAGCGGGAACCCCCTTGACTTGGGGAGAAGGGCTACCATACCGCTTGGGCTTGTGTTGCGGCAGCGGCAGTCGCGGTGGGGATAATCTCCCACACCACCTGCTCCACCGTCTTCCCATTCTCAAGCATCCTGGCCGCGAGGGGTTTCCCGAGGCCGGGGACGGAATCCATGTCCAAGAAATCCAGGAGACGCCTCACAGGACTAAGCCAGCCCGGGGACTCGATGCCATGGAGGAACGTACGAACTTCTTTCGCCAGTTCTCGTGCCTCCTTCGAGGCCTCAACGCGGTGCTTGTACGATTTGGTGGGGTCCTGGTCCAGGAAAACGTACTCGAAGAGATGGGCGAGCACCTCGTACAGTTTCCCAGCGTTCTGGTACTTGCGGTCGTCGGATTCCCAGAGGGGGTCCCGCAGTGGGATGCCGAAATACTTTGCTGTGAAGATGGTGTGGGCCAGGTTCCCGATACTATTCGCGGTCAGTTTGTTCCAAGCCTGCTGATGGATGGAAGGCATTTACTCTTTGACGGCGTCAATCTGGAATCCGTGGCCGAGCTTGCACCGGTTGTTGACGATCAGTTGCTTGGTGATGGCTTCGTAGAAGTTGCGAACTTGGCCCAATGTATCTGCAGGCTCGTGCATGGTTACATTGACTTCAGCCCGCTGTTTGGCGTTGGTGGCGGTATCTCCACCGAGCATGTAGTCGCAGCCGATCATTTGTTTTGTGTGTTCGACGCCTGGACAGGAATGTGAGTAGTTTTGGAAGCATTTTACCCTTTCAGGTTCTTACCAGGGACCTTGAACTTCTGCTGATCATGGAGCACTTTATGGACAGCATCCCAAGAGCAGACCGCTTTCGGCACCGGAGCCCGCTTTGGTCGGTCGTAGTTCAACTCAGGGATTCTCAGGGAACCATTCTGGACCAGTCCCCTCGTCCTATCCGGGGTGCTGAATGGGTATAATGCGTAGACGCTGTTGGGGGTGTACCATTGGGGGAACGCTCGCATGAGAAGTTTGTACAAGGCGCCACCACCCGCAACGTTGTCATCCGCTTTGATTTCGGCGAAGCTTCAATGATCCGTTAGCTTCAAACTGGAAAATTCAAAGGCCATATTTCAACTTACCCCCACTTGGTCAGGCTTTGCGGTCCCCACTCGATTGAGTAGAAGCGGTCGCCGCGGACCAGAGCAACGGCGTCGGCAAGGATGGCCTCGGAGATGGTAAACCCTGGACAAAGACCTGATCCAGGAGACAAAGGTTGCTTCGCTTCTTCTACCATCAGTCCCACGTATAGCTCCACGTTGTCTGGGTGGTCATATAATGCTTTCACTAAGCTCTGCGTTAGCTGGTATGGCATGGTGTACACGACTGCCGGCCACGCACAAGTATCAGCCACGCCCGGCTGGCTGTTGATCTCCTCGAAGGTCTTGAACTCCTTCAGCTTGAAGAACCTCCTGAACTCGTTGAACGAAGCCAGGCCCCATTCCCTCCCCTGCTTAATTCCCAGGGCTTCGATGGGTCCCAGTACCGCTGGAACATTCTGGGCCCCAAAGGCTCCTGTGTGACAGTCAGTCGTTGCAAGATTATCCCATGTGAGGGTGCTTCACGCACCTGCGACGTTGTCGGTCCCTTGACAGAGCAACTCAATTAGCGGTTCATCTGGGAGATGTCTGTTTCCCTTCGGACCCTGCCTCGGAATATCGCGTCCTTCTGCGTCCTCAAAAGCCCACTCCTCGGGATCTTTCTCGCTTTCTTTATCAAGCCACTCCCGCAACCGTTTGAAAAGCTCGGAATGACTTACTTCACCTAGTCACCCGTTAGCATTCATTCCCAGACATGCTCTACTGGCATCCCTGCTACTGCATTGTCTAATGAACACAACGTTGTGGACATTTACTTACTCCAGTGCCCAGACTTCCCATTCGTTATCTTGGTGACGAATTCTTCCATCCACTTTTGGTCCTTGTTGCTGGTTGTGCAATGCCATCGGTAGACAAAGTTGAACTCGGCGCTGACTTGATTACCCAGCCCCTTTGGGATGCCTTCAGGATTGAAAATATGCCTGTCTTCGAAGGCCTCCCGAGGGTCAAGCGTCCAGTTCGAATTGGTAGGACTGCTATTCAGATTGAGGATGGTGCGGAGATAGTCTCCAAGGATGATGTTCACATAGAGGCCGGAAGTGATGCTGTGTAGAAGTAATGCAAATGAGCTTCTCCCCACTTGCTGTCCATGAACGAGGTGTCTTACAGTCTAGCAGTCTGGAATAGGTCCTCGTCACGTTTCGAAGCCACCTCAGGACTCTCGTCTTTCTTGGTGAAGCGCCCATCTTCATTGTTGATGGCCAACTCCTCAACAACCCAATTGTGGTACCGATTGAAGGCAACCAGGAGTGCACAGACCCCAGGAGCTTGACCAATGAGCCTCACATCGGCAAATGTGTCTGGCTTCAGGCGTCCATTTACCTTGAGTCGCACATTGTCCTGCTCATCTTGTTTGTGACCGTATAGCGGGCCGAGATCAAGATACGATGACGTTTTTGTCGTCCCCGGGTTTTCATGGTCTGATTGGAAGATGTCGTGGATGATGATGGTCGCGAAATGGAAAAGTGCAGAGGAAACCTTGGTGGGATGCTCCCTTGCAGGTCCATCTCGTTTCATCAGTGCTGGAATCCGTCAGCTGGATTGGCAAAGCGAAAGATGTGTTGACCGTACTTTCAAATATGAGGCCTGGATCAGGGAGAGCGACAGTGGGCACATGATCTGGCTTGACACTGCGAGCGTAGCTAGAACGAGCAGCTCCCATTTTTGGGTTCATGACATTCTGTAAAGCAGTCAGAAATCAAGTCTTTACGTGTGGGAGCTGGAACGTCTCGTACATTGTCTGATCCATCTGCACTTCGAAAACGGTACTTGTCGGCCACATAGGACAGCGGAGGATGTGGCAAGCCATTCCATAAGCTTCGGATGAATGTTCCGCTCAGTTGATTCCTGATTAAGGACTTGTTGGGGAGTGACGTTGCCCACTGGATGAACTCTTCGTTCTAGGCTGTGTTAGGTAGTGGGCCCCTTAATGCAGCACTCTCATTGAACCACCTACGAGATACTGGCGATCCTTGATGGGCCAGCCCAGAACCTGGGTCTCAAGGAGCCTGCGAACAATACTAAAGTTCCTCAGATGGTGTCCATGTTGACTGTGGAGGGCTCCGGTAATTTCGTTGACCCCTTGCTGAGTCTCATGGGCTAGCTTGGCCAACGAGGCTGCTATTTCAGATACCTCTGAGGCAACGATCGCCAGCTCACCAGAAGCCATGTTGTTGGTTTTCAATTGGACAGAAAGTCGAAACTTGAATGTTGCTAAGCAATCTGAGGGATATGATTCTTTTATAAATTATGTCAGTGCGATTTCACATGCAGGAGAAACGCGAGAAAGGACCTGGCTTTTCCGCGTTCGTTGATTTGAGGAATTGGTCCGCCCTTAGAGGCGAGTAGCTTGATTGGCGGAGCATCTTACATTGTTTCGTGAGCGTTCTGCATTGGATTCCAGGCACGAATCCCCCAGTGGACCAACGGGCGATGCATCGGACACAGGGAGCTTTTACCGGGAACGTGGACGTGCAGGTGGGTTTGCTGTGGTGCTGATACGCTGCGTTCCGGCTGCGAGTTTCTACCGCTGGTACGGTTCCGGCGCCGGATACCTCATTCTTGAAATTCTTACCGGGAGCACGGGCACGTACATGGACTCGCAATGGTTCTGTCAGGTTGCTTCCTGTTTGCGGGGCACTTGTCACTAGAGCGGCTCCGGCGCCAGCGGTTTCATTCTTTCGTCCAAGGCTCATACTCTCCACACATGCTTGTGCCCAATGAAGCGTCGCGCTTTACACAGCCGAATCGCAATTAGCTAGCTCATATGACGCCATCTGATGCACACGGCCATCCAGTCTTCCTCCCTCTTAGAGTTCACTTCCCGCTCTATTAGACTATATACCGGCTTTCTTTCTTAGATCTAGTACCGCCCTAATAGTTTAAGCTCTTGTTACGAACCCCACGGCATACGGGCTTTATAACCTCAAGGGCTAAAAAACCGCACGGGAAAAAAAGCACCGCAAGAACACACGGGCCACCCAAGCAGGAGAGCCGCACGGTCAGAGATCCCGCACGGGAGAACCAAGCGCAAGGGAATCCGGCGCGTATGGGAGGGACACTAGGCAGCAGCCAGAGCCCGCACGGGAAGAACGCCCACAAGGCACGCCTACCGGTAGCAAGTCAACACGTGACAGGAAATCCGCAGGGGAACAAGGACCGCAGGGGACGAAGCCGTGTAGGGAACGAATCCTGGAAGGCAGGAAACGGGCGCGACGGAGCAGGTGTGAGTAAGTCAGTCATCGCGATCGTCCCGCACGGCAGAAGGCGGTTTCACGGAAATCGACCATCACGTGAGACCCACACCACATGACGGGCCCACCTTGGATCTGATGTTACGAACACGCCTCTGTATATAGAGTTGTTGGGGCACGATCAGCTACCAGGCTGATCATTGCTGTACCTTTTGTCGACTGGCATTCGACGGGAGGTTGGTCGAATGGTCGGGCGACACCGACTGAAACCCAACACGGTCGGACCGTCGTAACATCTGTACAGATCCGAACCTCACAAATCCACAACCCTCAAATCTATGAGGGCTAGATCCAGATTTTCATAGCTTTCCTATGGTAGCTAGCATCTTGACCCTTCGTGGTCAACTCAAAGTTCCAATTCAAACTCATTGATTTGGAGGTAACCGGCTCTCTGCGCACCGCGCAATCACGTGATACATCTTGTCTAATCATTGTCCCCCATCTCTTGTCTCTTCAAGGTAAACCCTTCGGTTACCCGACCCACTGAGCGACTCCGAAGCTCAGTGGAAGGAGCCTACCGTTACATCATACTCTCTAATAAAATAATTATTAAAAAGATTTAAATACATAGTTAAAAGTTTTACTTATAAAAGAGTTTTGTGATGGTTCAACCCCAGGGTAAGCGCTGAAGAGTTGGATTCCGTCTACACGAAGGTCAAGCTGGGGAGGAAAGAACACGCGTCCCCAGCGACTCTATATAAGCGAATACTAGCGCTACACGTGATCGTCTCAGGATCCATCCGAGACACCACCACATGGGTACAACCCATAACAAGTTTTTATAGCTAAAAAGCTCTCTAATAAAGACGTTACGATATTATTAATATATATAAGTAGTATAATCTTTCTTATCTTATAAATAAGTAGATAGTGTGAGGGCTTGCATCCGGTGCGCTCGCGGAAATGCAGTGGCATTGCTTTCTACAAGAAGACTAAGCTAAGGAGAAAAGAGAGGACAGTCAAAACGAGCGAAAGGTCGCTAATAAACACTCGTCGCTACGCATGGACCAACAGTTGCGAGGAGCAACCGCTTCGCTTGCTTCTCGCATGCGCTTCGCCGCAGGATTATCCAAAGGCACCTTACGGTCTAAACCGTCACAGATAGAGGTCTACTGTACTTTAGCGGAAGCTAAGATTCCTTAAAATCTTAACGTAGTTATTATTCTAGTCTCGGCCGGTAGGAAGCAGCGCCCCGAGTGAACGGGCATGGGAGAAACGGCGGCGGCGGCCGTCACGCGTTGCGGTTTGGGCCGAGCGATTCTTGCCATGCCCGCGTTCACCCAGCCACCGGCAAAACACTTCTTGTTTTTTTCCCATGCCCGTCACCGGCCGGCAGCTCCTGCCTGATGGGGATGCGGGCGCCTGGCGGTCTGGCCATGGGCGGGCGGAGCGCACTGGGCTCACTTTGGGTCATTTTGCTGGGCTTTGTGTCTGCGGCGGACTGGGGGGTTTCTTGGGTTTCGTTGCTGGAGATGGCCGCCTGGCTTTAAGACTGCGGGATGCGGGCGGAGGCGGCGGGTGTTGGGGTGGGCTTCTCTGGGGGATATAGCATGGTGTTTTACTTTGAGGGGGGAGGGGGGGGGGTTCTTTTTTCTTCTTCCTTCTTTAATGCATTTCACTGTGTAACGTTCACGATATTACAGTATGGTTTTCTATATTCTATCTGTGGTGGTGGGGGATTGCTTGCTGACTATGGAATGTGTATGCTGGGGTCGTGCTATGCTTTTAGGGGGAAAGGGGAAAATTCAGGAGCTCCAATTAATGGTTGCCAGTTGTAGACTTCGTTAGGATGGCTTTGGCGCAATTCTAAAAAGGTAGGTGTTTAAATGAGGGGAGCTGAAGCCTTCGTCCGAACGGTTTTGGCGCAACTGTGGAAAAGTAGGAGCTGATTCGGTGCATAGTTAAGGCCGTCGTCCGGATGTTCGTGGCGCAATCGTGATATATGGCTCCGACTGTGACACTCCGATGTCGTGTGTTGGGCAAAGGCGCCGTAGGTCGGACAAGGAAAGCGGCTAAAATCTTCGTCCTGCTGACTTTGACACGATGATGCTCTTTGGCTCTGGATGGGTCTCTAAGGCCCCGTGTTTATGAAGGAAGATGCCGCCTGAGTCGAACCAGCGGGATTCGAGGGTCCGGCTTGCGGGGGTCCCGCCTGGGGAGGGTTAGCGTCCTAAAGGGCCAAGCCCTACCTCTTTTTCTTCATATCCATCTTCTTGCGCTGGCCCGGGGAGGTGGAATCGCGCTCGCGCAGCCGCACTAGCTCGTCATCGCGGATAAAACGGTGTACAAGGATAAAGTTGAACTCGTCGATATCGCTAGACCTGGCGGTGCTTTCCTCTAAGGTAAAAGCAATCTTCCTAGCGCCGCTTATGCCCGTATATCGGTCCGCTGAATCCACGATCGCGTCAAAGTGGGGCATCCTGTCGATATAGTAGCCTATTTTTTAAGAAGAGCGTGTTAGTATTTGCTTTGGTCCTAGACGTCTTGGATGGGTGGCTGAAGCATTCTTACTATAGGCGCTGTCTAGCTGCTCAAGCTCCGCGTACCAACCGTTGAACGTCGAGAGGTGTGTAAGATTGTCCATCCGCGGCTTCTTGGCCCATGGGGAGGGTATGTATTTGAGCGGATCGAACCTACGTACGCCGAGTGCAAGACGGTGGAGACCTAAGGTTCCCCATTCGAAGCGAGGGGCCCATAGGTTCATTTGCAGGTAAGGGTCGATATCGGTGATGATGTGGATCATCGACGTGTCCCAGTGACGAAGGATGCCGATGCCTCCCTGGGGAAGGACCTGGTAGCCTCGACGCTGAGGCTGTAGGTAATTCCGCTTCTGAAGTTGGAGCTTGCCTGCGCCAGGAGCGTTCAGAGCCAGGAATTGTGACCATCTCGGAAGGCCTTCCTTGTATCCATTGCTCGCCTCCATAACCCGCTGAATCCTATCAAACGGTGCTCTCAACGTGGCGTCTAGATCCTGGCGCGCATTGGTGACTTCCTTGATGTTCGTTGCAATTGAGCGCACTATCTCGAAGAACTGAGACCTTATCTCCGGGTCTTTGATGGTGTTCGGAGGGTCAAGTAACTGAAGACACTCCGCCATCGTCTTCTTGAAGTCACTCTCCATCACGGAAGTGAGTGGGCTGCGGTTGCTGATGTTGATGTAGTAGTTGAGACAGAGATGCTGAAGCTTCTCCACAAGCGCGTTCAGGTGCTTATGTGATCCAGGAGCGAATTTCTGGTCCGGAGTCTTCGGGCGATCGGGCGGCGCGGGCTGAGGGTTTATTCGACCTGGATCGGCGAACTCTTCCAAGGGAAGCAGGCCGCACTTCGGCTGCCACATCCTGCCTGACATTCCGTTCATATTGGCGGGTTGGAGAGCGCACTCTGAACGTAAGGTGAGAGTGTGAGGTGTTGGCGAGGTTGCGGAAGGAGAGACGACATCAGTGGACAATTTGTACTCGTAGGGCAGGCAGCAAGGGCATTAAAAACGATTGGGTGAAATGATAAGACTTAAGGGCACTTTGGATGGTGAAGTGAAATCGATTTCTTTGTGCCCTTGCTCCAGCCTCCCCCGTTTGTGGCGCATAAGTACTCGCCCAAGCTCCGAACCTGACGATTCCTCGGACAACCTCCCCGTTTTTTTCAGACATAGCTGTCGCAGCCGCTCTGTCTCACGGAATCCTTCTCAAAGTCCAGTACCGCTCCGTGCCGTCGGCCCAATGTCGACTCACCAGCTCCCGCAGCACGTGCAATCCTACATGATTGCGCTCAACCAAACCCAGCTTCAGCATATCCTAGCCCATCTTCAGAGCACGAACGCGAACAACACGATGCAGGCCTTCAGCCATGCGGTTCATAATCAGCCCGCCGGTCCCACCCAGGCTCAGCACCTCGCGTCGACGTTGTCCCCTCCTACCCCGCAGCAGAAGAACAAGAAGAAGCGCACTCTCAACTGCTTCGTTGCCTTCCGCTGTAAGTCCGCCTTGTACTTCCTAGAACCTTGAATAACACTGACATAACCTAGGCTATGCCTCAACTATCTTCGACAAGTATCAGCAGAAGGACAGGTCGGGCTTCGTCAGGACCCTGTGGGAGGTCGAGATGACCAAGGCCAAGTGGACAATCCTGGCTAAAGCCTACTCCAACATCCGCGATGAAGTCGGCACCGAAAACGCGCCCATGGACAAGTTCCTCAACATCGCATGCCCTCACATTGGCATTGTCGCTCGTGATACCTACCTTCACACCTTTGGCTGGGAGCTCATCAGCGACGATTCTGGCTCGCGTCTTGCCCGCCGCTCCGTGCCTGATCCGGCGTCTTTCCCCCGGGGCTTCTTGACCACCAACGTGTCTACTGAAGACATGATTGACTTCGTCCGCGCCTCCGGCTACGGTCTTCCGCGCAACACTCCCGCTACTATTACAGGCACTGCTTCCGCGTCCAGCAGCAACACTAGCGGCTCTCATCTTGCCATGGCGGTTCAGCCCGCTCACCAGGTTGCTCAGTCGGTTCACCAAGTCGCTTACCCCGCCCATCAGGCTGCTCAGTCCGCCTGTCAGTTTGCTCAGACCGGTCCTCAGGTTTTTTGGGCGACTCTTCAGCAGACTGCTCTGGTTTTCAATCCTCCTCAGGTTGCTCAGATTGTTCAGCCGGGTCCTCAGAACCAGAACCATCCAGCTGTCTTCCCGGGCCAGTTTCCTCTCCCGGCTTTCCACACCATTCAACCGGCCAACCAGGCTGTCCAGTCTGCTCCCCCTGCACAGAACGCAGTCTCCAGTGGTGTCGTCGCTTCTAAGCACACCGATGAGACCGAGGATGAGATGGCTCATCTGAGGGACCCCGATCCTGACAGCTGCCTTACCACCCGCGCGAACTTTGCGAACCCGAACTTACGTGGCCTCTCAATCAATGCTCAGCTCAACAACTACTCGGACCTTCGTCCTTACTTTCCCCAGGCCGCCCAGGCCAACGGCTCTGGAACTTTCAGCTCCGGTGAAGGCGTTTCGGCTGGACAGTCCGATAAAGACAACTCCAACTCCGGACCTGAAGCCTTCGCAAAGCTTGCCACGGACCTCTGGGACACTGGATCTGAGTACCCTCACAATGACCAGTTCCATCCTCGTCAGTCTTACGCCCTCCTCAACGATCGTGAGGACCTTCCTGCCTTCTTCAGTTTCGATATGAACGACGAGGACTTCCTTCGGGAGTACATTCACCCCGACCGCTTTGACAACGCTTGAGAGCCCGAGCTCACTTCATTCCGACCTTCTGAAAAGACCAACGTTGAATATCGGCGTATTTGGCGCCAAATGCATTAGCACGACTTCAGAGAATAAACTTCTTTCGAGAAACTTTCATCGATACACATTCGTGGGTTCATACGGTTAGGGACGGGGCGGGCTACAACTTCGGATTGATGGGTAGGAAAGCTGAAGGTACTGCATTGACTTTTGGTGATCATCGGAATGGCGAGGAGTGTTGAACCTTTCTTGACAAGCTAGCATAGCGGGTCGGTATCATTGGCTCAATTATCCGTAGGCATAGCGTAGGCTTAACAACGAGACACTGTCACGATCGTAATGTTGGTGGTTTTCCATCACGCCATGAGCGGCCCAAAAGGGACAAATTCCAGTTCGCCTGGTGAACTGGCATACCACCTACAAGTACATGGGTCGTGACAATAGATAGAAAGAACAGGTTGTACGGACCATTCTTTTAGCGAATCGGATTCGCCGTGGGTCACTCATGACCGCGGACGGCACATATCTGCCGGGCCGCCCGGCTCGCGGCTGGAAACGGCTGGGGAAATTTGCTGATGAACCACGCCCACGCCCACGCCCACGCCCAGCCCGACCCCGGTTGCCGCACCACGCCCGCCTCACCGCCGTAGTCGCCTCCCCCTCAAACGCGCCCTCTGGACCGCCCTGCTCGCCTTCACGCAACCGCAACCGCAACCTCGCGCCCCTCGCCCTCCCCGAGCCCCAGGAGACCTCCAACCTGCCCTGCGACGTCGGCAGCGACCGGGGCCGAGCTGGAGCGCGAGTTCGCGGGCCAGCCGACGCCGGACTTCGATCTCGTGGCCGAGGGGTGGAGCGGCAAGACGGGGCGGTGGGCGCCCGAGGTCGGCGCGGTGGCCGAGCGGTGCCGCGTCGCGCGGGTCCGGCTGCGGGATCGGATGGCGGGCGAGGTCGTGGTTGTCGCCCATGGCGGGCTGCTGCACGGCTTGACGGAGGACTGGGCCGGGTTCGACCGGTACGATGGTATGTGTGGATGGCCGTCCCGGTGCTCGATGCCTGCGTCACCTCGCGTCGGCGCCCCGGGGGGGGGGGTTTGTTTTTCTGATTGAGAAACCGAATCAAGGCACGGGGTGGGCGAACACGGAATTCAGGAGCTACACTTTCGACCCCGACGGCGGTGAGCAGGCGTCTCTTGTCGAGACTGAGGAGTCTCTCGAGCGCCGCGGAGGCGTTCGGTTGACGAAAGAGGATCAGCTGGAGCTGAAGAAGAGAGCGGAGAAGGAATGGGACGCATTGGGGTACCAGCTTCTCAGCAAGGATGTCCCATGAGGTGCCTTCAAAGGGAGTGCTCGTGAATTTTTTTTTTTGTTTAGGTACGACTCCAAGATAGAAGGATCTTCACCTAAGGGAGACGGTCCGTTAACCTTCAGGCCTTCACCGATGGTCTTCCCCTCTATAACCAACATCACTCTCATCGTAGCTGAAGCACAGAAGCACAAGTGTTTTCATTGAGTGCCACAAATTAGTGTCCCGTACGAATAACCTCTATCAACCCCTAATACGCCAAAGCACTCCTTATCCACCCTCACTTTATGCAAGAAGTTTCTCTTTAACCCAGCAGCCATCTTCGTAGGCAACATCCGTGACTGTACTGAACCTCTGGAGACGGACCCCACCCGTCCTCCGCCCATCATCTTCCCTCTTCTGCACAAGAGTATACGTTTTAGCCAGAAACGAAAGAACAGAAAAACGCCATCGCACCATCCCATCAGCTAGCCAGCTCCTTTGAACCCCGGCGCGATAAAATGCAGGAATGCTCCCCCCGCGCCCCTTCTTCCTCCTTTCCACTTATATCATCCCACTCAACACCAAATCCCTCGAGCTCCACCCAATCCACACGCCAAACTCCTTCGTCCCGCCCCCGACCGTCGGCATGACCCAATTCTGCCGCCTCACATCCCAATAGCTCAGATCCCTGCGCGTCAGCGGGATGCTCACGCGCATCTCACTGCCCGGCTCGCCGTCGGGCGCGAGGTCGATCTTCTCGAAGCCGCGCAGCACTCGGACCGGGAAGTCGATGACCGTCAGCGCCGCCGTCGTGGCCGGGTCCCACGGGTCGGGCGGAAGGTCCTGGTGGCTGGAGGAATTGGTCGCGTTGTGCGGGTTGGTCGTGTTGATGGTCAAGAAGGGTGACGTGAGCGTGCCGTTGTCGCTGATGATGCCCTGGGATGAGGGTTTCTTCATCTCATCCTTGTCGTCTGAGGGTCCCTGCTTCGTGTATCCGTGGCCTAGCACTGTCGGGAAGTCCGGGTCCGTCCATGACTCTGGGTACGAGATGTACAGCTGGGGAACGGCCTGGCCGCGGACAGGGCTCTTGTTGGCGACGGTAAAGGACACGTTCGCGACGTAAGTGTACAGGTCTGGATTGCCGCCGGGCCCGCCGCCCGCTTCGGATGGCGTGGAGTGCTTCTTCTTGTTGGTGTACTCCTCTGGGTACGCCTTGTAGGGCGCTGGGTTGGTGCCGGACAGGCCGGTTAGGTAGGGGTAGATATACTTCTTAAGGCGGTGGAAGCCATCAGGGAACAGGGCCTCCTTGGCTGGTGGGATGGTGCTGTTGTACTCGGGGGGAGCGGGGAGCCTCTTCGGATTGGGACGCGGTGCTGGGAGGAGTGTCTTCTTGGTGGGGTCGACCGTGATTTCGAGGTGCTGCAGCTCGAATCTGCTGTATGAGAGACCGTAGCCAAACTCGTAACGCGGAGTGATCCCGTTCTTGTCGAAGTACCGGTAGTCGATGTATAGGCCCTCGGTGAAGTTCTGCTGCGGGACGACGCCATTCGGGTAGTACATGATTCCACTGTCAGGGCCGTAGTCCTCGGCATCCCTGGCCACTGTGTACGGTAAGCGTCCGCTTGGGTTCACGTCGCCGAAGACGACGTCTGCGATCGCGTTTCCGCTCTCCTGTCCTGGCAAGTGTGCAAGCAGAACGGACTTAACGTTGGGAATCTCGACCCAGTTTTCTAGGATAACAGGGCCGACAGCATGCACGACGACAATGACTGGACTTTCACCACGGCCACACCGTGCTGCAACAGTCTTGACGAGCTCGTCGCCGCCCTTCTGCGTGTAGAGATCGTTCCGGTCGCCATTGACGCCTTCCCAAGAAATGAAGCCCTCGCCAGCATCGCTATTCACAAACGCGAAGCAAAGATCCTGCTCTTCGAGCGACCGCAGACGTGTCTTCGGGATATCGTTCGCGGGGAATTCGTGGAGGAGCACCATGTCGTTGTTAAATTCACGCCTAAGAGCTTCCTGGGGCGTGACGAGATATGGGAGCTCGACGGCACCGCTACCCCAGCCCAATGCGAGCGTGCCCTCGTTACAGCCACGGTCAACGCAAGCATTACGGCCATTTGGGTTTCCACGGGCGTCCTCGCCGTAGATGCCGACGTGCATTTTGAAGTCGTCCTTGTTGG
The DNA here is from genome assembly GCA_029906385.1 of Neofusicoccum laricinum. Classification (NCBI taxonomy): domain Eukaryota; kingdom Fungi; phylum Ascomycota; class Dothideomycetes; order Botryosphaeriales; family Botryosphaeriaceae; genus Neofusicoccum; species Neofusicoccum laricinum. Next base: position 698,281 of record CP123716.1, on the reverse strand, counting down.
ACACAAAACCGCTTGCGATGCTGTGTCCCTGGCGCGAAATGGGGAGTGTGTCGTTGTCGTTTTTAACCATCACAATGCCCTCCGCCGCGACCCTGCGAGCAAGTTCCCCATGGGTGCCATTGCCCTGAACGTCGACGTGCTTGTTGACTTCACCAGTGGTCCGGTCGTCGCTGCCAGGGTGTAGTAGGCCGACCTTCTCATCTGTCCAAGAAGAGAAATTGGGTCCATCAAGGGGCCATTTCTCCTTGTCGTCCTGGCCGAGCTGGTACCAAGCCGCCACAATACGTGTGACCATATCATCCAATCGTTCCATCGGCACGGAGGTGTTCAAGGCCGCTCTGGTCAACTCCGGTCCCCACAAAGACTTGCCGTCCTGCCATCTGAGACCGTCCCCTGGCATGTTCATATCCAAACCAGCCAGAGCACTCGCAACACCGCTACGCTGCGCCAACCAATCCGACTGCACGAAACCCTGGAAGCCCAGCTCGTCCTTCAGCACGCCGTTGAGCAGCTTACTGTTCTGGCAAGCGTACGAGTTATTGACCTGGTTGTAGGAGCACATGACAGAGGCCACGCCAATGCGCACGCTGTCCGCGAACGGCCACATGTAGATCTCATGCAGCGTGCGGTCGTCGATATTGGAGGAGATGGCATTGGGGGTGCCCCACTCAAACGACTGCCTGAAGTGCTCCTGCTCGTTGCCAACAAGGTGCTTCGCCGTGGCAATGACGCCCTCGTCCTGAATGCCCTTGATCGTCCACGCCGCGGCCATGCCCTGCAGGACGGGATCCGCGCCAAAGCCTTCCCAATTGCGCCCGCCAGCCGGCAGTCTGCCCAGCGGCCCCATCGCCGGCCCCAGCAGCACATTGACGCCCTTCCCCTTCGCCTCCCGCGCGTGCGCCTGCCCGCGCAGGTACATCAGCTCCTTGCTCCAGGTGGCGCCGACCGTGATGCCCGCCGGCCAGGCCGTCGCGTGGTCCGCGAACCGCAGGCCCAGCGGCCCGTCCTGCAGGCACAGGCTCGGGAAGCCAAGGCGGTCGACGGGCCCGGTGTTGCCGACGCAGAGCCCCATCATCCAGCCGACGCCGGTCGTGACGTTGACCTTCTCGACCAGCGTCATGTTGCCGACCAGCAGCGCCGCCTTCCGGTACGACTCCTCCCAGAACGTGTCCGCGCCGCCGAGCGGCGACGGGTACCACGGCGGGCTCTGTCCCTCGAGCGGGCGCGCCTTCCAGGCCCAGAGCCCGCCGGCGGAGAGCAGGAGCAGCAGCGCGAGTATGAAGAGGAGCGGCAGCCAGCACCACAGGCGCTTGCGGGTGGGTATGCAGGCGGCGGCGGCGCGGGCCCACGGGCGGTGGGAATTGTTGCGCCACCGCTCGCTGCCGTAGGCATCGCTGCCGGCGCCGACCTGCGATTCAGAGCGGTGGCGCTTGCCGGTGTGGAGCGGGGTGCTCTGCTCGTTCAGCGGGTCGAATTCGTCGAGGTCGGCGTCGTCGTCGGACGAGAGGTAGGCGGCGTCGAGCGAGGGCCGCAGGTTGCTGGTCGAGGAGCCATTGCGGCGGTGGAGGCGCGACTGGAGGCGGTCGTTGTCGTGGTCGACGGGCGTGTACTTGCCGCGGAGCTCGTAGTCGTTGGGCATAGTACCTTGCAGATATTACTATTAGTAGGGTCTCGGGTCGGTGTCACGCGTCAGCAGCGTGAGCAGGCAAGGAGGCTCTCGGCATCGGAGCAGCAAGGGCGAGAGGGTGTCGAGGGCAAAGGGAGGCGCTGGGCCGGGGACGAAATGGTAAATGTGGAATTTCTGGCATCAAGCTCCCTGGCTGGCGGCATCGCGGCCCCGAAGCGTTTCAGGCGGGCTCTTGGCAAGGCTTGGTCTGTCAAGACATGTCAAGCTGAGGCATGCCGAGAATGCCATTTGCCGCCGGCCGTGGCCCTCCCACGGCGCGCTGCGTTTAAGAAGCTGCATCGCACCGCGAAGTTTGCTGCCGCAGCTGGCAGGCCGCCCGCCGCTCAGCCTTGCCAGCCCTGTCTGGCGCTGAATCGAAGCCGCCGCCCGCCGGGAGCTTCACGCCTCGCCTCCGCCTGCCCTCCGGCGCGACGGGCCCCCTGCTCTCCCTGCCGATCGCTTGCCTCGCTCGCATCCTCTACGCCCTCTGTTTCTCCGCCATTGGGCGGCGTCAGCAGTTGTTCGAAATGAGCAATCTGTGCCGTCTTCGACCAACCATCTCCGCCAGCGGCGCCGTTGCGCATGAATGCTGCGTCACTAGCCCTGCTCCACCACCGCACACACGGCCGACTCCGCCAAGCCGTTGCAGGCCGAACGCGCAAGCTCTTGTCTGAAGTACAGTCCGTCTGGGAAAGGATGGCTGTGGCATCGGCCATGACTTCACCAATTAGCGTTTTCGAGAACGAGCCTCGCTGAAACACCGCTATCCGTTTTGGTAGATCTTTTGTTTTAACGCGGCATGCGCATGACAGGCCTTGGCTGCCTGTGCTTCCGTGAAACAAAATAATGCAGGCTTATCGGGGTCCGAGGGTGTGGGTTCTCCAGAGTTACCCAATGTGGCATGTGATGAACGGCTGCAGAAAAGGGCTCAAGCCCAGCGTGTGTAAGGCTTTATTGCCAACAAGAAATGCCAAGCAACGGGCGGGTCTCCAGAATGACATGCATTTGAAAACGTTTGGGGGGAATCTGGGGTAGTTATACAACCTCGCAAATTGGACAAGCGAGCACGCAATACGATCGCCCGGAGCCTCAGACATGGGTTCGCTGCAAAATCCGCACCAGTGCGCAGCCCACTGTTCACCTTGGCAACCAGTAGGCTTGCCCTCTCCTTCTCTGGCACATTGCAGTTGAATCGTCCGGCGAAAACCAGAGCTTCCATTCCCGACGGAACGGGCCGTGCTCCTACACAAATCGAGGAAGGGATATCAAGAACTTCGAACCACAGCCAGACGCACAGAGCCCTGCTGAGAAAAGAAGACAAGAGAAATGCCGCTGTTGCAATGCGCCTACTGGCTTGCTTACACAGTCTCAATGTACCGCTTGAACTCCCAGTCCGTGACCGCCTCGTCCCACAGCCTAATCTCGTGCTCCCTCGTACCGCAGAAGTGCTCCACAAACTCGTCGCCCAGCGCCTCTCTCGCGACGCTTTCAGGCCTCAGCATCGTAGCAGTCGCTTCCTTCAGGCTTTTGGCGAGCCTCTCGCCCTTGTCGTCCTTGCCGCCGACGTTCTGGCCCTTACCAAGCGGCGGGAGCGTGAGTTCTAGCTTCTTCTCGACGCCACGCCATCCCAGCGCCAGGATGGCTGCGAGCACGAGATGAGGGTTGGTGTCGGCGCCCGGGGTGCGCACCTCGAACCTGCAAGCCTTCGGGCTAGCAGTAGGGGGCGTGATGAGACGGATCGACGCCGCGCGGTGTTCAAGACCCCACGACACCGTAACAGGCGCCCAGAAATTCTCGACCAGCCGCTTGTAGCTGTTGATCGTCGGCGCAACGATGGGCATGATATCGGGAAGACCCTCGAGAAGACCCGCCAAGAAGTGCCTACCGAGATCTGACAGGAAGCGCACGTCAGGGTAAGGCGGGTTGGGGTCTTCGGAACCACGGTAGAAAAGATTCTTGCCGCTGCTGTCAACTAGCGACACGTGCATGTGCCCGCTGTTTCCAGGCAGACCAGAGCGCGGCTTCGCCATGAAGCACGGCGTAATGCCAAACTTGGACCCAAGCGCCTTAACGGTGAGTCTGGAATTGGTCAGTTTCTAGCCACCAATTGGACCAGGAACAATCGCCTACTTGAACAGCGCCGCCTTGTCCGCCATCTGGCTAATCTCGCCGAACTCGAGCGCCTAGCAAAGTGCGTCAGATGTGCGTCTGGCCCAGGTCTTTTCTTTTCGAGTGCTTACGGCTTCAAAGACACCCGGTCCGCTCTCCGTGTGCCAGCCCTCAATGCCACACCTGAACTTCTCGCAGGCGTCAAAGATACCGTAGTAGTATTCCTGATTTTGGATCGGTCTGGTCAAGCTGTAACCGAACATGCCCTCGGTCAGGGCCGGAAGCTGGTGGGTGTGGTTGTCTTTGAGGAAAGCGGCCGTCGACGAGGAATTCCGCTCGCTACCATCTTGAGTGCCCGGAGCCTTGAACTGGTAGAACTCGTACTCCGCTACAAGGGAGGAAAAGCGCACGCGAGGTTAGCTCCACCACCTCATCAGACACACGCGAGTCCGACAGTCGCGGGGTGCCGTCTGCCCATTGAAGCGCGGAATTGTGACCTACCTCCAGCCATTGCGCCCATGCCATGCTCCTTGAGCTTGTCGACCGTCCTCTCCAGCAGCGACCTGGGGCATGCGCTCAAGCTCGCGTTTGTGTCCGGATCGTAGAAGCTGACGAGGAAGAAGGGCACGTTGTTCTCCCACGGGATGCGCCTGTACGAGGAGAGGTCCGGCACGGCGATGACGTCGCGGTAGCCATTCTCGGCGTTGCTGATTTTGAGCTCCTTGAAGTAGGTCTGGTCGTGCATGTCCCAGCCAAAGATGACGGAGCAGAAGCCAAAGCCAGCCTCGGCGATGGACAGGAACTTGGACTTGGCCATCAGCTTGCCGCGCAGGATGCCGTCGATGTCAACGCCGCCGACCTTGACGGCGGAATCATCCTTGAGCAGCTCGGGCAGGCTTGCGGCGGTGATTTCAGAGGGCTGCGGCTGCGACATGGCGGGCGACTGTTGAAGAAGCGGGAGTCCGTGTCGCGGGCGCGTGGGTTAGGGAGGGAGGAGGCGTGGCTGCGGAGATGGGCGGCGGAGCTCTGGGATGGCGGAGGCTAGAGGGCTCGTGGGCATGGCGGTGGTTGGTGGGGTGCTGGATAAGAGACGCCAAAGCCTCAGCACAGGCGTCACGGCGTCCAGCCAGCGCGCCGCGATAGATAACTGGCTATGCCGCGGCGATCACTCGAGCCTCGCTCGCGCTTAGCTGCCAGGACAGCACCAGCGGCTGCAGCTCGAGCCGCACCTCAGCCCTGCAGCGCTCCACCATTGGTAGCTGTGACACCTCGCCCTGGCGGCGCGCACACCCGGCCAGCAGCGCGCTGGCGCACGAGCTGGTCTGGCAATAGCCTCGCTCGATGCCTTTTCGACGGCGCCGGCACGGGCTCGCAGCAGCCGCACCTGGAGCCCCGACGCAGGGCCATTACGCTATGCGAATGCCGTAATTCGCGAGCGCAGCCAGGGAAGATTTACCAGAAGCATCGACGGCCAGGCGGGCCTTACGGCATCGCTGGGCCCGTTCCCGCCAGGCCAGGGCTTATCTGGCCTCACCATGGCGGCCCCCGTTATCGGACAGCTGCCCGGCGCGTCCCAAAGCGGAGGAGCACGCGATTGTGGTACCGCCGCTGCGACAGGGACTTGTATCTGCCCGCCGCCCCTCTGCGCCGCCCCTCTGCGCCGCCCCTCTGCGCCGCCCCGCAATTGACGCCTGGGTCCAGCTCCGCGAGCATCTTGGCTGTGTGCAAGTGTCTCCAGCATTACGTCTTCGTGCGGCCCGTGAGTCAGCGGCCCCGGACATCCCACCGCCAGCGGACCCGCCACTCGGCCCGACACTCGACCCAGCTGCATCGCGGGGCTGCTTTTCACTGACGTCCCGCTGTTAAATCAGACGCACACGACTCCCGAGATCCCCCAGTCCAGTCTTCCTCACTCCCCGCCACACGCCCTTCAACAGAGCCATCAGTCAACATGGGTAGCCAAGCTCAGGGACGCCTCGCCGGCAAGAACTGCGTCGTCACCGGTGCCGCTGGGTAAGCTCTACTTCCTCATTCGTCGTGCCAGCTCCTTCCAGCTTTGTGATCGCCCTCAAGTCAAAAGATCTGGGTGTGCGCTCTCTCACTGAGATGTTTCGCTCGTTTTGAGGTGGTCTTGATAAGCGGGTTGGTGCAACACCATGGGGTGCTGAGTCACAACATCGTCTTGATATTCCTCACCTGACCTCTCCCTGCCACTCAAAAATTTGCAACAAAGCTCCTTTCCCTTACTACCTGCCCCAACTGTGCATTCTGGGAGACTTCCCGTCGTTCCGGACCTCCGCTCATGTAGTTCCAGTGGCATTGGTCTCGAGACCACCATCCTCTTCGCCCGCGAGGGCGCCAAGGTCCTGATGTGCGACATCTCCGGGCCGGCGCTCGAGAAGGGCCTGGCCAAGGCGAAGGAACTGGCTCCCGCGGGCGCGCACCTCGAGACCAAGATCGTCGACGTGTCGTCCGAGGACTCGGTCAAGGCCGCGATCGAGCACGTGGACGCGTGGGGCGGGCTGGACGTCATCTTCAACAACGCCGGCATCATGCACGCCGACGACGCCGACGCGGTCGACACGCCCGAGAAGATCTGGGACCTGACCCAGAACATCAACGTCAAGGGCGTGTGGTTCGGCAGCAAGCACGCCGTCCTCAGCTTCCGCAAGCACGGCAAGAAGGCCGGCTCCGTCGTCAACACGGCCTCGGTCGTCGCCCTCGTCGGCTCCGCCACCCCCCAGCTGGCCTACACCGCCTCCAAGGGCGCCGTCCTCGCCATGACCCGCGAGCTGGCCATCGTCCACGCCCGCGAGGGCTTCCGCTTCAACTCCCTCTGCCCCGCTCCCCTCAAGTAAGCTTCCCCCCCCCTTCCTTGGCAGCCCGCCCGGCCACACATCATCTGACGCGGGGTTCCTCCAGCACTCCTCTCCTCCAGGACTGGCTCGGCGACGACAAGGAGAAGCGCCACCGCCGCGAGGTCCACTTCCCCACCGGCCGCTTTGGCGAGGCCATCGAGCAGGCCAAGGCCGTCGTCTTCCTGGCCAGCGACGAGGCCAGCTTCGTCAACGGCACCGACTTCGTCGTTGACGGCGGCATGACCAAGGTGAGAGACGAAATCCCGCACAAACCGACAATCTCGAAATATCTAACGTTCCTCACCCCAGGCCTACGTCACCCCCGAGGGCCCGCCCGCCCCGGCTCCGCAGAACCTTGCTTCCGGCAGGTAAATTGTCACGCGTGGACAACAAACTCAAACATATCCCTACAAGTTACCTGAAAATGAAAAATGAAAAGAAGATCACGCTTAATTCTATGTTTTCTTCCGGCCTTCATGGTGTGCTGCTTAATGATTGATGGTTCTTCTCCTTATCTAACTTGCGAGGCGTTACTATATCGATAGACAAAGTGCGCTTATGAAACCCTTCCGATAGTTTTGACCATGAGCTTCCCTATCAATCGGAACGAAATGGTGAATCATGAGGAATTATCATCTTCGAGTGAAGCTATTCACGAAATTAAATTTTACTTTTCTTCTCACCCCCAAAGCCCTGGAGTGATCCAGCGGTAAAATCACCCTCATTTCTAACCTCCTATCTCTCCTCGCCTTATCCCCATCACCCACTCCTCCCCTTTCAAATCCCAACCACCCTCCTCAACCCCCTCACCCTCCTCCCCAGACTCTCCCCATACCCCAGCTCCACAACCCCACTCGCCACCTCCCACGCCCTCCCCGCATCCCCCACCGGCACCCGCAGCTCCGACGGGATCCCCGTCTCGACCAACCCCGGAAACCTGTCGCGGCACACGGCCTTCGTGTTGCACAGCCCGCGCAGCCCCTCCTCGCCCGCGAACCGGCCGTACCCGCTGCTCTTGACGCCGCCGAACGGCAGCTGCACGGCGTAGTAGACGGCGAAGTCGTTGACGCTGACCATGCCGCTCTCGACCCGGTCCACGACGTACTCGAGGTCCACGGCGTCGCGGCCGAAGACCGACGCGCCCAGGCCGTACTCGGTGCTGTTGGCGACGGCGACGGCGTCGGCCACGCTGGCGGCGCGCATGAGCAGGAAGATGGGGGCGAAGCACTCGGTCTGCGCGATGCGCATGGCCGGCGTGACGTTCGCGAGGAGCGTCGGCGCGAAGTAGTGGCCCTTGGGGTGCGCCGGGTGGGCGTACGCGCCGCCGCCGGCGAGGAGCTGCGCGCCCTGCGACACGGCCTCCTGGATCAGGGATTCGAGGAAGGGGAAGTTGGCGGCCGAGACGCTGGCGCCAACGTCGACGGCGTCTGTGGGCTTGGTGGATGCGGAGGGGTCTTCGAGGGAGAGCGCCGAGCCGGAGCGCAGCGCGCGAATGCGGGGCGTGAGGAATTCGAGCAGCCGGTCGTAGGAGCGGGGGAGGGCGACGACGCGCTCGATGCCGATGCAGTTCTGGCCGGCGGCTTGGAAGACGCCGCGGAGGAGGATGTGGCCGACTTTCTCGAGGTTGCACACGTCGTCCAAGATGATGGCGGCGTCTTTGCCGCCCAGTTCGACGCAGACGGGCGTCAGGGCTTTGGCGGCGGATTCGCAGACTTTGTGCGCCACGGGCCGCGAGCCGATGAAGGTCAGGTGCGAGATGCCCGGGTGCGAGGTGAAGTGGCCGGCCACGTCGGGCCAGGTCACGACGGATTGGACTAGGTCGGCGGCGAAAGCGCCGTAGTCGCAGGCGGAGAGGGCGCCGTGGACGATGCGGGTGAAGTATTGGGAGGACCAGGCCGTTTGTTCAGAGACCTTGACGATGACGGCGTTGCCGGAGAAGAGGGCCGAAATTATGGGACCAAGGAGGTTGTGGAACTAATCAAGGTCAGGTACATTCACGGGAAGGACGTTCATGGGGCCATTACGGGATAGCTGGGTGATGTTAGTCCTGGTAGTTCCATTTGATGTCCAAGAGTACACTTACTTCCAGCTCACACACGCAGCCACCACACCTAACGGCTCCCACCTGACCTCGTTCTTCTTATACATCATCAGGAAGTTGGTTGGCCGGCTCTCAGGCTTCAGGGCCTTCTCGCCGTGATCGATGGTCCACTTTAGCTTCTCTGCCGTGACCAAGATCTCGCCAAAGCTCGAGTCAACCCTGGTCTTGCCGCTGTCCAGACATGCCGCCGTTGAGATGGCCTTCTGGTTCTCAAGAATAAATCTGGCGTGATCTCAGCATCGTGCCTCCTCCAATTCGTCTCTCTTGACGCACTTGAGCATGGTTTTCAGCACCTGTCTCCGTTCGGAGAAAGTGGTGCGCTTCCATTGCTTCTGAGCCTCCTCCGCCCGCGCAACCGCGGTGTCAATGTCTTTCTCGGACGCCGGGGTGATCTGAGCGAGGAGCTGGCCGGTCGCCGGGGCGTAGCATTGGACATTGTTGGAGCCGGGGACCTGGGGCAAGGATGCCTGGTTAGCTGTAAAGCTATCAGCGGTGGTATGAGGGCGACAGACTTTGAGCGAGGGCGCTTCGAGCACCCCTCCCTTCCAACCAGGCAAGCATTGCTCCGGTGGTTCGACCGAGTAGTCGACGGCGGCTTCGGGGTCGTACGAGTACCAGGCGAGGAAGAAGAAGGCCGTCAGAGCTGTGGCGGCGAGTATGACGACCGCCTGAGGGCCATTGAAGCCCTCGGAGAGGGTTGCTGCGTCCATTGGCGGGTTGGTGGTGCGACCGGCGCTGGATTAGGAGCTGCGGTGTCGGCAGACGCGCCGCGCGAGCGCCCGTTGCAGGCGTGGTGCGAGAACACCTGATCCCCGCCCGGCAACCACTTCTGGAAGAACAACTCCAACTTGAATGCATGCTCCCACGAAGTTGCGTTTTATTCGCATGTGCATTGACATATACCCGAAACCGTAGCATGCGCTTTCTATTCATAAACTTCCGCTGGTAATGCAATTTTCCGCCGCATAAACGCCTTGCTGAGATGAGTATCTCCGTTCGCTGTAATGGGTATCCAACGCAAGCAAAGCAGGGGAACAATCTCGAACTTTCCTATCTAAACTCCCCGTCTCATGTTTTCACTCTCTTCGAGATGTGTGGTTTGAATTTCGCCAGAAGTTCCTCCGCACTCTCAATCTCAATACTGTCCTCGTCATCCGAGAGCTCAATCGCATCGAGTGATGAAATGCGCTTCTTCGGCGAGTGTGATTGCTTCTTTGAGTTCTGATCACGCTGTGGATTCTGACCCTCGGGATGTGGAATGCTGTAGTCGATATTCAGGAGACGACCGTCAACTTCAAGGGGTTTCATGGCGTTGAGAGCAGCGGTGACCGCCTCAGCAGTCTCGAGCTCGACGTAACCGAATCTGCGACGACTGTTAATATCAATGGCGGTCACATGTAAAATGGTTGGACGAGATTACCCCTTGGATCTGCCAGTGGCAGGGTCGGTCATGATGCGGACGGCCTTGGGCTCGACGTACACCTCAATCTCACGGCCAAGCCAATCCTCGTTGACGTTCCAGCTGAGATTACCAACGAAGAGGGTGGCGCTGCCGTTTCCTTCAGCCTGCTCAGTATGGTGTTCTCTAACCGCTTCTTCTATAGGAGACTCCTGTCTAAGCGGCTTCTGCACCGACTCTGGCGTCGTGGTCTGTGTAGCACTCGGCTTGGCCGGTCCTGCTGGCTGCGCTCTACCAGGGCCTCTGGAACCCGCGTTTGACGTTGTGAACCGCGCGAGTCGCTTCCTCTTGATTCCGCTTACAGGTTCTGCATGGCGTCTTTGCTCTTTTTCAGAAGTGCGCGGTTCGCCAGCCTCTTGCGGATGTTGCGTAGCATTTGACCCTGAGCAAGCCAATTGCTGCAGTTGAATAGGGCGCTGTGGACTGGCGGGCCGTGGATGATCTACGTTGTCACTGCGCCGAAGATGCTCGTTGCCCGGTGCCTGCCGCAATTCGTTTCGCCGTGGCTCTATGTTCAATTGCTGGGGCTGAGTGCGTGCACCGGTGTCCTCAGAGGACGGCGCTAGCGTATAAGGACTCTCGTATGCGGAAGACATAGGTTTGCCATGGACTGAAGGTATTTTAGCTTTATATGTTGAGAGACTGGGGAGTCCATGGATGTGCTGTAATTGCGCATTGATGATGGGTCCCGTGGAGTCGTTCCTCCTCGGCAATAAAGGTGGAGACATGGGTTCCGGTAAAGGTGCATCTTCAGGAAAGGCTGGTGTAAAACTAATGTTGCCAGGGCTGACCGACCGTGGGCGAACTAGCGGTGTTTCCGTGCGTGAAAGTCGCGCTGCCAGGACTGGATGAGTTCTCGGAGTGTCAGATGGGAGTGGATTCTGCATTATTGCCGGTGTTGATCGAGTCGGATGATCTCTCCGCTCCTTTAGCTTGTTCCAGCTCTCCAGTAATTGCGGAGGAAGACTTGGCGGATCCAAAATATTGTATATGGAATCCCACGCAATAAACCAGGAGTCTTTGTTCATTCGCAAGTCCTTGAGATTTTGCCTTAGACGGTGACGCATAGAAAGGATTTTTTGGACCAAGAACCGATTGTGCCTCTCCATGAATAAAGAGATCAGCACTGCAGTCGCAACCATTTCGAAAGGCGAAAACAGTTTGGCATGCGTATAGCCGTTGTCCTGAAAAGTTTTTGGGTCGCTCTCCACCAACTCTTGAAACTTCACGTAGGTCCGTCGGAGGATATCCCTGTTCTCTGCGTGGTAATCCTGTGTTTTGTTGATCAACGCTTTGATCACCGATGCCGGCGTCTTCAATTCCGGCCTGGCGCCAATAGTAATACAGCGTCGGGCTTCTAGGATCATTCCAAAAGACAAAAGGATGTTGTTAAATCCAGCAGAACGCTTGGTGGCGGACAACACCACAACTCCCTGGAAATCTTTCTCGTAGAGCTTGGCGAATTTCTGCCAGGGACCAGTCATGGCGCGCATTTTCTCAGCCGTTGTGAGCTGAACCCCCTTCTGGACACGGGAAAACAGGTCTTCCTCCTGGGATTTATGGAGATTTGGGTACTCGTAGCAGATGAACTTCCGATTCCGAAATTGTTCCTTGACATTCTCGGGAATGGTACGCCTCTTTTTCTTGCCTTGACCACTGAAATTTGCGGTGTAGTACCTACATTGATCAGCATGTTAAGGGTAAGAACATAGTTGAATAGTGTTTGCACATACCAGACACCGCCTCGCCGATCGTGGCAACCAATACTTCCCTCCATGAAGGCTTTGACCGAAGACAGACGCTGCTTTCCATCAACGCAGACGCGTCTTATCTGGCCCGTCAGGCTGTCAGGCGCGCGATAGATCTGCCGATTGAAGATTATTGGTGGAATGTAGTAATTCTCTGCCCTCGATTTAGCACCGCTTTCTATAGAACAGGAACTTCAACTCACCAATGATTGAATCAATCAGGCCCATCATCCGTGTCCGATCCCAGACAACTTCACGTTGGTAAACTGGGTTGAGATCGACGGCCTCAGTATCAAGTAGATCTGTTGATGAAATTTGATGTGAGCGCGGCGCCGGCGTTGGAGAAGATACCAAGGGTTCTCACCCATGAGTTCTTGGAGAGTGTGGTGCTCGACCCGTGCCGTCGGTAGGCTGGCTTTGGACTCGAACGTGCGTAGGTCTTCATCATCACTCTCCACTTCCGCTTCCTTCTCTGAATCACTTTCTTCTTTAATCTGCACATCTCGCGTTGAAGCATCTGCATCGCTATCGCCACTACCGCTTGCCTGGCTCGCGTCACGCTGCAAGGCAGGGTGTGCTTCGTCATTCCGGCCTCCATTTTCTGGAAGTACGCCCAAGTGAGGTTCAGCATCCAGAGTCGGGTTCGTGGAGAGGTTGCAGTAATCGAGGTTGATATTAGTGGACGCGCCCGCTGGCGGCGACATGGCTCTCTTCAAGGACGGAAGGAGAGGCCGATCAACCAGCAACGAAGGTGAGCCTCTTCCAGGTACCATCAACAGGAAGACTCAACACGATCGGCGCGTTCGAGAACCAGTCGGACAGGCACGCCCGCGAAGTGTGAGGACAACGCGACGTGGCTGGAGAAGTTGGGACGCAACGGCAGACACACCCACCGGTGACTAGTGACCCAGCTTTAACCGAGGAACTAGTCCAAATATGAACTAGTTGAGTTTTTACCTTTTAGTATAGTATAACTGTTTTCACATAAAATTTGAGTCCCATTACAGTTACACATTGACCTGCATTTTTAATACTCATATTATGAATATAGTGTCTCTAAGGTTGCAGCTAATCCTGGCATCACATTACATTTTTCTCGGTTTTCCTGCTATATTGGAAATATAGTGCTTAGTAGCTGCGGGAGAATTCCGCTTCCCGCTATAGGCCGCTTATCCTCCACAAGAGCCTAGCGCGATTACGAGTAAGGTTCTCGTCAAGTATAAATGTCGGTGTTACTAATAGCGGGATCAAATACCTATAACGGTAGGCTCCTTCCACTAAGCTTCGGAGTCGCTTAGCAGGTTGGTGGAAACCGAAGGGTTTACCTTGAAGAGACAAGAGGAGGATGGCGGTGCAAAGAGTGAAGTATCACGTGATAGCGCGGTGCGCAATGAGCTTGTTACCTCCAAATCAATAGGGTTTGAATTGGAACTTTAAGTTGACCACGAAGGGTCAAATGTCTGGCTAAAGGAGCGTGGCTATATACTACTAAGAAAGTTATATCAATCTGGATCATTAGACTGAATGGATCAGCCCGAGAGTTGGATCAGTGCCAAGGCTTTTGATCCAACGTGTGGGTTGCACGTGATGTTAGCGCTAGCCACCTTCCTAGTTTCCGACACTTGTCGGTGTGAAGCGGTCGCCATGTTCACCTGTTCCGCGCCCGCTTACCTTGTCTTCTCCGGGATTCTAGCTTCCGTCCCTTCGTCCCTGTAGGTCTTCTTCCCGTAGGGGATTCTGTCTTGCGCCTTGCCCCGTGACTTCGCAGTCCCTTGGGGTCCTGTTTCCCGTGCGGGCTCCTCGCCCTTAGGGTCATAAAGCCCGCTTCCTTGGAGGTTCGTAACAATACCAAGCAGCATCTTACTACAAACGAGACCCAATACCCAGTACGACCACGGAAATTTCTCAATTCTTGCTTTGTAGCTGCATGACCGCCCGGACTTGCCTCCGTTATTCGGTAACACAAAGTCCCTCCGCCAAGCCGCCTTGATGCGCTCCAACAGTCCCGAAGTTCCATCCGTCATCAAGCGAGGCCTGCCCAATGCAGTGACGTACGATCTCTCTGCGCCAGGCCATGTCACGATCACTCTCCCTGCTGGCTCCACGTGGTCGAGTGGGCTCCATTGGCATGAGCGGCATGTCGAATATCTGCTGGTCGTCCAAGGCACGATGCGTGTACGGCTCGGAGATACGGTGCAGATCATCTCCGCAGAGACGGACAACGCTAGAGAGGTTAGGGTTGACAAGCACATTCGGCACGAGTGGAGCCAGGCAGATCCCGAAGGACAGAACGCCATCGTTATCGAGTGGACAGAGCCCCAGGACGGCGAGAAGGCTATATTCTTCTGGAACCTAAACGGAGTTATCGTGGACGCCGAGGCGGAATCTGGAAAGCAAAGAAGGCAACGGAAGTGGCTGTGGCAGCTATGGATGGATCTCCGTGTAACTTTGAGCCTGTTCGTTATCTTTCGGTCTCTGGACAACTTCCCGGTCTTCGAAGTATCCGGGGCAATATCGAGCGGGTTCTTAACTTCGATAAAGCCTGAGCTCGGGGTCTGGGCCGAATGGTGCCTGACTCACCTGGTCCTGGATGCAGCGGCCGGTCTGGCGTGGGCATGGAGAATTGAGCCGGTGAGGAGAGAATACACTCCGGGTGATGTTTACCGCAGATGGCGGCACCGGTTGGACAGTCAACACAAACGCGAGTGAATGAAAAGCACATGGGACTGATAAAGCCCGACGTAAAGTCTATTCAGTGCAGGAGAATGATCAGCTGGTCGCTCGGCGGTTTCAACAGTCAAACTTTAGCATGATGAGTTTCAAGGTGAAAGAGATGATGGCGCACTTAGCATATATTTGGTGGCGATGAGAAAGCAACCGACGAAGTGTGAGTAAGCGTGCAGCCGCCTCGGGAGCCGACCCGCTGGATTGCGGGTCGGCATGTGCGGCCGGCAGGCTGCATCTGCATGGAGAATGCGGGCAATGATGTGAACAATCGGCGGGAGGCATGTCCTAGACGCTGTGGGGTAAAAGTATGCGGCGATCCACGGAGGCGGCGCGGATCATTGCTTGACCAGACGGCAGCCAGATCCCGGACTGGTGCGCGGTAGTCGTTGGAGCGAGAACACCATTTCAAATCGGCCGTGGTGTTTGCACCACTCGCCAAGAGCGGCGTTGCATGACATCACTCGAGTCGTGCTGCGGGGCTCCAGCGAGACGAAGCGCCGACGCTGCCTCCCGCAGCTCCTCCACCATGCGCTCCATCCTCTACAACACTGCTCGCATCCTCCGCACGCCCCAATTCCGCCCGACCCATTCTGTTTCATCTCAGTTCAGGCGGCCCTTCCCCGTGCAGACTCGATTCTCGTGCGCAATGGCGTCTCAGCACTCGCATGCCTGTGAGCTTCACCCCACCTTCCACTGATTTCCACCCCGCTCCAGAGCTCACACTCACCACCAGGCTGCACCATCCCGCCCGTCGTCACCGAGGGTTACCAGCCCAAGGGCGAGTACATCACCGTCGATGGCTTGAAGACTTGTAGGTCAATGCTGCCCCAGTCTGCGCGGCGCCGCCCCCGGCAATAAATCTGCGCGCGTCGAGTTTGTAGCTCACGGCTCCCATCTAGACCGCACCGGCCCTGCGGACGCCAAGCATGCCATCCTGATCATCTACGACATCTTCGGTTTCTTCCCCCAGACGCTCCAGGGTGCCGACATCCTTGCCACCTCGGACAAGGAGCGTTCCTACCAGGTCTTCATCCCTGACTTCTTCGAGGGCAAGCCTGCCGACATTTCTTGGTACCCCCCGGACAACGATGAGAAGAGCAAGAAGCTGGGCGAGTTCTTCGGGGGCCCTGCTGCCCCGGCCAAGACTGTTGCCCGCATCCCCAAGGTCGTCGACGCGATCAACAGCCAGGTCAGCGGTCTCTCGAGCTGGGGCATCCTTGGCTTCTGCTGGGGTGGAAAGGTATGATCCAGGCCAACACCTCGACCTCGCCTTGTGGGCGCTAATACAAGCCATAGGTCACCAACCTCTCTTCCACCGAGGGCACGAAGTTCAAGGCTGCCGTTTCTGCTCACCCCGCCATGGTCGACCCCGCCGACGCCGAGAAGGTCTCCATTCCCTACCTCTTGATTTACTCGAAGGATGAGGATGAGGAGGCTGTAAAGGGATGGCAGAAGAATCTGAAGGTCAAGGGCCACATCGAGCCGTTCAAGGACCAGATCCACGGCTTCATGGCTGCTCGGTAAGACCAATGAGTTCTCTGAAGCTTTAGCTCTATGACTAACAGGACCAAAGTTCCGATCTGAGCGACTCCCGTGTCAAGGAGGAGTACACTCGCGGCTACAAATCCGTCCTCGCCTGGTTCCACGAGAATCTGTAAGCGTTCAATTTCGCTTTCTCACCTGGGTGAAGCAATGGTATGCATAGGATATCTCTTTGTGGAAGAAGTCGGCTGGATGGAGATAGATCAGTCTGAGCCTTTGGAACTGACGTTCGAGTAGGAACGGTGCTACTTCTAAGATATAAGGAGCACATTGTAATAGCCACAACAAGATTTCTGACCCAAGTCGGTCAATCACGAATTTTAAATGAATAGCAATTTGATTCAAATATCCAACAACCGCAAGAATTCCTATTTCGCTGCACACATCAAACAAATCCACATCAAGATGATGCTAAAATGGTGTTTTGTTAATCATGATCGATAACAGCAGCACAAGACCATCAACCTAGCGTAAGAGATAGCCCAAAATTTCAGCATGAACACCGACGTGAAAGTCTGCCGGAACAGAAGTGGGACACAAAAACATCTGAGATAACATGGTTGAGGCATCAACGGCTGTCAAGATGCCAGAGAGTTTTGGGATGAAGTTCAACAAGATATTCCAAGCCAGTTCAGTGACTGAGATGAGGGCGATATGGGGAAGCGTCAGGACTGTGGATTTGTGCGTGCTTGAGTCGAGGAAAGTGGCTGTACGTGAGGGCACGGGGATCTTGAGGAAGCCGCGGGGGAGAGCGTAGGAGGAATGGGATTGGGGGAGGGTGGTGCGGGTCAGGGCCATCACGGTAAAAGTGGGGAGCGCAGAGAGGGTGACGAGGAGGGAGGAGCCGAGGGAGCCGCTGGCCTGTTGGGTGGGAAAGTGGTGTTAGAGGGGGTTGGGTTTGGGATGGTGGGGAAACGTACGCCAGCTACGAGGATATTTTTGAGGGGAGTCTCCGCCATCGCTACTGAGAGCTGCAGGTGTCTTTTGAATGTGTTTGATGACGGGCCTTTCGATTGCGATGACTGACGTTTGAGTGACCGGATTATTGATCCCACAGACGTGAAGGTCTCCATCGACGATGATGAGTGAACGAAGTGCAATCAGATAAACTCTTGCAGCTACACTCAGAAGGAATTGGATCCTTAGTAAAGAGCTGGAGATGTACAGCTAAGGCATGCAAGGTTGATGACTTCCATGTCAGGCAACTTGGGCCACGAGCTGGACCCATCGTGGCTTACAGGGGAGCTTACTTGTCAGCACTCCGGTGCCGATAATCGGATGCAACGTAGACTTACAGATAAATGTGGACTCTCCTTGCTTCCGTATTGCTCTTCATAGCGTATATTTTAAATCTAACCCTCTATCGTCCTCCATGCCATTCGTCTGCGCGCCGTGCTGTCGCAGCCTCTCTTTCTTCGCCTCACGGCGTCGGAGCAGCAGCCAGATCACTACGATCATCAGCATTGCCACTACCTCGGTTGACATCGAAATTGCGTTGCCGGTGACGTAGCGCGGGCCGTCAGACGAGGGATAGATCTGCGAAGCAATGAGGCCGGAGATATTAGCCAGAGAGGCAAATAACGGTATTCCGACGGAGCGCTTGTAGTCTGGACTGAGGTTGTTTGAGACCCATGACATGACAGTGGTATTGAAGCTGTAGATACCTGGACATACGGGTCAGTACGCATGATCTGTGGGAGTGGACTGAGGGAGTCTTACCGCCACCGCAAAGGAACATGGCGAAATACCCAACGCCATGGTTTGCGGTACCAACAACGATTGCATAGCCAATTACTACTGGGACAGTTACGCAGAAGGCTACGATTGCTCTCTTATTGAAGTAGTCCGAGATCGATGAGGCGACTGCAAGCGCAACGCAACCAAAGAGATACACCGGAATGGTGAAATAATTCGCTTCGAGTGAGGTGTAACTTGCACTGAATTAGCGTCCAGAAGTTTTGAATGGATTGGAAATGTATTATGGTGGACGCAGCATGAGAATTGAAGCATTCATCCGAACGCGGTTGGCGTCTTTCCTGCGTTTTCGCATCCGGATCAATTCATCAACTGCCCATGGAGGTATACACCTATCGCAATTTTCTCCGCGTCGACCACAGGCACAGATCGGTGTCAAACTTACCCAAGCCCCTTGATGATGGTGGGAAGGAAGGTAGCAAATCCGAACAGCGGGATCGAAGCACAGAACAGCCCAAATCCTGCAATATAGATGAAAGGATCTTTCAAGGCCATCCACGCGTAAGCCCAGTCAAACCGGTCGCCCCCTTTGTAAGCAATGTCCCTGGCTTTTCTTGCTTCCATCAGCGCCTTCTCCTTGGCGTTCAAGAACCATGCTTTCTCGGCACTGATCGGCAGCGTGAGCCAACTGAGCGCGCAGAGCACCATTGAAATGCATCCTTCCACAATGAATAGCCACCGCCAGGCTTCAAGTCCTCTCCGGTCTCCCATGAGTTGGATGCCGTATGAGATCAGCCCGCCAAACGCGCCGCTCAGTGCATTCGAGCCGTAGAGCACGGCGACGCGCTTCGCCTGACTTTTCCGGTCGTAAATCGTGGAGATGACGAAGGTCAAGGAGGGGAACAGCCCCCCCTCGAACAATCCGAGAAGGAGCCTCATGGCAACAGCCTGTCGGTAGTTGTTGATGAAGCCTGTACCCAGAGTGATGGTGCTCCAGCAAACGAAAGCAATGGCGAGGATTCTGTTTGCACCCCAACGCTTGACCGCCATGACCCAAGGAATCTCGAAGACGATGTAGAAGACGTAGAAGAGCATCGAGATATCGTTGAACTGTGTGCCATGGAGGCCAATACCTTCTTCAAAACCGAAAACCTTGGCGTTTCCTGAGATGAACTATGAGCGTCGGCAGGTAGCGTAAGAATAGTGAAGAACTCGCCAATATTCGTGCGGTCCAGATGCGAAATAACGACGAGGATGACCATTTGCGGCATCACAAACATGTCGAATCTTTGGAGAGTGCGTTTCTCGAGAACACTATCAATTCTGATACCCTCTACGGAGGGTAAATCGGGGGAACTGGCGCCGGATGGCTCCTCCGAATCAAGGGTTTTGGAGGCTGTATCTGGCGTCTTTCTCTTTACTTCGACCATGGCTGAAATTATTTTGGATTCCCGAGCTTGGTGAAGGACCGCGATGTAAACCAATGTAGACGACTTAACAAACGATGCTAAAAAGCTCTGGCGCAGCGATCAAGTACATAACCAGACGTATTTTGAGATGTGCTTTATAGCGAGAGACAACGTTCCGACGTCCAGCAAAGAGATAAGCTTGCAGACAAACCGGTACGGACTCTACATGTGTATCCCTTGGCAGCTTATTCTCCGCTTCGATTGCCACTGCCAGATTGATGGATGGGCCAATTGAGTGAACTTGAAGTCGGATGCATTCTCAAAAAGAGTATGAGGTGGGTCTCTTCGTGGCCATGATATCTGCGCTGATAGCGAGAAGTGGGCCGAGATAGGCTGACAGCTGCACGCTGTGAATACATGCATGCAAAGGTGGGTGTGTGACGGAAAAGGGAATCCTGAGCGCTACCACTCTGTTAATTTCAAAGCAAGAGAAATTGGGCTGCTGAAAATTAAAAACAAGGAATCTAAAACTTTGAGTTGTAGGAGAGGTCGATTGGCCGTTAAGTAGGAAATCGAGAATAAGAAATGTCGTTATCTGGAAGTGGAATTTCAATCCAGCTTTCTCAGGTGAGATCGAGCGTGGTTCATGAAGTCGGCTTTCTTCCTTTCGCAACGAAAAGTCTCACCGTGAACTTTTCACCGGATTCCTTCTCCATTTGCGCCTCTTCAATTGCGCTGAAGCCAAAATCAACCAAACCAGCTCCTTCAAAGAGACTGCGCATGCCTGTTTCGTTGAACCCGTGAACCTTTACGTAATCTTTGAGTTCGTGGGGAACCTCATGGCCCTTGTCCGAGATGAAGTCAACGATGAAAAAGACGCCACCCGGCTTCAAGCGTTCGGAAATGCGCTTAGTGGCCAAGAAGACATCGTCGAAATGGTGAAATCCGAGACACACAGCAGCAACGTCGAAGTTGAAGAGCGCAGGGTCGGACAGATGCGGCTCGGGATCGACGCTTGTGAGGTTCCCCTGAAGGGCAGACATCTGGTCGGGGCTGAATCCTGCGGCGACGGCGCGGGAGTTGTACTCGGCAGCCATGTTTGAGGAGAGATCGATGCCGCGAATCGTTGTTACAAAAGGACCAAGAGCCTATCAAGAGAACCTTGTTAGTGTTCCTGGAATGCAACGAGAGGATTGAGGATTCCTTACGCGGGAAATTAAACCAGTACCGCAGGCATAGTCCAGAAACCGAACCTCCTTGCGTTTCTCCTTCTCCTGCGCCCAGTCGACGCCGAACCAGTCGAGGCGGTCTCGTATTTCTCTCACGATCATGGCGCTCATCTTCTTCACCCACTCCTTGGAGTCGAAGTGCGCCGCCATCTCGCTTTGGTTAGCGTTAGCTCGATTTCGGCCTTTTTGGAATGATGAGGCAGACACACTCGAACTTTTTGCGGTTTGCTTCAGTGATGCTCATGGTTGCAAGTAGTAGTCCCGTCGTTTGTCAGTGAACAGTGTGATTGCAAGGCTTGATATGAGAATAGTCTAGTTGACGACAACAGCGGTATATATGTTGCTGGATAGTCGCCGTTCGACAATGTTGCGGGGACTTGTATCGACGGGTGGCTGGCGGATAGAAATCGTCAAGTCTCCACGTAACTCTCCCATTGGCCAACTCGCTCGGGAGCGGCGACTAATGCTCTAGTCTCCGCAGAGCTCACAAAGCCGGCACACGCTGTAGCCATCAGGCAAAGACGTTGTCGAGATCAATGTCAGCGGGTGTTGAAGCTGTTGAGTCGCTCTGGGCGTGGTGCTGGGCTTTCAGTCGCTGGTTCTCCAGCCCCTCGGCCCGCTTTCGCTCGCGTCTAGCTGCAGCATCCTCCCAGCCAGGGTGGCCCTTCTTCCCCTTCAAAAGCTTCGTGTCCTCGCCGGGCTGCCGGAACTGAGCGACCAACTGGGCGCGGAACCTTTCGATCCGCTCGGTGTTGACAGCGAAGCGCTCGTTGGCAAGTTCTACCAGAGATCGCAGGTATTCCTCGTCGACAACGGGCACCATGCGACCGTCGCCGGCCTCGCAAGCGATGACCGAGTCGAAAGTGAGGCCGATGGAGCGCACGGCAACCATGGGAGTGATGGAGCCGTCAGTGTTGGCCTGCAAACCCACAGCGCCGCTCTCTCTGAAGCCGGCCTGCAGCGCCGCCGAGAGGACTCTTTGGGCATCAGCGAGCGAAGCGGTCAACACATGCAATATCTACGTTTCATCAGGCGCTGCACGACTCAAGCGGCGGTTCTAGACGTACCATGGCCTCGAACTTGAGGTGGACGTGTCGCTGGCCCTTGGGGTGCTTAGCGCGCGGGAGGCCTTTGGCAGCAGCCAGCCCAAACAGGGTGGTGTAGTGCTGGCCCGCGGGGTCTGCGGGCTCTGCGGGCATTGGAACTGGCTCATGGGACACGAACAGCCACTGTCCACCGCCTTTTCCTCCTGGGCCCGCGATGTTCTGCTCCGCGGGCGCTTCGCGCGGCTCGTGGGCCTCCGTCGCAGCCGCCCGCTTCCTGCCCTCGAGAAACGCGCTCAAGCGACCCGCACAGCTGCTCGTCGTAACCAGGCCCTCGATCGCGTTGAGCTCGTCGATGAGCGTGCGGATGCCCTCGTCGACGGTGCCCTTGGGTGATGCATCGCTGTAGTCAGCTGCAGGCTGCGCGAGCTGCTGCAGGATGCGATGTTTCTTGGCGGCAAAGGCAGACGCCATTGGGGGCCACGCGGCATGAGACAAGCGGCAGCGGCGCGAGGGCGTGGTGCTGCGGCGCTGGGCTGTGTGCTGTGCGGGAGCTGGACGAGAAATTCACTGAGCGCGCAGGCGAGCGCCAGGGCCTCGCGCCCCCGTGGACACGCGACGACGCGTCAAGCCTAGCGCTGGTGCGTCATCCGTCGCTTAGGCAGGCAGCCCAGCTCCATGCCAGTGGCCCCCCAGCTTCCCAGCATTGCTGTGCGCAGGAACGCGAACACCACCACCACGCCATTCGAGGCCCGCGCCCCAGCCTGAGCTCTCGCGACGACCGCCCTCCGAAGCCGCAGTTATGCCTCGCCGTTCTCTCCGACAATCCGCCGGCGCCGCCGACCGCCGTGCCTCCAAGAGGCCCAGTTCGCCTCAGGCCACGCCGAATCGGCAGTCCAAGCGGACCAAGGTGCCCCAGAGCTCTAAAGCTACGCCCACCAAGAGCCAGTACTTCGAGCAGGACCCCACTGAGGACCCTGCGAGTGCCTCTTCCGAGGCCGACGATGCCGCCGGGAAGGAGGAGTCTGGGTACGAGGACGAAGACGCCACTGGCACGGACTCGCCCTCGGACGCCGACGATGCTGGTGACGACGCATACTCCGCCGACGACCGCCCCGCGCCCAAGAAGAGGGGTCGCTCGCAGAACCCTGCCCGTGTGACACAGACGGCACCGTCGGGCAAGAAGGGCAAGGAGTTGTGGAGGACGGGCGCCGACACTGGTCTCGAACCCGGCACGAAGCTGGTCATCAAGAAGCCGAAGCCTAGGGAAGCTGGAGACACGCCGTATACAGATGACACGATACACCCGAATACACTGCTGTTCTTGAAAGACTTGGCCAATAACAATGACCGGGAGTGGTTGAAGAGTGAGCACCCTTCCATCCCCGACTTGCCAGCCGTGGCCTCTTGCGACGTTGCTCGGCCGCTATACGCCCTGCAGCTACTGCAGACACCCTCTGCTGCTCGCAAGGGACCGTTGGTCGCCCGACACGTGTCACGCTCCGAGGGCCGCGACCACTCGCGACTGCAAGCCTTAGGCTAACGTACTGTGACTATATGCAGTGCACGACCCAGACTACCGCACATCCTTGAAGGACTTCAACTCATTCGTCGAGCGGCTGACTGAGAAGGCCATCGAGGCAGACGACACCATCCCTGAGCTGCCAACTAAAGACATTGTCAGTTCGCTGCAAGTCAGCTGGATCACGCAACACTAATGCACCCTGCACAGGTCTTCCGAATTTACAGAGATATCAGATTTAGCTCTGATCCTACGCCGTACAAGGTCGGGAAAGCCCGCCTGGAACATGCAAGATATACGCTAATTTCCAGCAGACGCACTTTGCCGCTGCCTGGTCTGTCTTGCACCTGTTGCAGAGTCGTACTCGACTAAGTCCGTTTTAGGTCTCGAACCGGCCGCAAAGGTCCCTATGCCGCGTATTACGTGCATATTGAACACAATAGTAGCTTCGTTGGTAAGTCGAATTCGCTGGTAGTCCCCAATCACCAAAGCACCGCAGTCCGTGGGCGAGAAAGAGAATATGTCGGCAAGGGTCCATCTGCAGTAGCGTTGCAGCTTGCATGGGCAAATTCCAAATGAGCCGCAAAAACGCGCCACGGTTCGCGGCCAACAGCCTGCTGCTGTGGAACTCTCTGTTAGCACCCGTAACGCAAGGGACACGAACCTTGGACCAAACCGCCTTGCGCGGGATCTACGGTTGTCAGACATGTCCACGCTACGCTTGTGGCCGACAGAAAGCCACGCGCCTTTAGCTGCGGACGCCAAGAGCTGGAGCCGTCCGTCACTGTTGTGCGACATCCACAAGGTTCGGATCGAACAGGGCCCGCCAATGGCTTGCTCCCCCAGACCTGGCCGGACGACGATAGAGAAGGTCAGCAGACGACGTAGTTCGGGCAATTAAATGCCGTGCAACAGCGCCAGCAGCTGCCCTGCTATCATCTACCGCTCTGTCCCATCGTCAGGATCGCCGACGTCTTCCCCTCATGTGTCAATATGCGTTTATGGCCCTGTCGCATCCGCTGCCGTCAGTCCTCGATTCAGAAATGACCGCTTCGGAAGAAGGCCCGGTCCTGGTGAGGCGTGCTGGCGACTGCTGCGAGCCCAGTGGCGTCGGCTTTCTGCAAGAGCCCGTACGAGGTTACGAAGTCGTAGAACATCCCGACAGTCGCCGCGTCAATCCACTATTCGCAGTCATCATCGAGGGAGAGGGTGTCCTGTTTCTCAGTCGGTCGCTCGGAGCTCGATGCGAATGCCAAATGCTACACCGCTCCGTTTGTGCACGACGTCGCCGGTCGCTCTACCCAGATCTTTGCCGATTCGTCACCCAGGAGAGGATTCGGCCCACTGCGACATCTAGGAGTTAGTCTACGACACAACAGCAGGCTATCAACCTACTCTCCCAGTGGGGCGTGGAGGGCAGCAGGAACCGGTCCTCGAGGGCTGTCGTACGATGGACTTCAGCTTGAATCCGCGGCTATTGCGTCTGCAGCGTCTTGTGCGCCTGCTGTTGCACAACCAGCTCTCCGTCCAGACGACAGGACATTAGACTGAACGAACCGTCTGCTGTCTGCTACCTTCGGAGCCACGGTTGAAGTGGTTCTCAACGATGGTTCGTTCGTTCGTTCTTGGTCGGTGTCGCGGACTGCGTTTGCGACAGTAGAGGAGACTAGTTAAGGCGTTCTGCTCAGCACTATTCGGGCTCCTACCGGATCCAGTAAACGTCAGCTGGCTTCCAGACATGGAATTGTTCCACCAGGTGGCCCAGGGCGATGCGCGCTCACAGAGCCAGCGGTTTCTCGGAGCCCGACCAGACGATCAACCACCGGCATGCGCATCGTCACTGCAGCGAGCGTTGACTACATCAGCGAAGGAGACCGGCTGGGAGTACTTGCATGGTTTCTCGAATGTGTCCAGTGGTTGCTGCTGTCGCTAAGTGGCTTGGTGTCGCGACTTGAAGCAGAGGAGAAGAAGGATCTAGTGCGGGCAGTTCGACAAGTCTGGGCGAAGTTACACCGGTCGCCAACCACGTCAAATCCCCATCATTATCATCCTGCTGGTTATTATTGTCGCCTGACTCCTTTTGGGCCCATGGAGATCGCGTTTCACTGACTGACGGTTGTTCTAGGTGGTGGTCTCTGGATGCCGGCAGCCGACAGTCTGCAGAGGCTGAGACAAGATATTGACCGGAAGCCGCACAAGATCAAACGCGTCCTAACCAATGCGAGGATCCGAAAGGAGTTCTTCGAGGGAATTCCGAACGATGAGAAGAAGGCGGTGCGAGCCTTTGCGAAGAAGAACGCAGAGAGCGCGCTCAAAACTAGGTTAGTACCAGTCCACGTTCCTTCGAGCAGTCAACCATGGCATCCAACGCATAGAGGAACGGATAGCGGACCTCATGACGATGCTGTTGAGGAAGGAAGCGCGGAATTGCAGTCGTGACTTGGTTCGACGCGTCATCGGCATTCCAGAGCACTTGGAACATTCCTCACTGAGCCGGTGTCGCTATTGCTGTTTTCGCACTGTGAAGCCACGCAAACAACGATGAATGATTGATAGATAAAATTTGCACACTGCCGAGGGAACTTCATCGATCAGATGGAGAGGCTATCTCTAGTGGGGGAGAACTTCCGTGGGCTCGGTTCACTAGCAAGTCATTGACCGAAGCCACCACTCCACGGCGACAGCACTGGGAATCCTCCATAACAGACCAGAATACTCCCTAGGGACACTGAAGGAAATGGCAGCTGAGAGGGAAATGAGATGGGCTTGACGATGGCCGGATACGCGGGAGTTGCGGACAGCTCACGCGCGCAGATTCATCGGACGACCTGGTGCTCCGGCGCCGCTGAAACGGCTATCTCTTGCCACGTTGGATGCCTGGATGGTTGACGCTAATTAGAGGGCGTCTCATTCGCCATCTCTCTCGACTGAGCTAACGAAGATGTGAATTAGGCCTCAGGGATACGACAAAGAGCACCGCGACATCGAGCTGCTCCGACTGCGCAGCTTCACGATTGGCACGAAGCTGGACAACAGCGCGGTGGTGGGAGCGGGAGGACTGCAGCGGATCGCTGACTTGATCTCATGCATGGTGCCATTTGTAAGTTCTCTCCGCATCGCAACACCGGACAGCCGAGAGTCTATTACGGCTCTATCGACGGTCGTGCTCCTGCGCCAAGCGAGGCGTGCATTTCCGCATGAGGGAGCAGGCGGTGACTAGCCTGACAACACATAGCCGGAGTCATCTGTACCGGCCTGGGAAGCCTGACGGCGGGAGTGTAAGCTGGGGCGCGGCGGCTTACTATGTTACCTGTCTCTTTTTGCGGTCTGCCGCGTTGGGCGGGGATGATGGTGGATTCGGGCTGGCCAACCACGGGCAGCAGCGGCAGAGCAACGCGGTGGACACATCACCGCTAGAGTAGTGGCTAACCTTGCGGTGCATGCAGATCACGTACCTCAACAGCGTAGTCATGCCGGACGCGCCGTCGAGCGACTCTGACGGCTCTGGCGGCGGCGCGAGCAGCGCCGAGGAAGGGGCGACCGCCTGAGCTGCGGCGAGGCGGTGGGCAGGTGGACTCGCCAGCAGCGGCACGCAGCGCTCGCGGGTGGTGCAGTGTGCTCGGGCGGAGTGCGGCGCAGCGCATGGGCGACTGGGCGACCGTGTAGATGCGAATGAGTTGTCATTCTCTCGTGCTTGCAGGTGCGGCAATGTGGTGCGAATCAAGGCAGCTGAAACGCCCGGGTAGCGCCGCGGTGTGGCCCGATCGGGCAACGGCTGGCCACTAGACGCAGCGAGCTAACGGCACACTCGCATACGTTGTCAGACACGTGACCGCGCTACTGCACAGGGTGCGACGCGCGGGCCGGCTGCAGCGCGCGCGGGTGCCCGGCGGCGGGGGCGGCGGCCTCCTGCCCTGTCGGCCAGCGCGAGTGCCCCTGCCGCCCGCAGGCGTGCCCGCGGCCAAGCACCCAAGCACGCTCGGGAGGTTGTGCCCGTCCGCAGCAGCAGAAAAGTTTATTTGATTGTCCGCTGCACGTCCTAGCGCTTCGTCATGCTGCCTGCGGTCATCCCATCCACGCCCAGCCAGCGCGCAACGCTGCCACCGGTCAACCAGCAGCGCGCTGCGACTCTCTTGCGGCGCGCGCTGCCGCATGCCCGCAGCCCGCAGCCCGCAGCCTCAGGAGCCAGCCCCGGCGCCCCAGCCCGCCCGGCCGCCCGCGCGCCTGAAGAATGCCTCGCCTCGCCCCGACTGTTTGTCGATATGCGCGCTGCTCGCCCCGAGATAGGGACGGCCCGCAATTTCTGCGAGGCTGCATGGGCTGTCCGATCGTTCGAGATAGATAAAACCGCGCCCCCCGTCATCATCCACACCCACCGCGCACCCCCAGCCTGCACCCCCAATAATCTATCCACGGCGCGGGACCGTCCTCCCGTTTGGGAAGCGCCGCGCCGCCCCACGCTCCATGCATTGCTTGCCTTGTGTTCATCCAGTGTTTCCCGCCAGCGCTGGTGTTGAGACGCGCATCGGCATCCTTCCGCCCAGCCCTTCCAGCCCTCACCCAACGGACGCCCATCTCACGGCACCCCTTTCGCATCCCCCGCGCTCCAGCCCACGGCCAAGCTGCCCTGCCGGCTGCAGCGCCCGTCCCAGCCCTCGCGTTGCGCTGCTGCCGAATCGCGCGAAGCGGCGGTGAGCGCCCGTGGCGGTTAAGCTCACCTGCCTGCACTCTGGTCGCGACAATGTATTGACTTCGCGCGCTGCATGGACGCACCATGTCGCAGCTGCCCGACAGCCCCGGAGCACGCAAGCGCGCAGCAGGCGCAGGCGCAGGCAGGAGCGTTGGCGGATGAGCGCAGAAAGGCCTCACGATCACCTCCAACTCCAGATCTCCCCGCCTGATCGTACTCGCGCACACGCGCATCCGCCGCTTCGCCTTACCCTTGCCTTGCCGCAACCACAGCGCGATCAGCCACCCAGCCCGCCTGCCGACCCACCCAGCTCCCGACCCCCGGCCCAGCCCAGCTGCGCAAAGCGAGGGGAAAACGGCTTCCCGCGGATGCATGCGAGGCTTCTGCTCCAGTCTCCGGGATTGCTGATGAGTGATGACAGCCCAGGCCAATTGCCATGCGCGCCCTGCCACCGCCATCATGTGTGCTCCTGCGCCTCCTGCCTGCAGACTCGATGCGCTGCTGCTTATGGCAGACGGCCCTCCCGGCCGCACCTGCTCCTTTCAGGCTGCCATTACATTGCTTTCCTGCCCGCTTGAGCTTGCGGTGCAGCGGCGGCTCCGCAGAGAGAATGGCAGAGGCTTCTTGTCTGGCGCGCTGACAACAGCCATCGACTAACATGCTAGAGCTTAATGACGGATGCACCAGGAACATCGCAACCTTTGCCGCGAGCTATCCCTGCTCGGCGAACTTCGTTCGCGGGGCTTGCCAGATGGACCATTTCCGCGCATCCTGGATGCCTGCCCCAAGCCCTGCAACCTCCCCGGGCCGCGCGCTAAAGGGCCAAGGGGTGTGTGGGTGGCAGGGAGTGCGAGCGTCGAAACTCGACACCTATATCCGGCGTCGTGCTTGTTAAAGTTCTGTCACATTTTTTGTTCAGTCGCGACGTGTAAGACGGAGACTGTCGATGTTTCGGGTCCGCCTCAGCCTCCAAGCGGGAGGCGCCTTGCGAAGCAATGCTAATGCCAATGCCGGACGCCAATGCCGCCGGCTGCAGAACGCGCCTGGGGCCGGCCGGTTGGGCAGCTGGTGTGGACGAGCGGCCTGGCAGGCCGGCAAGGGCTGCTGCCCATCGCGCCGCCGGCGGGCGTGGAGAAGCTCCAAGCGCGGCTTGTTGCACGAGGATGCTCCAAGGCAGCACCTTTGCCGCGCGACACGAGTCTCCAGTAAGTGGCATCAGCAGGTCCCCAGGTCCGTCTGCCCGCAAGGGGAGACAGAGAGGCAAGATGCTGCGTGCTGCGTGCTGCGCGCTGCGAAGGCGGAGGTGGAGGCGGAGGTG
This sequence comes from Neofusicoccum laricinum, assembly GCA_029906385.1. Taxonomy (NCBI): domain Eukaryota; kingdom Fungi; phylum Ascomycota; class Dothideomycetes; order Botryosphaeriales; family Botryosphaeriaceae; genus Neofusicoccum; species Neofusicoccum laricinum. The sequence continues at coordinate 669,165 of CP123716.1, read as the reverse complement.
CCGCCACCTTCGGGTGGCTGTCCTGTCCTGTGCGGCCTTGCCTTGCCTTGCAGTTTGGCCCCCTCCCCCATCCCTCCACGTCCTCCCGCTTTCGTGCTACCGAGTACGGGCATGTGGTAACAGAACCAGGATTTTGCCGTCGACTCCCGCGCCGCTTTTCCCACGTGGAATCTCGAACCTCACGAATCGTCCCGGCCCGCAGCAGGTCGCGAGGGGCCTGCCCCATTCCTGGCCTGGTTGTCGCGCAGGTTCCATTCTTGTCTCACCGCACACGACACCTCCATCGCTGCCTCTCGTCACTCTGCTTTCTTCGTGTTTCGTTCCTATCCCAGTGCGCACCGCCGCACGCACGCACACGCGCCCACGCGTGTCGACCCCGCCATTCCTTCCTCCCTTGCTGGCCGAATTGGGATCCGCGTGCGTCCGGGGAACGACGCGCTTTCTAGCGCCTTATTTCTTTTCTTTTTTCCACTGCCCTTCCTCCTTCACTTTTGGCCGCAAGGCGCTGCAAGGCGCTCTTGCGTGTTTTGAGTTACACAACCTCCGCTTTTTTTTCCTTTTGTCTTGCTCGCTCCCCTGTCCCTGCAGCGGTCCATCCCGAATTACGCTTTTTGCTTGCAATCTGGAGAGTTCGCGCGCGCCCCCGGCTCCGAACCATACATCAATAACGTCTGACTTCCCGCTCGCGGCGTTTGACATCGACATCTTGTCGTCAGCGACAGAGGAGAGGATGCTGGTGCAAAAACTGTATGCTCGCGCCACCCCAGCCCCCAAAATTCCCTACGAGATGACCGCCCCGCCCGGCTGCCTCACCATGTGACCCCTTTTTCATCTATTCCTTCTCCTTTCGCTTCGCCCTCTCCCCCACCATCGCTTCAAACGCGCACGTTTGGCGTGCGTCATTCCGGGGAATTTTTGGGCGGTTTGCTGCTGTTGCCGTTTCAGATGGGGGCGGGACGGGTACCCCTGGGGCACATCGCAGCGGTTACGGCCCCATAGTTGCACAAGGCGGCCGTTGCGAAGAGGCTTGCAGGTGCATTAACGCCGGGTCCCCCAATTGCGGGAAATGCCCGGGCAAATCTGCCGATGATGCAAGTATAGTATCACCCGGGGGTTTTTTTTTCGTTGCCCTACCTGCGATGGAATGGAAGGCAACGTTGCGGCGTAACACGAAGTGCGAGCAGAAACGGCATGGTTGTTTTTCCTTTTGGCTTCGTGCCTGAGTATTTCATGAGACAAGGCGGTCAAGGCCTCGAAGCAACGTCAGAAAAGAGTAGCGGCGGACGGAGAGTGGAAGGAGCCGGTAGGAGCGAACACGGACGGGGCGGGCGTGGAGATAGATACGAGAATTGGACCTTATTTGGTGGCGCTGGCGCCTTGCCCGAAGCCATGCAAAACCCTGCGCGTGCCTGCCTCGGTCGCTAGAGGATACGGTCCGCTGCTGGCAGCCGGTTCGAAGCTTGCTGACGCTCGAACCTGCGCTTCCTGCTCACTAGAGGCTGCATGTGACGCATTGGTGGATGCGCCGCCGCCACCGTCACGTAGGCAATCATGCGCGCATGGGCGCAAAAGATGGGACGAACGAACGCCGATGGAGCGTTCGTGGACCGATGCGGCCCGTCGGCCCCAGTTGGGAAGCAGGTGAAGCGGCGCAGCGGAAGAAAAGAAAAGAAAAATAAAGAGGGCTGACGGGAACTCCGCGATGATCGCTTGGGATCTTCTGACCTGGCATGATGTCGCCCTTTTACGCACGCCTCTCGCCGCTTGGCCGGCCGCCATCCATGCCCTCCCGCGCACCCGCGCTCGCATCACATCGCATCGGCCACCCGGCAGGCTCATCGCAGGCACTCGACTGGCTGGCGGTGACGAGTCTTCGAGGCACAGCCACGCTGAGGGAGGGGTGAGGATCGCACACGAGCGCGGGCTAGCCCGAGCTGCCTGTCGTGCTCGCCCACACAGGAGATTGCTCCGGGGCAGAGCAGTGATCACCAGTCTCATCATGCCTTTCATGCTGGCCCGGCAGCAAGCTTGTCATCGAACAAGGCCGTCATCACCGGGGTGCGCTGCAGCGCGGTGCGGTGCGGTGCGCGGCAGGGCGCGCTGGCTGGCTGACGGCCGCTGCGTGCCGGGCGAATCTGCAGCTGCGGGACGGCGGCCGGCCGGCACGCATGGTGCGGGTGCCAGCTGGGCTGGGCGGGGCTGGCAGAGCAGTGTGGTGAGGGCGCAGAGATAATAGCAATAATAATAAAGCATGTCAATTATTTTTTTCTCCTGCTCCTCGCGCGCTGTTTCCTGCGCGGCGTGGCGGCTCCGCGAATCAACGGCGGCCGCGGGCCTGTTTGCAATCGGATGCATTCCAGCGCGCTCCAGCGGGCGAAGGTTCGCGGGCAGGCGAGGGTCTCCACGCCAGCCGCTGCCGCGCACATCCCTCCCCTCGGACCTTTGCCTGCGGCGGCGGCGCGGTGCAGACGGGCATCGCGCACCGCGTACGTCATGATCCCTGTTTCCAGAGGCGATTGCTATCCGCGCTACCGCGTCGGAAGCGTGCATCGGCCGCGGCGCGGGCAGCGGGCTCGCCGGGCGGCGGTCTCGATCTGTTTGCGAGCCGTCGCCCAGTCGCCGCGGCTCCAGGTTCAGTGCTGGACGCGGGAGGGCGCCATTATTGGGGTCTGCAACGCCGGCCGCGCATTGGGCGCAGAGGAACGAGCGCGGCACCCAATCGCGCGGCAAAGCTCGCTTCCACGCACGGCGCAGGCCCGGGATCTGACGGCCACCGCCCGCCGCCTCTGCCCGCTTCGTCTCGCAGGTGACCGTATCCAAGGCCGCGCGGCGATGGCTCGCTGCTAGCCACGGCACCATCGCAGCGCCGCAGCCAGCCAGCGCGCGAGGACGGCCAGCCCTACTGCACAGCCCTGTGCACGCGCGCCGGGCCTTCTGTCATCGCGCTCGCGCTGGCAGCAGCGTTCTCCTTTTTTTAATTTTTGCCTTCCCTTCGGGCATCCCGCTGACCGGGATGGCGGTTTGCGGCAGCTGAAACGGGCAACTGCCTGGCGCCCGTCACTGCCACGTACGCGGTCTCACGACCGCCGACTGTCCGCGGCGGCGACGGCGAGGTTTCGGGCCAGGGCGAGCGTTGCTGGCCCGCTGTCAGCCGCGTCTTTGCGCCGCCTAGAAGCAATCGAAACGTAACCTTGCGGGCGGCTGCACGCTGCAGGTCTTCCGCGCTCGGGAGCGCCAGGATCTGGCCGCCCCTTCGCCCGCCGAGCCATCCGTGGTTTGCTCGCGGGCTAGCGCGCCGGGGGCAGAGGGAACCGTGAAGAGGGCCGAATGCCAAATACTGTTCGGCGGTTCTCTGTTGACAGGAGGGGTGACAGGTGTCCAATGCAGCAACATTCTGGAACGCTGGCCGTCGTTAAAGGGAAACCTTGGACAGGCGCACGTTCGTTTCCAGAAAATTCTCCCGCCTGCTTGGCGGCTAGCGGCGCATTGGACAAGGGGACGGCTGGCTCGGGCTCTATATCGCGGGCGTCGATATGACGCCGTCAGGAGGCGGTGATGAATATCTCTCGTGTCGCGGGGCAGAAACGGCGCGGGCAGCCAGTCAGTCACGAGCGCGCATCGTACGAGGGGTGCCGCTTGGCGGGTGGTGGTGTCAACGGGACCATCTGTTACTTATACTCCTCATCTCCGGCGGCTGCGCCAATGGCGGCGGGCGCTGGGCGGACGGCAGGTGGTGGAGACGTTGTCGCGATGCGCAGGCTGGCTCTGACGGGTTCTCCCGCGCGGCGGCTAGGGAGCGTGACCAGCTGAGGCACGGCAGGTGGTGGTGCTGCTGATCTGGCGAAAGCGCCGCTGCTCGCGTCAGCTTTTGGGCAGGAGGCGGGCAGGAGGCGGTCGGGCTGCAGCGTTGGCGTTGGCGGGCACTGGGGCAGGCAGGCGGCGGCGCAGGGAACAGCCTTGTATTTGATTCAGGCAGGCGGCCTGGCGTGGCCGGCCCCTGGCCTCAAATTTTGCGGTGGCACGGTGGGCACGGCGCTGGCGGCGGAGCAGATCGCCGCTGCTGCCGGGGCGGATAATGGCCGCTCGCGTGGCCAGCCGCGGTGGCAGGCCCTCGCTCCCTGCTGCGCCTGCGGCCACCCTGCGCGCGGCTTGCGGCGGGCTGCTTGCTGCCGTCTCCCTAGCTGCATGCGCGCTTCCTGGCCGGTGATCGCTCCCACGGCCGCTGCCTCCCATGGTTCGCGGCGCTCACTGACTAATTGGCAGCCTGGCGTTAAGGTTCGCGGCGAGAAACGAGCGCGCGCGGGCAGCCAGACCGTCGCAGGCCGCCGCCGCAGGCCCAAGGGCCCAAGGGCCCGCCGCCGCCGCCAGGCACAGAGCCGAGTCACCCAACGGGCTCTTCCGCAGGGTGCCAATTTGCACCTAGCGCTCGGCAAGGGCACTGCACTGAGCCACCGCACCGCACCCGCCTTTAGCGTGTCGACGGCCCAAGGCGCGCTGCGCGAAGTGTGGGAGCTGGGAGCATCCGCTCTCTAAAGGCGCCAGAGCCCCGCTGCCGGGACGTCTTCCTCGCTCGTCTCCTATTAACTGGGCGCAGCTTGCATCCACCTCGACCCTTCGCATCACCGCGACCGCCTGACGCACCCCCAGCTCGGCTTTCGAATCATAAGCAGATCGCCGCGCACCCCCCTCACAGCGCCTGCACTGCCTCGAAGCCTCCTCGGCCCTGCAGCGTCGGCTCCCTCCCACGCGGCCCGGCTCTTTGTGCGACTCTCCTCAGCAGCAGCGCGCCTGGGCTATGACACACGCCTGAAAGGCGGCACTCTCGGCACCCGCGGCCAGCACTCAAAAACGCCCAATGTACCCTCCACACACTGGCGGCACGCAGCATCCGTCGCAGCAGCAGCACCAGCAGCAGCACCACCCCATCTGGCACTCGCCCCAGCAGCCCAATACCAACGGCGCCCCTGCCCAGCAGTCGCACTGGGCTCACCCGTCGCAGTCGTCGCCGCAGCCCTCCAGCGGTGCATACCCGCCTCCACCGCTTCCGGTGCGTCGATCCCCACCACCCAAGTCGCACAAGACCGCGAAGCCTAACCTCTCCAGCAGTCGCACACGCTCCCTCCGCCGCCCACCGACCCGCGTTCCGACATGACTTCCCTACAACAGCAGCAGCCCTACCGCCTGCCGGCGCCTCACCAGATGTATCCCGGCCCTCCTCCGCCGGACCCCTACAGACAACCACCGCCGCACATGTACCAGCAGCACCAGCCCGCCCCGCGCCAGCGCACCGCCATCGCCTGCCGCTACTGCAGACGGCGCAAGGTATACTCTTCTCGTGCTCTCGTGTCTGACGGCCGCTGACTCTGCTGCCCCGGACAGATTCGCTGCTCCGGCTTCGAGGCCTCGGAGGATGGCCGCTGCACCAACTGCGTGCGCTTCTCGCAGGAATGCATCTTCACACCCGTGTCCGCCCAGACCCAGGCCTTCGTGCCTGCACACACCGTCTGGCGCGGTGCCGGCGCCCCGCCGCCGCTGTACGGCGCATACGGACAGCCATTGCCCACCACCCAGCCGCCGCCCGACTCCTACCGCACGCCTCACCCCCAGCCGGGCTACCCGCTGCCCAGCCCAACAGGTCCGTATTCTGCCCCGGGTCATGCCTACCCGCCTCCCCCAGGGGCCCCGGGCTACGATGATCGAAGCCGTGATGCGAGCGGCCGGAAGCGTCCCACGACCGAGCCTCACA